>OY992537.1:91029496-91656535 GCA_963921195.1 Pegoplata infirma
AATAACGTTGAGTATTGTTAACTTTGTCCTTAACAAAATGCATATCCTATTGAAACGTTTTCTAATTTTTTGACAACCAGTGTATATTTCTGTATATTTGTTATGTCATTGTAACACAAACACACACCCACATTTGCGTGTTTTTCATTGATTACACAAACGTGAATAAGCTTCTTTTTGAGGATTTTAGTGTTAGTGCTTGAATAGAGAAGTTTCTATTACTATTTTTACCATGATCCATTGCTTTGCTGTTTTTGTTTTGTTTTTTTTTTGCACAGCATTTCCTTCTACTGCTTAGTTTTCCAAATCTTCTTTGGAACATTTAGTGTCAAGATATTGTTAACCATAGTTTCAACAGCTTTACGTGTTACTACAATCTACATATTGAAAATAACAAGTAATTTTTTATATTATTTTGCTTGTTTTTCTGTGTTGTTTATCAACATGTTTTCTTGTAACAATGATGTGTATAAATATTTACTGAACTCATCACTATATTGAAGAATTTGCCAAGAAAATAAAGAAGATTGAAACATCTTGGTGCAGACATAACTATAATATTGGATAAGTGGAAAAGAAGTTTCGTATTCGTAGGCGTATTTTGTTGGCATAATTATCAGTGTTCTACCATACAAAGTTCACATTAGTGTTAACGCTCAAAATTATAGAAGTTGAAAATTAACTTGCATTCATTGTGAATGATTCTCTTATTGTTAATGGCTCTCTTTGGTATTAATAATAAAAAAGATAAATGTTTTTGTATTGCTTTCAAGCTAAATTGCATTTAATAAACTAATTTTATCAATATTTCATCGAAAATGTGTAATATTTTACAAAACTATTCCAAACAACGCTAAATTAAAGTGAGAAATTTATGGAAGTTAACGTTTCGTTTTTTTCGTTGTGATGCATGTTAACAATCTGAGTTTGCCAACAAAAAGGCCTCGTATTATTTGAGAAGACTTTAAAAACGAATTTAACATTTGCGCCTAAAATTACACAATATAAATCAAGGATTATCGAGCATTTTATAGGATGTGCAGAAACATCAATTAATAGAGCTCGATGATCCATAGTGTTTAGATCAACTGGATCATTGGGATCGATTGGTGCTTTGGGATCAGCAGAAATTCGAAGTAGGTACATCAAATGATTATGCTGAAAAAAAAAAATAATTATGCTGCAAAAAAAAAAAATATGGTGCATTTTTTTTATTGTGCTGCATTTTTTTTTTCAATGCAATGGGTAAAATAATTCCTAAAAGTAAAATTAATGAAAAATTAAAAAAAAAAAATCAAAAAAAATCTGACAATTTAAAGAAATTTGAGAAAAAAAAAAACAAAAATAACTACATAAAATATAAATTAATGAAAAATGTGTTAAAAAATTCAAAAAAATTATTATTAAATTTTTCCAATTTTTTTGGAATTAGGAATTAAATTTTTTAATTTAAGATTTCTTTAATTTTTCCAAATTTTGTGAACATTTTTTAAACCATTTTTCATCAATTTATTTTTTTAGTAATTATTTTTGTAATTTTTTTCTCAAAATTCTTTAAATTTTCTTATTTTATGGATTTTTTTAAGCAATTTTTCATTAATTGCACTTTTAAGGAATTTTTTGACCTATTGTACACAGAAAAAAATATTCGATGAAAAAAAAAAACAATTAAATATTTGCTCAGCTTAAAATTTCACATTCAATTAAATTTTACTTGAATCAATTAACCATTTACTCAAATCTGAAAAATTCACTGTATGACATTTAAAAAAAAAACTCATCATGTAGGCTTTGATTAACAATGCGATGAACACTGTTGAGTTTTTATACCCTCCAACTACAGTATGGGGGTATACTCACTTTGTCATTCCGTGTGTAACGCATCAAAATATTGTCTAGGACCCCATAAAGTATATATATATATCATCAGTGATCGATTCTAAGACATTCTAGCGATGTCCGTCCTTCCATCTGTCCGTCTGTCTGTCCGTCTCTAGTTAACACGATGCAGTCCAAAATAAAAGAGCTAGACTCCCGACATTTGGGAATATGTCTTATGTTCCTAGGCAGGTTAAGTTCGTAAATGAGCAAAATCGGAGCAGGGGAAAAAAATTCCCCCTTGAAGAACTAAACCAACCTCTGAAAAATACATGATTTTTGGGTTTTTGTTCAACAAATCCAACATTTTTATGCTACAAGAAATTCAAAGTCCTGCATTCGGAACCACAGAATTAGAAAAAATGTAAATCAAATATTACATTGTAAATCAAATATTTTTTATTTTCAAGAAATTTATGTGAATATCGGAAGGGTGGTTTGCGTGGGGCTACAAGAAGAACTGGTCCGATTCCTTTGAAATTCGGAACGGTGATTGGTAAATACCAAAACCGTTTACCTGACAAATTTTGAAAAGATACCTGTTAAAATACGGTTGTTAGGGTCGTTTAATCCAAATTTAAAGGGGACGTTTTGTATGGGGGCTAGGTCAAAATATGGACCGATTTTTTCCATTTTCAATAGCGTTCGTCCTTTGGTCAAAAGATGCTTAAGTTTCAAATATCAGACAAATCGGTTAAAAACTGCGACCTGTATCGTGCGCACAACGTTTACATGGACGGACGGATGGACGGACAGACGGAAGAACGGACGGACATCGCTAAATCGACCCAAAAAGTGATTCTAAGTCGATCGGTATACTTGAAAGTGGGTCTAGGACCAATATTTCGGGTAGTTACAAACATCAGCACAAACTCATTATACCCTGTACCATAGAGTGGTGTAGGGTATAAAAAAGGTAAAACACCAAAAAAAAAAAAAATTTAAAAGAAGACAAAAAACACCCAAATTGTAAAATATTGATTAACCATTCACTCAAATCAAGAATTGGTTTAATCAAAAATAACAAAAAATATTGATTAACCACTCACTTAAATCAAGCATTGGATTAATCAAAAATAACAGAAATATACCGATTAATCATTTGCTCAAATCCACCATTGGTTTAATCCGAACTGTGAAAACTGTACATCGTTCCTATCATGAGTTATTTTAATACAAACAAGTAAGAGTGTTAAATTCGGCTGTGCCGAATCTTTTATACCCTCCAACATGTAAATAAAAAAAAAAAAAAAAAAAATGCAGGGGCGTCTTCTTTTTTTTTTTTTTGGGGGGGGGGAGTCGGTAGTGGTAATTGGGGGGAACATTTCCTCTCGAATAAGTGTTAAAAAAAATAATTCTTATGCTTTTTGCACTAAAGAAATACAAATTTATCATTATATAAAAAAACAAATTATTCCACGGCCATAAAGGGGGGGGGGGGGGCGGACCGTAAAACGATTTTTTCTAATTCTGTGGGTCCAAATGCAGGACTTTGAACTTCTTGTAGCATAAAAATGTTGGATTTGTTAAACAAAAACACAAAAAATCATGTAAAAATATGGTATTTTTTAGAGGTTTGTTTAGTTCTTCAAGGGGGAACTTTTTCCCCCCTGGTCCGATTTTGCCCATCTCCGAACTTACCCAGCCTATGAACATAAGACATATATGTGCCAAATTTCAGGAGTCTATCACTTTTATTTTGGACTGTATCGTGTCTTCCACAGACGGACGGACAGACGGACGGACGGACGGACGGACAGACGGACATCGCTAGAGTGTCTTAGAATCGATCACTGATCAATAATATATATACTTTATGGGGTCCTAGACCGGCATTTCGATGCGTTACACACGGAATGACAAAGTGAGTATACCCCCATACTGTAGTTGGAGGGTATAAAAATACAAACAAATCTTTTACATTTTTCCTGAATTTTCCATTTTTCTATGAAACTTTGCTACTTAATCTTTTCATAAAAACCTAATTAAAACTATTACACAAACTATTAGGTTAGCTTAGGTTGGATGGGCGCTCGCCATTTGGCGAATTCACTCGGAGGCCATAAGGCCCATTGTGATTCCGTTAATCATATTTCCCTACTCCCCCTCTGATACAAAGTTCTACTTTTTAAACCACCCCGTTTCCCTTAGATATTCCGCTAGAGACGTCAATGAGACACCGCTTAGGCAATCCAGGTCATAGAAAAATATTTGCCCCAAATGCTTAAGGCGGCTCCTCATTAGGCCCGGACATTCGCATAGCAAATGCTTCACTGACTTCTCTTCCTCCACTTCATCACAGCTTCTTCAATAGTCCCTATCAGAAATTCCCATACACACGGCCATTTGGCCAATTATACAGTGTCCTGTAAGTACTCCAACTAATAGGCTAACCGTCCGTTTGCCAAAAGTAAGAAGACTTTTTGTCCTCTTAGGATTCGGCAGTGGCCACAGGGTTCTAGATATCCTGCACGTAGTCATATCCACCTATCATTCATCCTATTTGCAGATATCCTATCAATTTCGTTCATCAATTCCGTTCCCCCACCGATTCAGAGCCATTCCTCGCACATTCATTAGCCAATTCGTTCCCAGCGACCTCACTATGGCCTGGGACCCAGATTAGCTTGATTGTGTGCTGACTGATTCGACGAAGAGATTGTATACAATTCATAACTATTCCCGATTTTACAATATTTGATTTTAAGGCCTTCAGAGCTGCGAGACTATATACGAAAATGTTAATGACGCAAGGACGAAGGTCCCATGTTATAATCATCTGCGCGGCTTTGTCAATTGCGAGCACCTCAGCCTGGAAAACACTACACTTATCCGGAAGCCTCAATGAGACCCCGATTTCGAGGCACTCAGAGTAAACTCCCGAATCCGTACCCATCTCAATCTTTGATCCGTCCGTAAAGATTGAGATCGCATTCTCTGTAATAACAGAGTTTTCCGCCCAGTCTTCCCTAGTCGGTATTTGGACTTCGAAGGTTCTGTAAAAGCTCGTCTGTGGTGAGATATAGTCGGTTCTCTGTTCCAGTTCCGTCCCGCCCACCATACTAAATATAGTCAAGTGCTGATCTAATAGCACCAGTGATACCCACTCAAACTATTACGACAGCCAACATTGAACATGAACCGGATGATATCCGAATGAATGTTAAGATTAAATGGAGTAAAACTGCATTTACAGTTTTTCATTTCGTGATCTTGTCTCCTTTTAAAGGGACTTTAAATTTTTAAGGATAACATTTTGTAAAATATCTTTTAAATATTTGTACTTGTCTTATAATGTCACTATTGATTGCAAATGAAAGAGGAGAATCTTCGCAAATTTTTCCATTTTTATACCCTCCAACCACAGTATGAGGGTATACTCACTTTGTCATTCCGTGTGTAACATAACGAAATATCGGTCGGGGACCCCACAAAGTATATATAATATTGATCCATGATAGAATCTAAGACATTCTAGCGATGTCCGTCCGTCCGTCCGTCTGTAGAAATAACGATACAGTCCAAACCAAAAGAGGTAGACCCGTGAAGTTGGGCAAGAATATCTCTTATATTACTGATAGAGTTAAGTTCGAAGATGGGAAAAATCGAACCAGAAGGGAAAAAGTTCCCCCTTGAAGAACTAAAACGACCCATAAAAAATACTATGTTTTTAAGAGTTTTTTTTATTAATTTTTGCTCAACAAATGTAACAGTTTTATACCATATTATGTTCATAGACCTGCACTTGGGCCAAGGGGGTTAGAAAACTCGATTTTTTTCAGCCCCCTTTGGGGGCGTGGTTATAGAAATTAATTAAAAATAACGACAAAAATGTATTATTTAAGTATAAATATCATAAATTTTGGAGTCCTTTTAAAAGGAAATGGAACCACGAAATTAAAAACTGTTAATGCAGGTTTACTACATTTATTTTAAATTGATTGGTTTGGTGTTTTAAATTGATTGGTTTGGTCAGTTTGCAAGACTTACCGGTCGAATAATAAATAATTTTTATTAATTTAAAAACTAAAAAAGAATTTTCATTAAATTATTGATGATTTTTTTTATATGAAAAATTTTTAAATATTTCTTAAATTCAACAAAAAAAAAAAAAAAAAAATTTTAATGCAACTGTATAAAAAAAGAGCTTGCTATATTGATGGTAATGTTGAATTAGTACTTTTCTTCTTCTAAACCGTATTATGCTTTATTCATAAATACTATGTAAAGTTCATAAATACTATGAATTTTGTTCATTGGCAACGATTTTCCCATTAAAAACTAAGTTGGACAATGACGAACATTTAAAAAATAATACAAAATCGGTTCAGTCGTTCTCTGATTATAAATATTTATAAAAAAGAGGGTGTGGTTAATTGCACTGTGATACAGTGGAAAAATACTTTTGTGACATTATTATCATTTTTGTCGAGTAAATAAAAATAATGCCCATTAAACTTGGCAGACACCGTGAAATTTTAAAGTTATTGTCAAAAAAACTTTTTTTCACTTTTCTCCCTAAACCTTAATATTTTTAATTTTAATTCTAAAATTTAATTTAATTTTTAATTTTTTAACAGTTTCGGAAAGAAGAAGGATATGGATGCCCATAGGGCATCGTTTTACTGGTATGCCCTAAATAAATTCAAAAATTTCCTGATTAAGAGACATGCTTCCCTACATCCGTTCGATAAAATTTTTTAATTTTCAAAAAGTTTTTTTAAAAATCAAAAAAATTATATCGTCTTAAAAAATACTTTATAAAATTCTTAGTTTTACATTTATTTATACAAAATTCTTGTTTAAGTTTTGCTTATATGTATCAATTCTTGGTTAAAAAAATAAAATGGAATTACATTTTACAATATCCAACATACTTTTAACATTTACCATATATGTATACACTGTATTTGAAACTTCATTGTTGTGTATGTATGTAGTTCAATAATTGTAAGTATGTGGATGTTTCTATGAAAAAATAATTCAAATTTCACTTAACATTAATGTAGATTCAGTATCAAAGCTTTATGTATCATCATTATTCCAATCTCTGGTATTATATAGTCAGTCACTACTTACACCCAAAGAATTTAATATACATTTTTTTTTTTACTTTTAAAACCATTTTTAGTAATTTATTTTTTTTATTTTTTTTTTTTTCAGATATTTTCCAATCACAGTGATTCACAAAATCCTCTCAAAGTATTTTTTTGATGAAAATTCAATATGTGTTGGCATGTTCAATCATTTTATGTGCAAGTAAGTATGGAATATAAATTACTTAGCAAATATTGTAATATGAAAAGTAAGGTTAGAGAAGTCTGACTATTAAAAAAACCTTTGTACAATTAGGTTTTGTTTTTAATTAAGAACTATTTTTTTTTTTTATAGAAAAAATGTTTAAGAACCTGAGAGTTTTTTATTGGGAAAAGTGTCTTAAAACCTGAGACTCTTTGGGAAAAATGTCTTAAAACCTGAGACTTTTTCTAAAGGAAAAATGTTTCAGAATCTGGACTATTTCTGTAGCAAAATTTTCTCAGAATCTGAGACTTTTGCTATAGGAAAACTCTCTCAGAATCTGAGACTTTTTCCATAAGAAAAATGTCTCTGGATCTGAGTAAAAGATTATTTAGAATGCGAGACTTAGGAAAAATGTCTCATAATCTGAGACTGTTTCAGAGTCTGAGACTTTTTCTATAAGAAAAATTTGCAGTCTGTGATCTCTTCTTAAGGAAAAAAATCTCAGAATATGAGACTTTTCTATAGGAAAAATTCTTCAGAATCTGAGACTTTTTCTATAGAAGAAATGTCTTAGAGTCTGAGACCTTTTCTATAGAAAAAATGTCTTAGAATCTGAGACTTTTTTTATAGAAAAAATCGGAGACTTTTTCTACAGAAAAAATGTCTCAGAATTTGAGACTTTTTCTACTGAAAAAGTGTCTCAGAATCTGAGATTTTTCTATAGAAAAAATGTCTCAGAATCTGAGACTTTTTCTATAGAAAAAATGTCTCAGAATCTGAGACTTTTTCTATAGAAAAAATGTCTCAGAATCTGAGACTTTTTCTATAGAAAAAATGTTTCAGAATCTGAGACTATTTCTATAGAAAAAATGTCTCAGAATCTGATACTTTTTCTATAGAAAAAATGTCTCAGAATATAATACTTTTTCTCTAGAAAAATGTTTAAGAATCTGAAACTTTTTCTATAGAAAAAAATGTCTCAGAGTCTGAGACTTTTTCTATAGAAAAAATGTTTCAGAATCTGAGACTTTTTCTATAGAAAAAATGTCTCAGAATCTGAGACTTTTTCTATAAAAAAAATGTCTCAGAATATGAGTTTTTTTCTATAGAAAAAATGTCTCGGAATCTGAGACTTTTCCTATAGAAAAAATGTCTCAGAATCGGAGACATTTTTCTTATAGAAAAAGTTTTAGATTCTGAGACATTTTTCTTATAGAAAAAGTTTCAGATTCTGAGACATTTTTTCTATAGAAAAAGTCTCAGATTCCGAGACATTTTTTCTATAGAAAAAAACTCAGATTAAGAGACATTTTTTCTATAGAAAAACACTCAGATTCAAAGACATTTTTTCTATAGAAAAATTCTCAGATTCTGAGACATTTTTTCTATAGAAAAAATGTCTCTGAATCTAAGACTGACTGTCTTAGAATCTGACACTTTTTCTATAGGAAAATTTTCTCAGAATCTGAGACTTTTTTTATAAAAAAAATGTCTCAAAATCTGAGACTTTTTCTATAGGAAAAATGTGTCAGAATGTAAGACTTTTTCTATGGAAAAAATGTCTCAGAATCTGAGATTTCTCTTTAGAAAAAATGTGTCTGAATCTGAGACTTTTTCTATAGAAAAAATGTCTCAGAATCTGAAACTTTTTCTATAGAAAAAATGTCTCAGAATCTGAGACTTTTTCTATAGAAAAAATGTCTCAGAATCTGAGACTTTTTCTATAGAAAAAATGTCTCAGAATCTGAGACTTTTTCTATAGAAAAAATGTCTCAGAATCTGAGACTTTTTCTATAGAAAAAATGTCTTAGAATCTGAGACTTTTTCTATTAAAAAAAATGTCTCAGAATCTCAGACTTTTTCTATACAAAAAATGTCTTAGACTCTGAGACTTTTTCTATAGAAAAAATGTCTCAGAATCTGATACTTTTTCTATAGAAAAAATGTCTCAGAATCCGATACTTTTTCTATAGAAAAAATGTCTCAGAATCTGAGACTTTTTCTATAAGAAAAATGTCTCAGAATCTGAGACTTTTTCTTTAAGAAAAATGTCTCAGAATCTGAGACTTTTTCTTTAAGAAAAATGTCTCAGAATCTGAGACTTTTTCTATAGAAAATTTTTTTTTCAGACTCTGAGACTTTTTCTACAGCAAAAATGACTTAGAATCTGAGACTTTTTCTATAGAAGAAATGTCTCAGAATCTGAGACTTTTTCTATAGAAAAAATGTCTCAGAATCTGAGACTTTTTCTATAGAAATAATGTCTCAGAATCTGAGACTTTTTCTATAGAAAAAATGTCTCAGAATCTGAGACTTTTTCTATAGAAAATATGTCTCAGAATCTGAGACTTATACTATAGAAAAAATGTCTCAGAATCTGAGACTTTTTCTATAGAAAAAATGTCTCAGAATCTGAGACTTTTTCTATAGAAAAAATGTCTCAGAATCTGAGACTTTTTCTATAGAAAAAATGTCTCAGAATCTGAGACTTTTTCTATAGAAAAAATGTCTCAGAATCTGAGACTTTTTCTATAGAAAAAATGTCTCAGAATCTGAGACTTTTTCTATAAAAAAAATGTCTCAGAATCTGAGACTTTTTCTATAGAAAAAATGTCTCAGAATCTGAGAGTTTTTCTATAGAAAAAATGTCTCAGAATCTTAGACTTTTTCTATAGAAAAAATGTCTCAGAATCTGAGACTTTTTCTATAGAAAAAATGTCTCAGAATCTAAGGTTTTTTCTATAGAAAAAATGTCTGAGAATCTGAGACTTTTTCTATAGAAAAAATTTCTCAGAATCTGAGGCTTTTTCTATAGAAAAAATGTCTCAGAATCTGAGACCTTTTTTATAGAATAATTGTCTCACAATCTGAGACTTTTTCTATAGAAAAAATGTCTCAGAATCTGAAATTTTTTCTATAGAAAAAATTTCACTTTTTCTATAGAAAAAATATCTCAGAATCTGAGACTTTTTCTATAGAAAAAATGTCTCAGAATCTTAGACATTTTCTATAGAAAAAATGTCTCCGATTCTGAGACTTTTTCTACAGAAAAAATGTCTCAGAATCTAAGACTTTTTCTATAGAAAAAATGTCTCAGAATCTGAGACTTTTTCTATAGAAAAAATGTCTCAGAATCTGAAACTTTTTCTATAGAAAAAATGTCTCAGAATCTGAGACTTTTTCTATAGAAAAAATGTCTCAGATTCTGAGACTTTTTCTATAGAAAAAATGTCTCAGAATCTGAGACTTTTTCTATAGAAAAAATGTCTCAGAATCTGAGACTTTTTCTATAGAAAAAATGTCTCAGAATCTGAGACTTTTTCTATAGAAAAAATGTCTCAGAATCTGAGTTTTTTTTTCTATGGAAAAAATGTCTTTGAATCTGAGTGTTTTTCTATAGAAAAAATGTCTCTTAATCTTAGTTTTTTTCTATAGGAAAAATGTCTCGGAATCTGAGACTTTTTCTATAGAAAAAATGTCTCAGAATCTGAAACTTTTTCTATAAGAAAAATGTCTCAGAATCTGAGTTTTTTCTATAAAAAAATGTCTCAGAAGCTGAGACTTTCTCTATGGAAAAAATATCTCAGAATCTGAGAATTTTTCTATAGACTTTTCTATGGAAAGAGTGTCTCAGATTCTTAGACATTTTTTATAGGCAGAAACTGAGACTTTTTCTATAGGAAAATGTCTCAGAATCTAAGACCTTTTCTTTTGCAAAAACTTCTTGGAATTTGAGACATTTTCTTTAGGAAAAATGTCTCGGAATCTGAGATTTTTGCTATAAGAAAGACAGTAAGAATGTAAAATTTTTTCTTACCGAAAGAGTCCTAGAATCTGAGACTTTTCAATAGCAATGTGTCAGATTCTGAAATTTTAGCTGAAAAAAAAATTTTTCATAATCTAAAACTTTTTCTATTGAAAAAATTACCCAGAATCAGACACTTTGTATACCCTACACTTAGTGATAGAGGGTGTTTATAAGTTTGTCATTCCGTTTGTAACTCATCGAAATATCGATCTGGGACCCCATAAAGTATATACATTCATGATGCCCGATCGATTTTAAGATATTCTAGCGATGTCCGTCTGTCTGTGGAAAATGCTGTCACGGACAAAATATTGCACAGAGATGACTGAAACTTAACATATTTATTGGAAGTTCTACCGAGAAGTTTGGTATTGCATTTGAGCGATATCAGTTCAGCGGTTCAAAAGTTATGAACAAAAATGTAAACACACCTCAAAAATTTCAGTACATTCAACATAACCTAAAAATACAAAATGCTTTTATTCGGCTTCTGGTTGACATATGTGAAAATAATTGAACACCAAATGGTATTTAATAAAGTACGAACATATTTTTTGACAAAAAAAGAAAAAAATCGCGGATTTTTTTTAACAAAATTTTTTTTCGCGGAAATTTTTTTTTTCCAAAAGTTATTTCCTTTTAAATAAAGTTTTTTGCAATAATCTTTTTGAAATTGTGGAGGGTATAACTACATTCGGCAAGGCCGAATTTAACTTTTTTACTTGTTATATTAATAATATCCTTAATAATTCACATTCCCACGAACGTCATTATTTCAACTGCTGTTCAATTAACAATAATGAAACTTTTTTTACAATATATACTTTAAAAACTTGTAATTTACATTTTTGAAAGTAATCCTTGGTAAAACTTCCTTAATAGTTTTGTTATGTAAATGATTTCCGTTAGAAAATTCTTACAAAGTATTTTAATAATCACGTTAAACATTTATTTGAATTATTTTTTTTGTTTTTAATTTTATAAAAATTTTCACCAACACTTTAAATTTTTGCCTTGGCACACCTTTAATTTCAAATTGTAAAAAAAAACTAGAGTTTTATTTTCAAATGCCTCGAAGGAATGAATATAATGAAAAGAAAAACTCCCAATTATTAGAAAAGAATAAATGAATAATATAAAAAAAAACGTATATAGAAATTTATTTGCACATTGCATGTTCATGACATTAAAAAAAAAACTTATGTGGGGTATATAAAAAACGTGTGCCTTGTTTTTGTTAGTTATCAGGGAATTAAAATAGTGAATACACAAGTTTTTTAAAAGATTAAGTCCGAAAACTGGCGCAGTCGGTGGTTTAATATTATATATTATCACTTGTTTTCAAAATTTTTGAAGTCTTAATATTTGATTGCAGAAAATATGCAATTGTTTTATATTTCAGATAATTTTTTAGAATTTTTATCGATTGTGAGAGAATTAAAATAGTGAATACGTTTGTCTTAAATGGGACTTAGTCCAAAAGTGGCGCAGTCGGTGGGTATTATAAATTACCTCTTGTTTTCAAAACATTTAAATTTTTGATTTAAAAAAATGTTTAAACATAAGTTTTTTAAAAGACAGCTCGAAAACTGGCGCAGTCGGTGGTTAAATATTATATATTAGAACTTGTTTTCAAAATATTCGAATTTTTGATTTCAGAAAATATTCAATTGAAGGGCTTATTGTAAAAACTCGATAAGCAACATTTAATTTTAAGGTGGTTTTTGCCTTTAAACTTTTAAAATAATATAGAAAATATGACTTTTGCAGAACTTTTATTCTCAATATACTTGTACGATGGGTTAAAAAAAGACTCTGCCAAAAATCTGTCAATGGAATATCAGCAGAATGCGAAAAATACCAAAAAATAAAATGTTGCTTATCAAGTTCTTGCAGTAAGCCTTTCAATTGTTTTATATTTTTGATATTTTTTTTAAGAATTTTTATCGATTGTCAGAGAATCAAAATAGTGAATACATTAGTATTTAATGGGACTTAGTCCGAAAGTGGCGCAGTCGGTGGGTATTATCAGGCGCGGATCCAGGGGGGGGGGGGGGAGAATGGGATTTCTCCCCCCCCAAAATAATTTCGAAAGAAAAAAAAGGAAGGAAAAAAAAAAAAAAAAAAAAAAAAAAAGGAAAGGAAAGGAAAGATAGAAAGAAAATGACTTTAATGTAAAAAACCATTAGGGGATTCATATGTGATCATCATTTACGTCAGAACGCGAAGCCTATTGCATATGAAAAACTTAGATGGCAATAGAGTCGTGGAGATTTTCTAACCGAATAACTTTCCTTATTATTTCTTATGGAAAAAATTTTATTTTTTATAGAAAAATGTTTCAAAATTTCAAACTTTACCTTTAAAAAATATTTTGATATGTTTAAATTGAAAAATTATCTGAAATTTTATAAAAAAATTTCGTATTACATTTCTATAGAAAAAATCCTTTAGCAACTTAGAGAAAATGTTTCAGGATCTGACAAAAATTTTTCTGCAAAAAAAAAAAAAAAACACCAGAATCAGATAACATTTCTACAAGAAAAACGTCTCAGAATTTGAGTTTTCTAAATGTTTTTCTTTTATATATAGAAAACTTTTTGAGAACACAGAGAAAAATAAATTTCCAACTGAATATTTCAGTTGTATCAACTCAAAATTCGGTTGCTGCTACTAAATTTCGCTGTGGCATAAGAATTTTTTAGTTGCTTCCATTAAAAGACAGTTGTATTAGCATAATTAAGTTGTAATTATCAATATTTAGCTGTTTTAACCTTAATACAAATACATCAACCGAATTTTTGTTGCAACAACTGAATTTCAGTTGGAAATTGGCAAATTTATTTTCTGTGTGAATGAGAAATTCTCTATTTGAGAAATCTTTTAAATATGCGAATTTTTCTATAAAAAAAGTTTATCAAGATCTATTGATTTTTTTATAGCAAACACGTTTTATTACTTTTCTATAGAATACCATATCAGAAGCTGAGATTTTTTTTGTATGAGAAATCATTCAGAATTAGAACATTTTTCTGTTGAAAGATTCTGAGAATTTGTCTAGGAAATGTGTCTCTGAATATGTAAATATTTCTTTTGAAAAAGTGTCTAAGAAATTTAAAACATTAGATGGCTTTAAAACCGTAAAATTTTTCTATCGAAAAATGCTACAAAAATTTAGGATTTAAGATTTAGAAAAGTGTATCAAAATTTCTTCATAAAATGTTAAAGAACTGGTAATTTTTTAGTATCTGATAATTTTCTTTGACTAAATATGATCTAAGAATATTTTTAAACACACAGAAAATAGATTCAGTTGTTGCAACTGAATTGTTTGCCAACTGAATTTTTGCGGTTGCACCAACTATCACAATATTCAGTTGCCTCTACTGCCAATTCAGTTGTCTCTACCGGTAAATATCTATCATTGGAACCGAATATTTTTATGTTAAAATTGACACTGGTTAGAGTGATCGAATTTTAAAAAGCGTTATATAGTTGTACCAATCAATATTTTTTTAAACTGTTTCTTTTGAAATAAAAATTTTTAATATTTTTTTCTAGCAATTTTAGTAATTTATTTGATTGTAAAAATTTTATAATTTAAAAAGTGAAATAAATACATACAATAGAAAAAATAAATTAAAACTGATGATTCTGATAGAAAAAAAATTAACATCTAGGAATTTTTCAAAAAAAAAAAATTGCAAGACTTTCTAGAGCAAAAATAACTCGACGGCAAAATATATCTCTTAAGAAAACATGTCAATGAAAAAATCAAAAAAATATCTTAGACTTTTAGAATTTTTTTATGGAAACATATCTCGGAATTCTAGGATTTTTTTATAGAAAAAAAAGGAAAAGTCTCAAATTCTGAAATTTTTCCTATATAAAAAATCTCAGATTCGGAGAAAAAGTCTCAGGTTCTGAAAAATTTTTCCTACAGAAAAAGACTCAGATTTTGAGTCATTTTTTCTATAGAAAATGTCTTCGATTCTGAGAATAGTTTTGGATGAACCCTTCTTAATTTCAATATTCTGACATTTACAAACCTTAAATTTGTTACCACTCTCTGGACACTTTGGACTCTAAGGATTTCTTGGAAACTGTTCCAAAGTATTTTATAGTTAGCTTTATTGCCGACTTATGGGTAAAATATCATCTTTAGCATCTGCATTAAAGTTGCGTGTGAAAATACCTAAAATAAGATTTATTTATTTAAATTGATTGCATTTCGGCAGTGGTATCAACTTACCGTCAAAATTTGTAACATTTTTTACGAAATTTTACATGAATTTTATTTAAAAATTTAAAAAACGTCTGAACACAATAACATTTTTGTGTTAAATGATTACTATTTTCATTTTTTTTGACGTAAAACGTTTTGTAATTGAAATGAAATCCTAACGACCAATTATTAGTTAAGGATACCAATACAAATTTATTATTTAGTAAAATTTTTCAAAAATAAAAAAATTATTGAAAATTTGGTTAAGTTAACCAACATTTTCAGTTGTGGATACTATTACCTAATGTTTTTTGAATTTATTAATTTAAACAAATGATTATTGGTCGAGAGGGAAAATAAAGACTGAAAGAAACGGTTGTACTTACTAAATATTTTTCAAAAACTTTATTAGTTTTTAGTTTGGGTATATTAACCAAATTATTAGTTGTTGATACATCCATTCGGTCACGATTGAAAATTAATTAATACTACTGTTATTTATTTGGTATGGTGATAAAAAATTTACAATAACAACTAAAAATGTATAAGATTTATCAAAATTCCGTTTTCATAATGGAATTCCAACTAAACATTTCTCTGTGTGTACGAAAAATATCCTAAAATCTGAGAATTACTTTAAAATATGAGCATTATTTCCGAGATTTTTTATTTAAATAATGTCTCAGAATCTCAGATTATAGAATAAAGTATAAAAATTAGTAAATGTTGAATCTGAGAGTTTTTTTTTTACAGAAAATACGATCTGTTTTTCTACAGGAAATACGAATTTAAGAACTTTTTTATATCAAAGTTTTTGAATCTGAACATTTTTCTAAAGGCAAATATCTCAGAAATGGGTTATTTTTCTATATGAAAACTATTTTAGAATCCAAAAGTTTTTCTGTAGTAAAAATGTCTCAACATCTGAGAAATTTTGTACAGGAGATATTTATAAAAAACTAATAATATGTTCAATTTTTTTCGAAATATTTCAGTTTTTTATATAAAATATTTATATAGAAGTTCACAGGTCTTTTCACATTTATGACTGGCTATGACTGAGTATAGGTCCGTTTATTTGACTATAAACGGTTTGGCTTATGAAGTAAATCGGTTCGTCAGGATTCCCTCGTAAAAAACATTTCTTGAATAAAAAGAAGCGTCTGATTTAAATACTATAGCTTTAAGTAGATTTTTGTTTGGGTTTTCATTTGTTACTCAATATTAAAAATATTAACCAAAATTCATACAACACCCCCCCCCCCACAGTGGGGAAAAATTCCGCATCGATCTGTCATGGTGGATTTTTGAAAAAATATTTCGGATTACTTTTTATATTTTCCTAAAGTTCAGAAAATTTTAATTTTTTCAGTATTTTTGCAATAACAAATGTATTAGGCATTGGATGAATATGCTTTGTAGACTAAATTAAAGGTATTGGAACCCCTTATCAATGAAGTGGTTAGTATTTGAAAATATATTATTATTTTGGTTTTTATAACCAGGCAAAAATTCAAGAATTTTCACTTTTAAAAGCATATAAGTATCTTTAAAAATAATGTACCAATTTCAATGAAATCTTTTTTAGATTAAAGCTTATGTTTTGCTTAGTCATAATTGGTACACAAAATTTTTTTAAAAAAATATTTTATTTTGTTCTAAAATTTTACCTTATGATTTTTGGAATTTTAAAATTATTTTTAGTCTGTTTAAAATAAAAAATAGTTGTAACATTGTAAATTCGATTAAAAGAGTTAAACAATTTTGCAAAAATACTTTATTTACCAATAATGCTTAAGAAAATGATAAGCTTTAATCTAAAAAAAATTCATTGAAATTGGTACATTATTTAAAATGATATAGGTACTCAAAAGTGAACATTTTTTAGTTTTCATCTGTTTATAAAAACCAAAATAACAAATGCTGTTAATGTCATTTATAAGGGGTTCAAATACCTTTAATTTTGTCCATATAGCTTATTCGCCCCCTACCTATTACATTTTTTAGAGCAAAAATTCTAAAAAAAATAATATTTTCTGAACTTTAAAAAACTATTTAAATAAAACAAAAACGATTTTTAGAAATCCACCATGACAGACCGATGAGGAATTTTATATGCTAAATTTCAAAAAAAGAAAACTAAAATCGGTTGAAAATTGCGACCTGTCGGCCAAATCGGACAAAAAACTCCATTTTCCCCACTGTGCCTCCCCCCCCCCGCTACCACCCAAACTTTTTTGCCTTCCGATTGCATAAAATTTTTTTGGTTAAAAAAAATCTCCCCCCCCCAAATGAAATTCCTCGATCCGCGCCTGGTATTATAAATTACCTCTTGTTTTCAAAATACTTAAATTTTTAATTTTTTATTTCAAAAAATGTGTAAGTCCATCAAATTATCATTAGATTTTGTAATGATTTTTATTTTTCAAAAATTTAAAACACTCTTTTAACCATCTGCACTTTAAAGAAAACTTCCCCTTTGTGTGTGTTTTTTTTTTCTCATTTATGATAAAATTAGGAGCAAAAAAACTAAAACGCCAGGCTTTAAGCACAAGTGCCATAAAACACTATATTCAAATGAGCATGAAAGGCACAAAAGAAAAAGAAAACACAGAGGCAGACATTCACATGGAAAATACTTAAATTATACAATGGAAAAACAAAACGTTTTTTTTTTGCATACAAAAGAAGAACAAAAACACAAATGTTAGAAATCAGAATCAGATGAAAACTTATTAAATTACAGTATTATGCAAAAATATATTGGCAAAAAAAAAAATCTTTAAAAAACACTTTAAACCAGAAGTAAAAACCAACTGGGAAAAACAAAATCACGAAGTGTGGCCTACACAAAAAAAACATGGCATATTAATTTAATGCATTTATTTTTACTGCTTTCAACATGCAAATATAAATTACAACAAAACTTTATAACCACAATTAGAACAAAGAAAAAAAAAAAAAAACATTAAATCCGTATTCTACCAATTGTGTCAGTGATAAAAAATAAAATTTTGAGTTTTGTAGCAAAAAGCTCATGAAAATGTACTTTTTCTACACTTGCGGAACTAAAATGCATAATTTTCTTTTATACCCTTCAATAAAGAGAGTTCACTAGACACCCGGGACAATTATGAATTTTAGATATGTTTTTTAGAATATCGTCAGGGGTCTTTGAAGACATTTCCCCTCGCAGTAAATGTTTTCAAATTGATTGTTAACGTTTTTTTTCAGCTACATTATTACACTGTACTCGAATTTGGCACTTTTTTAAAAAAAGCTGGGCACCCTGCTCTTAATGTTAATTCGAGTACGCTGAATTCAATGGTTCTAGCCGTTTTTCGAAGTTAGCTTTAGTATTTGCGATATTCGCGATTTAAAATTTTGATGTTCAAGTACAATAAAAACGATATTTTTAAACTTTTTTGATAATTTTTAAATTCAAAACCATTCAAAACTATTACATTAACACATCAAACAATAACAATGCGAACTTTTTCACAAAAAATATTGTTTTTAGCCAAAAATCTTTTTTTTTCGTGAAAAAATTCGTTTAATAGAACTATTTTTAGTTTGATTTGAATTTACGACCCCCATCTGGTAAAGATAGGTCGTGTACACTAAATCTCATTGTAATATTAGTTATTTTTTAAGTTAGCTTATGTATTAGCGATATTCGCGATTCATTTTGTTTTTATTTTTAAGTAAAAAAAAACATTTTTTTGTATTATTTAGATTGAATATTAAAAATAATTAGCACTGCAAAATTTATTCGCGAACATTTTTTTTCGCGATTTTTTTTTTTTTGTAATTTTTTTATTTTGATATTATTTATGAAAATGTGTAGAATACATAACATTATAGACACAAAATTTAATTATAAAATTTATTTTTCGCGAAATTTGCTTTTTTTGCGAAAAATATTTTTGGTGAAAAGATAGCAAGTTCTAAATTTATAGTTTGTAACGTGACGTTACAAATAATAGTATACTTATTTAAATATAAGAAAGTACTTTTTTCTATACCGGTGACCAACTACTTTTCCCTTTACCTAATATCATTAAACTACCAGACAAATAGCATTGAGAAGTAATTCTCATTTAGTTGATAAAACGGATCACATATAATGTCAAAGTTGTATCAACCAAAGCAACGAGAAACCAGTTGGAGTTCGTGTATACTTCGTAGAATATACGAAGTATAACCGTAAGCCGACCAGATTCTCGTTCGCAATTTCGACCTAAGTCGAAGTTGGTATGTAGTTACTAGTTTGTACCGTATTTTTTGTTAATATTTTCCGAACCTGATTTATCCAGTATTTCCTGCTTCCCGAACCTGGTTTATCCAGTATGTTCTGTTAATATTTCCCGAACCCGTATTTCCAGTTAATATTTTTCCGAACCTGAATTATCCAGTATTCCCTTTTAGTAGCACCCGAACCGTATCAAACCCGTTTATATACGAAATCTCTCGTTAATTTCGTATTTAGTTTATATACGAAGTCTTTTGATTACTTCGTTATTTAGTTTATATACGAAGTCTTTTGATTACTTCGTTATTTAGTTTATATACGAAGTCTTTTGATTACTTCGTTTTGCTTATTTCGTTCGTAGTTTATTTACGAAGTCTTTTGATTACTTCGTTACTATTTTATATACGAAATCTTTTGCTTATTTCGTTCGTAGTATATTTACGAAGTCTTTTGATTACTTCGTTAATAGTTTGTATACGGAATCCTTTGTTTATTTCGTTTGTAGTTTATAACGAAATCTTTTGCTTATTTCGTTCGTAATTTATTACCAAAGTCTTTTGATTGCTTTGGTAAAATTTTATATACGAAATCCTTTGTTTATTTCGTTTGTAGTTTAGACACGAAATATTTTGCTTATTTCGTTCGTAATTTATTTACGAAGTCTTTTGATTACTTCGTTAGTAGTTTATATACGAAATCCTTTGTTTATTTCGTTTGTAGTTTAGACACGAAATCTTTTACTTATTTCTTTCATAGTTTATTCACGAAGTCTTTTGATTACTTCGTTAATATTTCATAAACGAAATCCTTTGTTTATTTTGTTTGTAGTTTATAACGAAATCTTTTGCTTATTTCGTTCGTAGTTTATTCACGAAGTCTTTTGATTACTTCGTTACTATTATATACGAAATCTTTTGCTTATTTCGTTCGTAGTTTATTTACGAAGTCTTTTGATTACTTCGTTAATAGTTTATGTACGAAATCCTTTGTTTATTTCGTTTGTAGTTTATAACGAAATCTTTTGTTTATTTCGTTCGTAGTTTATTCAGGAAGTCTTTTGATTACTTCGCTACTATTTTATATTTGAAATCTTTTGCTTATTTCATTCGTAGTTTTTTTACGAAGTCTTTTGATTACTTCGTTAATATTTTAAATACGAAATCCTTTGTTTATTTCGTTTGTAGTTTATAACGAAATCTTTTGTTTATTTCGTTCGTAGTTTATTCACGAAGTCTTTTGATTACTTCGGTACTATTTTATATACGAAATCTTTTGCGTATTTCGTTCGTAGTTTTTTTTTTTTTTTGATTACTTCGTTAATATTAGACACGATATCTTTTGCTTATTTCGTTCGTAATTTAATTACGAAGTCTTTTGATTACTTCGTTAATAGTTAGTTACGAAATGCTTTGTTTATTTCGATTGTAGTTTAGACACGAAATCTTTTGCTTATTTTGTTCGCAGTTTATTTTATATACGAAATCTTTTGCTTATTTCGTTCGTAGTTTATTTACGAAGTCTTTTGATTACTTCGTTAATAGTTTATGTACGAAATCCTTTGTTTATTTCGTTTGTAGTTTATAACGAAATCTTTTGCTTATTTCGTTCGTAGTTTATTTACGAAGTGTTTTAATTACCTCGTTAATATTTTCTTACATCCAAACCTTTTCCTTTTGTTAAATGTCCTCCTAAATACATTGTGTGTACTACGTAAGATCGCTCTTCATAGCCCTCTTACTGATTCAAAGGAAGCAAACCTTTGTCGATCCTGGACAAACTAAGTTTACCCCAGCTGGAAAATAAAATTGCATCACAAGTTAAAGACTATAAAAAAAATTCATTTTGGATTCTAAAATATTTTTTCTATAAAAAAAGTGTTAAATTTTGAGACATTTTGTTCTATAAAACTAGAAAGAAAATTATAGTCGGTAAACACCGACCATATTATACACCTGTGTTTACCGGAAAATGGGTCCCAAGCTCAAACGTGGACTGATTATATATATCTTTTGTAAAATCTTTAATAAGTGTAAAAAACACTATCAAACCAAATTTGAGCTAAATAGGACAAGAAACCGCTTTAATTGAATATCGGGCGAAATTTTCATAATTATAAAAATGGTCCGATTATAATCAGATTTGATAAGGTTATCAAAGTTTTTTTTTTTTTTTTTTTTTTTTAATTTAACCAATACTCAGGGGATGCCCCCTACTCATGCAGTGCATTGTATTGATCAGGAAAATAGGGTATGGGAAGGAGGAAAGAGGGAGTAGTGTTTGTGGATATTTGATTTAAATTTTTCTAAATTGAAAGTAACAGGGAAGACCTCTGCGGGAAGTTTGTTCCACATACGAATCGTTCGACTGAAAAACGAATTTTCTCTGTAATGCGTTGTGCGAAACACAGGACAATCAACCACAAACGGATGTGCTCTACTAGATAAGCGAGTAGTCCGAATAAATACCCGGGCCCGAGGAATAAGTTCACTTATCTCAGATGAGCACCTCCCGTGGTAATATCGATAGAAAAGTGTCACACAACCCACATTCCGACGATGCTCCAATGAATCAATAGAGTTGGATACACTACTGTCATTGATAAGCTTCACCGCCCTCCCCTGAACACGGTCCAAAAGCTTCAGAATAGACACTGAAGCTCCTGCCCATATATGAGAGTTGTATTCCATTTTCGGCCGGATATAGCTGGTATAAATAGTAAGGAGATCGGATGGAGTGAAGTAAGTTTTGCACCGTTTTAGAAAACCAAGACACTTGAATGCCTCTTTCGACACTTGAAATACGTGCTTATTCCAACGGACATCACACTGTATTCTCATGCCCAGAACATCAAGAGTATCCGATTCCCCAATATCTATACCATCCATAGCTACAGATGACAATGTTAATTCCACAGCTCGCCTGTGGGTTAACATACAACATTGGGTCTTGCGTGCATTAAAATCGACCTTATTCGCGCGACCCCACTCGGAGATTGTAAAAAGGTCTTGATTGAGAGTGTCATTCATGTTCTGTCGCATGCCCTCTATCTCCAAAGAACTTGGCCTGTGGTCAAATGAAAATGAATGACAAATGTTGCTGTCATCTGCAAAAGAGTAGATAGGATTAAAAGTCTGACCAAGAAGGTCATTAATAAAAATAAGAAAAAGGGTAGGAGAAAGAACAGAACCTTGCGGTACCCCTGAATTTAGCTGAAACTCGTTTGATGAGACCCCATCTAAAACAACACGTATAGTGCGGTCTCTGAGAAAACTCGTTATAAATCGAGAGAAAATACTACCGACACCAAAAGCAACCAACTTAGTCACGAGTGCCCCGTGCCACACACGATCGAACGCCTTGGAAATATCTAGAGCAACCACTTTACTCTCACCAAAGTGGTGGAGTGACCGGCTCCAACGTTCCGATAGAAACGCCAACAGGTCTCCCGTAGATCGACCGCTACGGAAGCCATACTGTCGATCATTTAAAAGTGAATTGGTCTCTAAATACTTCACAAGATGGTAGTTAACCATGGTCTCCATCACTTTGGAGAGCGCAGAGCAAATTGCGATTGGGCGGTAATTTTCAGGGTTGTTAGCCGCACCCTTTTTAGGGATTGGCTGGACATTGGCCACCTTCCAGCATGAGGGGAAGACTCCCGCACGGTATGAAGAGCTGAAAAGGTTTGCCAATGGACGTGCCAACGTAGAAGAGCACTGTTTCAGCACCAGTGCTGATATGCCATCCGGCCCCGGTGACTTGTTTACGTTGAGATCCGAAAGAACCCTTTTGACTGCTCGGGCCCGAAAGAAAATCGAAGGCATAGTATAGGATACCCTTTCGAGAACGGGCAGTGATTGATCGCTTTCCGGCAAGAAAGAATTTCTTGCAAAAAGTTCAGCGAAGAGGTTGGCTTTATCAACCGGGTCGGTGAATGATTGATCGTCCTTTAAAAGAGTTGGAATAGAAGAACTAGCATGGAAGATTTATGTAAATATTGGAAAGGTGGTGTATATAAGGGTTATAAGAAGAACTTGTCCGATTTCTATAAAATTCGGAATGGTTTTTATTGAGTACAAAACACATTTACCTGCCAAATTTAAACGATATCTTTTATAAGTAATACAGCTACTAGACTCGTTTGTGGCAAAATTAAAGCGGATCTTTGACAGCGGCTAGGTCTAAACATGGACCGTTTTTTTTTAATTTCAATAAGCTTTGTCCATCGTTTAAACAAAGATTAAGTTTTTAATTTCAGCCAAATCGTTTGATGATTGCGATCTGTATCGTGTTTACAACGCACATTGGGGCAAACATATACGATTCTTGGCATTAAATAAACCGCTTATTTTTAATAAGAGTGTGTGGTACCGTTGTAAAGGGGACAATCTGTAGATCATATTTGCATTATAAAATTTCATGGTTACCTTGCAAAATTTTGAAATTTTTGCAATATTATGTTCATTTAATGTATTTTTTTGTTTTTAAAATCTTTAATTACGTTAAAAAACAAACTCAGTTGGAATAATAAAATATATATACTTTCTGGTTTCTGTAAGAGTTTGCAAAAAAAAAAGCAAAAAAAAATATCAAAAACTACAATTCAGAAACAATAAAAACTATTTTTTTTCAACAAATGTGAATAAGAAATATTTAATAATATCAAGAAAGTCTTTTAGAATATTATATCTTTCATCCATCCCATTATTTTATGAACTCTTTAAAATTTCATTCATTGCAGTAAGTTCTTTAAAATAATTTATAAAATATTAATGTTATAACTTAAAATACATTTAATGTGTAAAAAGCCTAAAAAATTCTTACCTAAGCAGGACATCTTTAAGCGATTGTCTGTATTTTCCAGCAAATTTATGTTTTTTGTTTAAATTTAAAAATTAACTGTTATATTTTTTGTTTAAAAAAAACTTTAATTTCCAAATTTTTTGACACCTATCTCAATTCATATTTAATTATTCCGTTTTTAAAAGTTTTCCAATACTCAATCTATAATTTTTCGCAGACTTTTTACAAAAGCGAAAAGGATGTCAACGAAAAAGCAAAAAAGGATTGTAATATTTCTCCTCCAAGAAAATAAAAAAATAAATTCAAAATGGATACGATTAAAATACGTGAGTTAAAAGTGTGTGAAACCACTATACATAAATCCCTCTTACTTATTATTTTTTAAGATTATCAAAACAGTAACTTTGAAATTGATATGAATAACATTTTTTTAATTGGAAATTGAGTGTGAAACCCCGCATATAAAACCGCCAAATAGTATTTATTTTTTAAGAATATCGAAATAGTAACTTCAGAATTGATAATCGAAAGAGTAAGGTCGAAATAAATACGAATAAAATTTTTAAGTTGGACATTAAGTGTGGAAGCATTCATATATTCGAATAAAATTTGTGAGTTGGAAATTTAGTGTGGAACCCCTTATATAAAATCGCTTAATCCTCCTTTGTTGCTTATTTTTGTATACACCGAAATTTGTAAGATTCCTAATGAAATTCTATAAAATAATATAATATTTTATTTTTTTTTCGATTTTGGAGGGTTTTTAAAACCGCGATAACATGGCCTAGAGGCAAATAAAGGCAACCGTTTTGCTTGGAGTCTTGTTGTATACATGTCGCTCTATATTCCACATATGAGTAGTATCAATTCAGTGCAATTCGCAGTATACTTTTATTCCTTTGAAATTATGAATTTTATTAATTTTTATTTTCTTAATAGCCTATTTGAAAATCCCCTTAAAGTATGACTTTTTTGCATGAGTTTATAGCTTTAACGGTCCAAAAATGTTCTTAACATAATTCTTAATCATGAGGCATTCAAAAAATTTCGGAGTGTGGACGTTTTATGTATCTTTAAGTGCACCAAACATTGCCTTCAAATTAAAATTATTTTAACTTATTAATTTAACATATTTTTGCTTGACTTTGAACCCTTCCTATAGGAAGGCCCTATGCTAAAAATAAAAAATAAGTATGAGGTTATATGCAGAATTTTGTTGTGTTTCCATTGGTGCTACCCGTTTTTCAAAATTCGCGATTTCAGTTTTTGACTTTTTGCCAAGGGCCCCCATATAGCTGCCCCAATGTGCAACGTAAAGATGGACGGACGGACAGACGGACATCGCTAGAATGAATTAAAAAGTCATTCTTATTGAAAGTGGGTCAAGGTCCAATATTTCGGGTAGATATAAACATCAGCTTAGAGACAGTATACCCTGTACCACAAAGTGGGTATAAACATTCTCTGATTTTGAGCAATTTTTTCTTACAAAAACGGTAAGCTTCCGATATATTTTTTCTATAGAAAATTTGTCAAGATACATTTGAAAATTTTTTTATTTTCCTAAAGAAAAATTCTTAGATTTTGGGACATTAAAATTTCATAAATTTTTAACAACTTTTCTAGAAAAAATCCTAAGATTATTTCATTTTTCTATTTCCTTTTTTCTCCTCCTTTTAAGGTTTTTATACAATACAACAAAAAAATGTCTCAATTCTAAAACTGTTTTATTATAGAAAAAATCTCTGATTCTGAAATATTTTTCTTATAGAAAAAGTGTTAATTATTATTTTTTCCATAAAAAAGTGTAAGCTACTATTTTTCAATTTTTCAATAAAAAAATTTTAAAAATTTTTGTTAAATGTAAAAATTTTCAGATTTTTTTTAAAACAATTCTTAGATTTCGAGACATTTTACTTAAGAAAACTTCTAAGATTCCGAAGAATTTTTCAAAAAGATAATTTTAGATTCTTCTAAGATTTGTATACCCACCAACCACTCAATGGGGGTATACTCACTTTGTCATTTCGTTTGTAACTCAGCGAAATATTGGTCAACGATTCTAAAACATTTTATGAATATCCGTCTGTCCGTCCGTCCGTCCGTCTGTCTGTAGATAACACAGTGCAGTCCAAAATAAAACAGCTAGACTCCTGAAGTTTGAACTGAACTGAACCAACCTCTGAAAATATACACTTTTTTACGTGTTTTTTTGCATTTTTGTAAAATAAATAAAACTTTTGGTATATTTATCGCGATAAGAAGGTGCTCTCAACGTCCCCACTGACCCCATCAACCCCCTCCCCCACCCCAAAAAAAAGGGACGCCCCTGACAATTTTTTTAAATTTTTTTTTTTATATTTTGGAGGGTATTAAAAATTCGGCCCAGTCGAATTTAACACTCTCACTTGTTTTATTTACATTTTAGCGGGTATGAAAAATTCGGCACAGTCGTATTTACCACGCTCACTTGTTCCTACACTGTGTTTTAGTTGATCAAAGTTAAAATTTGTTTGTAACTATAAATTTTTTTTTGTAAATGAGGGGGTTAGAGCACAAGTGCCTTATATTTGATAATGAGAAAAAAGAGGTTAAAGTTAAATTGCAATAAAAAATGTTAGATGCTATCTATAATATTATTTTTTAGTTAATAGTAGAGTTTTTCTTTTCCCGGACTTTTTCATTTCCCGGGAAAGCGGGATTCATTTTTAAATTTCCCGGGATCCCGGGAATTCCCGCAAAAAATATAAACCCTAATTTGTCGTCAAAAAAATATATAAAAAACTTATGAATGCGATTACACTATTTATAATGTTTATTTACACCATAAAAGTCTTATTTAATACCTTTACAACAAAAAAAAAAAAAGTTTCGAGAAAAAAAGAACAATTTTTGTTACCCAGTAATCATTAAAATTCATCACTTATTCTTATTCATCTCAGTTCATTTTTACAATTGATTCTCTTTGCCTTTAAAACATAATGAAACTGATTCAGAGAAATTTCTTAATTATGTCTCTGAAACTGAATGTAACTATTTCAGAGACATGAAATTATAAGAAAATCTATCCCAAAAATTTTTAAAAAAAATTTAAAAAAAAAATTTAAAATTCTAGGCTCTAAAAAAACGTTAATTTCAGAGTCATTCCTTACACAGATTTTATATAAATTTTTCGTTTTAAAAAGAATCATGTCCAGAGAAAAAAATATTTTCTATAGAAACCAATAATCATACTGAAAATTTTTGAAATGCAGGTCTCAGAAAGAAAATTTCCCAGCTTCTAAAAAAATGTAACAGGTTCTGAAAACACAGTGCAAAAACCAAAATCGGAATGAGATGAAACCAAAAGCAAATGAAAGCGTAGCATACCCCTCCACGCTTTTTTTTTTTGGTTCAGCGCTATATTTTTTTTACACGCATTTGAAGTTGGTGAACTTTTGTTATAGTTACAATAATAATTGCTTGAAAATTGTGTAAGGCGTATGATTAATTTTGTAATTGCCTTTAAATAAAAATGATACACAACGGTGAACAGTGGATTATTTTTATTAATTTGGCTATTCAGTAATTAGTAATTGCAGCGAAATTCATACCGGTTGTAGCTAACCTGATTTCGAGCTTAAGTATAGACCACCAGGGGCTCCAAATGTAGGACATGTTTAGTACACAAAAGCTTTAAGTGCTTTAAAATCACTAACTTTAAATGCGCGTAAAAAATAATCTAGCGCTGAACTAAAAAAACGCCTTGAGGATTTTGTTATGTAAAACGTAAACTTTCATTTGCTTTTCGTTTCATACCATTCCGATTCGGAAAGTTAGATTTTGTATCACTGTGTAATTATATCCTACATTTAAATAAAATCTCTAAACAATCACATACAAAATAATCAATAGAAGTCTAAAAATCCGCAATTTAAAGGAAACTAAAATTCCCGGGAATTCCCGCTCTATTTCCCGGGATTTCGGGATCGAAAATTTACGGGAATTCCCGGGAAATCCCGTCCCGGGAATTCCCGTGAAAAACTCTAGTTAATAGAGATCCTGAGATATATTTTAATCTAACAAGTTAAAAAAATACCGTCTTTTACACCCTTTTGCACCCAAAAATTGCATCTGAAAAAAACCTGCCGAAAATTATTTAACCAAATCTGGCTCAAAAATTAGGAATTTTTGAGTACTTTATGGGAAAATTTTTTTAAAAATTCCACTTTTGGTCCACAGATGCTGATTTTCAAACATAAAAATTATTTTTAACCAAATTGGTCTTAAAAGTTAAATTTTAATAATTGCTTGGAGCACAAGGGGTTTAAGTGCCTTAAATTTAATAATGGGAAAAAAGAGGTTATAGTTAAATTGCAGTAAAAAATGTTAGATGATATCTAGAATATTATTTTTTAGTTAATAGAGATCCTGAGATATATTTTAATCTAACAAGTTAAAAAAATACCATATTTCACAAATACAAGCACCCAAAAATTGCCTCTGAAGTATGTAAGTGACACTTATACCCCTTGTGCTCTAACTTTTTTTATAAATTTCTAAATTATGAAAAGAATGTTAGTTATTTGTAAAAGGAAAACCACATTTTATTACAAAAGTCTTTAATGGTTCTTTGTTTAATTTTTTAGTCGTCATAATCAGATTCCATGACATCATCGGGCTCATCTTCATCTTCATTAGGGCGTCCCTTGAAATCTAATCTTTCGAATTTCGTGCTGTGATACCTGCCGAACGATGGACATGGAGTAGCTAATTGTGGGAAAATTTATGAAAAATTTTTGCAAGGTCATTTTTAGTCTGCAACCAGCGGTCAAAGTTTAAAAAATTACGTTTTTGACCAAAATTTATATCTGAAATATTTAACCAAATCTGTGTCAAAAATAAGGAACTTTTGCGCGTTTTATGGGAAAAATATTTAAAAAATTTCAAAATTGCGATTTTGGTCCACAGATGCTGATTTATAACCATAAAAAATATTTTTAACCAAATTTGTCTTAAAAGTCGAAAAATGTTGAGTATTTTATGTGAAAAAAAGCTGATAAGCATCTGTGTATCAAAATCTTTGATCAGCATTTTTGAACGAAAATCGTGTTTTTTATATATTTTTAATATTTTTTAGATAACTTGCTTTACATTTTCCAACTTTTGGGACCAATTTGGATAAAAAAAATAATATTTATGTTAAAAATCAGCATCTGTGGACCAATATTTTTTTTTTTTTGGGATTTTTTTTATTTTTCCTATTATGTACGCAAAAATTCCTAATTTTTGAGCCCAATTTGGTCAAAAAATTCGGACATGAATTTTGGTCGGAAATCGCCATTTTTTCACACTTTAACCGCTGGTTACAGACTGAAGATGCTCTTGCAAAATTTGATTACTATTACTACAAGAACTTCTCGGAATTCAACCACTTGTCCAAGTGAAAAACTAAATTTTAATAATTGCTTGGAGCACAAGGGGTTTAAGTGCTCATATACCCCTTGTGCTCCAAGCAAAACAGGTATTTTAGTAACAAGAGCTAGAAATGGTCGCCATATCTCGCTAACGGATAAGAATTTCACATTCACCTCTTGTGCTCTGAACTTCTGTGAACTTCACCTACTAATTCCATATGTTAACTCAATTTTTTTAAAAAAGTCACTTGAACCCCTTGTGCTTTGAGCCCCTCAAATGTACAAATTTTCAAGGTAATTTAAAAAAAAAAATTATGAAAAATTACGAGAATTCCTTTTATGTTCTGTCGCATTAAAAAAGTTGTAAATTTAAAATTTTATTATTAAAAATCTTGTAATTTTTACTATGAATTCTCGTTAAATAGGAGGTAGCAAAAAATTAAATTGTACGAAAAAAAGTGCACAATTGTACCAACTTTCCCAATCTTCATTTCAGTCTTGTAAATAGTTATACACAAATATTACTTGGATTAATATTCCATATTAAAATGCTTACAATTATCATTGCAATCATCATTAAGTTGCAACAACGAAACCCATAACAAACTCTTTTTAAAAGGAAGTTTTAATGTCAGTAATGGCTATGGTCTGCCTCAATGTTCATGTACTTGCTGTACTTATTGTTAGCACAAATATACAATTTAAATAAAACACATTGTTATTCAAGTCTAAGTGTGGGGGCGTAAACTTTATATAAATGCAAGCACTGCATTAACGTTAGAGTGGAGTTGAGAAAAGAATATATATTAATTTTTAAAATGTGGAAAGAAGCAAAGATTTTGATTTTATTTTGTTTTTTGTGGGATAGAAAATATTGTTAGTATAACACAGCGACGTATCCAGGAATTTGAAAAGGGGGGGCCCAACTCGAAAAGTTTTTTCATCAGAATGTACTAATATTATATTCTAGGGCTACCGCCCCCCCCCCCCATGTACAACAAAATTTCTAAAAATATCAGAAGGTTACTATACCAACAACATTTAAGAAATCTTTGAATTTTCTTATAAAAAAAAATGCATCAGAATTTATGAATGTTTCAGAAATGTCTCAGACTCTGCTTTTAAACATCTCAGACTCTGAGAACTTTTTTATAAAAAAAAATGTCTTACAATTTGAGAATTTTTCTATAGTATAAAATGCTTTAGAATCTGAGAATTTTTTTATAAAGAAAAATGTATCAGTGTCTAAGAACTTTGCTATAGAAAATATTTTGAGAATATTTTATACAAAAAATGTCTCAAAATCTTTGATATTTTCTCTACCATTTTGTAAATGTTTAAACTTTAAATCTGTGAATTTTTTTATGACAACATTTCTGATCAATTCTTAGATTCTGACGTATTTCTCCTATGAAAACCGTTCCTGGAAACCGTTTCCTATGAAAACCGTCTATGAAAACCGTTTTTAGAAACAATATGTAACCTAAAAGTAAAAAGTTTTTAAATATGTATTTGTGATAAATTTCAAAATTAAATTATATGAACCAGATAGATTTTGCCCCTCTGATTCCAAATTATCTTACTAAATATTTTTATAATTTAACATTTTTCCGATTTTGGCGTTTAAAAATTCGAAACCGCTAATTATGGCGTGGTTCCATTTTCGAGATATTCACTCTCACTTTAGAGCAGGGATGATAAAGTAAGTACAATTGTACTTTTTTTAGTACAATTCGGAGGCCAAAAGTACGGCAGTACTCCCCTGACTGATTTAGTACAATTTAAAAAATTTCCCAATCACAAAATTTTATTTCGACTCTTTTAACGTGGTAACCAAGCTGACACAATTTTTGGTTATAAATCATCAAAAAACTACGAACTTTTTTGATAAATCGCCAAAATCAACATCATATTTTCAAAAATCAATTTCATTGTTTTTTCTGTTAATACAGATCGAGCGCGGGCTCTAAATCCACGAAATATTGCACATAGATCCACTGTTTAAGTTTGTTTTGGCCCAAGCCTATTGAAATTGGAAATCATCTTTCCATGCTTTACCTAGACCCCATACAAACGTCCCCTTTAAAGTGTACTAAAATGACTATAATAACTGTATTATAATAAATACCTTTTCAAAACTTGGCAGGTGAATGTATTTTTTATCTATTATAATTTTTAAAGAAATCGGGTCAGTTCCACTTGTAAATCTCTAAATCTCCGATTTTCACGTAAATCTCTAAAATTTCATAAAAAATAAAAACGTGTTTTTTGGTAACCTTATCAAGTCCGATTTTAATTGGACATAGTCCCCATTTTTTAATTTTTGAATATATAAAAATTTTGCGCGATATTCAGTTGAATCAATCTATTGGCGACAAATAAAAGCTTATTTCGCTCAAATTTGGTTTGTGTATTTTTTTTACACTTATTAAAGATCTAACTCTAAAGACAGATCGAATCGGTTCATATGAGACTTGGGATCCATTTTCCGGGAAAAACTGGTATATGGTATCATATTCTTGTTTAATTTAAATTAAAAAAAGTAGTGAAAACAAATGTTAAAACTTTTTTAGTACAATGTGGGTCAAAAAAGTACAATTTTTTATTGAAGTCAGTACAATCTTAAAAATGTCATTTATCATCCCTGCTTTAGAGCAATTAATTATAAAGTACCTGATTCCGAATCAGCCACCCAAATTTGAAAATTAACTAATTCTTTAGCGCTTTTTACGACTCTACTGCTACATATTATTGGCGCAAAAGTGCTGGTTTTTTATAAAATGGAAATCTAGATTCCAAATACGTCATTAAATATTATTAAGTTGCTTTTATAAGTTGGTTTATAAAAATGTGTCTTTATTTATTCATATAAAACATAATCGAAGTTTTTGCCAGTTTAAATATTGTCCTAAGTCATTTTTAAATTTTCAAAACTGTAGTTTTTCAATTTAAACCAGATTTTATTAAAAAAGTGCTAGATTAAAAATTACAAATTAATATGAAAATTTTTATTTAGAAAATTTTTTTTAGAATAATATATATTAAAGATATAATATCTCAAAATCTGACTTTTAATATAAAAAAAGTGACTAAGAACCTTAGAGTTTGAAATTTTTTATGTTTTCATGACCCTGATGCATAATTTTCATTAAATAAAACCAGTATTATGTGTTTTCGATACATATTTTACAGAAATTTCGATATAAATGACATTTTAAAAGCGAAAATTTACTCAAAATCAAGAGTTTTTATAAAAAAATATTTAAAACTTTTCTTCAAAAACAAAAATATTTACAATATTCAAATAACTTATTATATGTTTGTTACTTGTATCATGTGTTGAAGTGTTTAAATTTTTTAAAATTTTCCAATCCAAAAGGGGGGGGCCCGGGCCCCCTGGGCCCCCCCCCTGTATACGTCCATGGTATAACAGTTCTAGATTTTTATTTTGATTCTGCCCTCAAAATAAAAAATTAACAAAAAAATGTTAAATAAACTAAATTCAAAGAAAATTAATAATGATTTGGCTGCATTGATATATTTTCTTACTTTTTTATACCCTCCACTCTAGTGATAGAGGGTATATATAAGTTTGTCATTCCATTTGTAACACATCGAAATATTGGTCTAAGACCCCATAAAGTATATATATTCATGATCTTTGATCGATTTTAAGTCGATCTAGCGATGTCCGTCCGTCCGTCTGTCTGTCTGTCCGTTGAAAACACGCTAACTTTTGAAAGACTTTACGGAGGCTCCTGAAGTTTTTCATATACAGTGGGCGACAATACATTGGAAACTTTTTTATAGTAGATGAAATTTGTTAAAGACAAAGTTTAATAGACAAAGCTTAATAGCGTCCAGATTGGGAAAATAATGAATGTGTTACGAGGGTCGATGTGGAAAATTAAAAAAATTATAGATATTTTGTTTACAAAAAATTGGTGGTCAAAAGAATTGGAGGTCAAAAAATGTGGATTTTTGATACTGTACTTAAAAAATTCCACTGTTTGTTTGGGTTGTTGGAAAAATTATTTGATCACTGAATAAAAACTATTGGACATTTTTTTTAAATTTCGAATGTTTTAACTTGGAAAAAATCGACTCGGAAATATTTTTTAAAAATGTTCTGAAAAATGTCTATAAATTTTTTCATTTTCCACATCGACCCTCGTAACACATTCATTATTTTCCCAATCTGGACGCTATTAAGCTTAAATTAAAGCTTGATAAATTACCTACATCACATTTTTTTATAATACTTTTTTGATAATTATAACGTTTAGTATTGTTAACTTTGTCTTTAACAAATTTCATCTACTACAAAAAAGTTTCCAATGTATTGTCGCCCACTGTATGTTGACCATTTACCGGGTCAGGTTGGTATTGCACTCCAGCGAAATCGGTCAAGTGGTTCAAAAGTTATGAGCAAAAGAGTAAATTTCGGCAAGGGTTTTTCGCGAATTTACGAGATAAAAAACACGATAACTTTGGAAAGACAATAATGAGACTGCTGAAACTTGAGACTGCTAAAACATGTATATTTGCCGTTCCCCAGGTTTATTAGATATTGAATTTCAGCTCAATCGGTCCAGTGGTTCAAAAGTTATAAGCAAACCCCTGAATTTCAGATTGGTATCTTAAATGCCACGTGTTAACTTAACAATGCTTTTCAAACTTTTTTAGTTTTAAAGCAATGCTTTTTAAACTTGTTTAGTTTTAAAAGCATTGGTTACTTAAAAATTACACTCGAAAATAATTGTGCACTCAAAAAACAATTTAACACTCAAAAAACAATTTAACACTCAAAAAAAAATTTTTTTTTTTCAAATATTACAATATTTTGTTTACATACGTACGTACATTCGCTTAGAAATATTTTTACAGTAAAAAAAACATTACACTCGAAAAAAATGTTACACTCAAAAAAAAAAAAAAAAATTTTTTTTTTTTTTTTTAAATGACAAAAAAAGAGTTTTTTACTTAAAATAAAATATTTCTAATCAAAATTGTTAATTTTTTCACGTTAAAAAATGTACTATCCTTTAAAAAATGCATTATGGAGGGTATTCATTGGTTCGGCAAAGTCGAATTTAACTATTCTACTTGTTAGGATATAATTTTTCTTAAAAATGTTAGTAGTGCAAAAAAAAAAAATTAAAACACAAAAATAATTTTCGTGAAAATGATTCTATGAGATCGTACATGATATTTAATTTGATAAGCACGAAGAGGACTTTCATGCAAATACATGTTTTTCCCCATTTGGTCTTAGAACAGCATAAACAAATTATCTTTGCGAATCAAAGAATTTGCTTTAAATTGGCACCGATTCGTTAGTGCATATTTTTGCATATTTTGCTTAAAACGCATAGTTTTTCATATTTTCCTATTATTTCGCTATAAATGCATATTTTTAAGTCATATTTTGTCTAAATTTTAATCTTTTAGCAATTTTTTTAGTATTTTTAGCTATTTTTATAAGTATGTAGCCTTAGAAAAAAAATATGAAAAAAAAATTCGAAGTAATTATCCCACGTTGGGAGCCAAATTTACTGTAGCATGCAACGTTATGTTTAAAACTGTGGCGGATGTGGGCAGACATTAGGCGGTCACACGCTTAATAAAATATTTACGCGATAGCAACGTGGTCATGGTCAGATAGGCATTTGAACTCCCCCCATCGACGAGCAATAAAGCCAGGAACATAGCGTGTGACCGCCTAATGTCTGCCCTCAACAACATCCGCCACAGTTTTAAACATGACGTTGCATGCTAACGTAATTTTTTTTAACGTTTAAAAATTAAAATCGAGTTTGAAAGAAAAAGTCCGAATTCGATTTTTTTTTAAGTCTAAAAATTCTACTCTAAATTACTCAACTTTTAAGCCGTAATTCGAGATGTGATCGCAATTCGTTCAATTTTTTTTTTTTAAATTTTGAAAATTGCCCTTTTTTTACACTGGTTCATTTTATATGGTGCTCCAAAAAAAATAAGTTGTTAGACATTGACCGCAACTCCAATTAGATGTATTTTTTGGATGCAGAAATAAGTGTCACGAATTTTCAGGATAATCGGACATGTCTAAGGTGTGCTACATCTGACATAAAGTTTAAAAACGAATTAAACACAGAAAATATGTCTTTTTCTCAATTTTCTCAATTTGTTCGATATTTTAAGTTAAGTTTGAATTCAAATGATTTCAGAATTATGATTTGGAGTAAAATGTCTCTCTAACAAGGTACTAACAACTAAAATCAGTTGAAAATCAGCGAACTTATTACAACTTCCCCAGGCATTTAACGTGTGATATTACTACATGATTAATGAATACGAGTAAAATTTTTGAAATTTATTGATATTATCTACTGTAGTAACATTTTTTATTCTTCATGTTTTAGTGTAAAATGCAGGCATTTTTGGCATTAACAAAACCCAATAAGAAAAATACTTGTCATCTAATTACATTTGAACTTGAAGAATAAAAAAATGTTATTACAGTAGAAAATTTAAATGAATTTCATAAATCGGATTGTATTCCTTAATCAAGTGGACTGCCACACATTAGATGCCTGGGGAAGTTTTAATAACTTGGTTGATTTTCAAATGATTTTAGTTTTTAGTACCTTATTAGAGAGGCATTTTACTCCGAATCAAAATTCTGTAACCACCTGAATTTAAGTTTGATCCTTAACAATTTTTAATTAAATCCTTTGCTACTTGTAGTACAGGGTTTTTAAAGTTGCTAAATATTTTTGACAATGGAATCAGAAAAATTTCGAAACACATGTTGCTTAAGTCTTGCAAAAATTACCCACACAAAAAAATTTAAAACAGAAAAATAATTTTAATAAAAATGATTCTATGAGAATCTAATGGTTTTAATTAGTAAAGAAAATAACGAGCTCGAGCTAGAATAAACCTACTTAAAATATAATATTTTAAAGGTCGAATAAAAACAATTTGTATTTTTAATAAAAATTAAGTACAATTATTTAGAAAAAATTCTCAAATTTTTTCCATAAAAAAACTTCTCAGCCTAAGATTCTTAAACTGTTTTTTTTTTTTTTAAATACCTTAATTCTGAGAAACTTTTTCTACAGGAAAATTCTTAAATTCCGAAATGTTCTACCTACACCCAAAAAAACGTGGGTATTCAATACTAAAAATTTAACTAAATTTTAGTCCAAAACGACCTAGTGCAGGAATTGGTAACCAATACAAAAATAATTTACTAATATTATACAAAAAAAATAAAAATTACTTATTTTAGTACCTTGAAGTTACTAAAATTAGTAACTAATTAGTAGATTTTGGTACAAAATGACTTACTAAACCTTTTACTGTAGAATTATTTTGAGTGTACACTAAAATTATCAGAATCTGAAAATTTTGTTTATAGAAAATTCTTTAACAGTTTTTGAAATAATTTCAAGATTTTAAGATTCCAATAGAACAATTTAAGTTTTCTTAGACATTTTTCTTTCTTAATGTCAGTTACTTTTTCTATAGAAAAATTGTGTTATAGAAAAAATGGTGAAACAGAAAATTTGGCCTATAGAAAAATCTCGATTCCGGTACAATTTTCCTTTAAAAAAATCGCATAGCCACGAATTAAGAGACATTTTTTATAACAGAAAAAGTTTCAAATTCTAAAATATTTTTCCTATAGAATAGTCTTAAATTCTAAAAAATTTTTTCTATGGAACATTTTAAACATTTTCCTAAAGAAAAAGTATTTGATTTGCAGAAATTTTTCCTATAGAGAAAGTTTTAATTCTGAGACATTTTTCCTATAGAAAAAGTCTTAGATTCTTAGGCATTTTCCATAGAAAACGTCTCAGATTCTGAAACATTTTTCCTATAGAAAAAGTCTTAGATTTTTAGACATTTTTTTTACAGAAAAAGTCTCAGATTTTTAGAATTTTTTTTACAGAAAAAGTCTCAGATTCTGAAGCATTATTCCTATTTTAAAATTTAATAAAATTAAATTCCTGAAATGATACCATTTCCCTTACTTTGGATTTATTTTCTTAACCTCATTTTTTATTATCTACAAAATTATCGTAATTTACAATGATTTCCTCTCTATCATTGTCTTAACTTATACAACGAAAAATACATTGAAACGTGTCTAATAAATTCTCTAACATTTACCGCACATTTGTATCGAAACGAACACAATTGAAGAAATGTTTTTTTATGTATATGTGTGTATGTAAATGGCTACTAACATTGTTTGATTACCGGCAATTGCATTCTCAGACATCTCCGGAAACCAATTGTTATACTATCTGTTTGGTTTCAGTGATTTCCTATACATTTTTTTCTCTATATATTATCATCATTATTCTTCTTTTAAATATTATCATACGCAATCGATGGTAGAGAACAAACAAAAAATATAAAATAAAAGACCTTAAATTAATGAAACGAAAGACCACAAAACTCTTGTACAAATAATATTGTCTTAGTATTGCGGGAGATTTATATATGTATTGGTTGTCATGACTTATTTTATTGTAAATTAAGTTTTAAATCATGACATTTAAATTAATTTAATTAAGTATAATGTTACAGTGGTTTTATTTGAGACAAAAAGAAAAAAATTGGTAAACATGAACTTTATAATATACTTTTGAAACTAGAGACCAAATGTAGTAAAACTGTATTTACAGTTTTTCTTTTCGCGTTCCGATTTCCTTCCAAAAGGACTTCAAAGTTTTAGAGCATTAAATTTTTTTTAAATATTTTTTAAATAATTGTACTGGAATCTCCGGTAATTTTCCCATTCTGCTATATTGACATATCAGGAAAAAGAAAATTAGTTAGTAATTGAATTTTAAAACTTTATCTTTCAATATCATTTAAAATTTTAAACAAAATATGTTGATAATGTTTTGAAAGGACATTATTCACATCCGTTTTCCTGATATTGTAAAATAAAGAAAGGGGAACAAGAAGCGAAGATTTTACTCTTTCATTTGCCATCAATAGTGACAATACACTGTCCGACAAAAATTTCGTTAATCACGAACTGTATAATATACGTTTTAATCTAGAAAATAAATGTAGTAAAACTGCATTTACAGTTTTCCATTTCGTGATCCTGTTTCCTTTAAAAGGACTCCAAAGTTCCAGAGGATTTATTTTTGTAAAAATTTTTTAAATTTTTACTTGTCGTAGGATGCCACTATTGATGGCAAATTAAAGAAAAGGATTTTCGCTAATTTTCCTGTTTTATTATTTTCACATATCAGGAAAAAGGATGTAAGTAATTTCCTTTCAAAAAGTTGTCCTTAAATATCATTAAATATTTTTAAAAAAATATTTTGATAAAATTTTGAAAGCACTATATCGTTTTTCTTGATATGGCAACATAAAAAATATTGAAAAATTAGCGAAAATTCTCCTCTTTTATTTGCAATCAATAGTGAAAGTTTCTTTTGAAAAAAAAAAACAGGATCAGGACAGAAAGAAAATAATGACCTCGAGCCAGAATAAACATCCTCAAAATATAATATTTCAAGGTCGAATAAAACAATTTTTATTGTTTAATAAAAATTAATCAGAACTTCGAGGTAATTTTAAAAGAAAACAGGATCACAAAATAAAAATCTATAAATGCAGTTTTACTCCATTTGATCTCTGCATTCAGACTTTTATTATCCGTTTCATTTTAAATTTTGGCTATCGAATGGCATAATAGATTTCGAGAGATGGTTAAATTCTTTTGAATTCAGTAAAACAATTGTGGAAGCTTTAAAAAATGTTTGCCATTAAACTGCAATAGTAAAGAAATATAAGAAAGAGAGGCAAAAAAAAACACAATTCCACAATTGTTCATTTTCTTATAAAACCTTTCAAATAATAAGTTTTACATCCCCAAGTATTCATATAACTCTGCTTAATGCCCTGACTTTTCAAAAGTCGAATAACAAAAAGAAAGAAGATTTTAAATAATCAGAACAAAAAAGGGAAGCAAAGCAAAAAAAACACAAATGCAAAGTAGAAACACCTCTATTATGTGGTTTTTCTAAGGTCAAAATGTATTTATTTTTTTTTTAACATTTTTCTTGCGTTTTCCCTTGACTTTAAAACTTTTTTCTATACTTTTGCTAAAAATTTCTCTCGTGCTTTTTTCACAATACCACCAAGTTCTTTTGATGTCCATTATATTTCTTATGCACTTTTTTATGTTTTGTAAATTTCTTTAATTTTGGATGAGGTCTGCTGTGTTAAAAAATGAGGAAAACAAATAAAACAAGTGGTAGTGTTAAATTCGGCTGTACCGAATCTTTTATACCCTTTAATATATAAAAAATTAATACAAGTGAAAAAGTTTAAATCGGCCTTAAAGAATATATTGATACCCTCCATAATGTAAAAAAAGTTATGTGCCACAATAATAAAATTCCACAAAAAAAATTCACGGGAAAAAATTGATAAAAAAAAACTCCGCGATTTTTTTTTTTGTAAAATAATATGTTTCTTCTTCTTTATATGTCCAACAGCAGCCGAATTAAAGCATTTTGTATTTTTAGGTTATGTGGAATGTACTACACTCAAAATATTTTGTAGGCAAAAACAAATGAAAATCACACAACAAGTGAATAAACAATTGAAAACCATCCCAGTAATTATTCATTTATTTTAACAAACATCAACATTTATTTTTTACTGTTGACAAAATTTTCTAAAATAAATAACATTAAACATTAAAAAATTACGGTTTTTCACTCTTTTTTACTAACATATTCGAAAAAAATAACCTACGAAAACATTAAAAATTAATGATGAAATGAAATTTTTACCAACAAATTACAAAAAAATAACCTACCAAAACATTTAAAGTTAATGATTTCGTAGGTTATTTTTTACAATTTTTCTATTGAAATATTTTTTTAAAAATTTTTAATAAAATTTTGGGGAATCGATCCCGCAATCAACTACGTTCTGGCCAGACACTCTACCCATCGTGCCAAAGTCACTTGATACAAACATGTTTTTATATTTCTATAAATAATTTTTTGATTTTTTTTTTCTACAAAAAAATAACCTACTTGTGAAGGTAAAAACTAATGATACCTCATTAAAAAATACCAACAATTAAAAAAAATGACTTACACAAATCATTAAAAATTTAAAGAATAATCAGTAGTTTTTACTTACAGAACAAAAATAAATGACTTTAAAAATTAAATGTTAATGAAAGTCTTTATATTTTAGTGTGTTATTTTTAAAACAAAGGACAGAGGAAGTCATTAATAAAAACTGTACATTAAATAAATGTTTATTTTTTTAAAAACGACTAAACGTAAAATTTTTAAAATAAACTACAAACAGTTAATGACATAATTTTTTTGAGTGTAAAAGTTTGAAGGTTTCCTCATATTTCACCGTCCGATAAAAATGAAAAAAGTATTTAAACACCAACTGGATAATATACTTTTGATACTAGAGACTAAATGTAGTAAGTAAAACTGCATTTACAATTTTTCATTTCTTGATCCTGTTTCCTTTTAAAAGGACATCAAAGTTTAAGAGTATTAAATTTTAAAAAATATTTTTTTAATAATGATACTTGCCCTAGGATGCATCCAGTGATAGCAATTGAAAGTGGAGGATCTCGACTAATTTATCCACTAAAACCGGCTTAGGCGTTTTTTGCGTGAGTGCAAAACCGGCAGACATAACGTACACCGAAAAAAATCCATGCAACATTTTACGAAATAAAATTTCGTACTTACTTGTTTCGTAAAATATACGAAAATTTACTTTATATTACGAAAAAGAAATTAGTCCGGACTTTCGTAAATTTACGAAACATACGAAAATATTTCCTAATTATGAACATTTTTAATTTCACTGCACGAAAAGTGACCGGTCATTGATAGGTCACGTGGCATGTCACACGGAACGCAATGACCTATCACAAACTTTGAAACTTTCATATAAAAAGACCTAGGTCTTACAATTAGAAAATTTTCAAAGTTTTTTTGAACTTCGAAATTTTATTTTAAGATTTATTTTTCCATAACGAATTTATTAATTTCAAAACGCAAACAAAAGAAATGCCAAGAAATGTTTGTGTCCAAAAAAAAAATTGTTAGAAAATTTTTTTAAGAAAAATTTTAAATAAAATTCCTTAAGATTGAACAAAGTTTTTTTTTTTTTGTAAATTTACAAAAATATATATTTTACTAACTTTATTATGCTACTTGTAGTATAGGCTTGACAAGATCTTGAAGAGATCGAAACACCCCAGCAAAACTTTGGTAATGGGTAGTGATTATATAACACATTACCAGGTAATAATATACCTTATTTGTAGCATTATTTGAGGATGTCTCACCAAACATTTGTTCCACAACGTATTATTTTAAAGTGAAAAATAATGCATTACTAATAATTTGCTACGTAATGCATGATTATTGGAAAAAATGTATTTCATATTTATTATTTCTAAACATTAAATCATGGATGACTTATATTTGGTTACATTATGTATTATTTGAAAGTTTGAAATAATGCATTATTTATAATTGGATGCATAATGCATTACAATAACATAAAAATAATTATTTTTATAAAAAAATGCATAAGTTTAAACTAGAGATGGGCTCACGACAAGAAATTTCTAACGACACACACTCACGAGCATATTTTATCTACTTACACTCACTTACAATCACGTGAGTAAATTTAATACAAAATTACTTTTTCACTACTCGTAACACCTTATATATTACGTTCTGGTATGCTATATTATATGCCTTACTCGTAACCTATAAAATATCATATATTTTACACCTTACTCGTATTCTTCGTTATAAATTTATGACTTATTTTATACCTTACTGGTATTCTTTGTGATAATGTGGATGCAATACTTTGAGTCTCATCGCCTGTTAAAATCATCAATGCTGCAATGTATAAAATAAGAGATCCTATACCTTATTTTATAACTTATTAGGTAATCTAAGTTTTGCTGGGACGTACTTTTTTAAGAAATAAGGAGTGAGATCATAAAAATGTTAACACACATAAAGTTAAATAAAAAACAGACTACTGAATTTTAAGACTTCAAACCAAATTTTTATTAAATAAAATTTAATACAAAATCATAACAAAAAAACCGCATGGAACTCTAACCACTACGAACAAAGTTATCCACTTTTTCCGGAAACCCTCCCATTAAGGCTTTTATGGTAGTTTCTGTCACCTTTTTAGAGCAGGTGGTCCATCTACGTTTGAAATCTTGCATGTCCTGGGAGACCTTTTTTGTGCCCTTTAATTCTTTTTTAACAAGAGCCCAATATCTCTCCACTGGCCTGAGCTCCGGGCAGTTTGGTGGATTTGCCTCTCTTGGTACAAAAACCACATTATTATCATTATACCACTCCAGCGCTTTCTTGCTGTAGTGACAAGATGCTAAATCGGGCCAAAAGTAAGTGGATACATTGTGCTGACTCAAGAACGGAAGAAGTCTCTTCTGCAAACACTCCTTGATATAAATTTCGCTGTTTATAGAGCCAGATGTCACAAATGACTGGCTTCTTTGGCCGCAGCTACATATGGCTTGCCATACTAGGAATTTTTTGGGGAATTTCGTTTGCTTTTTTGACCGAAATTTTTCCGCAACATTTCCTCGAACATCGGAAACATAAAATTCTTGACCAGGGAGCTGCGCAAAATCAGCCAGGACATAAGTTTCGTCGTCCATTACACAACAGTTGTATTTTTTTATAAAATTTGATTTCAATTTTCTAGCTCTGGTTTTGGCCTCCAAATTTTCAAAATCGTTTCTATCGGGAACTTTTTGAACTTTGTAGGACTTTAGTCCCGCCTTAAGTTTCACTTTACGTACAAAAAAGTCTGAGCATTGGGCTAACCGAGCTGTTTTTCTGACAGATGTGTTAGGAGCTCTCTTAAGGATGCTTTTAACTTTATATGCCTTACCAATGTTACGATAACCAGTCGTTGTTCCTGTTCCCGGCTTCCTTTCAATTGTTAGGTGTTCCAGATACCTTTTTACCACTTTTGAAACTGTTTGGCGGCATACATTAGTTTCTTTGGCAATTTTTTTGTATGTCCATGTTTGGTTTTGTTGAAAATATTTAATTATTTTTGAACGCACTTTTCTTTCATCGTCCATTGTGTAAAAAATTGCAAATTAAAACTCATGATGTAAATTAATTTATTAACTGACATATTTTTAAAATGTAAACTGCCGAAAAAAAAAAAAATTGGAAGCTTTACACCAAAGTTGTAAGCAAAAATGTGTGTTAACATTTTTATGATCTCACTCCTTATATCTTTTATGTACAAATTTATTTATGTAATTTACGAATCTATCTTGTATAATGTAGAAAATTGTTTCATACTTTTTCGTAAAAACTTATAATTTTTACGATATAATTTTCTAAGCAAAATGTACGAAACTATTTTACAATGTACGAAACATTTCAAACATATAAGACATAAATATTTTTTTGTAATTTTTTATATCTAATATGTATGAATTTATTTTTGTAATTTACGAAATTATTTTGTATAATATAGATAATTGTTTCGTAAAAACAAAAAAATATTTCTTGGAATGTAGTAAACTTTTTCGTAAAAACTTATAATTTTTACAAAATAATTTCGTAAGCAAAAACTACGAAACTTTTCGTACAATGTACGAAACATTTCGTTCATAAAAGGCATGAATTTTTTTCGGTGTATGGTAGGCCGGAAAGACTTTTACTTTTAGTTTTTGTTTGAGCTTCTATTGGGTGTCAAAATGACTTACCCTCCCGCATCGCGGTTTCAATAAAAACTCCAAAACATAACATATTTCATCTTATTTTAAGGCCACCATATTTTTTTTTTGTTGGTGTTATATATTTGGAAAAATAGGTCTTCCCTGTCTAAAAAATATCATACTTATTCAAAAATATTGTATAAATTTTTTTTTTTTTTTTCGGAATTATGGGACTTTTAAGTAATAAAAAAATCCAGATATCGTAATTTCATAAGCGATTACTCCGAGTTAAGCCACTTAAAAAAAATATACTATGGTGGGAAAACCTTCTACTACACCATTTACAGATGTAATTCGAAAAAGATCAATTGTAATTCGAAGATTCTATTTGTAATTCGAAGATTCCATTTGTAATTCGAAGATTCCATTTGTAATTCGAAGATTCCATTTGTAATTCGAATATTCCAATTGTAATTCGAAGATTCCATTTGTAATTCGAAGATTCCAATTGTAATTCGAAAAAGATCAATTGTAATTCGAAAAAGATCAATTGTAATTCGTAAAAGATCAATTGTAATTCGTAAAAGATCAATTGTAATTCGAAAAAGATCAATTGTAATTCGAAAAAGATCAATTGTAATTCGTAAAAGATCAATTGTAATTCGTAAAAGATCAATTGTAATTCGAAGATTCCAATTGTAATTCGTAAAAGATCAATTGTAATTCGAAAAAGATCAATTGTAATTCGAAGATTCCAATTGTAATTCGTAAAAGATCAATTGTAATTCGAAAAAGATCAATTGTAATTCGAAAAAGATCAAATGTAATTCGTAAAAGATCAATTGTAATTCCTAAAAGATCAATTGTAATTCGAAAAAGATCAATTGTAATTCGTAAAAGATCAATTGTAATTCGAAAAAGATCAATTGTAATTCGAAAAAGATCAATTGTAATTCGTAAAAGATCAATAGTAATTCGAAAAAGATCAATTGTAATTCGAAAAAGATCAATTGTAATTCGAAAAAGATCAATTGTAATTCGTAAAAGATCAATTGTAATTCGTAAAAGATCAATTGTAATTCGAAAAAGATCAATTGTAATTCGAAAAAGATCAATTGTAATTCGAAAAAGATCAATTGTAATTCGAAAAAGATCAATTGTAATTCGTAAAAGATCAATTGTAATTCGAAAAAGATCAGTTGTAATTCGAAAAAGATCAATTGTAATTCGTAAAAGATCAATTGTAATTCGTAAAAGATCAATTGTAATTCGAAGATTCCATTTGTAATTCGAAGATTCCATTTGTAATTCGAAGATTCCAATTGTAATTCGAAAACAACGAGTATAAAATCGTTTCTTACGCCTTTAAAAACATTGTTTTTTTGTTGATTTACTCGTTGGTTTTCGAATTACAATTGGAATCTTCGAATTACAAATGGAATCTTCGAATTACAAATGGAATCTTCGAATTACAATTGATCTTTTACGAATTACAATTGATCTTTTTCGAATTACAATTGATCTTTTTCGAATTACAATTGATCTTTTACGAATTACAATTGATCTTTTTCGAATTACAATTGATTTTTTTCGAATTACAATTGATCTTTTTCGAATTACAATTGATCTTTTTCGAATTACAATTGATCTTTTACGAATTACAATTGATCTTTTACGAATTACAATTGATCTTTTTCGAATTACAATTAATCTTTTTCGAATTACAATTGATCTTTTTCGAATTACAATTGATCTTTTACGAATTACAATTGATCTTTTTCGAATTACAATTGATCTTTTTCGAATTACAATTGATCTTTTACGAATTACAATTGATCTTTTGCGAATTACAATTGATCTTTTACGAATTACAATTGATCTTTTACGAATTACAATTGATCTTTTTCGAATTACAATTGATCTTTTTCGAATTACAATTGATCTTTTACGAATTACAATTGGAATCTTCGAATTACAATTGATCTTTTTCGAATTACAATTGATCTTTTACGAATTACAATTGGAATCTTCGAATTACAATTGATCTTTTACGAATTACAATTGATCTTTTACGAATTACAATTGATCTTTTTCGAATTACAATTGATCTTTTACGAATTACAATTGATCTTTTACGAATTACAATTGATCTTTTACGAATTACAATTGATCTTTTACGAATTACAATTGATCTTTTTCGAATTACAATTGGATCTTCGAATTACAAATGGAATCTTCGAATTACAATTGGAGTATTCGAATTACAAATGGAATCTTCGAATTACAAATGGAATCTTCGAATTACAAATGGAATCTTCGAATTACAAATAGAATCTTCGAATTACAATTGATCTTTTTCGAATTACATCTGTAAATGGTGTAGTATTCCAATTGTTTCCCCCGAAGTCATATAAAAATCAAAAAAATCACTGAGCACCCACATCGCGGATTAAATAAAAATGCCTAGAAATAAGATGATATATGCAATTTTTAGGGGTTTTTACTTTAACCACGATCCGGGAAAGTAAGGAAATTTTTGATGTTCACAAAAATTTAATGGAGTCAGTTTGACACCCAAAAGAAACTTTTTTGGCTCCTTTTAGCTCAAACAAAAAATAATTTTAAATAGATACGGCTTAATGAGTTTTAGTATATGGATCGAAAAGTTTTTTTAAGGCCTATCTAACAGGGCGACCCGTCAAATTTAAACTTCCAAATTTCGTGTCATAATGTCTGCCAAAAAAAATGTATGAAAAAATTGTGCAAGGTCATCTTGAGTCGGCAACCAACGGTCAAAATTGGAAAAAAATTAAGTATTTCGACCAAAATTCATGTCAGAATTTTTTAGCCGAACCCGGCTCAAAAATTAGGAAACTTTTCGCTGATTTTTAAACATAAAAATTATTATCAAGTTTGTTTAGTTTTTATTAATAATAAAAATTAGTTATTTATTCGACCTTTAATTGTGCAATGAAATAATGTTTATTTCAGTTCGAGGCCAATTTCCCCACTCTAATTAACTCTACTTTCTTTATTAGGATATTCTCCCATTAAATACTCGATAGAGTTTCTTGCTTTCAAAAAATTTGGCAATTTTCAGGAATGAATTGACAATTAAAGGTCGAATAAATAACTAATTTTTATTATTAATGAAAATTAAACAAACTTGATAACCCTACTCTTAGTACGAGAGAGTTTTTGTCTTCTATTTGAAGCAAAAACAAAAAACTGCATAGTACATTTACCGACGATAAACTTGCAGATCAACATGCTTTCAATTGTATTTGGTTTGGTATACTGGTCAAATGTCGAAATCATTGTTCTTCTTTATTTATTTCTCATTAGGTTGAAATAAACACGAATATGAATATTTGATGTTTGTACACTAACAGTATTACCTAATTTTCTAAAGAATTCTGATGATGGGGGAACTGGAAATCCCCGAAACGATCGTCAATTCATTCCTGAAAATTGCCAAATTTTTTGAAAGCAAGAAGCTCTATAGAGTATATAATGGGAGAATATCCTAATAAAGAAAGTAGAGTTAACATAAGTACTTGTTATGTTAATTCATAATGGGGAAATTGGCCTCGAACTGAAATAAACATTATTTCATTGCATAAAAATTATTTTTTATCCAATTTGGTCCAATTATGCTGATCACCATCTATGTTTAAAAATGATTAAAAATCCGGCCACTATTTTTTATTTTTTTTTTTAAGTTTAGATGGTTGTTTATCGACACAAAAAAATTCAGACATGGGGTTTTTTTTTTAGAAAATCGCGTTTGAATAGTTTAATATACAATAGTTTGATCACATGATGAATTATTTTATTTATTCTTTTAATAAATTTTTTAATAGTTTGAACCTAACCGAGAACTGGTAACAATGACCATTGTATCGTTGTAGCGAAAAAAAGCAAGGGTTCTGGTGGGAATCGAACCCACGACTTTTACATCTTCTTTAAAATGTCTTAGAATCAATCACTGAAAAATATGGAAAATACTTTCATGAAAATGCATGTTTTTACTCGGCACTCTTAACATTTTGTTAATTAAATATATAATCGAATCAATGAATTTGCAATAAACTGGCATCGATTTGTAGTTGCATATTTCGGTATAAATCCACATTTATGCATATTTTCGTATAAATTGCAACTTTTTTTTTAATTTTCATCAACATTTTTTTATAATTTATTGTGAAACCTTAACATAATTTCAAAACCGATTCACAATTTCTTATAGAAAAATATTTATTTCCTTTAGACATGATGTTTTGACGCATTTTTTATTGAAATTTGTTTCTAAAAGTAAAATTTTTAGAAGAATTGTTCCAAACTTACTAATTTTTCAATTCTGACACATTTTACAAACTTAAAATAAAACCGTATTCGAACTTAAAAATGTCTGACAGGAAAATGGTCCCAGAGATGCCTATACATCAGTTTTTTTTTAAATATTACTTTAATCTCACTTTTGTAATTCTCATCAAAATCGGTCAAGTAGTTAAGAAGTTCACTTGTTTAAGAATCTCTGAACTTGCTTTGAAAGTCATTGCTAAAGCTACTTAAATATTTAACAATCTATTTTTGCCACGCAAAAAAAAAAAAAAATAACCATTAAAAAAAAATTTGCCACCAAAAAATATTTTTTTTTTTTTTCAAAAATTATTAAATATATATTTCAGAGAAAAAAAATGCATATTTTCGATTTTTAGAAGCATTTTATAGACACATATTTTCGATTTTTAGATGCATGAAAGTACTTGCCCTACTGATCAATAATATAAATACTTTTTATGGTCCCAGACCGACACTTTGTATGTTACAAACGGAATGACAAACTTATATACACCCTCTACCACTGAACTAAATGTATAAAAATGTAAATAAAATCCTCAAGATAGCATAAAGACGATGATAATAATGGTGTAACTGTTGTTTTTTACGTGGTTTTGAACATGGGAAGTATCCTTAGTTAAATATAAAACTGATTTTCAAAGGAACTTTTCTTTCAAACTCTATATATGCCGGTAGCCCAGTTTGTTTATGATAACACCAAAGAACAATAGAAACACAAAAGAATTTTAAATAATCTTTTGTTAGAATACTTCTCCTTTTAATATTACTTTTGCTTAAGGAAGATTGCTTTTATATCAAGTCTTGCAATTGCTAAAATTGTTGGTTTTATAACTGCCTCTAGATGTGTTATTTTTGTTAAAAAAAAATATATACTGAGTTCCGTAAGTAGTTCGTTCATTTCTTTTTTTACTTAATTTTTTTTTTCCTACTCTTAAAAGTGGTTGGCCACAAAATTGCATGCTGCTTATGCTGTTTTTTTTTCTTATTTTTTGGTGGTGTGGCAATTTTGCAACAACCGTTTGTTTTTTGGAAGTTGCAACTATTTTATATAATTTTGTTGCTTTTCAACGAAAAAATAAAAACAAAAATTTAACATAAAATAGTTTATTTTATGTTGGGTGTTTTGGTTAGTGGTGTTAGCCATAAATTATTCATCATATCCGTATAACAAATAAACTGCAATGAATAAAAAACCTTAAAAAAAAGCAACTGCAAATAGTTAAAAAATAAAAGAATAGCAGTTTATTTGTATACAAGAGGGTGTAAAATAATATTATTTGTATTTTTTCACTTCATCTTTTTATTTATTTTTTTTTTCAGTTAGAAAAACACTATCTCACTTTATAACCCCACAATACACTCTGCGATCAACACAAACATTCATAGATGCATGCATAACCCATCAAAGAAAAAGCTTGTTTTAAAAGAATAACATAGTTTGAGAACAAGAGAAAAGATTATTTTTCCACCAGAAATTTGTCACTTTAGTGAACTGAAACTTAAATGTCTAATTATTAATTTTTATACAGAAATTTTAAATTTTTTAAGCAAATTTTTAAAAAAAAATTATAAAAGATGTTTTATAATTTAATTTTAAAATCGAAAAAGTAAAATTTTTGATAAATTTTATTTGTAACAAATAAAATTTAGGAAAAATTTGTTTATATTCCAAACTACTTTCAAAAATGTTAGCTGGGTAATCTTAAAAATGTTTACTTTGAAACAACAACCAAACCCAAGTAATAAATGCAAAAAAATGGGTTATAAAAACAATTTAATGGAGTCTATAAAAATAAAAAAAAAAAACTGCACTTATATTTTGTTAACTCATTTTTAGTAGTTGCAAATATTCATTTTAAATATGCGCGAAGTTTTAAAAAATATTTATTTTAAATTGTTTTTAAAAATTTAATAAAAATATATTATGGATGCAGAAGACAAAAACTGAAATACTTTTAAAACCTTAAACATATAAATATATGCAAAAATAGTATAACGTGAAAAAAAACAATTAAAATTTTTTAACTTTTAACTTGACACAAATATTCATACCCTCAACTATATCAGAAAGATTTTTTGAAGAAAAAATTTTTGAAACAAGAAAATTTCCGCCATAAAAAATTTATGGTGAAAAAAAAAATCGCGAAATTTTTTTTTTTATTTTTTGTAAAAAATATGTTTATACGTGTTTAAATACCCTTCGGTGTCCAATTTTGTTCACATGTGACAGCAAGCTGCCGAATTAAAGCACTTTGTATTTTTAGGTTATGTGGACTGTATCAAAAATTTCGATGTGTCCTTACATTTTCGTTCCTAACTATTGAACCGCTTAATCGATTTTGCTCAAATGTGGTACAAAATTTCTCGGAGCAACAGCAAGTAAATGCTCTTAGTTTCATTTATACATACACTCAAAAAAAACATACACTTGTAAAACGCCTGGTAAAATGCCTTGTAATCCCGTCCTACTAATATTTAACAATTTTTTTTAACAAAAATTCTTGTACTTTGATCAAACGAAAACTACAGATTTATTGGTAATTTTACAAATTTATTTTCGTAATTGTATTCTACCATTTTATAGGTTAATTTACAAAAAAAAACTGTAAAAAACAATTTTTTTATTATGAGGATTCTAGTTGATTTACAAAAAAAACAGTTATTTTACAAAAATTATTTTATTACGAGGATTTATGTTGTTTAACAAAATAAAACTTTTTTTTTTTTTTTTTGTAAATTTTCCATATTTTAGACATATTTTATTGCGTTTTGGAATAAAGAATTATTAAAAAAGAGTTAAAAAAAATTTTTGATAAAATTTTCGAATTCCTAATTTTTTTTTTTTAATTTTCTTAGTCCCGGCCAAAATTTTTTTTTATAAGAAAAGATTAAAAAAATGTATACAAAATTTTGGAAAATTTTCAAAGTCCTAAAGTTTTTTTTGAAAATTTTCCATTTTTAAAATATATTTACCACTTTTCTTATAAATTAACCATTTTTTTTTATAATTTTTGTGGCTTAAGAATTAACACTACCAAAAATTAGTAAATTTAAAATTTTTTTTTGGTAAATTAACAATTTTTTTTTTTTTAATTTACAATTTTTTTTATACCCTACAACACACTGTGGCACAGGGTATAATGAGTTTGTGCTGATGTTTGTAACTACCCGAAATATTGGTCCTAGGCCCACCTTTAAGTATACCGATCGACTCAGAATAACTTTTTGAGTCGATTTAGCGATGTCCGTCCGTCTGTCTGTCCGTCTATCTGTCTGTCCATGTAAACGGTGTAAACACGATACAGGTCGCAATTTTTAATCAATTGACCTGAAATTTGAAACTTAAGCCTCTCTTGGTCCAAAGACAAAGCCCATTGCAATTGAAAAAAATCGGTCCATATTTAGACCTAGCCCCCATACAAAGGTCCTCTTTAGTTGTGGGTCAAATGGCTCTAATAACCGTATTATAATAGGTATCTTTTCGAAATTGGGCAAGTAAACTTGTTTTGTCTCCACAAATCTCCATTCCGAATTTTAAAGAAATTGGACCAGTTCTTCTTGTAGCCCCCATATTAACCACCTTCCCGATTTTCACATAAATCTCTCAAATTTCATGAAAATAGAAAATATTTAATTTGTGTATATTAAACGCGTACTTTAATAACCTGATAAATTCTGATTATCATCGGACCAGTTTTGGACTTAGGCCCCATGTAAAAATTTCGCCCGATATTCAGTTAAAGCGGTTTATTGCCAACAAATAGAAGCCCATTTCACTCAAATTTGATTTGTGAGTGTTTTAAACACTTATTAAAGATTTGACAAAAAATAGATCTAATCGGTCCATGGGACCCATATTCCGGGACCCATTTTCCGGGAAACTCTGGTGTAGGGTATTATATGGCTGTTCTTGACCGACTATAATTTTCTTACTTGTTTATTATGAGGATAGTTGATTTACAAATAAAAACAGTTATTTACAAAAATGATTTTATTACGAGGATTTATGTTGTTTAACAAAATATTTTTTTTTTTTTTGTAAATTTTCCATACTTTATACATATTTTTTTACTTTTTGGAATAAAGAATTATTAAAAAAGAGTTAAAAAAAAAATTTCAATAAAATTTTCGAATTTCTATTTTTTTTTTTTTAATTTTCCAAGTCCCGGACAAAATTTTTTTTATTAAAAAAGATTTAAAAAAATGTTGACAAAATTTTGACAAAATTGTGGAAAATTTTCCAAGTCCTAATTTTTTTTGAAAATTTCCCATTTTTTAAATATATTTACCACTTTTCTTATAAATTAACAATTTTTTTATAATTTTTGTGTCTTAAAAATTATCACTACAAAAATTAGTAAATTTTAAATTTTTTTCGGTAAATTAACAATTTTTTTTTTTTTATTGACAATTTTTTTTTTTAATATACAATTTTTTTTTTTTTTTGTTTTAATTTAAAATTTTTTTTGTAAATTTATCATTATTGTTTGTAAAGTTACCATTTTTTTGTTTTAGATATTTTTACCATTTTTTCTTGTAAATTTACCATTTCTTTTTAATTTTTGCGGTTTTAAAACAATATTTTTACCAATAAAATTGGTTATTTTACCCATTTTTTGCGCATTGAAAATTGCGAGGAAATCTTCGTAATTTTACGAGAATTTAACTTACCTCCTATTTTACGAGAATAGCCTCGTAAAATTGCGAGATTTTTTGGTAATTTTACAAGGGTTTTTTTAGTGTATGTAACACTTTGGCCATTTCAACAGACAGGCAGACAGATATATACAGAACGTCTAAGATATGATCATTGATCAATAATACGGGCACCCCCTTAATTTGTTCGTATGTTTTAGTACATAATAAATGCAACTGGCACACCAATTTTAAGCCTTTTATTGTAAGATGGTGTTGAGTAATCAATTTTTCAAAATAGCAATTTTTTTTTAAAAAATTGAAAATTTAAATTTTCAATTAATTTTGGCCAGTAAAAAATATAGATATCTTAAAAAAAGTTGGACAACATTTTGTTGGTATTTAAATGCAGTTTTAGAAAAAAAATATAAAAAAATTATTCGAAGTAATTATCACTTATTTTTTGACGTTTACAAACTAAAATCGACTGTTTGAAAAAGTACGAGACCTTAGATTTTTTTTGTAAAAAACTCTAAAAATTCTACTCTAAATTAAGCAACTTTTAAGTTTTAATTCGAGATGTGATCACAATGATTGGTTGATTTTTTTTACAAAAACTTTTTTTTTTCGCGAATTTTTTTTTTCTATTTTTTGCAAGAGAATCGTCTTTTTTTTTATTTTGTAGGGTATTCAGCAATTTATGTTTTTTACTAAAAAAATCTGGACTATTTTTAAAGAAATTTTTACCCCAATGTTAGTTATGTCGTTTTTTTAAGTGTAAAATATCTTTAAATAAATTGTTTGTCCTGCAATGAAAAATTTAGTTTATTCTATTTTGATTTTTACACCAAACAACAGTTAATCTTTAACAAGTCATGATTTATTAAAATATACCACCAGCATTATAGAATTATTTTTGTAACCCACAAAACTCCAACCAACAGCAAATTTGCAAAAAAAAAAACAGCTGTCAGCAGGATTTGTTTAACAATCAAAAAAACTAGCAACAACATCAACATCTTAAAATATTTATGTTACAGATATAAAACATGGTGTCAGTTTTGTTTTTTTTGGTGATTCCGTCTTGCTACAAAGTTATTTTAATTTGAATTTATTAAAAACTTTGCCATCTTCATAGATTTTCTTTGGAAAGACCAAAGAAAACTGGTTGCCAAAAAAAAAAATAGAAAGCAAGAAAACAAAAAATAAAAAAACATAAATAGCAACTACAGAAGAAGGATTTCAGTAATCAAATACATCAATTCCTTGACTATCAAAGAAATTTTTTTTCAAAAATAAATATTAAACATCCAACCATTTATTGTGCTAATATCATGTTAAAGGTATTTACTACAGAAGTGACATAACTCAAAACACGTGATTTTTGGGTTAATGATGCAGAATTGTTTATATTAGCTTACTTTGTATTGTGTTAAAAATAAAAAAATTGTGTTAAAAATACAAACTCACCGCTAGAGTGTTTATATGTAACGGTCTTTTTCAGTGAAAACCATTTTTAAATTGTGAACTTCAAACATATTTTTTTCAAAATCATTTATTTTGTTTTATAATTATTGTATTAACTGAGCGATGTGATAAATGATTCAATAATATCATCACGCCCCTAAAACGTAGTTTTGTATTACCGTGTACAACAAGGTTTAGGTGTATCACCATTTAAACAAACAACAGTTGTAAATTATACTAAAAATCCTTACGATACTGTTTTTAGTTTCGTGTTGATGAATGTTTATCATTGAAATAATAAGTAAACTTAAAATCAGCTTAAATTGAAACTTAAAAAGTGTTATTTATGAACATCTACTGTTACTTCCTTTTGCATACGAATAAAAGCCTTATCAAACTATAATAGGACCTTCATTTACAATTGTTTAGTTATAACTAGGGATGAGATTTCCATGCAAATGCATGTTTTTTGTCGATAGTCTAAAAACGATTTCGACCGATTATCTTTCCGAATCAAGAAATTTGCTTTAAAATGGCATCGATTTGTTTTTGCATATTTTTGCATATTTTGGTTAAAATGCATATTTTTGCATATTTTGGTTTAAAGTACATATATTGTGTATCCCAGCAAAACTTAGATTACCAAATAAGGTATAAAATAAGGTAAAGGATCTCTTATTTTATACATTGCAGCATTGATGATTTTAACAGGCGATGAGACTCAAAGTAATGCATCCACATTATTGCATAGAATACCAGTAAGGTATAAAATAAGTCATAAATTTATAACGAAGAATACAAGTAAGGTGTAAAATATATGATATTTTATAGGTTACGAGAAATGAAATAATATAGCATACCAGAAGATAATATATAAGGTGTTACGAGTAGTGAAAAAGTAATTTTGTATTAAATTTACTCACGTGATTGTAAGTGAGTGTAAGTAGATAAAATATGCTCGTGAGTGTGTGTCGTTAGAAATTTCCTGTCGTGAGCCCAGTTCTAGCCCTAGTTTAAACTTATTCATTTTTTTATAAAATAATTATTTTTTATGTTATTGTAATGCATTATGCATCCAATTATAAATAATGCATTATTTCAAACTTTCAAATAATACATAATGTAACCAAATATAAGTCATCCATGATTTAATGCTTAGAAATAATAAATATGAAATACATTTTTTTCCAATAATCATGCATTACGTAGCAAATTATTAGTAATGCATTATTTTTCACTTGCAAATAATACGTTGTGGAACAAATGTTTGGTAAGACATCATAAAATAATGCTACAAATAAGTTATATACATTACCTGGTAATGTGTTATATAATCACTACCCATTACCAAAGTTTTGCTGGGATATTTCCAAGTTTTAAGTGCATATTTTTGCATATTTTGATATAAATTAGCAAAAACACAAATTGAAATTTATTTGTTTCAAAAACTATTTTAAATTTAAAAAAATTATTTTGAAAATAAGAAAAGTTATTTTTTTTCTTTTTATTTTTTTTTATAGATTGTCCTAATTTCTAAAAAACATCCTGCTTATATAAAGTTTTAAATGTTACTTATAAGCCCGGTGTTATTTTTTGCTTTTTTAAGAAGTTTTTCGAATGAAAACAATACTTTTATGGCACACATTTTATTTATTAGTGCATATTTTTAGGTTTTTTAGTGCATATTTTGAATTTTTTAGTGCATATTTTAAGTGCATATTTTCGAATTTTTAGTGCACGAAAATCTCATCCCTAGTTATAACTATCTTATGTAATATTGCGTTTTTCTCTCTCTCTGGCTCTGGCTCGGATCCATCCCTTGGATTTGGGGGGTTTCTAGGTTAGATATGAATTATTAGCTAAGGTTTTTAGTGTCTCTCTGTCTGTTCTGATTTTTGCTATAGAAAAATTTCCAAATTTAAAAAAGGAATTTCTTAAGAATAGGTTTAAGAACATGCCAAAATTTTTGATATTTTGAAAAATGTCTCCTCAAAAAAATCTCAGGTTCTAAAACATTTTGCTGGCAACAAAATATCCAGATTCTCAATAATTCCCAATAAAAATTTCCCAATAAAAATAATCAGATCTCACCCATGTTTTCCCCGCAAAAGTTTTCCGTTTTTGAAAATTTTCTGAGACATTTGCTTAAAGAGAAATTTTATAATCCTGAGACATTATCTTATAAGAAATGTTTTGATGTTCTTAGGCATTTTGCTACAGAAAACCTTTTAGAAATTATAAAAATTATTGCTATAGAAAATTTTTTGATTCTGATTACTTTCATATAGAAAGTTCTCAGATGCTTAGGCAATTAACCCATCAAAAAATGTATATATGTATTAAGAAAACTTCTTTGTATAGAAAAATAATCAGATTTAGTGAAGTTTTCCCCATAGAAAAATTCTTAGGTTCGTAAATATTTTCATACCCTCTGTCCGTCCGTAGAAAACACGCTAACTTTGGAAAGACTTTACAGAGGTTACTGTAGTTTGGCATATATGTTGTTCATTTACCTGGTCAGGTTGGTATTGCAATCCAGCCAAATCGGTCTAGTGGTTCAAAAGTTATGAGCAAAAGAGTAAATTTCGTCAAGGGTGTTTCGCGAATTTATGAGATAAAAACCACGATAAATTTCGAAAGACAATAGTGAGACTGCTGAAGCTTGACAAGTATCTTTGCTGTTCCCTAAGTTTGTTTGGTTTTAAATCTTAGCTCAATCGGTCTAGTGGTTCAAAAATTATAAGCAAAACCCTGAATTCCAGATTAGTTTCGCCTGAAATGCAACGTGTTTATGCAAGTTTTAAAGCATTGCTGGCTGGTTACTTAATAATGCTTTTCAAACTAGTTTAGTTTTTAGGCAATGCTTTTAAATTTGTTTAGTTATAAAAGCATTGGTAACTTAAAAATTACACTCGAAAAAAATTTTACACTCAAAAAAAGTTTTACACTCAAAAAAATTTTACACTCAAAAAAAAATATTTTTTTTTTTACAATAATGACAATTTTTTGTGTACATACGTACGTGCATTCACTCAGAAATATTTTTACGGTAAAAAAACATTACACTCGAAAAAAATTTTACACTCAAAAAATAAAATTAGTAATTTTTATTTTTTAAAGAAATGACAAAAAAGAGTTTTTTTACTCAAAATAAAATATTTCTAATTAAAATTGGTAATTTTTTCACGTTAAAAAAGGTACTATCTTTTAAAAAATGCATTGTGGAGGGTATTTATAGATTCGGCAATGTCGAATTTAACTTTTCTACTTGTTTTTTATTCTATTTTTCTACAGAAAAAGTTTATTACAGAGATTAGAAAAATTAAAGTAATTCTATATTTTTTAAAATTTTTTGAGGCAATTTCCTAGATCCTGCGACATTTTTTATAGAAAAGTAAGTTTTTTGCACTTTCCCTCAGAAAAGTCTAACAAGAAAACTTTTTCTTAGCCACATTTCCTATTGAAAAGTCTCAGAATCTAAGAAATTTTTCCTTCAAAAAGTCTTAGATTCTGAGATATTTTTCCGATAAAAATGTTCTCAGCTTCTGAGACATTATTTCTATACACTCAAAAAAGCCTTGTTAAAAAAAAGAAAAAAAAATCTAGTAAAGTCACGAGAATCTCTTGTAAGTTTTATCGCGTCAAGAAAGTTGTAAATTTACAATTTTATTGGTAAAAAACTTGTAAAATTACAAAAAAGCTCGTATCGAAAAAGTCTTAGAGTCTGAGTCTCATTTATTTTTATTTTTCAAATAGAATAAATCTCTGAATCTAAAACATTCTCTTAGATTCTGGGATAGTTTTCCTACAACTTTCTGATTCTTAGGCACTTTTACTATAGAAAAAGTACCAGATTCTAAGTCATTTTTCCTATAGAAAAAGTCTCAGATTCTAAAACATTTTTTCTATAAAAAAATATCAAAGATTCTCAGACATTTTTCCTGTCAAAAAAATCTAAGATTTTTTTCTAGGATTCCAAGACTTTTTTCGTACAGAAAAGGTCTCAGCTTTATCTATTAAAAGGTTTTAGATTCTGAGTAAAATGATTTCGATAAAAAAAAACTGTAGATTTACAGAATTATCTATAAAATGTAGATGAAAGCGACCTGAATTTTACCAGGAAGCATGGATAGTAATAACTTGACACAAAATAAAGTCAAATGCTATAATTTAAATGCGCCCGCTTAAATGTTTTGCACGCGAATATTTAACTTTGTAGAAATTATTTATAAACTCGCTGGATGTTCTCACGTTTTTTTTTTTTAATAAACTTCTCATTTTCAGTTCCACATTTGAGCGGGGTCATTCCAGTAAACACTTTTATAAAATTAAAGGGAAATCGTTTAAGAATGCCTTGACTTTATTGTATATCTTTAAAATGCGCTTGATATGGCTTTACCACAATGGTCCCTATTTGATTCCTGATAAATTTTTCCTTCCTTAATGAGCAAGTTGTTTTGAGAATTGGGAAATGCCATCATGCAAATTTGCCCGCTTTAATGCTTCCAAATTGTAAATTAACTTTTTTTTTGTGAAAATTACGAGTTCCTTTAATTTTGCACTACACCTCGTAAAATTTAGCATATTTTACTGCAATTTAAGAAGCTTTTTAAAGAGGGGTTGAAATACTTGGACGTTTTTAAAGAAATTTTAATTTGAAAACCGTATTACAGAGTAATAGTAAAATTACATATGAAATTTAGTATTTTGGTTACGAGAAAATAACAAAGTATTTTTCTAAAATCTGTATTTTAACAAAAAAGCCCTATTTATTATCTTTAAAATAGAGATTACAAAGAAAAAAGTAAAATTACAGATACAATTTTGTTTTTCGGTCACAAGAAAATACAAAGTATTTTCTTTAAATCTGTATTTCGGCAGATAACTTTATCAAATATCTGTCGAATTGAGATTACAGTCATTTTACAGAGTATTTAACAGAGTAATTATTTTGAGTGTATGTATTTCGTTTAGATCTTTTTTTTAATTTTTCTAAATCTGAGAATTTTTCAATAGAAAAAAATCTTCCTACATAGAAAATATCAGATGATGAAATAATTGATTTTCTATAGGGCAAATGTCTCAGAATCTAATACTTCTTCTTTATGAAAAATTTTCAGATTCTAAGAATTTTTTTTCCAGAGAAAAAGTCTCAGGTTCTATGACCTTTTACTATAGAGAAAGTCTCATAGTTTAAAGAATTTTTGAGATATTTTTCCTATAGAAAAGCTCTCAGATTATTAGATTTGTTCGTAGTAAAAAAATTTTAGATTCTTAGGCCTTTTTTAATAGAAAAAGTCTCAGACCTTTTTCCTATAGAAAAATCTTAGATTCTGAAACCTTTTTCTTAAAGAAAAAGTCCCAGATTCTCGGACCTTTTTGCTATAGAAAAGGTTTCAGAATCTGACACTATCTAAGGAAAAAGTCTCAGATTCTCAGAGCGTTTTTTATATAAAAAAGTCTAAAATTCTGGCACATTTTTCCATTATAAAAAGTCTCAGATTGTGAAATTTTTTTCCTTTAGAAGATTCTGATTCAAAGACAATTTTCCTATAGAAAAATTCTGAGATTCTGAGACCCTTCCCAAAAGAAAAGTTCAAGATTCTGAGACGCTTTTTCTGTAGAAAAAGTGTTAGATTCTGAAACCTTTTTCTTATATAAAAACACTCGGAATCTTAGTCTTTTTTTTTTTCTATAGAAAAATTCTCAGGTTTTGAGACCTGTTTCCCAAAAAAAAGTCTCAAATTCTGAGACATTTTTTCTATAGAAAAAGTCTAAAACTTTGAGATTCTGAGACCTTATTCCTATAAAAAAAACTTAGATTTAAAGACCTTTTTCCAATAGAAAGAGTTTCAGATTCTTCGACCTTCTTTTCAACAATAAAAAGAATGAGACTTGGTGAATAAAAATTTTCAGACTTTAAGATCTTTTTCTTTTTAAAAAAGATTAAGATTTTGATACCTTTTTCCTTAAAATAAGTCTCAAATTCAGGGATTTTTCCTTTTTGCTATCGAAAAAATCTCAGATTCTGTGACCTTTTTTCCTATAAATAAATCTCAAATTTTGAGACCTTTTTCCCGTAGAAAAGTCTCTGATTCTGAGACCTTTTGCCTTAAAAAAAAAAATCTCAGATTCCGATACTTTTACAATTTGGAATTCTTTTCCAAAATTCCGAAAAAGATAATGTCTGAGGATTTGAAAAATTTTAGAGTTCGTTTGTAATTTTTTCTTTAGAAAGTCTCAGATTCTGTGAAAAAAACATATTCTAAGTAATTTTTTTATACCAAAATTCATAATAAGATTGACAGATATTTTTTTCACAGAAAATTTTCAGATTAAGTCACATGTTTCCATTGAAAATTTTCAAATTTTCTCTATAAAAATTTTGATTTTTTTCTATGAAAAATTTTTGGATTTCGAGATTTTTTCCTTTACAATATTTTTTTAGAAAATTTCCTTCTTCCTTTTTTCTTTCTTTTCTTTTTCTTTTTTTTTTTTTTCTTCCTTTTTTTTCTTTTTGAAATTTGGGTTGGGGGGAAATTTTCTCTTTTTCGCCCCCCTTGTACCTGCGCATGCATATGTGAACATAATTGAACACCAAATGGTATTTAAACAAGTAACATACAAACATATTTTTTGACAAAAAAAAAATCGCGGATTTTTTAATTTTTTGCGAAAATAAAAAAAAAACAAAAGTATTTTTTTTTTTTTATAAATATTGTTTTTAAATAATGTTTTTTTGCAATAATCTTTTTGAAATTGTGGAGGGTTTCACTACATTCGGAATGGCCGAATTTAATTTTTGTACTTGATCACTTTCCTTTTTCCCTCTCCTTTCTGTTCTTTCTTTTTTTCTTTTTCCTTTTTGGTTTTCTATCGAATTTGAATTTTCTTCCCACCCGTGGATCCGCCTCTGGGGCAAGTCCAATTTTATTGTTCTTCCTGTTTTTTTGTTTTCCCCCAAATGCACTACGGATGCAAAATAATACTCGTAACATTTCATAATTTTTTTTTTTTAATTCTGAAAAAATCAGATAACATGAAAAGTTTAAATTTTCTTAATTTCAATACGGTCATCAGTGCAGTCTATATGTCTCAATGCCTACTTCTTTTTCTATCTACTAAAGGCCTGCAAATGTTGAACTATATAACATACAACATAGTGTCACATGATGCAAGTGTCAATTCATGCCATGTCGCTAATACATGTTTAACAATAACATGTGAAGGCATGTCGAATAAATTCAAAACAAATCTATGCATAGTCTTAAAAGTGTAATTGCATGCATGAACATAGAAATTGACCATGTCAACACATGCGACACATGCGACATGTGCAGCATATGACACAATTGATGCTTTTTTTACCATTTGTATGGCTCATTATATGCAATTAAACTGCAAAAAATATTTAATTATGATATTTACTACTTTCAAGGATCTTCTTACATTTAATATAATTTTTTTTGTATTAATTTGTTATAAAAAAATAAAAATTGTCTTTTATTGACTTTAGAACATATATACATAAATCTTAATTATTTCATATAAAAGATAATATAATTATTATAAACTAGCGTTTAGTTTTATTGCACACTTCTTTTCATTACATTTTTTTTAACATTTTAGTGAAATTATGCGAAGGATAACGGTAATCAAATGACGGAGCATTTATATTTTGTCTATTAATAAATAATCTTATTGTATTTTTATGCTTTGTTTTTGTAAAAAAAAAAACTAGGGGAATTGTTTTATTGCCGTTATTTCAATTTACATAAGCTGGATTTTTTTGCTAATGTGAATAAATTATCCCATACAAATTTGACGTTTTTTAACTATGTATATACGGCAAATTTATGTCAAATTTGTATGGGATAATTTATACACGTTAGCAAAAAAATCCACCTATAGCAAATGCTTTTAATTTAATTTATTTTTAATCAATTATTTATTTGATTTAGGATTTTTATTAAAAAAACAATGAAGAATTTATATTTTTATGTAAGGTAGGCCAAACAGTATTAAAAACATGATGCAAAAGAACATTAGAAGACATAATACTAAACTCAACAGGGTACAACAGCTTCGATAAGTTTTAATGACATGCTTAGACAGTGTGTTTGAGTAAGCATAACATGGCACAACACCTTGTTTGAATTAACATGACATGGCATGACATGGATTTTTTGAAAAAGACATTTTTACAGAAAATGTTGAATTGTGCAGTACTTTACTATCTACTGTAGTACATCAGCTGAGTGTTCTTTACTATCTGTAAATGCCTTTCAAATATTTTAGTTTTTCCTTTTTTCCCCCGTTTTTGTTTAATATTGTTTCATTTACACTTCCTTTCATTTGTCTATTAATTTTCAGACAATTTTTTTTTTTGTTGTTGCTGTTTTTAAGTTATTGCATCTACTTTGTAATAAATGGCAAATAAGTATTGTTGCTGGCTCTTATATTTAGCTTATATTGGCTTAAAATAATACTGCAATGTTTAAACTTCTTCGTCTTCTTTAAGCCATCTACATATTTTTTTTTTATTTTTTTGCTTTCCTTGCAGTCATTCATCAAGGATTTTGTATAAAGTGTCGGGTAAAAAACAAAAAATAAATGAAAAAAAACTAAAAAAAAAAACAAAACATCTAATGAAATTTGAGAAAAACTTATAATGAAAGTTGGCGTAACAAAGTCCATTCCTTATGGATTCAAAAAAAAAAAGATAGCTAAAAAACTTTTAGTTTTTATTTTAATGTTTTGCTTTAGTTTAAATGCAATACATATAAAAAAACAAGTTTAAACTTTGAGGATTTTAAGAATTTGTTTTTTTTTTCTCAATGTTTTCTAGTATTTTTTGTGGCATTCTTTTTTAATTGTTTTACTAATTTATGAGGTTTGTTAAATATGTTCTTTTAGCTGTTGTACATAAAAACTCAAGTTTTAAGTTTAATTACTTGCTAAGGAAAATATTTGAAATTTTAAGTACTGAAAAATTTTTTTTTAGAAAAAAAACATTAAATCTAAAAATACTGATAAGCTAAATTAAAAGAATATGAGACTTTTTCTATAGGAAAAATTTTTTAGATTCTGAGACTTTTTCTATAAGAAAAATGTCTCAGAATCTGAGACTTTTTCTATAAGAAAAATGTCTCAGAATCTGAGACTTTTTCTATAAGAAAAATGTCTCAGAATCTGAGACTTTTTCTATAAGAAAAATGTCTCAGAATCTGAGACTTTTTCTATAGGAAAAATGTCTCAGAATCTGAGAATTTTTCTATAAGAAAAATGTCTCAGGACTTTTTCTATAAGAAAAATGTCTCAGAATCTGAGACTTTTTCTATAAGAAAAATGTCTCAGAATGTGAGACTTTTTCTATAAGAAAAATGTCTCAGAATGTGAGACTTTTTCTATAAGAAAAATGTCTCAGAATCTGAGACTTTTTCTATAAGAAAAATGTTTTAGAATCTGAGACTCTTCTATAAGAAAACTATCTCAGAATTTGAGACTTTTTCTATAGGAAAAATTTTTCAGAATCTAAGACTTTTTCTATAAGAAAAATGTCTCAGAATCTGAGACTTTTTCTATAAGAAAAATGTCTTTTCTATAAGAAAAATGTCTCAGAATCTGAGACTTTTTCTATAAGAAAAATGTCTCAGAATCTGAGACTTTTTCTATAAGAAAAATGTCTCAGAATCTGAGACTTTTTCTATAAGAAAAATGTCTCAGAATCTGAGACTTTTTCTATAAGAAAAATGTCTCAGAATCTGAGACTTTTTCTATAAGAAAAATGTCTCAGAATCTGAGACTTTTTCTATAAGAAAAATGTCTCAGAATCTGAGACTTTTTCTATAAGAAAAATGTCTCAGAATCTGAGACTTTTTCTATAAGAAAAATGTCTCAGAATCTGAGACTTTTTCTATAAGAAAAATGTCTCAGAATCTGAGACTTTTTCTATAAGAAAAATGTCTCAGAATCTGAGACTTTTTCTATAAGAAAAATGTCTCAGAATCTGAGACTTTTTCTATAAGAAAAATGTCTCAGAATCTGAGACTTTTTCTATAAGAAAAATGTCTCAGAATCTGAGACTTTTTCTATTAGAGAAATATCTCAGAATCTGAGACTTTTTCTATAAGAAAAATGTTTCAGAATCTGAGACTTTTTCTATAAGAAAAATGTTTCAGAATCTGAGACTTTTTCTAAAAGAAAAATGTCTCAGAATCTGAGACTTTTTCTATAAGAAAAATGTCTCAGAATCTGAGACTTTTTCTATAAGAAAAATGTCTCAGAATCTGAGACTTTTTCTATAAGAAAAATGTCTCAGAATCTGAAACTTTTTCTATAAGAAAAATGTCTCAGAATCTGAGACTTTTTCTATATGAAAAATGTCTCAGAATCTGAGACTTTTTCTATAAGAAAAATGTCTTAGAATCTGAGACTTTTTCTATAAGAAAAATGTCTTAGAATCTGAGACTTTTTCTATAAGAAAAATGTGTCAGAATCTGATACTTTTTTTATAAGAAAAATGTCTCAGAATCTGATATTTTTTCTATAAGAAAATTGTCTCAGAATCTGAGACTTTTTCTATAAGAAAAATATCTCAGAATCTGAAAAGAAAAATGTCTCAGAATCTGAGACTTTTTCTATAAGAACAATGTCTCAGAATCTGATAAGAAAAATGTCTCAGGATCTGATAAGAAAAATGTCTCAGAATCTGAGACTTTTTTTATAAGAAAACTATCTCAGAATCTAAGATTTTTCTATAAGAAAAATGTCTCAGAATCTGAGACTTTTTCTATAGAAAATTTTTTTGAAAATCTAAGACTTTTTCGATAAAAAAAATGTTTTAGAATCTGCGACTTTTTCGATGGAAAAAATTTCTCAGAATCTGAGACTTTTTCTATAGAAAAATGTCTTAAATTCTGAGACGTTTTCTATAGAAAAATTTTTAAAAAATATTGTCACTTCTTAGAGCCACCTTAGTAGACTTTCATGTAATTTTTCCAGATTGCAATTAACCACCATATTACACTGCCTCCTCCTGATAATCTTTTTCCGACATAAAAGAGTCCATAAATTAAAATCTGGCTTTATAATTAAACATAAAATTTAACAAATTTCCACACAACATGCATAAAAAAATAGCGTAAGAACACCACCAACTCACAAAGTGGTAATTGCAGTGATTGACAAGTGAACTTACACATATGTATATTTTAAAATAACATTTACTACTGGTGCAATAAACCCATATTAACATTGTGGTTAAATTTACATTTACAGTTTTCCACATATTCATTTAATTGAGTTTTTTTTATTGTCATATTAAAAAATTTAAGTAAAAAGTCAAAAATTAAGCTGTAGTTACAACAATAAATAAAGTACTTATTTATTACACCGTCCGACAGCCAATATTAAACATGGACCGGATGATATACGTCTGAAAGTAGAGATTTAATGGAGTAAAATTGCATTTACAGTTTTTTGTTTTGAGATCCTGTTTCCTTTTAAAATGACTTCGAAGTTTTAAAGGATACATTTTGTAAAATATTTAAGCTACCTACATAACCTTTTTTTTTAATTATACTCGTTTGATAACATTATTAAACATAATCGGATGACACGTCTGAAAGTAAAGATCAAATGGAGTAAAACTTGTAAAATATTTTTGTTTTTTGTAATTGTCCTAGGATGACACTAGTGACAGCAGATAAAAAAGGAGGATCTCCCCTAATTTTTTCATTTTTATATTTTGCCATATCATGATAAAAGGATGTGAATAGAGTTATTTGAAAACTTTATGAAAATATTTTGGTGAAAATTTTAATAATATTGAAGGACACGTTTTTGAATGGACGTAACTTACCTTACTTAATAAAATAAGAAACATAGGGTAGATCCTCATCTTTCATTTGCTATCAATAGTTGCATCCTAGAACAAGTACAAATATTAAAAAAATATTTTATAAAATCGAGTCCTCTAAAACATTGAAGTCCTGTTAAAAAGAAACAGGATCACGAAATGAAAAACTGTAAATGCAGTTTTAATTCATTTAGTCTCTAGTATCAAAAGTAAATTATACAGTTCGTGTTCAACGAATTTTTTCATCTTTGTCGGACGGTGTTATCAACAAATAAGAGGATTAAGACTTTATCAGTCGAAAGACATTTTAATTTAAACAAGCACAAAAAACAAGTAAGAGTGTTATATTCGGCTGTGCCGAATCTTTTATACCCTCCAAAATGTAAAAAATATATATAAACAAGTAGAAAAATTAAATTCGACTTGGTCGAATCTATGAATACCCTCCACAATGTTATCTGATAGTAATTTTCTAAAAAAATGCATTTCAAATTTTTATTAGAAATATATTATTTTGAGTAAAATTTTTTTGTGAGTGTAAAATTTTTTTGACTGTCAAAATTTTTTTGAGTGTGAATTTCATTAAAAAAAAAAATAAAATTAAAAATTAAAAAAAAAAATTTTTTTTTGAGTGTAAAATTTTTTTGAGTGTAAATATTTATTAGAAATATATTATTTTGAGTAAAATTTTTTTTGTGAGTGTAAAATTTTTTTGACTGTCAACATTTTTTTGAGTGTGAATTTCATTAAAAAAAAAATAATTAAATTAAAAATTAAAAAAAAAAACATTTTTTTTTGAGTGTAACATTTTTTTGAGTGTAAATATTTTTTTTAGTGTACTTATGTTTGAGTAACAAAATTACTTTGTAAAATATTTTTGTTGTTTTATACCTATACGTATATGTTAAAAAAATATATTTCACATATTTCCCTCATTTTATTTTACCATCCTAGTCTTTAAAAACCAAAAACAAACTAATATTTGATTTTTTTCCAAAAATACTTACTATACACCGTTACATACAGTTACAAAAACAAAAACAATAACAAATATTTACTTGTCTAACAACTAAACTGCACCCCACGGCAGGAAAACAAACAACAACAAGTTAAAAAAAAAACTGGTATTTCACCATGCTTGTTAAAACTTGTTTAACGAGTTTTCAACTGTTTAAGGTGAAAAAATCTGAAATTCAGAGCCTTGCTTATAACTTTTGAACCACTGAACCGATTTTGCTGAAATTCAAAACCAAATAGACTTGGGGAACGACAAAGATATGTAACACGTTTCAGCACCCTCAGCACTGTCTTTCGAAAGTTAGAGTGGTTTTAATCTCTAAAGTTCGCAAAATTCCCTTCCCGAAATTTACTCTTTTGCTCATAACTTTTGAACCACTGGACCGATTTGGCTGGATTGCAATACCAACCTGACCCGGTAAATACCCAACATATATGTCAAACTTCAGGAGCCTCCATAAAGTCTTTCAAAAGTTAGCGTGTTTTCAACGGACAGACAGACAGACGGACGGACGGACGGACGGACGGACGGACGGACGGACATCGCTAGATCGACTTAAAATCGATCAAGGATCATGAATATATATACTTTATGGGGTCCTAGACCAATATTTCGATGTGTTACAAACGGAATGACAAACTTATATATACCCTCTATCACTAGAGTGGAGGGTATAAAAAAAACCTGGGGCGTCTTTTTTTTTTTGGGGGGGTTTTGTACTTCATCTAAGATAAGAATGTTGCATTTACTTAGCAAAAGTACAAAAAACCCTGCAAAAACTGCGGTTTTTCTTTGGTTGGTTTAGTTCCCCAAGGGGGAACTTTTTTCCCCTTGGTCCGATTCTGAACCTTTCCGAACTTAGGAACTAGGAATACAAGACATATTCGTGCCAAACATTTTAACGACAGGTTTTTCCCACTAGGCTGGGATAGGCTCAGTCACGTCCAGGGTTACAAAAATTTATATTTTTGCAGAGAAATAAAAAAAGAGTTTAATTTTTTTCAGAAAACGTTATAAAAGTTTTTATTTAAAGACGTTATTTAAAACACACAAATAACATTGATTACGACGCGCACTTTTACATTTAACTTTCTTGTCAATACGAAGAAATGTGGTTGTCTGCAGTGGGAAAATCCAATATACGTTGTAGAATACTCATGCCATCGCATGAAGCCAGCCGCCGCAGACTTGATTCTGGTTGCAAATCCGTCGCCGTTGTAGTAAAATCAATATTCCGTTGAAAACATCAGAATACGCATGCCATCGCATGAAGCCAGCCGCCGCAGACTTGATTCTGGTTTAAGTCCGTTGCCGAAGTCGCCAAAATTTAATGTTCCTCCAATTTAATGCAGGTGTACTGGGTCGTAGAATACACATGCCATCGCATGAAGCCAGCCGTCGCAGACTTGATTCTAAGTTAAGTTCGTCGTTGGTTGAAATCAACAAATTGCAACCACCCTACTTGTCTCCGTTGTATACCAGTAAAGTTGAAATCAACGAATTGCAACCTTACTGCCTACTGTCGACCGTACCACTTACCTTCCTCCGAATGACTAAGCTCACGTTGTCTGGTTGATCGCGCTTTTATACAAATTTGTCTAACGCACAAAAATACAAATACACATAAACATTGAGCTGTTACATGAATTGCCAACCACTTAAGTGCTAGGGTTGTATTTTTAAGCATATATTTCTGACACTGACATCCAGGTGGCGTTACTACTAAATATTCAAATTTAACGGACTTAACTTATATTTAAAATGGTTTTAAGCAAAAACGTTAATTTGATTTGAGATAAATGGATAATATGTTAAATTATTTAAAAGTAAAAAATAAAGGTGGGACTAAAACGAGCCTGTCGACTTTAGTCCTCACAACATCGGAAATCTAGCTCTTATATTTTGGACTATATCGTGTCCTCTACAGACGGACAGACAGACGGACGGACGGACGGACGGACATCGCTAGAATGTCTTAGAATCGATCACTGATCAATAAAATATATCATTGAAAACACGAGAAATCAATAGAAAACGCAATAAATCTGGACTTAGGTTCCCCGATTAACTTTATATTGTGCACACGGATACTCTATGGAGCAATTTGGATGATTGCATTTACAGTTTAAAAAAAAATTAAAAACTCGCGATTTTTTTAGCGTTTTAAATTTTTCAAAAAATGAAAAAAATGCAAAATGTAGTCAACTTTGAAGAGCTATATTTCCTAAAGTATATATCGGATTTCAATTCTGTTCAATGCATTCGAAAGGTATATCCGTCTTCTTTATAACTAATATTTTTTAAAGAAAAAATTGTGTACAAAAATGCAGTTTTAAGACAAATGCAATTTAGAAATGCATTTTTCTGAACTTACTACATCTTCGATTTTTAAAAAACCAACATTTTTGAAAAGATTGAAATTTTTACATTAAATATAGCTAAGAAATATTTTGAGACACGCATTCGTGCTATTTAAAACGATTTTATGAAAAATATCTTACTAAATTTTTCATATAAAAAGTTCAACAAAATTTTTTTTTTTAGTATTTAAAAATTTAGTATTTCACTGTGACACAATTGAATGGTCATTTCTTAGGGCCTCAACCAAACCAAGACAGTTTGAAAGTACTTGTGTGTAGTAGTTAAACCCCTAATGGGTTTTGCTCTGTAACGTCTCAAATTTTTTTTATAGCCCACTAAATTTTTCATTTTTTTTTTCAAAAGCCTTTTGAAAAAAGTCGAAAACAATAATGTAACTGTTCTTTTGAGCTTAAAATAGTGTTTGGATGTCTTCAATAGAATTTGATGGGAAATTTTTTTCTAGAATATATTAACCCTTTATCTGCCGTATTTATTGGTCATTTATGTAGTTTTCTTAAGAAATGGCTCAAAAGTCTACTAAAGCTTGCGTTTAAAGGGTTAAAATATTCTACGAATATACTCTGCGTCAAATTTCACTAGGAGTTACTGAAGGCAGAAAGTTCGACTGATATAAGGAAAATGCAGAAAAAAGATAAATTGTGAAGTATCATTCATTTTTTTATATTTTTGCCAGAAATTGTATACAATTGTAACTAACAAATATAGGAAAAAATATAAAAAATTAATGATAATTTACAATTAACCTTTTTTATGCATTTTTCGTATACCGGTCGAACTTTCTGTCTTCAGTAACCGCCAGTGAAATTTGATGCTGAAAATAATCGTAGAACATTTTAACCCTTTAAACGCACGTCTTAGTAGGTTTCTGAGCCATTTCTTAAAATAATGGCGTAAATGACCCATTAAAACGGGAGATAGAGGTTTAGCGTACTCTAGAAAAATGTTCCCCATAAAATTCTATTGAATATATCCAAACACTATTTTAAGTTAAAAAAATCATTAACATTAGTTTTTTCGACTTTTTTCAACACCTTTGAAAAAAAACTGAAAAATTCAGTGGGCTATAAAAAAAATTTGAGACGTTACAGAGCTAAACCCTTTGGGATTTTTACTACTACACATAAGTACTTTCAAACTGTCTTGGTTTGGTTGAGGCCCTAAATGTGCTGCTGCACTGTGTTATTGTAGAAATTTTTTCAAAAAGTATTCCACTTCAATAATCTTCATTAATAAAAGTAAGTATCGCATTTAACTGTTTTAAAAAGCTGTTTACAGATTTAACTGTGTTTTCTAAAATTATCAGTTTTAAAATAATACAATGCATTTCAATTAGAATTTTTAAGATGCATTTAGTTTACATGATGCATTTAAGTTTTTGTAAATTTCTTTCTTGATTTTGAATCTGGGGTACCCCACTACTATGCATATTTTTCGACGAAAATCAAAATCTTCCCCGGAGCCGTTTTTTTTTTAAAAATGAGAAAATGAAATAATCAGAAATATCATATAAGAATAAAGACAAAAATTATTCCTCGGGAAAAATGCAATAAAATTGCAAATTCACTTTTTGCAATTGTAGTGTTTTTGTTGCCAAAAATTGCACTTTTAAAGTCCGAGCTAAAAACATCGCGATTTCTGTAAAAAAAATAACGAGATATTAATACCGCGATTTAAACTTCTTTATTTACATACTTTCTTTAAATTTGATCGGTTTTGCTGCAAAAAAAATGTTTGCAATATGTTTTCTACAAAATTTTAACCTGCAACTTTGTGTGTTATTAACTCCAAAAGGAAAACTTATAATTTTAGAAAACACAGTTAAATCTGTAAACAACTTTTTAAGACAGTTAAATGCGATACCTACTTTTATTAATGAAGAGTATTGAAGTGGAATACTTTTTGAAAAAATTTCTACAATAATACAAAATTTTAAAATACTAAATAAAATAAATTTTTTTGAACTTTTTGTATGAAAAATTTAGTAAGATATTTTTCATAAAATCGTTTAAAATAGCACGAATGCGTGTCCCAAAGTATTTGTTAGCTATATTTAATGTAAAAATTGCAATCTTTTAAAAAATGTCGGTTTTTTAAAAATCGAAGATGTAGTAAGTTTTAGAAAATGCATTTTAAAATTGCATTTGTCTTAAAACTGCATTTTTAGACATAATTTTTTCTTTAAAAAATATTAGTTATAAAGAAGACGAGTATACCTTTCGAATGCGTTGAACAGAATTGAAATCCGATATATACTTTAGGAAATATAGCTCTTCAAACTTGACTACATTTTGCATTTTTTTCATTTTTTGAAAAATTTAAAACGCTAATAAAATCGCGAGTTTTCAATTTTTTTTTAAACTTTAAATGCAAAAGCAAAAATGGCTCCATAAAATATCCGTGTGTATAATATAAAGTTAATCGGAGTACCTAAGTCCAGTTTTGTGGCGATCTCTCGTATTTTGAATGATATACTTTATGGGTCCTAGACCGATATTTCGATGCGTTACACACGGAATGACAAAGTGAATGTACCCCCTTACTGTGGTTGGAGGGTATAAAAAATTAAAAAAGTTCAATATTTATCGCTGGGTGGAAAAAACTCACTTATACATAAGTGAAGGGAATTAAAAGATATAAGTGCTTTTGCAAAGGAAAAAGATTTTAATCGGCTACACCAAACAATTTTGTAAAACAATTCAATTATTGTAGGAAGAAGTTGGGGAGGATAGAAGATATTGGTTTTTATTATTAACCCTACATATACAGCATTAGAGTATGCCCACTTTGTCATCTCGTGTGTACCAAATCAAAATATCGATCTTGGATCCTATAAAGTTTATGTACTACACTAGCTTACAAATTAAAAAAAAAAAAAATTGCGATCCACAACATTTTGGATTTACTTTGCATGTAAAATCTTACGCTGAATTCGAAAATCAACTCCCAAATTTTTCAGGTAGAACAGTTTTCGAGATATTGCCAACTTTTAAAATTTTCATCTTTTTAAAAAAGTGGTTTTACTTAAATTAAAATACTTCCAACAAAAGCTAATGGATTTCATTGGTTTTAAATTAAAGGTAATTTAATAGCCTATCAATTCACTCTGATTATCGCCTTAGAAGCTATTAATCGATATATCGAAAATTTTACAAAAATTCGGGGAAAAAAGTAAAACCACTTTTTTAAAATGATAAAAATTTTAAAAGTTTTCGATATATAAAAACTGTTCTAATTTTGAAACTTTGGTGTAGATTTGCGAATTCAGCGTAAGATTTTACATGTGAAATTAATAAACATGTCGTGGATCAAAATCTCTGTAAACTAGTAAAAATTAAATCTCAAAATATTTAAAAATCTGTTTTTATGGCGATTAATGTTAAAATGGTCACATTGCGTATGATTAATATTTTTAAATATTTGTATATTACTCATACGCTTAGAGGGCTTGGCCAGTTATGTTATGACGACTTTTTTTTAGTTATTAAAGAGTTTTCACTCTCTTAAAACATGAAAATGAACCTGAAAATTATTGTTGGTCAAGACCGGCTGATGTTTCGTAGACCAATTGAATATTTCTTAAGCTTAATCTTTAAATAGTGTAGAAACTCATACAAACTAAATCTGATAAGAATTGGTTCATTTCTTTTGCCAACCAGCAGAATTAAATTGAGAAAGGTGTGAAAGAAAAATATATTTTTCTAAAAATTTAAGACATCCTGGTTCGTTTTTAACTAGTTTCATATAATCCAGTTATTATAATCATCAGAAAACTTTTAATGTCAAATTTATTCAGTTAATAGTCAATTATATTCTATATGTGAAAATTATTAACAGATCGCAGCCGCCAAGGATTGAACCCATGATCTGTAATGTTTTTGTTATTAACTGCTTCTTAGATACGATCACTCTAGACCGATACGCTAAGTTGGCTGTTAAGCAATATCAACTAATCATCCCAGTTGGCAAAATAAAGTCACACCTGACATACTGCTGACACTCCCTTTATGAAATCGCTGACATCTTCATACAATTTTTAAAATGTCATCAATGACATGTCAGCAGTTGGTCAGCAGTGTTCATCAGTATCTGTGGCCACAAACAATTCGTTTAAACAACCGCTGACCAACTGCTGACATGTCATTGATGACATTTTGAAAAATTGTATGAAGATGTCAGCGATTTCATAAAGGGAGTGTCAGCAGTATGTCAGGTGTGATTTTTTTTTGCCGACTGGGATGGTTTTTCAATTCTTGTGTGGTTGTTGCTGTTGTTTTTTCGTACAGGAGAAGGTGTAATTGCATTATGGTGAATGAATTCAATTTTTTAGTAATCATCATTCTTCCTCCTCTCCTTTATCAACTCTGGTCTAAGTACGTATTTTACAACCTTGCCAGAACAGGGTCTATATTTTGTAGACACTAATGTTAGGTGTTGCCATTTTCCATGGATACTATTATTGCCACATAGGCCGACTTAAAGTCGTTTTTTTTTCAAATTATAGGTTCAATTGCAATAGTTTACAAACTAAAAAAAAAAAATGCGAAAAACAACATTTTGCATATATTTTCCTATTGAAATCTTACACTGAATCCGAAAATCCACTCCAAAATTTTTTAGGTAGAACAGTTTTCGAAAAAAATGTTCACCTTTTTTAAAAAACGTGGTTTTACTAAAATTAAAATATTTCCAACACAAAATTATGGATTTCATTGTTTTCTATTATAGGTAATTTAATGATATATCAATCCTAGATACAAAATGATTTTTTTTTAGGGCTTTTGATAAAAATTTCTTAGTTTGGAAAATTTTCAGAACCAGTTAAAATTTTAAATTTTTTTAAAAAGTCAATTTATCAAAAATCCGGCCGCATTCTTGTATTTTTTATTTCACATTCTTGTATTTCTTTTTTAATGGGCTTAAGATTAAAAAATTTTATTTTTGAAAATTTTCAGAAAATGTTATGAAACTTTACATTTTTTAGAAAGTCAATTTATCAAAAATCAAATGTCAAAATATGAAAAATAGAACGCGTTCTGAAATTTTTAATTTTCAAAAAACCAATTTATCAAAAATACGGCCACGTTCTTGTATTTTTTATTTCACATTCTTGTATTTTTTTGATGGGCAATAGATTAAAATTTTTTATTTTTCAAAATTTTCCGAAAATGTTTTGAAATTTTACATTTTCTAAGAAAGTCAATATATCAAAAAGCCGGCCACATTTTTTTTGTTTTAATTTTGTTTAAAATTTTAAATGTTTTTTTATCTACGCAAAAAAATGCAGGAGTGAATTTTTCGAGAAAATCGTATTCGAATATTTGATTTCATAAAAAATCCATAATTCTCTTGTATTTAACGTGTCAATATCGAGTATGAGTTTGCGAAACAAGAGTCTTGTATTTTTTTGGTTCAACATCGCGTATGAGCAGTGTATCAAGCCATATATCAAGATTTCCCTTTTTTTGCAAGTTTTTGAGGTGCTAAAAAGATTTCAAGATTTTTTCTAAAAAAATAAGTTTTTTGGAAAATAATAAAGTTTTTTCAAGTTTTTCTTAATTAGTTAAAAAATACAAAAAGCATAATTTTTTTTTTTATATACCCGAAATATTGGTCGTAGACCAAGCTTTTAGTGTACCGACCGATTCAGAATCACTATCTGATTTGACTTAGCGTGTCCGTCCTTCAGTCTATGTAAACGGTTACAATTAAATACGTCTTTATTCCATGAAAATATGAGATATTCGATTACAATTTTGTAATTAGCTTGGTAACCTTATTAAATCCATTTAAAATCAGACCATTCTTTGACTTTGTCGCCATATGAAAATTCCACACGATTTTCACTTAAATCTGTAAGTTGCCAACATAGAATAATTGTTCTCTTAAATTGTTGCACTACACCTAGAAAAGTTTTACAGTAACTATTTACGGTTATTCAAAACAGTTTTTAGGTAAAGTTGTTTTAAACGTTTTATCGTTTGTTTTTCAAAAAAACTAAATTATTGAAAGATTTATACAGTTGTTAAAACAATAAACTACAAAAATTTACGGAAAAAATTTTTATCAGTTAAATTATTTGTAACTGATTATACCGTATAATTTTACAGAAGTACGGTTTTTGTAGTTTGTTATTCAAAAAATTTTATTTTTACTTCACAAAATAAAAAATTGTAAACAGTTAAAATAACTGAAATATCGTTTGTTTTTACGGAATGTCTATTCATTTATTAACGTTTAAAAATAACTGAAAAAGTATGTTGTTTCAAGTGAAATATAAGTAGTCCGTTTTTTAAAAGGAAAAACGATTGTTTTAAATGTTTTTCAGTTGAATTTACTTACAAAATATTTTGAGTGTAATAAAAGATTTTACCACATATAGATCCAATCCGTCATATATTGTCGAGCATGCACCGGTGCACCGCGGTGTTTGATATTTGCTTACTGTGTACAATTTTCTGAGCCTTCATAAGTTATGACTCTTTCAAGGCTCCAAAAAATTAATAGAACGATCGACATTTGGATTCCTGAAAGATTCATGTTTGACTCTTAATTCTGGATATGTAAAAAATTCAAAATATGTTTTTTTGAACATTCATAAAAGAGTCAGGAAAGAATACGAACATATATTTTTCAGAATCTTTTATGAGTCATATAAGGCCCCTGTAGGTTAGTTGGTAGCATGCTATGCTATGAAACAGGGGGTCGTGGGTTCGATTCCCACTAAACCCTTGGTCGATTTCGATACAACGAGACGACGGTCATTGTAACCAGTTCTCGGTTAGGTTTAATTAATTATTAAAAATGATTTGTAATTAAATTGCGAAAACTAAATAAAAACTGATCGTTGGATTAAAATTATTATTATGATATTATAAGAGCTCTAAGAAAAAGGGATTATGTTTTCTGAACGTCTAAGAACTCTTTTATGAGTCTTTTCGAGCTCCAAATGAACGCTTGGTTGTTTTTTTTTATTATTTTTTTTACACTTGATATAAAAAATGAATTGAAAATACATAATGAAAATACATAATGTATTAATTTTTAATTTTTTCAATACTTTTGTAAAAAAAAGATTTTTTCACAAAAAAAAAGATTTTTTTTCAGAAATAAAAAGTTTTTTCAAAAAAATATATGGCAACACTGCGTATGAGTATTAAATATTTTCGAAACAAAAGTATTGTATTTTATTGGTTCAACATCGCGTATGAGTAACGAATTAAGCAAATATTTAATACTCATACGCGATGTTGACACATAAAATACAAGAGAATTGCAGAATTTTTATGAAATCCAATATTCAAATGCGATTTTTTTTTAAAAATACGAAAAATGCCCTCCTGCTATTATTTGTGATGATAAAAAAAAAATTACCTTTAAAAAAAAAAAATTAAAAAAAGTGTGGGTTTTTAATAAATTCACTTTTTTAAAAAACCAAAAATTTCAAAACAGTTTCTGAATTTTTTCAAAAATAAAAACAAATTTAATCGAAAGGCCATAAAAAAACTCAAGAATGAAAATTTTTTCAATTTAATCAATGGAACTCGACTCGACCTTTGCGAAATAATGTAAGAGACAAAAAAGTTGAAAAAAAGTATGAAGTGAGGTTGAGATTGCTGAAAATAGAGTTGTAGTGTTGGAAACTTTTAAAATTTATTCTGTAAAAACTATAAATATTTACATATATAAAAAACAATTTCCATTATTAAGATTTACCGGCATTTTAAATATTACTGATGATAACACTAACTGTGCACTATGGTTCCAAATCCATTTTTTTGGCAGAAATTAAAAAAATAAAATTTAATAAATTTTCAAAAGCTTATACATTTCCTCAATGTCAACACTATAAGCTATCAAGAAAGTATAATGAAAAAAATTTGGTGCCAAAACTGTCAGTTTGCTAGGCTTTCAAAGTTGAAAGTTTTAAGACGTATAATAAAACCGGAGTGAAATCAATATTACAGTTATACAAACGGCAAATGGGAAAAACTAAAATTATAGAGGCAAAAGGGATAAATTGAAACCTAAGGATACTAGTTCTTGTTTAAAATTCCTATTTTAGAGTTAATGCATCCTTGGCGTTATTCTTGGGTGTTTTGATTATGAGGATTTTTGGAGCCAAAATAGCCTATATCTTTCGTGGACAAAAAGTTGTGTTTGGGCACGAACTTGCATGAGTCTTTAAACGTGAAAGTGTTTTCAATATTGTATATTTAATATTAAAATTTACATCTTGCCAGCATTTTTTGGCAAACTTCCACAATTTCCATTTTAGTTTAGCACAAATTTCGGCCAAATTTGCTGTTTTTTGCGTGACACGTTTGCAAATTATTTTTTTTTATAATTTTTTTTACATTCCGTAAAGCTAATTGATTAAGAAAAATATATTATTAAAAAAAAAAAAAATTTCCAAAAAAAAAAAAAATTAAAAAAAAAATTAAAAAAATTTTTTTTTTTCAAAAAAAAAAAAAATTTTTTTGATAATCGATTTTTGATTGCGCTAAGAGATAAAAATCATCCCAGAATTATTCCAAGTGACCTTGCTTCATTTTTTGAATTTATGCAAAAAAAAAAATGCAATTGGGACCATAGTGGAGTGTTTGAAACCGGTATGGGAATACCAGAAATGTTTATAATTTTAAGAAATTAAATTTTCTTCTGCATTTTCAACTTGAACCCTTTTAACTCGACACAAATTTGATCATTTTTTTTCAAGTTTTTGAACAATTAAAAAACCTAAAATCGCAATTTCCTTAGTTCCCTATAGGGCTGTCCATACCACTTCCTCAGATACTCATGGCACAATTTTTTTTCTGTAGCGGGAAATTTGGTGTGTGAAATGCCTCATATATTAATATTTCATTTATTTATTACTTCTTTTTATTTAACACAAAATAACTTTTAAAAGGAAAACTTTAATAGCCATCTTCTATTTGAAAACGTTTTAAGGAAATTGATTTCTTTTTAATATTTTTTACATTTTCACCCTTAAAATACAATATTATTGAATTGACAGCATGAGGTATTTTTAATTAATTTTCAGTATCATTTTCACAAACACTAACATAGGTACTCTATCACTTGACAAGCTTTGTAACATACACATAGAATAAATAAAAATGAAAAACCTAGAATCAAATAACTAAAGGAACGTAACTGGGTTTCAATTAATTAATTAAATCATGTTCATTAAATATTTTCTAATAAGAAAATTGAAATATTTAAAAAAAAAAATAATATACTATAGATACCTACACACACAGATAACTGAAATTGAGTGCTATTACGTTGAGTATGATAAAGAGAAAACATTTTTAACAAACTACACCTGATGCATATTAAATGTATATTTGACTACAACTTAATTGAAATATAAAATATTTTAAGAAGAATTTTTTTTTAAAGAACTTTTTTTTACTTTAAACGTGTTGTACACTAGGAGTAGAAAAGAAGTAAAGGAAGATCATGAGTTTTGTTTTTGGCAGTCTTTCAATTAAATGGAAAATCAAAAGAAACTCAATGTAATTGGATAAATTGTGTAATTTTTATATAATATTTGGATGAGGATTAGTGTGGCCCAACAACATATGGAAAAATACCAAGTATAACTCACAACTGAACGTACCTCAAAATATGATAGATGGCATCGTAATGAACAATTTGCGCCAAATTTCAGCACCCTACAACGATTGGAAGGGGATGCTAACTCATCATAAGTGTTTGCAACCTCCAAAGAAATTTTGAATTTTTTTTTATTGGAATCTTAAAAATAACCATATGAAATGCTAGCGTAACAAGAGCACATAATTCACATGTGGCCATTTTGTCCTAAGTTTGTCCTTAAACAAAAAAAAAATACATATTAAAAAAAGCGGAACCCTCCATTTCACTAAAACCGCTGTAACTCAAAAACTATGCGGACCATTAAGTTGCGATAAAGTTCATTTGAAAGGTAATACAAATATCTTTAATTTGAGTATAATATCCAAATTTTTTTTTTTTTGTTTTTTTCCTAATCGAAACTAAAATGTCCTTATTGTCCTTTGTAGGCAACCTTAGGGCAAAATGGCCATATGTGACTTATTTGCTCTTGTAGCGATACCATTGCATGTAGTAATTTTTAGGATTGCAAAATTTTTTTTTTTAGATTTCTTCGGAGGTTGCAAACACATGTGATCAGTTAGCATCCCCTTCTAATCGTCGTAGGGTGCTGCAATTTGGCTCAAAATATTAGTTACGATACCATCTTTCATTTTTTAAGGTACGTTGACCTGTAGCGAAGCAAACGGAATTTTGGGCCACCCTAATGAGGATGGATATTCCCCCTTTATGCTTTCCACACTTTAAAGTCTCATAACTCAAGAACGGTTAAATTTTTTGCCAATAAAATAAGTGTGGTTTGTTCCCCGTAATGTCCTTCTAAAACACTGTTACCGAAACTCAAATTTTTATATGTTTTTGTGTTGTATTTAATCAAAATTGTGCGTTAGTTCACTCCCAATTTAAACAAATATTTAAAAAAATTACGAATTATTGCATTTTTAAAGTCATTTTTTTAGAGCAAAAAGTCAAACTTTCCCCAAAATTTTTGAAGAGCATTGCAAAAAAATGCATTTATGCAAACAAACGTGTTTGTGAAAAATTGGTCTATTCGTCCTTATTCGCATGAACTGTTAAATTTTTGTTACTAATTTGGCATGATGAACACGAATATCAAAAATTTATGAAATCGGTCGAGCGGTTTTTGAGATATCGCCATTTGAAATTTGTCAAAAGTTTTATAAAAATAAACAAAAAAATTACCCTTAATGTTTTTATTATTTGAAAGATAATAAAAAATACTGAACCGATTTTGATGATTTTTTTTTTTTGATTTGTATATTATGAAATTCTCTAAAACATTCCGAGATCATTTTTTTTTAAAAATATTGATTTTTGTGAAACTTAAAAAATGGAAAAATTAAATTTTCTTCTTTCCTAAAAACATATACTGAAAAACTATTTTACCTTACATTTTGCACATTTTCATTTCCTTCGCTGTCAGCAATTTGGACATGACATTGCGTGTGAACAGATAATTCAGCAGTGCAATTTCAACCAACCACACACGACAAACGAACAAACAGCCAACTAACCAACAATTCAACAAACCAAATAACCAACTAACCAAACGACCAAACCTTGATGTAAACCAAGACATGAATAGACATCAACACAAAAAAAAGTGAAAAGTAACAAAAAAAGTAAATTAAGAAACTATTGACATTGTCAAGACATCCTCACACTTGAAAGTTAAAAGTAGGTGATAAAACTTGAAAATAAAAGAAAATGAAAATGACATATGGAAAAGCTCAAATGTGTATAGTAGAACACTAGAGTGTCAGTTTTTTCTTCAACTTTGGATTTTCCCAAATGTCCAAGCAAATTATTATTTTACTAGACCTAAAATGTACATATGAACAATTCCATGTCAAATAGCACATTTTGAATATTTTTTTTTTTTAGATTTTCCCAATTAGTTGACAGTTATTAGCACCCTTCGAAAACTCCTTCGTGGTAAATTTTCAGATTTTTTTAATGATATCGAATTTTTAAAAACTGGTAGTTTGTTCCTTTACTTGAACTTATTTTACTCATAACTTCTTCAATAATGGTCCAAATTGAAATTTTTTTTCAAATTTTTGTTTTTTACGTACTTAAAAAAAATCAAAAAAAAGATAGGGCATAGGTATGCGTCCAATGGTAAACCGGTACCGGTAAAAGTTGATTAAATAAAACAAATTTACAAAAAATAAAAAAAATTGTATGGGGACCGCCTTAACAATTAGAGATAGAGGGTAGGTGTGTTCAGAGAAAATGTTTGGACTAAAAAAATATTGTGGGTTGGTCATACATTTTATTGCTCTAAGGTCAATCGTAGGGCAGTTAGAGCAGTTGGTGAAAATTTTAAAAAAAAATGTCATTTTGTGTGGGAGCCCCCTCAGAAATTGGAGATAAGGTATTAATTTGTTCCGAAGAAATGTTTAGACATAAAAATTAATGGGAAACGGTCTTGGAAATGACCCCTCTATGGCGCACCATTGGAGCAGTAGAAATGATTTTAAGATTCAAAAATTAAAATAATTTTTTTTTTTAAATTTTAAAAAAATAGTAATAATCGTTATCCCACGATCCTACTGGGCCAACAATTTGTAGAATAGAGAGAAGTTTTACAAAATAAAATTTCAAAAAAATCAAAGAGTAGCTACATTTTCAAAAATGACATTTAAATTTTAAAACTTAAAAATCGCATACTAGAGCACTTTTAAGAATTTTTTTTGATTTTTTTTTAAAAAGTACGCAAAAAAAAAAATTGCGATTTGGACCATTATTGAAGAAGTTATGAGTAAAAGAAGTTTGAGTAAAGGAACAAACTACCAATTTTTAAAAATTCGATATGTTTTGAACGGATCATCAAAAATCTGAAAATTTACCACGAAGGAGTTTTCGAAGGGTACTAAAAACTGTTAACAAATCAACAACAAAAGTAATTTAAGTATAATTAGCTAAAAATTAAAAAACCATAACCGCCATATTTGATCCACCATTTTGAATTTCAAATTTTTAATTCCAATATCAGTTTTAACAAATTAAACATTTTTCACACCTCTTCATGAGTGATAAATTACAAAATTATTTCATTTTTCCATCTACGATTCTTTCTTATTAGAATTTCTGTTTACACAATGGTAATGTTAGGTCATCATGTTATATTTAAGTAGTAGTCTAGCAGTATATGAATTTCTTATTATAGATAAAGGTATGTTGCGCCCTTTACTCAACTAGAAATTTCTGGTATTACTTTGTTGACATGTCAGTTAGTTGTGAATTTGTTGTTCTTCATAAAAATAACAACAATGTTGATGTAAAAATTCTTTTAATATTAAGTTAGTAAGGTTGTAGGATGTACTGTATAAACGAATAAAGACAGTGTGGTATTACTTTTTGCAATTAGGGGAGAAAGAGTTTACTGTCCTTACTTATGAAGGTAAAAGAAGTAATGTTTTAAGTATGAATTACAAAACATGTGATGAGATGTCATTGTCAATGCCAACAGAGTTTCAAAATATTTTGTAATAACAAAAATATTATGCATCACGACGCGGTCGAACCAACTTCAACCTCAAGTTGTAAACTCTGTAAATGGCTTTCCTGATTATGAATCTGGGGTGCCCCACTGATATATTTCAACAAAAATCATAATCTTTGGCAGAGCCGTTTTTGGAAAAATCGTGGTCAACCATTCAAAAATTTAAATTTTAAGCTTATCCCGAAAACGAGTTGATACCTTAAAAAAATACTAAGGACAATTTCAATATGATTTTTGTAAATGAGTAAATCCATATCAATATAGCAAAAAAAATTGAATTTTTGACCTCAATCGACCCAAATTTCATGAAATTCGGTATATATGTTGGGACTTACTAGACTTATACTAAAACAAAGTTTAAGACTTTTAACTTCCGTATTTTTGGAAATATGACGTTTCAAAAGTCAAGAAAATCTTTTAAAGGGTAAATTTTAAATATTTACATCTTGAAAAGTATTTGAGCTATATTACTCCCAGATAGCTTTTTTTAAAGGCAAAACCATCACCTTTAATATATCGTTTTGCAAAAATTTGTATTTTTGGATCTTTTTTGTATTTCTGCTCAAATCGCGATTCGCGAAAATATAACAAAAAAAGCGACATTTTTAAAAATCTGAAAAAAATATATGTTAATGGTATGAGTCTTAGCTACAAGGTCAAAAAGTTTCACGTTGGTGAACGTATTAAGTCCAGAGATATTAATGAAAATGTGTTGCCAAGTAGGAAATTTTTTTCAAATCTGATGAATATTTAATTATTATTTTTGAATATTTTTGCAAATACATAAAATAAAACGGTGAAAAAAGTAAAGTTGATGGTACACACGAGTACTACACATGAATACAATGTAACATAACTTTTTATCAATTACACTACTTAACAAAAGTCAACTTTTTTTTGCAGAGACTTCTACACTAGCGCGTCCCGAATTCAAATATTTTTAGCTTGCCCCCTCAAACGATGGGGATTCAGGACCCTTTTACGGGAAAAATAACGAAAAAACTTTTGGACAAAAAACCAGTTGGCTACCAGCAACTAAAGATTGCAATCTTAGTGCATTTTGAAAAAACTTTTTTTTTTTGTTGTCCAAAAATTTGACGCCAAAAGTTGCGCAATATAGAGTACATTTGAGGAAAAATATTAATAAAATTTCCGTGGAGTAATTTTGGTGCAGCGTTGCATCTTAAAGATCAAAAGGTGTACTTAATTTTTACTTTTTCTTTCTTTTATGCTAAATTAGTCTCAAAATCTGCTTTGATACAGTTTTAACGAATGTGAGCTCTTTTGCGCAGGTTTTGAGACCAATTTAGCTTAAAAGAAAAAATAAAAAAAAATTAAGTCACACTTTTCATCTTTAAGATGCAACGCTACACCAAAATTACTCCATGGAAATTTTATTAATATTTTTCCAGGAATGTACTCTATATTGCGCAACTTTTGGCATACATTTTTTAAAAAACAAAAAAAATTTTTTTTTTCAAAATGCACTAAGACTGCAATCTTTATCCGCTGGTAGCCAACTGGTTTTTTGTCAAAAACTTTTTTTGTTATTTTTCCCGTAAAAGGGTCCTAAAACCCCATCTTTTGAGGGGGCAAGCATTTCCAAATTCGAAAAAAAGCCGAATTCGGGACGCGCTATTCTACACATTTTTGAAAGTTTTGCCCTGCACGAATCTGTCATCATAAACATTTTTTCAAACTGTCTTCTGAACCTATAGGCCTTTTTAACAGACTAAACCCTCAAACCCAAAAAAGAAAGGTAATAATAAATGTTTCACACTGACGTACCTCATATTATTAGTTCGTTTAATATTTTTGTATGCTTCAGCTGCAAAAACTAAATGCACAAATTTCTAAAACGCGATTATATAAAAATGACAATGGATTCGCGTTTAATGGATTCACGTTAAAGAGGGCAAAAGACTTAAGAAAATGTAATTTAAACAATGAAAATTACAAAATAACAATATTAGGGAAAAAAGTATATGTAAATAATATATCGTCAAACTATATTCAATAAATGCCAACTCGAAAAAGCTTACTTTTCAGGAGAGCTAAGAAACTAGTTATTTTGCATATTATTGTAAAAATACACAATGTAGCTTCCATAAGATGGTTTAAATATTCTAAATAATTTTTACCTATGCCAAAAATTTCATATTTTGCACTGGTTTGCGTATTTTTTTGAGATGGCATTTATTACTATATCAAAAAACAAATATTTTTTTAGAGTTGGCATATTTTGTCGGAAACTAAAAATAATTTTTTTTTTTTAAATTTTTATAATTTTTTTTTTTTTGGATTTTGTTTTCCTTAGTGCGGTAATTGCAAAAACTGAAGAAAAAATTAAAAATCTTTGCATATTTTTAAAAGTTACTAGCTCCGAAAGCCTTTTAATCTCAGGGTGGTCAACTTTGGCACTCTGTAACTAACGCTTTATTGTAGAAGGCTCACTCCAAACTAGCTATTTTGAAAGCTTATATCATTGACTTTATTTGCCCCACTCATAATGTTTCAATCTGATAAATAGTTTGAAAGTTACATATATATAAGCAATATTTTTTTTGCAAACACTATTTACCGATATTTTCAAAATGGCAATATCTCGAAAACTAGGCATTAGATATCAAAATCTTTACCAGATTCGTGTTCAGAAAGGCAAATGCAATAAGATATGTGGTCTAATTTTTTTTAAAAAAATTTTTGAAAAATTTTTGGAAATTTACAATGGGAGTTGGCATTTATTTTCACCAAAAAAATATGTACTTTGAGTTAGCAGAATAACAAAAATGGATGTAAAACGACAAAAAATTATTTTTTTTGCTCTGAAATTTTTACCACAGATGGGTATTGCATAGGGGAGCTATTTTCCATCGGAAACTCATTTCGGTCAAATTTGAGTTGGCATATTTTGAATATAGGTTCACGATATGCAAATTTTGCTAAAAATTTTGTTTTGTTTTTGCAAAGATTTTCGGATAAACTCAATGAATTTGAAATAAAATGCATTTGTTTAATCATTTTTCCAATATAAAGTCATTCGTTGGTTTTTATGGGCATGGTCCGCAAAAAAGGTCTTATCCCGAAAAGGGGATTTTATAAATTTTTTATGATGACAGATTCGTGTTAAGGAGGTCAAAATACTTTAGCAAATGTATTCTAGGAGTCTGTGCAAAAAAGTTGATTTTTGTAGAGTAGTGTAATTGATAAATATTCATGTTATATTGTACCATAAATTTTACATTTTCACCGTTTTATTATATGTATTTCCAAAAATATTCAAAAATAAAAATTATATATTCATCAGATTTGATAAATATTTCCTACTTGGAAACACATTTTTATTCATATCTCTGGTCTTAATACGTTCACCAACCCGAAATTTTTACAGCTTGTAGCTAAGATAACAGCCGTTAACATATATTTTTTTCAAATTTTTAAAAATGTCGCTTTTTCAGATATATTTTCGCGAATCGCGAATTTTGCAGAAATAAAAAAAATTCCCAAAATAAAAATTTTTGCAAAATGGTATTTGAAAGATCATGGTTTTACCTTCAAAACAAGCTATCAGGAAGTAATATAGCTCAAATACTTTTGAAGATATAAATGTTTATATTTCATCCTTTAAAAGATTTTCTTGACTTTTGACACGTCATATTTCTGGAACCACGAAAGTTAATGGTCTTAAATTTTGTCTGAGTATAAGTCTTATAAGTCCCAGCATATACACAAAGTTTCATCAAATTCGGAGACATTGAAGGAAATCAGGGGTTCATGTTGAAAAATTTTAACTCAAATGTTAAAATGTTTTTTGTAAATGTTTACTACTACTACAACACATTAACTGTTTATAAACTTTTCTATAAGAAAAATTTCTCAGAATCTGAGACTTTTTCAATAAGAAAAATGTCTCATAATCTGAGACTTTTTCTATAAGAAAAATGTCTCAGAATCTGAGACTTTTTCTATTAGAAAAATGTGTCTGAATCTGAGACTTTTTCTATAAGAAAAATGTCTCAGAATCTGAGACTTTTTCTATAAGAAAAATGTCTCAGAATCTGAGACTTTTTCTATAAGAAAAATGTCTCAGAATCTGAGACTTTTTCTATAAGAAAAATGTCTCAGAATCTGAGACTTTTTCTATAAGAAAAATGTCTCAGAATCTGAGACTTTTTCTATAAGAAAAATGTCTCAGAATCTGAGACTTTTTCTATAAGAAAAATGTCTCAGAATCTGAGACTTTTTCTATAAGAAAAATGTCTCAGAATCTGAGACTTTTTCTATAAGAAAAATGTCTCAGAATCTGAGACTTTTTCTATAAGAAAAATGTCTCAGAATCTGAGACTTTTTCTATAAGAAAAATGTCTCAGAATCTGAGACTTTTTCTGTAAGAAAAATGTCTCAGAATCTGAGACTTTTTCTATAAGAAAAATGTCTCAGAATCTGAGACTTTTTCTATAAGAAAAATGTCTCAGAATCTGAGACTTTTTCTATAAGAAAAATGTCTCAGAATCTGAGACTTTTTCTATAAGAAAAATGTCTCAGAGTCTGAGACTTTTTCTATAAGAAAAATGTCTCAGAATCTGAGACTTTTTCTATGAGAAAAATGTCTCAGAATCTGGAACTTTTTCTATAAGAAAAACGTCTCAGAATCTGTAAGAAAACTGTCTCAAAATCTGAGACTTTTTCTATAAGAAAAATGTCTCAGAGTCTGACACTTTTTCTTTAAGAAAAATGTCTCAGAATCTGAGACTTTTTCTATAAGAAAAATGTCTCAGAATCTGAGACTTTTTCTATAAGAAAAATGTCTCAGAATCTGAGACTTTTTCTATAAGAAAAATGTCTCAGAATCTGAGACTTTTTCTATAAGAAAAATGTCTCAGAATCTGAGACTTTTTCTATAAGAAAAATGTCTCAGAATCTGAGACTTTTTCTATAAGAAAAATGTCTCAGAATCTGAGACTTTTTCTATAAGAAAAATATCTCAGAATCTGAGACTTTTTCTATAAGAAAAATGTCTCAGAATCTGAGACTTTTTCTATAAGAAAAATGTCTCAGAATCTGAGACTTTTTCTATAAGAAAAATGTCTCAGAATCTGAGACTTTTTCTATAAGAAAAATGTCTCAGAATCTGAGACTTTTTCTATAAGAAAAATGTCTCAGAATCTGAGACTTTTTCTATAAGAAAAATGTCTCAGAATCTGAGACTTTTTCTATAGAAAAAATGTCTCAGAATCTGAGACTTTTTCTATAGAAAAAATGTCTCAGAATCTGAGACTTTTTCTATAGAAAAAATGTCTCAGAATCTGAGACTTTTTCTATAAGAAAAGTGTCTCAGAATCTGAAACTTTTTCTATAAGAAAATTGTCTCAGAATTTGAGACTTTTTCTATAAGAAAAATGTCTCAGAATCTGAGACTTTTCTATAAGAAAAATGTCTCAGAATTGGGCTTATAAAAATCCTGGTTACGTCCCTGCGCACAATATTTTAAGCGTATACACAACCATGAATGTGACATGTGGAATTTCTTCATTAAACGCAATAAAGTTTCCTTTGCATGTCAATTTAAAGATATTATTTTCTCTATTTTCATAATAAAAAAAAAAAAATACTGTTGTAAAAACGGTAACTAACACAAGCGTATTTGTAAAAGAATGTGTGTAATTGTTAAAAACCCATCATTGTAATTTTCCTGCGTGTTGTTTAAGTTGTGGTTTACAAATGACAATGTAAGTGCAAATACATACAAATCTTTGTAAACACACACACAAAAATTGTTTATAAGTAAGTGTGCGTTTGTGCTTGAATTAATTTTATACATTTGTAGCTGTTTGTTTTTGTCGTTATCGTTTGATATTTGTTTACTTTGTAGGTGTTAATATTGGTCAATGTCTGTACTAGTGCCTGCGGTCAGTACCGTAGTACCGGGAATACCGGTATTCCCGGTTCTCGGTATTCCCGGGAAATGGTACCGGTTTCCCGGTTCTTGAATTATTCCCGGTATTCCCGGGAATACCGGTATTCCCGGTTCCGGTTCTGACGGTATTGCCGGTATTCCCGGGACTACCGGTATGTATATTTTGTAAAATTGTGTAGAATTAAAATTTTTTCTTCGCTTTTACCAAAAAAAATATAAAACATGGTAAAAACACCATTTCCATTTTTTGTATGAATTTAAGAAAAATATAGTTAACGATTTTTAAATAATTTTACAAACACAACTAAATATTTCTGAAATATTGATTAAATGGTGTAATTTAAATATTTTATGGTATTGTATTTTTTTGTTTTTTGAGAACCGGTACCAGCATCAGAACCGGGAATACCGGTATTCCCGGGAATATATCTAGAGCCGGGAAACCGGTACCAGAACCGGGAATACCGGTATTCCCGGGAATACCGAGAACCGGGAAATGGGGGGCACTAGTTTGTACAATTAACATGTTAGCATTTTCAATTTATTAATCCTTGTTTTACTGGAACAACTACTACAAGTAAAGATTTTGTCGTTGTTGTATTAGTGGTAGTGATTTAAATAAATATAGTGGGCGTTATTGTTGTTAAGTTTTTTTTTTATATTGTAATTATTCCATTCCTGTATTTGCATGTGTGTAAGTGGTTTGTTATCAATGTATGTGTTGTGTTTTCCAGTGTTGCGGTTTCATATCAATTATGTCAGGTTAATTATTATTTAATTTGTTGGATTTGGTCTTCAATAATTTGTTTGTGGTAGTGTTGGCTTAAATTAAACATAATTAGAAATACATACTGGTTAATTATGTACTATTAATAATGGTTTTATTTTACTTATTTTTGGATAAACAAATCGTTAATTTCATAATATTTCTGACAGTTGTGTTCAAATATTTTTTTGCATATTTATTTATACACACTTTTTATACACATGGAGCCAACACAACACAGAAAATATCGTGAACCTATATTCAAAATATGCCAACTCAAATTTGACGGAAATAAGTTTCCGATAGCTCCCTATGTAATACCTATCTGCCATAAAAATTTCAGAGCAAAAAAATAATTGGTTGTCGTTTTACATCCATTTTTGTTATTTTGCTAACTCAAAGTACATATTTTTTTGGTGGAAATAAATGCCAACTCCCAATGTAAATTTCCAAAAATTTTTCAAAAATTTTTTAAAAAAAAAATTAGACAACATATCTTATTGCATTTGCCATTCTAAACACGAATCTTGTAAAGATTTTGATATCTAATGACTGGTTTTCGAGATATTGTCATTTTGAAAATATCGGTAAATAGTGTTTGCAAAAAAAAAAATGCTTATATTTATGTAACTTTCAAACTATTTATCAGATTGAAACATTATGAATGGGGCAAATAAAGTCAATGATATAAGCTTTCAAAATAGCTAGTTTGGAGTGACCCTATTGCAATACAGCGTGAGTTACAGAGTGCCAAAGTTGACCACCCTGAGATTAACAGGCTTTCGGAGCTAGTAACTTTTAAAAATATGCAAAGATTTTTAATTTTTTGTTCAGTTTTTGCAATTACCGTACTAAGGATAACAAAAACCAAAAAAAAAAAAAAATTTAAAAATTTTTCCAAAAAAATTGTATTTTTATTTTCCGACAAAATATGCCAACTCTAAAAAAATATTTGTTTTTTGATATAGTAATAAATGCCATCTCTGAAAAATACGCAAACAAGTGCAAAATATGAAAATTTTTGCATAGGTAAAAATTGTTTAAAATATTTAAACCATCTTGTGGAAGGTACATTATTTATTTTTGCAATAATATGCGAAATAACTAGTTTTTTAGCTCTCCTGAACAGTAAGCTTTTTCGAGTTGGCATTTATTGAATATAGTTCGACGATATATAAAAGTTGTTTTATTTAATCAGCTTCTACCGGTCCAATGGTGCGTCCGAGAGGGGTCATTAGTGAGACCGACCCCATTAATTTTTACGTCTTAATATTTCTTTGAAAAAACTAATACCCTCTCTCCAATTTTTAAGGGGGCTCCCACACAAAACGACATATTTTAAAATTTGCTCCAACCGCTCTAACTGTCCTAATAGTGCCCTTAGAGCAACAAAATGTATACCGACCCATAATATTTTTTTAGTCCACTCATTTTCTCTGAACACACCTACCCTCTATCTTTAAGTGTTAAGGGGGTCCCCATACAATTTATTTTTATTTTTTGTAAATTTAAATATCAGCTTCTACCTGTCCAATGGTGCGTCCGAAAGGGGTCATTAGTGAGCCCGGCCCCAATTTTTTTTACCCTACAACATTTTTTTAAAACATACCTACGCCTTATCTCCACTCCCTAAGCAGGCTTCCATTCAAAATTACATTTTTATAAAATTTGCTCCAACTGTTATTTGTATGGGAGCCTACTCAGGGAGTGGAGATAGGGCATATGTGTGTTTAAAAAAAATGTTGTATGGTAAAAATAAATGGGGGTCGGTCTTAATAATGACCCCTCTCGGACGCACCATTGGACCCGTAGAAACTGATTAAATTAAATAAATTTACAAAAAATAAAAAAAATTGTATGGGAACCGCCTTAACAGTGAAAGATAGAGGGTAGGTGTGTTCGGAGAAAATGTTTGAGCTATAAAAATATTGTGGGTCGGTCATACATTTTATTGCACTAAGGGCACTCTTAGGGCAGTTAGAGCGGTTGGAGCAAATTTAAAAAAATGTCATTTTGTGAGCCCCCTTAGAAATTGGAGACAGGGTATTAGTTTGTTCAAAGAAATGTTAAGACTTAAAAATTAATGGGTGTGAGTCTTGGAAATGACCCCTCTATGACGCACCATAGCAGCAGTAGAAATGAATTTAAGATTGAAAAATTACAAGAAAATTTTTTCAAAAAATTTTAAAAAATAGTAATAATCGTTATCCCACGATCCTCTTGGGCAAAACATTTTTAGAATCGATAGAAGTTTTACATAAAAAAAATTCAAAAAAGTCGAAGAGTACAAACAAATATGAGATTTAAATTTTAAAACTTAAAAATCGCATACTAGAGCGCTTTTAAGAATTTTTTGGGATTTTTTTTTAAAAAGTACATAAAAACAAAAATTTCTAAAAAAAAAAAATTGAAATTTGGACAATAAGTGAAGAAGTTATGAGTAAAAGAAATTTGAGTAAAGAAACAAACTACCAATTTTTAAAACTTCGGTATCTTTTGAACGGGTCATTAAAAAAATCTGAAAATTTACCACGAAGGAGTTTTCGAAGGGTACTAAAAACTGTAAACAAATTGGGAAAATCTAAAAAAAAAAAAAACAATTCAAAGTGACCGATTTGACATAGAATGCCACATTTTATATAATTATATATAATTTTATATAATTTGATCAAATTATATATAGGTTGTAAGTGGCTGCTGACGTTTTACGTCAACACACGTAGACTCTGAGGTCCATTGTGAAATTATATATAATTATATATAAACTTTTTTAATCGGGCTCTTAAAATTTGTGTTGAATTTTTTTAAAAATGGAACTTTTGTATGGAAGCTATCTTAGGGACTGGAGATAGGGAAAAGATTGTTCCACAGAAATGTTGGAGGACATTTTTTGAAAAAAATTAGACATTTTTTACAAAAACTCAAACTCTGAAAAAATTTTGTGTAGCCAATTTCTCGAATTCTGACGCAGTATTTTCCTAATAACATCAAATTTTGCCATACCTTTAAAAAGTAATAATTATTAAATTCTAGAATATTTTTCTTTAAACCAACAAATCTTATATTCTGATACATTAACCGTGTAGAAAAATTATAATTATCAGATTCTGACAGTTTTTTCGTATAGACAAATTGATTTTAAATATAGTCATTAACTTTTTTTTTCTCTTTTATTTTAGATTTAAAACATGCATATTATCAAATTTTACTTCATATATGAGAAGCTTCTGGAAACAAAAATGCAAACGTAAGTTATAGTCAACAAAAGTTTCAGTTTATTTAGTTATTTATTAAAATTAGAGGAAACTTTTATTCACCCTGTTACATGAATATGTAACATATGCGTGGGAAAGTTCCCTCTTATATTAATTGTTCACACTAAAATGTTTAAATTATTAATACAAATTTATTTTCATTAAAACTCTTTTAAATGTGGACATCTATGCGTATGATTGTTATTTTATTACCTGACATCACGTATACGCAATATAAAATCATCTGCTGATGCGTATGATTGATATTGAATTTTTGTCATATAAAAATTAATTTTTGCCCTTATTTAGAAACAATGAAATGTTGTTAGAAATTTCATTTTAAATGTTTTTTTTTTTACAATTTTTATTCAATTTCATGCAATCCATTTAAATTTCCAGCAAAATTTTCTTTTCCAAATAATCGGTTTCAGAACGCATCTTATTACCCTGCAGCCGATTCTACTTAATATTCCAGAATCAACGATTTTTGTTTGAAATTGTCCCGAAAGAAATAGATTTTTAGAGCAAGTAGTTTTTTTTTTGAAAAAAAATTTTACATAGAAATTATTGTTGTGATTACCGTAGAATCTATTCAAGAATCTATTGTAATAGAAATCTGTTCCAAGAAATTTTTCTGGGTTTAGATTATTATTTTTTTTTACTAAGAATTTGAATGACGGTATTTACAATTCATTTTTTTTTTCTACAGAAAATACAAAGTTTTTAGTTCAGAATTTAAAAGTGCAATTTTTTGCAATAACAAAATTGAAATTGCAAAACGTTAATTAATTGCTTTTAAGATAAGCTAGAAATGCAAACTTTTTGAGGTTTGATAGCCATATTTTTAAAACAACTATGGCGAAGATTTTGATGCATAGTAATCGGGTAGATTCATAATCAAGAGGTTAAAATCGGTTCCGACGAAGCGTGAATGAGACCATTTTTAGTCAAATCAAATTTTTATATAAAAATTCGTAATTGTGAGGCTTAAAAAAAACAATGAAACTAAAATTCCAATATTAAAAAAAAATCATTAAACAGAGCATTAGGTTTTTCCACATGTTTCCTTCACAAAACTTCTCAGGTATTGAGAAATTTTTTCTGCAAAAAATTTCGTAGATTCCAAATTTTTTTTTCATAAGTATAAAAAAAAGTAACCCATTTCTAAGACATTTGTCTTTAGAAAAATGTTCAGATTCTGAAACCTTTTTTCAGTAGATTTTTAATAAATATTAAAGTTTGTACATTATTTTTGAATTTTGTGTCGAAATACTTGCCGAACGAAAGTCACGGACAGGCTGATTGTGGGAAAATTTATGAAAAAAAAGTACAAGGTCATCTTCAGTCGGCAACCAGCGGTTGAAGTTTACTACCAAAATGCATGTATAAATTTTTTAACCAAATCCTGTTAAAAAATTAGGAATTTTTGCGTGTTTTATGGGAAAGATATTTTTAAAAATTTCCAAAATACCTATTTTGGTCTACAGATGCTGTTTTTTAAACAAAAAATTATTATTTATCCAAATTGGTACCAAAAGTTGGAAAATGTTAAGTATGCTATCAAAAAAATATTTAAAAAGTATAAAATCGCGATTTTGAGCCAAAAATCCTGATCAGCACAGATTCTTATCAGCATTTTTTGGATCAAACTCGTGTATTTTTTTTGTAATATTTTTTCACATAACACACTTAATATTTTCAAACTTTTGGGACCAATTTGAATAAAAAATATTTTTTTTGATTTAAAATCGGAATCTGTTGAAAAAAGTCGCTCTTTTGGAAATTCTTAAATATTTTTCCCAGTAAGTACGCAAAAATTTCTAATTTTATATCCCGATTTGGTCGAAAAACGTACCGTTGGTTGACCGTTGGTTGCCGACTGAAGATGCTCTTTCGTAAATTTTTCCACAATCAGGTATTCCGTGGCCATCGTTCGGCAAGTATAACGACCCGAAATTCGAAAGTTTAGATTTGTCGGCAAGCTCTATTTTGCATTCTTCCTATGCAAAATTTCTCCAAATGTTGAGACGTTTTTAATACAGAAAAGTTCTTAGATTCTAAAATTTTTTTCATATAGAAAAAAATTTCTGAGAAATAAGAATGTGGTTAAAGTCTCAGATTGTCTTTTCTGTAGAAAAATTCTCGTTCTAAAAATTTTTCTTTAAGCAAATGGCTCAGGTTTTTAGAGTTTGTTTATATATACCAAATTCCAAATTCCAATGAATTTTGAAAAAATTCCAGCAAATTTTTGCATTACTAGTAATGAGTATTGTAATTAGTAATAATTAATGGTGTGTACTTAGTCATTGCATGAAATACTTCTTATTCTATAAAGGCCGTTAGACAAAAATAATTCGTGCCTACAAGCTTACGAGTAGGGAGATAAATAACTACTTACCTATAACGAGTAAAATCAGTAGTTACTTATAAGGAATAAAATATATAGTTGCAAACAGAGTTTGAAATAACTATTTATGGTTAGACTATTCTTTTCGCGAAACTTAAAGCTTAAAAGGTAAAACAAATATTGTTTTTTCTTATTGGACTTAATTTCCCAAGTGAACTTGCAAATAAGTATTTATTTATAACTAAAGTAATGCAGTGGGTAATGAGTAGTGGTTATAAGTAAAGTTATTGGCAGTCATTACTTTTCACAATATCTAATGTAAGAGGTTCTCAATTTCATGATTTATACCCGCAATTAACTTACAGCACAAATCCTATTTTTACTTCAGAATTTTTGTCTCGTGCTACACTCAAAATATTTTGTAGGCAAAAACAAAAGAAAAACACACTTAAAACAAGTGAATAAACAATTAAAAACCATCCCAGTAATTATTCATTTATTTTAACAAACAGCAACATTTATTTTTTACTGTTGACTAAATTTTCTAAAATAAATAACATTAAACATTAAAAAATTACGGTTTTTTCACTCTTTTTTACTAACATATTCGAAAAAAATAACCTACGAAAACATTAAAAATTAATGATAGTTCTGTTATTTTTACCAACAAATTCCAAAAAAATAACCTACGAAAACATTAAAGATTAATGATTTCGTAGGTTATTTTATACAATTTTCTATTGAAATATTTTTTTAAAAATTTTTAATAAAATTTTGGGGAATCGATCCCGCAACCAACTACATTCTGGCCAGACACTCTACCCATCGTGCCAAAGTCACTTGATACAAACATGTTTTTATATTTCTATAAATAGTTTTTTGATTTTTTTTTCTACAAAAAATTTACTGACTTGTGTAGGTAAAAACTAATGATATTTCATTAAAAAATACCAACAATTAAAAAAAAAATGACTTACACAAATCATTTAAAATTTAAAGAATAATCAGTAGTTTTTACTTACAGAACAAAAATAAATGACTTTAAAGATTAAATGTTAATGAAAGTCTTTATTTTTTAGTGTGTTATTTTTGAAACAAAGGACAGAAGAAGTCATTAATAAAAACTGAACATCAAATAAATGTTTTTGCTTTCAAAAACGACTAAACGGAAAACTTTTTAAATAAACTACAAACAGTTAATGACATAATTTTTTGAGTGTACAAGTCTGATAATCAGAGTACGTGGAGGTCTTCTTGATTTAAATAGTAGAGCATTTAAACGTTCTTCTGTTGGCTTATGTACCCTTTGTAATCTGGATGAATCCGAAAATACGTTTCACTTCTTAGGAGTTTGTCCTATTTTTAATGAGTTCCGGGCTAAATATTTTAGTAAAACTTTTTTGGATATGAACGAAGTAATAAATATACTAAATGGCAATGATAATGATTATCATAGTTTATACAAATATTTGGATATTTGTTTAAAGTACAGAAAACTTATATTGAATGAATTCAATTAATTTCCTAAAAATGTATTATTAATTTGATGTACAACAAATTTATTTCTTTTTTATACTCTTTTTTTTATACACTTTTTTTATATACCCGGGTGAAAATGACCATGTGTGGTCTTACTGTTCATACATGCTCATACATGATTACATGTATGATAGTATATGAACATTATATGGAAATGTATGTCATATATGGGATCATATATGAACATACACAAGTAATGTAATATTCCATATATGTAAATGTATGCAACTATGTGTGGATAGGTATATGTCATACTCCTTCATACACTCAAAAAAGTATGTCGGTAAAATCAACTACAAAAGACAGTTGTTTTGACTACATTTTGTCGTTGAAAAGGCGTCCACTACATAAACGGTAAAAACAACTGAACATGTTGTTGTTTTTAACTATTGATTTTCAACTACAAAATGTAGTAAAAACTACTACAAAACTGTTTAATACAGTTGTTTTTTCTACAGTTGCCTGAAATTTTATTTAAAAAATTTCTTAAACGTTTAAATGATTGATATTTATTTATTTAAAAAGCAATACATTTCAGTTGGTTGTATAGAATTTCGACATGATGACAATTTTTTGATGTATTTATCTGGAATTATAGAAGAAAAAAATTATATTAATAAAATGTTAAACAAAATAAATTGATTGTATTTACCTTTGTTTTTTTAATAGTTCATTTCAAATTTTCTCCGCTACTGATCAAAATTTGTCTGGAATAAAAAAAGCGAAATGCTTTGGCAAAATTGATTTATAAAAAAAAAGAATTAATTTCCAATGTTTCAAAAAAGTATGTACCTGCTCTGTTGTGTATACAAAGAAAAGAAAGATGGCGCGCTCATAAGAAAACAAAACACTGCACACATTTTATTTTGTTTTTTTTTCGATTGGTTTTTACGCACGCTTATGTGAGCGCTATATTATACACACTTGTTATCTCATTTATCCACTTATTTTCTTTCGCTCAAGAATATTTTTCCAAAAACATATTTTTTGTTATAATTAAATTTAATAAATTGTAATTTAATTTATTTAGATATTATTTATTTGGTATAAAAATAATTCCTTCCGCATCCCGCACGACCAACTCGCTCGACACATTCGTTTGCAATAAAAATTTCTAGAAAAAAACGAGTTTTAGAAAAAAAACTAAAAACTACTACATAAATCAACTATTGCTACAGTGTAGTATATTTTTTGTAGTTATTTTTTGAAACTACTACAAAAAAAGTTGTTTGAGATTTTTTCATACAAAAACGACCGAAATTGTAGTTAAAAACAACAGCTACTACTTACTACACAAACGACCGTCATGTAGTAACTGCAATAATTTTCTGAGTGTATATGATATGCATCTGCATAGCATACATGTCTTAAAAACAATTTTTTTAAAGGTTGGGTTCGGCAGAACTTTGCAAAATTGGACGAAGTTCATGTATGGGTTTAGTCTGAAAAAGTCGTTCGGTTGGACAATAATGATCATACATCATCAAGATTGATTATAATTTTTGTATTCTATAGGCGAATATGAACGGCACTAACGTAAACAACCAAATTTAGAAGAAACTGCGAACACTCTGACGGTATTACTGTCAGAGCTGCGAAGGATTTCATCCTTTAATAAGATTTGGTGTTCTGAATTAAACTTTAATGATTGCATTCCCCAATCACAATTTATCGAATGAATTTACATTTGATTTTAAAATATAGAATGAATTCGGTTTCTTTTTTGAAATTGAATGCGTAAGTTTTTATAAATTCGATTTTTAAAAGTCTCATGAATAATAAATAAATGAAATAAAGAATGCATTCAGTTTTTAAAATTCTTATAAACAAGAATTCGATTTAATGGTTAAAATCGAATCCATTCCCATCCATTCAGTGACTATAAAAATCGAATGTATTTTATTTGTGAATTCATTCGAAAAGTGGTTAATTCTTCGAAGCTTTGATTAGCCTAAAGTATCATAAAGTCCAAAGTATATTTTTAAAATATTCGTTAGTTTTTATTAAAAAATCTGTGTCATAAATTAGTACAAATTATTTATATTTGAAAAAATTTAAATTAATAGACGTTTTATGGAAAAAAATACAAAAAAAGTTTTACATACAAATTCATGTATGACAATGTATAAACATTAATGTACATGTACCCTCAAATTACGGATATGCACTTGTATGGACATCCATATATGCATCATGTATGAACATACATGGTCATTTTCATACGGGTAATTAATTTAAAATTTGGTAGAACCAAAGTAAATTTACATTTATAAATTAATTTAGTTAAAATCAGCTTTAAAATGCCAATCTGGCTCACAACTATAAAGTTAAGCCAAATATAGATACACATGATCTCAAAAATTGTAATCCTTCCTTTGTAAATATTAAAAATATCTATTAAATAAATAAAAAAAAAAAACTTTCACAACACATTACCTAGTTTTTCCTGAAATATATCATATTTTAAAGAAATTCTCAGATTCTGAGAACTTTTTTCGTGCACAATAATATTTAAATTTCGTGTACAATAATATTCAAATCATAAAAATTGTCAGTTTCTAAAACAATCTTCCTATAAAAAAATCTGATACACTTTTCAGAAACTAAAATCTGAAATTTTACACCATTTTCTAAAAAAAATATTGAGAATATGAAAATTTTACGGTTTTAATGCCTTCTTATATTTATTAAGGCAATTTCTTAGATTCTGAAACATTATTTACACGAAAAAATTGTAAGTTCTTAGAAATAAATATATCTGAAGAACATTTTTTAGACACTATTTATTATGTAAAATTTACAGATTTAAAAAACATTTCCTATAGAAAAATTCTTAGAATCTTCAGACAAAAAAAGTTCAGATTTTTCTCATTTCATTCAAACAAAAATCTCATATTCTGATATAAATCTAAAAAAAATTTTCAGATTTTAAAAGATTTTTTTAACAAACAAATTCTAAATTCTTAATTCTCAGATTCTAAAAGATTTTTCAAACTGAAAAAATCCTTATATTAAACCGGCGCGGATCCAGGAATTTCATTTGGGGGGGGAGATTTTTTTTTTACCCAAAAAAATTTTAGGCAGTCGGCAGCAAAAAAGTTTTCTTGGACGGGGGGGGGGGTGTGATTGTGTGTTTTTTTTATTGTTAATATTCAGTAACAAACTGAAACCAAAAAAAAAAAATATTTTTTTTTTAATGTATGCAAAAAAAATACATAAAAACTTCAAAAGAATTTAGAATAAAGTTCTTCAATTCTCAGATCGTAGTTTCTGTAGAAAAACTCTCAGATTCAAAACTTTGAATCTATGATTTCTTATACTCTTTTCTATAGAAATAACACAGGCAACAAATTTTTAACGCACAAACCAGATTATACTTTTCTAAGCATTTGACTTTTTAGACTACTACATATCAGGTTTTATAAATAAAGGTGTATTCGTGCACTTACGGTCAAAAATAAAACATTGGAAAATTACAAGAAAAGTTTGTAACTTTTTTTTTTTTTTTGCTACCTCCTATTTGACAAGAATTCCTTGTTATTTTACAAACTTTTTACCAATAGTTTTGTAATTTTACAAGCTTTTTACCAAAAAAATAGTAAATTTAAAATTTTTTCGACGCGATAAAACTAACAAGGAGGTTTTCGTGATTTTACTAGATTTTTTGCTACCCCCTATTTTACGAGAATTCCTTGTAAAAATTACGAACTTTTTTTGTAATTTTACAAGATTTTTATCAATAAAATTGAAAATTTACAACTTTTTTGACTTAATAAAACTTATAAGAAATTCTCGTAAATTTACTAGATTTTTTTAGTAAAAAATCTTGGAAATATGTAAAATTACAAGAAAAATTGTAAAATAACAAAAAAAAATTTAAATTTCGATCGAAAATTATTTGTAAAAAAACAAGGAAAACTGTCAAATATTGGTAAAATGGGACTCAAGACTTTTTCTACACCATTTACAGATGTAATTCGAAAAAGATCAATTGTAATTCGAAGATTCTATTTGTAATTCGAAGATTCCATTTGTAATTCGAAGATTCCATTTGTAATTCGAAGATTCCATTTGTAATTCGAATACTCCAATTGTAATTCGAAGTCTTGAATATGGCGAAAACAGGGTTTTTTTTTTAACTTTAAGCGAAAATGTCTCAAAAACCTGATGTGATGGAAAAATTCTGAGTACATATTCGGATTCAGCGCAACTGAAAAGCGTACTTTTGTTTCGGTGTTCCACCTTTTTCAAATTTTGTCGGCCTGCGTAATCTGAAATTCTGAGACATTATTTCTATAAATTATTTTCCAAATTCTGATATACTTTTCTTATAAAAAATCTCTAATATAATTCTCATATTTTAAAATATTTCTCAGATTCTAAGAACTTTTTCTTATACAAAAATCCTCAGATCCAGAAACATGTTTCGGAAAAGAAAACTATCAGATTCTTATAAATTATCAGTTTCTGGAACATTTTATTAAGAAATTTTTATACACTTTTCTAAAAATAAAATCTTAAATTTTATATAGTGCCATTTTTCGATAGAAAAATTTTACGGTTTTTTTGCCATCTAATGCTTTATAAGGCAGTTTCTTAGATTCTGAAACATTTTTCATATAGAAAAATTATTAGGTTCTAGACATTTTTCAAAGGAAAATCCTTAGTCACTATTTAAAATAATATTTAGAGACACATTTCCTATAGAATTCTCAGTTGCTGCGGGATTTTTTCTATAGAATTTAATTTTAATAAAAAAATTCTTATCTGAATTCAAAAACTTAAGTATCAACATATTTTCTTAAGATAAAGTCTGGAATTCTGAGAAACTTTTCTATAAAAAATATTTGAGATTATACCTTTGCATAAGAAAATGATATGGAAAGTGATTTGGTTGGAAAATGTACACGACTCAATTGTCATTTAAGTTTTTCATATGCAATTTTTTTAATTCTGAAACATTTAATCCTTAGGATGTTACAAAATTCCTAAGGATAAAGGCTATGTGTGCTGACGTAAATCATCAGCTCACATACACCTCTCCTCAGAATTTGTTGCATTCCGGTCATTTTCATTCTTTCTTTGTTCCTTTCCCTTGCTTTTTCCTTTTCCTTTTCCTTTCTTTTTTTCCTTTTCTTTCTTTTTTTTTCTTTTTTTCCTTTTTTTTTTTTTTGAAATCATTTTGGGGGGGGAGAAATCCCATTCTCCCCCCCCTGGATCCGCGCCTGTATTAAAAAATATTTAAAAGATAAAACTCTTAGATTCAGAAGAGATGTTCCTGTAGAAAAGTTAAAAATTCTGAGAATTTGTTTTGCAGAAAAACCCTTGCTAGATTCTGTAACATGTATTCTAAAGAAAAATTCTCAGTTGCTGATAGATTTTTTCTATAAAAAAGTTTCAAACATTCTTAAAGATTTTTCCTACAGAAAAATTCTTAAAATTTAAGATAATTTTTCTACAAAAAAATTCACAAGAAAAAAATTTAATTTAAATTCGATATTTATTAATTGTTTTCTCTACGAAAACTAAAATTACTATACCCAGCAAAAACTTGGTAATTGGTACCCCTTCCTGTCTCGCTTACGAGGTAATGGCTTTGAAAACTACTAATTACCATTAGCATTACATTGCGCCAAAAAAGGCAAAATGTGGTTACCTCCAATGACATCACCGTGTTAAAGTAATTAACATTGAAATTGGGAGGTAACTAATTACTCATATTTTTGCTAACCCCTTTAGTTAATTACTTGGTAAGCGAAGTTTTTGCTGGGTATATTAGAAAATTATTCAAGAAATTTTTAAAAGTTATTTTAAACACAATGTAAATATTTACACCAGAAAAACACTCAAATGTTACTAGTAATACAAAATGTATTTAAATAAAATAACATGTGTTTTGTTTTTTTATTTTTTTTTCAAAGAACAAAAAACTTTCAACAATAATCTTACAATTGAAGTGTTTAAGAAGATGAGAAAGTTTTTTTTTTTTTTAACTTTTATATTTTTCAAATTGTAAACAAAACAAAGAATACTTATAAAAATTTGTTTACTTAACATATGGAGCATAAAGTTAAATGCTAAGAAGCAACCCACTCCTGTAACCTGTTATATGTGTAGTATGTAGAGTTTATTCATCATGTAAGAATGGTTAACAAAGTGCTATAGTTGGATTTGTAACACATTTTTCTTATAGAAAAAGTCTCAGATTCTGAGACATTTTTCTTATAGAAAAAGTCTCAGATTCTGAGACATTTTTCTTATAGAAAAAGTCTCAGATTCTGAGACATTTTTCTTATAGAAAAAGTCTCAGATTCTGAGACATTTTTCTTATAGAAAAAGTCTCAGATTCTGAGACATTTTTCTTATAGAAAAAGTCTCAGATTCTGAGACATTTTTCTTATAGAAAAAGTCTCAGATTCTGAGACATTTTTCTTATAGAAAAAGTCTCAGATTCTGAGACATTTTTCTTATAAAAAAGGTCTCAGATTTTGAGATATTTTTCTTATAAAAAAAAGTCTTAGACTCTGAGACATTTTTCTTATAGAAAAACTCTCAGATTCTGAGACATTTATCTTATGGAAATAAACGCAGACTCTGAGACATTTTTCTTATAGAAAAAGTCGTAGATTCTGAGATATTTTTCTTATAGAAAAAGTCTCAGATTCTGAGACATTTTTCTTATAAAAAAAGTCTCAGATTCTGAGACATTTTTCTTATAAAAAAAGTCTCAGATTCTGAGACATTTTTCTTATAAAAAAAAGTCTCAGATTCTGAGACATTTTTCTTATAAAAAAAGTCTCAGATTCTGAGACATTTTTCTTATAAAAAAAGTCTCAGATTCTGAGACATTTTTCTTATAAAAAAAGTCTCAGATTCTGAGACATTTTTCTTATAAAAAAAGTCTCAGATTCTGAGACATTTTTCTTATAAAAAAAGTCTCAGATTCTGAGACATTTTTCTTATAAAAAAAGTCTCAGATTCTGAGACATTTTTCTTATAAAAAAAGTCTCAGATTCTGAGACATTTTTCTTATAAAAAAAGTCTCAGATTCTGAGACATTTTTCTTATAAAAAAAGTCTCAGATTCTGAGACATTTTTCTTATAAAAAAAGTCTCAGATTCTGAGACATTTTTCTTATAAAAAAAGTCTCAGATTCTGAGACATTTTTCTTATAAAAAAAGTCTCAGATTCTGAGACATTTTTCTTATAAAAAAAGTCTCAGATTCTGAGACATTTTTCTTATAAAAAAAGTCTCAGATTCTGAGACATTTTTCTTATAAAAAAAGTCTCAGATTCTGAGACATTTTTCTTATAAAAAAAGTCTCAGATTCTGAGACATTTTTCTTATAGAAAAAGTCTCAGACTCTGAGACATTTTTCTTATAGAAAAAGTCTCAGATTCTGAGACATTTTTCTTATAGAAAAAGTCTCAGATTCTGAGACATTTTTCTTATAGAAAAAGTCTCAGATTCTGAGACATTTTTCTTATAGAAAAAGTCTCAGATTCTGAGACATTTTTCTTATAGAAAAAGTCTCAGATTCTGAGACATTTTTCTTATAGAAAAAGTCTCAGATTCTGAGACATTTTTCTTATAGAAAAAGTCTCAGATTCTGAGATATTTTTCTTATAGAAAAAGTCTCAGATTCTGAGACATTTTTCTTATAGAAAAAGTCTCAGATTCTGAGACATTTTTCTTATAGAAAAAGTCTCAGATTCTGAGACATTTTTCTTATAGAAAAAGTCTCAGATTCTGAGACATTTTTCTTATAGAAAAAGTCTCAGATTCTGAGACATTTTTCTTATAGAAAAAGTCTCAGATTCTGAGACATTTTTCTTATAGAAAAAGTCTCAGATTCTGAGACATTTTTCTTATAGAAAAAGTCTCAGATTCTGAGACATTTTTCTTATAGAAAAAGTCTCAGATTCTGAGACATTTTTCTTATAGAAAAAGTCTTAGATTCTGAGACATTTTTTGTTTAGAAAAAGTATCAGATTCTGAGACATTTTTTGTTTAGAAAAAGTATCAGATTTTGAGACATTTTTTTATAGAAAAAGTCTCAGATTCTGAGACATTTTTCTTATAGAAAAAATCTCAGATTCTGAGACATTTTTCTTATAGAAAAAGTCTCAGATTCTGAGACATTTTTCGTATAGAAAAAGTCTCAAATTCTGAGACATTTTTCGTATAGAAAAAGTCTCAAATTCTGAGACATTTTTCTTATAGAATAATTCTCAGATTCTGAGACATTTTTGTTTTAGAAAAAGTCTCAGATTCTGAGAGATTTTTCTTATAGAAAAAGTCTCAGATTCTGAGAGATTTTTCTTATAGAAAAAGTCTCAGATTCTGAGAGATTTTTCTTATAGAAAAAGTCTCAGATTCTGAGAGATTTTTTTTATATAAAAAGTCTCAGATTCTGAGAGATTTTTCTTATAGAAAAAGTCTTAGATTCTGCAATATTTTTCTTATAAAAAAAGTCTTATATTATGAGATATGTTTACTAAAGAAAAATTCTCAGATCCTGAGACATTTTTCTTATAGAAAAAGTCTTAGATTCTGAGACATTTTTCTTATAGAAAAAGTATCGGATTCTGAGACATTTTTCTTAGAGAAAAAGGCTCAGATTCTGAGAGTCTGTTTTGAAACTATTTAAAACTATTTTTCCATATCGCATAGAGTACTTAAAATTCGTTATTGCCGCATAACATATATTTTTGTAACTTTTCTATTACTCATCACACTTTATTTAGATTGTTTTTTGTTTAGTAACGTATAGAAAATACAAAAGAAACATTTATAAACTCAGGGGCCAGGTTTGCATATGTACTTGAAGTCAAGTGCTAGAACAAACATACATAAGGCTCAAACTGTTTATAAGAACACATAAACTTACATTCATCTCTCATAGTAACATTTGTTGACATTAATTCCTTAAGGACTCTCCAGCCTTACAAAACTAACAAAAAATATGAGGAAAATGAAAAAAAAATATATAAAACAGTTGTCATCGTTAATGTCACCAGCGCAGACAAAAAAAAAAAGAAAAAACTGAATTCAAAATATTTTTTGTTATAAAACGCGAATTCTTATGGGGCCATTATGTTGGCATTTTTCTTTTTTAAGATTTTGATTTTTTTTATCAAAAGAGCAACTTTGTCAGTATTGTTTAAATTATAAGTTTTACATTTTTGATGCAGACAAAAGAAATTTAATTTATTATATTTTTTCGGCGTAAGCCAAGTGTATTTAATTTGTTGTTTGTGTTTTTCTGATTGAAGAAGAAAATTGTGTCTTCTAAAGATTAAATTAAATGTGGATTTACCCTAGACCATGGTTTCTGTAGCCACTTCTACGTCATCAGTAGGCAATTACATTAAATTGATTATTTGATATTTGCTAGAAAAATTCTTTATATGTTTTTTTATCAACAGACTAGCCTGACATGAGCTTCGAACCTGTGTCGTTAAATCACTCATGTTTTGTAAGCCGAAGCCATAACCACTAGGCTATACTCGGTGTATAAACATCAGTGACTAAACGTCGTTTGTTTTTAACTCACAGTAGGTTTCGTGTGTGACGTATGCAGAAAAGCTTTTTCTCTAACTCAAGCAATGCATTTAATCTAGAGACCAACAACAATTTTCTTAATCTTTCATTTACTTTATTTTATGCAAACTTTACTATAGCAGAGAATTTTTTGTTCTTCACACTACAGTAACGCATAGTTAAAGTGAATTGCTCACACGAGCGACATTTGTCAGTATTTCTAATTTATTATATTTTTTCGGCGTAAGCCAAGTGTATTTAATTTGTTGTTAAGTAAACTTAAAAATAAATTTAAGTTTACTTAAATTTATTTTTAATTCAAATATATCGAGGGCCTATATTCAAAACCCTCTATCTTCCATTTTCACGAAAATTACTTTTTGATCTTAAAAATCCCCATGCTGATCAGCATCTGTGGACCAAAGTCGCGCTTTTAATTTTTTTACTAAGCCGTTATCATTAATAAATTACGTTAAAAATACCGATGTCGTAAATGAAATTATAGTAATTAAAATGCAAAACCCTCTATCTAATCATTTTCATTCATGTACTTAATATTTTTTAGAAAAAAAACCCTCTATCTATCCTCTAAAACCCCCAGTAGTGCAACATTTAAAAAACGAATCATATGTGAGATTCAGTAGTTGATTTAAAAAAATATTGTAGAATATCGAAATTTAATTACTCTAACAATACGCGAAATAAACAGTTTTTTGGCTCTCCTGAAAAGTTGTGTTTTTTTAGATACAGGGTTTTGAATATAGGCCCTCGATATACTGCATAGCCCCGCTTTTAAATCTTCTTACGTTTTCAGATTTATTTCCAAGTTTAAAATTTTGAATGACATGAAAACGTCGATTGAAAACCATTTTTGAAACCAAAGTTTTACTTTCCAACTCATTGTTTCATTTCAGATATACATAATGGAAATGGGGATTATAATATAATGGAAATGGGGATTATGACCGAATTCATTACGGTCATAATCCCCATAATAGTTGTGGGGACTATGACCGTTTCCAAAACGGTCACAATCCCAATGGGGATTATGTCCGTTCCTTGTTGGGATTACGACCGAAATTTTTTCGGTCATAACCCCCATTAACATTATGGGGAGTAAGTCCAAAGCAATTTTGGTCATAATCCCCGTTTTCTGCAGAGAGGGTGGGTTTAATGCATGGAGTTTGTAATCCCTGAGCCCAGCCGAAGGCCGGCTACGCAGAAAAACTTTTAAGTAAAAAAAAAATTCTTTTAATTTTGGGGATTATGACCAACTAGTACAGAAAAAATAATCCCCATAAAGGGGATTATGGCCATTTGTTACGTGGTCATAATCCCCATAAATCTGGGGATTATGTCCGTTTTTTATTGGTATTATGTCCAAATAATTTTCGGTCAGAGTCCCCACTACCATTATGGGGATTATGACGGAAATGAATTTGGTCATAATCCCCATAACGGAAATGGGGATTATGTCCGTGGGGATTATGTCATGTCACCTAGATGTTGACCTCCTGATTCCAAATCTGCTTTCATAATTTCTCTATCCATGGTCGTATACAGGGGGTGGGCACAGGGGGCACGTGCCCACCCCCCTTTCGATTTGAAAATTTTTAAAAGTTAATAAAAAATTAAAAAAATAAAAAAGTAATTTCTATTGAAATATCAGTAAAATATGTTTAAAGACATATAAAATTAGTTTTATCTAATAAAAATTATATAACAGGATCATGAAAATAAATTTCTATATTAAAATCTGAGATTTTATTTCTATAGGAAATTCTTAGATGCTGAAAAGTTTTTAGATTTCAATAAATTTTTTCTTATGGCTCTCACTTATAACTCTTACGTGAAGCAATAAAAAAAATTTCTTTAACTCCTCAAACTTGAATGTTTCGAAAATGGAACGCGTTAACTTACGAAAATGGAGCAGTAGATCCACAAAAAGGCGCGTTCGATATATCGATGATGGTGACACTTTTAGGTTACATATTGTTTCCAAGAACCGTTTCTTAAAAAAAATCTCTGAATTTGAGGATTTGTCAGACATTGAGTCCCCGCACAACAATGTCGGTGACGTTTTTTTCATACAAATTTGGTAAGAAAAAACGCTCGACCGAAATCCGCTTGAATAAAATCAATTTTATTTTTGTGTCGGTTTCTCTCTCTCTTTTAATTTTTGATATAAAAATGTTACCACATTTTTATAAATATTTCGATTATTTTCGATAAAGTAAACAAAAAAAATTGTGATCTCTAAAAAATATATATAAAATTAAAAAAAAACACAAAAAAACGAATCAATATGAAAAAATTATATTGATATTAAAAAAAAATAATAAAATTAAATAAAAATGTGCAGAAAAAGTGAAAAAATAATGTGAATATAAGCGTTTGACTGAATTTTCCGCTGCCGCCTTTGTTTTGCGCATATACTCTCCCATGACCGAAACCGTCAACCGCTCCGACATTGTTGTGCGAGGACTCATTATTTTCCTAAAAAATTTAGTTTTTCAAATCAAAGTTCGAAGATTCAAAAATTTTTCCTTTGCAAAGATTTTGAGATGTTTAGAATTTTTAAAAAATAATCTGTATTGCAATACATTTTTTTATAATAATAATAAAGATAAAATCGTGAGGGGCGGGGGGGGGGGGGGTTTGCTTGTTAAAAATAAATATAAATAGGCGAGGACAAAAAATTTTTGGAAGTTGTGCCCCCCCCGTTTTCTAAATCCTGGATACGTCGCTGTCTCTATCATACACCGTTTTTAAGATATTTGCCTTTGAAGATTCCAATTAAGTATAAAAACATTAAGGTGTATCGACGGCGATACGAATTCGATAATTGCCGCAAAAAAAATTATCGCACCAGCGTTACAACCGGCGAATCGATGTCGTATCATTTTGTTTGCAGGGTAAAATTCTGTTGCTTCGTTGACTTTTCAACTGCTACACCCAATTAAACATAAATATTTTAGTATGTGTGGTTCCCTCCACTGTTTTAAATTGAGAAACAAATTAAAAAAATTACTTATTTAAATCCCGGACAAAAAAACGGGGGTAAAAAACATTTTTAAAAATTCTTTTAAGAAAAAAAATTTCAAAAATCATCTTGTTCGAAAAAATGTGTACAATTTTCTAAGGCCCGGACACGAATTTTTTTGGAAATTTTTTTATACGTGTTTTTAATGAAAGATGTTTAGTTTGTGATAGATCATTTGGGTCCATGTGAAATGTCAAGTGACCTATCACTTTTCCTGAAACAACATTAAATCAAATACAGTAAGTATGTATTTAAATAAAAATCTACTTTTCGCAGACTTCAATAATTTAAAATTTCATTATATATGTGAAAGTTATACCAAAATTCGAACATTTATTCACCAAAATGTATTCAATGAAATTTAGGAATAAAATTTAGATTGACTCGACTTTTACTTTAACGTGACTTTGGGAATGATCTCATGAAAAATTCAAAAAGGCAAAATGTGGTTACCTCCAATAACATCACCGTGTTAAACTAATTAACATTGAAATTGGGAGGTAATAGTTACTCATATTTTTTATAATCCCTTAAGTTAATTACTTGGTAAGCGAAGTTTTTGCTGGGTAGTTAACTTTGCCCAATAAATGTATACATTTTTTTTGAATACTAATGGTTTATTTGTAAAGAAACCAGTTTTTATAAAAGAATTTCAAACATTTTTTGCAAATAAATTTCAAATGACTCAAAATTTTTTGAAACAGATGTTTATCTCAAATTTTATTGGGAGATAAATTTTCTTTAATTTTTTAAAGTTTGTATAATACTACATAAATTGAATTAGAAAACCTCATAAATGAAGAAATTTAATAAAGAACCTACTTTATAAACAATCTAATCGTAATTTTTGTTAAGTGAGTCATTTTCAAGTTTTCTTTTTTATATCCTCACCAAGGTTTGACCACCACATAACATGTCGCATCCTCAATTACCCTTTAAAGGTTCTAAGTCTGCTTAATTAGATTTTTTTAAAACGACAAAAAAAAAAACAAAGATAATACATAAAGCGATGGAAAAAGAAACACAGAAAAAAATTAACAATTAAAATTAATAAGGGCTATTAAAAAAAAAAAAAACTTATTTGAAAAAAATGACCAGAAAGATTTTGTTGAAATAAATTTTGTGAAAGACTAACATTCGAAAGAAAACTCTGGGACTACTAAAGCTTGACATTTATATTTAAAATTTGTTGATTCAGGTTGGTGTTGAATACCAGTAAAATCGGGCAAGTAGTTCAAAAGCTGTGAGCAACAGTGTAATTTTATTATTTTCCTGAGATTTATCCATTTTTTCTTTTCTACATTCTATTTCCGTTTTTATCTGAATTTTTTTTAAGTTTTTTCTTTAATTTTCTAGTAAATTGTCTGAAATTTGTTTGACATAGAGTTCACACTTTTTTCTGTGTTTACTTAAAACTAAGTTGTTGTCTTTTAGAGGAAAAAGTCTACATACAAAGATAAAAATGTCACAAGTTTTTTTTCCCAAGGATGAAAGCAGAAATATGAAAAGACATTGTTCTTGACAGTTATATTTAGTAGAAAAGTGATTAAGTTTTTTTAACATTTTTTTTTTCTTATATAAATTAACTCATTTTTCTTTTTAATGTTAAGAAGAAAATTAAAAGAAATTTCCTACAATTATTTTTTTTTTTTTTGGCGTAATAAGTAAATTAGTAAGATAAGATATTTTATTAAGTACACTCACATAAAAAATCGGTTGAAAGGAGGTTGCCACAACCGCAATACGGTTGTCGTAACCGGCTTGCGGTTGTCCCAACCGTACGCGGTTGCAGCAACCGTAAATTGAGGTTGTAATTACTTTTTTAAAATATTTTTGTGCAAGTTGCCACAAAATTAAAAAAAAAGTTGCTACAACTGCAAACCCCGGTTGCAGCAACCGTAAATAACGACATTTGCCGGTTGCCACAACTGATAATTTTAACAGTTGCTACAACTTCCAACCCTGGTTATGGCAACTGCAAATTAAACAAAAATTTTAAACGTCATAAAATTAAAAACCAAAATACAAATAAAAATTAACAAAAAATAAATTATAAAATCTGAAAATATTAAAATATTTTCGTCAGAGCTCAACAAATGTACGGATAACGCGAAAATATGTAAGTAATAGTCATTTAAAAAGAGAAATTGCGGTAGTGAAACGTTTTTTTGTTTTTTTTTTTGTTGAAATCCAGCGATTTTGTAAGTCAACAACTAAACACGGATCAAGGGAAGACATCAAGCTGGTACAACGTCCATTAATACATCAAGGAGTTTTTTTTAAGAAAATGGTGATCGAGGAGATAAGAAACAGCTCCCTTTTGTGATAGAAATACGTTCATAAAATGCATTGCGTTTAGTATAAAGATGTAAACAATTTTATCTTGCTAAACAAATATCTTGACATATTTTAACAGGTAATCTACAGAAAAAATTACTCAGATTCTGTGACATTCTTCAATAGAAAAAATGTCACAGAATCTAAGACTTTTTTTTATAGAAAAACTGTCTCAGAATCTAAGACTTTTTTTTATAGAAAAACTGTCTCAGACTCTGAGGCATTATCTATAGAAAATCTTTGTCAGAATCTGAGACTTTTTCTATAGAAAATTTGTCTCAGAATCTGAGAGTCTCAGAATCTGAGACTTTTTCTATAGAAAAACTGTCTCAGAATCTGAGACTTTTTCTACAGAAAAACTGTCTCAGAATCTGAGACTTTTTCTATAGAAAAAATGTCTCAGAATCTGAGACGTTTTCTATAGAAAAAATGTCTCAGAATCTGAGACTTTTTCTATAGAAAAAATGTCTCAGAATCTGAGACTTTTTCTATAGAAAAAATGTCTCAGAATCTGAGACTTTTTCTATAGGAAAAATGTCTCAGAATCTGAGACTTTTTCTATAGAAAAAATGTCTCAGAATCTGAGACGTTTTCTATAGAAAAAATGTCTCAGAATATGAGACTTTTTCTATAGAAAAAATGTCTCAGAATCTGAGACGTTTTCTATAGAAAAAATGTCTCAGAATCTGAGACTTTTTCTATAGAAAAAATGTCTCAGAATCTGAGACTTTTTCTATAGAAAAAATGTCTCAGAATCTGAGACTTTTTCTATAGAAAAAATGTCTCAGAATCTGAGACTTTTTCTATAGAAAAAATGTCTCAGAATCTGAGACTTTTTCTATAGAAAAAATGTCTCAGAATCTGAGACTTTTTCTATAGAAAAAATGTCTCAGAATCTGAGACTTTTTCTATAGAAAAAATGTCTCAGAATCTGAGACTTTTTCTATAGAAAAAATGTCTCAGAATCTGAGACTTTTTCTATAGAAAAAATGTCTCAGAATCTGAGACTTTTTCTATAGAAAAAATGTCTCAGGATCTGAAACTTTTTCTATAGAAAAAATGTCTCAGAATCTGAGTATTTTGCTATAAAAAAAATGTCTCAGAATCTGAGACTTTTTCTATAGAAAAAATGTCTCAGAATTTCTTTTGCTATAGAAAAAATGTCTCAGAATCTGAGATTTTTTGTATAGAAAAAATGTCTCAGAATCTGAGATTTTTTGTATAGAAAAAATGTCTAAGAATCTGAGACTTTTTCTATAGAAAAAATGTCTCAGAATCTGAGACTTTTTCTAGAGAAAAAATGTCTCAGAGTCTGAAACTTTTGAAATAATGTCTCAGAATCTGAGACTTTTGCTATAGAAAAAATGTCTCAGAATTTGAGATTTTTTGTATAGAAAAAATGTCTCAGAATATGAGATTTTTTGTATAGAATAAATGTCTCAGAATCTGAGACTTTTTCTATAGAAAAAATGTCTCAGAATCTAAGACTTTTTCTATAGAAAAAATGTCTCAGAATCTGAGACTTTTTCTATAGAAAAAATGTCACAGAATCTGAGACTTTTTCTATAGAAAAAATGTCTCAGAATCTGAGACTTTTTCTATAAAAAAATGTCTCAGAATCTGAGTCTTTTTCTATAGAAAAACTGTCTCAGAATCTGAGACTTTTTCTACAGAAAAACTGCCTCAGAATCTGAGACTTTTTCTACAGAAAAACTGTCTCAGAATCTGAGACTTTTTCTACAGAAAAACTGTCTGAGTTATTTTTCTCATAGAAAAAGTCCCAGATTCTGAAATATTTTTCCTAAAGAAAAAGTTCCCGATTTTGAGAAGAAGAATTCTTTGTATCGGATTTTTAGTAAACGAATTAAAACCACATAAAAATGTTACATTAAGTTTATTATTTTTAGTATTAAGTCATTTATATAACTATATTTTTTTCAAACAATAAAAAAAGCAAAAAAAAATTTAAAAAACGTGTCTTATAATTGGTATTTTATTTTGTAGTTTGGCATAATATCGAAAATATATTAAACACAGCTATGGTTGCGACAACCGGCAATACGGTTGCCATAACCGGCAAATGCCGTTATTTGAGGTTGCTGCAACCGGCATTTGTCGGTTGCCACAACTGTAAATTGTCGGTTGCTACAACCGTATATTTACCGGTTGCCGCAACCTCAATCGGAGGTTGGAACCTTTTACGGTTGAGACAACCGTATTTTGCTGTGAGTGTATATTTGAATTAATGAAAATCCGTTCGTCTTCGCATAGCACAAATTTGGAATGTTGACATTTGCAATGCAGACTCAGATTCTGAGACCTTTTTTTACTATAGAAAAAGTTTCAGATTCTGAGACATTTTTCCTTAACAAAATGTCTCAGATTCTAAGACATCTTTCCTATAGGAAAAGTCTCAGATTTGTAGACATTTTTCCTATAGAAAAAGCTTCAGATTCTGAGACATTTTCCCAATAGAAAAAGTCTCAAATTTTTTTGAGACACAATTTCCTACAAAAATGTCTCAGATGCTGATTAATTTTTTCTACAGGAAAAATCGCCGATTCTACAACATTTTTTCTACAGAAAAGTAAAGGATGAAAATGTTAAAAAGTTTATTGTTTTGATCATTCTTAACAGTTTTTGAGAAGGACTTAAACCCCACAATTATGTACATAAAATAATAATTTTGTTGGGGAGATTTTCAGAAATTGGGGCTTAAATGCTGATAATTTTAATGACAGGTATTTATTATAAGCAGCTACGAAGTGCCGGAAAGGCATGGTAGTTACAATATAACTTTATTTCTTTTAAACATTCCTCTAACAATAAGTGAGTTTTTTGTTTATGAATGGGATATTTTACTTCATGCATTTTGTGAGGTTTCCCATAATGACTTTTTAGTTTTCAATAATTCAGCACACTCTTGTTATTATGGAGACAAATTTTTTGTAAAATTGAAATTGAAATTCTAATATTTAAAAGTCATCCACATCCATTATTAGATGTAAAAATTTCTTAATGTCCCTTTGGAGCTTCAATGCGTATGATTGATTTTTAGATCGTTATATGAATTCAATATTAATCATTCGCACAGTGCAACTGTGGTTTAGAGCTGCAAAGCTATCGATAGTCGTCCCATTCGATATTTTCGATAGTTTGCTTTTAAACTATCGATACTATCGATAGTATCGGATATTTTAAAGAATTGTAAGTTTTTGCATAAAATTACGTTGTTTTTCAATAAAACTGTGTACTTCTGGTCACATAAATGATAGTTTTTGCCGTTCAATGCCACTCCAGTCTATTTTAACTAACTACGGCGATCTTCCACCGTGCCTTGCTTGTTCTGTCCAGGCCTTTTATTTCGTAATAATATTCACACGGGATTACTATCATTGTCTTTATACTTTAAAACGTAAAATTTTTCCAAAATAATATAAATAATTTACAAATTGTTCACTTTTTGATTATTTTTTCATCAAATTGCAATCTATATGAGGGTAATGTTTTTTCGGCGATAGTATCGCTATCGGGTAAAAACGATCGATAGTCCATTTCAAAAAAAACTATCGATAGTACCATCGATAGTTTTGCAGCTCTACTGTGGTTCATTTAATAGCATTTTCTATTCTGCAAAAAATGGTACATTTTGTAACATTTTTTGAAAAAAAAAATGCATACATGTGGAAAAATAAAATGTTATTTTCCCGGCCTGGCCAACATGTCTTTTTTTAATTATGTTATTTTTTTTACTCAATTGCGTATTATTTTTTATTTAATTATGTTTTTTTAAACAATTTAATAATTAAAAAAAAAATAGATTTCTATAACACTACACTAAAAAAAAAAAACCTTGTAAAATTACAAGAAAAACTTGTAACTTTTTTTGGTTGCTACCTCCTATTTGACAAAAATTCCTAGTAATTTTAAAAGCTTTTTACCAATAATTTTGTAATTTTACTAGGTTTTTACCAATAAAATTATAAATTTACAAATTTTTTGACACAATAAAATTTACTAGGAGGTTTCGTTACTTTACTAGATTTTTGCTACCTCCAATTTTACGAAAATTCCTATTAATTTTACAAGCTTTTTACCAATAATTTTGTAATTTTGTAAGCTTTTTACCAATAAAATTGTAAATTTACATTTTTTTATGTATTTAAATTACAAGGAATTCTCGTAAATTTACTAGACTTTTTTTGTAAAATTTTCCTGGAAATTTGTAAAATTACAAAAATTTCGATCCAAATTTGTTTGTTAAAAAACAAGGAAAACTGTCAAATATTGGTAAAATAGGATTACGAGACTTTTCCTAGTAATTTGACAAGGTTTTTCTTTTGTGTGTATTGCATTTAATCGAAATCGGTTAAGTGGTTCAAAAGTTATGAACTAAAATGTTAGAACACCTTGAAAATTTTGGTATATTCTACATAACCTAAAAATACAAAATGCTTTAAATTGTATGCTGGTTGGCATATGTGAACAGAATAGCACACAGAATGAAATTTTTATAAGTACAAACTAATATTTTTAAAAAAAAAACAATTTCGCCGATTTTTTGTTTCACCAAAAAATTTTTTCCGCGTAATTTTTTTTCAAAAATTTTTTTTTTTTGCAAATAATATTTTATTACATTGTGGAGGTTATCAGTACATTCGGCAATGCCGAATTTAACTTTTTTAGTGGTTATCTTTGTGAAAATTACGAGTTTTTAACTAGTAACTCCAATTTTGCAAAATTTTGTTTTTTGGTCACAAGAAAATACAAAGAATTTTCTTAAAATCTGTATTTCGACAGATGACTTTGTCAAATATCTGTCGAATTGAGATTACTGTCATTTTACAGAGTATTTAACATATCTTTTATTTTGATTATATTTATGAAGTTTCAAAAAAAGGGCAAAATTAATAAAATTTGCCAGAAAACTGTTCCATTGATTCAAAAACGGACTTCACCATTGAAATCAGCATGCTTAACCTCATTTCACAAATTTGATGTTACGCAGTGTAATTAAAACTATGATATTCCCATAGAATAATTTTCAAGAAACCTACAGTAAATAGTGACCTACAGAAAATAGACTTATGTACCAATCCTTCCGATTTCGTCCAAGGTAAAGCTTAACAAAATTTATTGCAATTAATTTTATTGCTATTTTCTTGTCTTTGTCCCTATTTTTGCCCATAGAGACTCTTGTGTTACTCTCTAAACATTCCTATCAAACACTTATTTTTTATGTCCTCTTAAACTTGATGACTATGATTATTTTTTGTTTTAACCCTTTTTTACTCTCATACATTCTTCATTTCCTTTTTTGACTAATCTAATGGCTTATAAGGAATGACAAAAAAAAATTACATTTCCACTTCAGAAACAACAACAAGTGGCAAAGCCCTCCACAACAACAGCTACACCAGTAATACATTCTTTAGTGTTCTCCGGTTAATTACGCTACAAACAATAATTTACACAATAATCAAGAAACAAAAAAAAAAAAAATAGGAATGAATAAGAAATGCCCGAAATAAATAAAAAAATCTCCTTACAGACAGAAAAAAATGAAGAAAATTAAAATTAATACACAAAGATGCTTCAAAGCTGTTTCTCTAATCAGCTTAACATCATTGTTTGTACAAAGTTTTGAAGCAGACACAAGGATGACCACTCAATATACTTACAAGGAAGGTACCCGTGCAAAAATTTCTGATTTTGAATAAAATTTCAAAATGTGATAGAGTCAAGAATCTAAAATCACCATTTACTTATTTGATCGGTACATTTAAGGTTTTATATGGGGGTACTAGAGAGTCCAAAATGCTTCAATTGGGTGTACCTTCATTGTTACTAATTTATGACAAAAGAGTGTATCAGAACACAGAGAAAACAGTTTAGTTGTGCCAGTCGAATTTAGAGCTAACTGCATGGTTTAATAACAACAACCGAAATTCTCGGTTGCAATAACCAAAATGTGCTTACAAAATTTAACTTCTGTTGGTTCAAATAAATTTCGGTAATAGCAACCGAAAATTTCGGTTGTTGTAATTAAACCATGCAGTTGGCTCTGAATTCGGCTGGCACAATTAAACTGTTTTCTCTGTGAAATAGGTTTTATATATTTCATGAGTTTTTTAGGTATTTTTATAAAATTCTTTTTTTTTTCAAAATTCTAATTAATTTTTATTAAAAAAGCTGAAGCGGCCGGTGTTGCACGGGTTGGATAATATACGAATATCTAAATAGCTTCTCCCCAGCGCCACCTATCGGGCCATTAATACATACTCAATTTTCTCATGACGAAACATACATAATATATAATATATATTACGTTCTTTCTTAAGTGCCTTAAAATTTTACTGAAATGAAGAATTTTGTTAATAATTTCAGTCTAGCGCCATCTACCTATTCTAAATTTTATCAGGAAACTTTTTTTGTGTAATAAATAGATCTTGCTAATTGAAGACAAAGTTTACCATAAATACTAAAAATTGAATTATAAAAAATACAGCACCACCTATCGGTGCCAAATATTTTCAGGAAACTTATTTTTGTTTCACAAATATATTTTGTAAATTTCAGCCGAATCCTACCATAAATACAAAAAATGGAAATATTACGATAACAGCGCCACCTATCGGTATTAAACTTAAAAGAAACCTGGTTCCATATTAAGCTAATATATCGTACAAGTTTGGTGACAATCAGCAGTTTTTGAGTTTTAGTAGTAACATGTTCCCCGCACAAACGTCTTTATATATTAAGAAAATGAAAATTGCTTAATCCGACCTTAAAAATAATATATTTTGGGTAGGTTTATTCTAGCTCGAGGTCATTATAAAATAAAATTATTTTTTTGTTTTAAATTTATTTGTGTTGGTCATTCTTATAAGACTTAGTCGACATGTGTTTCAGAATTTGTCAGATTATATTGTAAAGATTATTAAGCAAATACACTGAATAACAACTCAAAATTTTTTCCAAAATTACGGGGTTCCGACGATTAATTCTGGAAGAGGAGACCAAAAAAAAAAAAACAAGTAAAAAAGTTAAATTCAACCTTGCCGAACGTATTAATAACCTCCACAATGTAAAAAATTTATTTTCAAAAAAAAAAAAAAAATTTAGTGAAAAAAGTTCTGTGAAATTGTTTTTTTTTTTTGTAAAAAAATATGTTTGTATGTACTTAAATACCATTCGCTGATCAAGTCTGTTTACAAATGTCAACCAGCAGCCGAATTAAAGCATCTTGTGTTTTTAGGTTATGTTGAATGCACTAAAATTTTCGAGGTGTCCTTGCATTTTCTTTCATAAGTAATACCAAAAGATGGTGCGTCCGAGAGGGGTCATTAGTGAGACCGACACCCATTTATTTTTACCCTAAAACAATTTTTTAAAACATACTTACGCCCTATCTCCACTCCATAAGTAGGCTTCCATTCAAAATTACATTTTCATAAAATTTGCTCCAACTGCTATTTGTATGGGAGCCTACTTAGGGAGTGGAGGTAGGGCGTAGGTATGTTTTAAAAAAATATTGTAGGGTAAAAATAAATGGGGGTCGGTCTTACTAATGACCCCTCTCGGACGCACCATTGGCTTAAATAAAACAAATTTACAAAAAATAAAAAAAATAGTATGGGGACCGCCTTAACAGTTAAAGATAGAGGGTAGGTGTTGTCAGAGAAAATGATTGGACTAAAAAAATTTTGTTGGTCGGTCATATATTTGATTGCTCTAAGGGCACTATAATGGCAGTTAGAGCGGTTGAAGCAAATTTTAAAAAATGTAGTTTTGTGTGGGATCCCCCTTAGAAATTGGAGTTAGGGTATTAGTTTGTTCCAAAGAAATGTTAAGACGTAATAAGTAATGGGGGTCGGTCGTATAAATGACCCCTCTATGACGCACCATAGGAGCAGTAGAAATGATTTTAAGATTGGAAAATTACAATAACATTTTTTCAAAAAATTTTAAATAATAATAATAATTGTTATCCCACGATCCTCCTGGGCAAAAAATTTGTAGAATCGATAGAAGTCTTACACAAAAAAATTTAAAAAAAATCGAAGAGTACAAACATTTTAAAAAATGAGTTTTAAATTTTAAAACTTAAAAATCGCATACTAGAGCGCTTTTAAGAATTTTTTGGTATTTTTTTTTTTTAAGTACGTAATAAAACAAAAATTAAAAAAAAAAAAAAAAAATTAATTTGGACCATTATTGAAGAAGTTATGAGTAAAAGAAGTTTGAGTAAAGGAACAAACTACCAATTTTTAAAATTCGATATCTTTTGAACGGGTCATCAAGAAAATCTGAAAATTTACCAAAAAAAAAACAATAATTTAAAAATAAAAAAAAAATTGCAATTTGGACCATTATTGAAAAAGTTATGAGTAAAGGAAGTTTGAGTAAAGGAACAAACTACAAATTTTTAAAAATTCGGTATCCTTTGAACGGGACATCAAAAAAGTCTGAAAATTTACCACGAAGGAGTTTTCGAAGGGTACTAAAAACTGTCAACAAATTGGGAAAATCTAAAAAAAAAAAAATTATTCAAGTGTCCGATTTGGCATGGAATGCCCCATATACATTATGTAGTCCTAGATCGATATTTCGATTAGTCACATACGGAATGACAAACTTATATATACCCTCTATCACTAACAATAAGTTGAAAATTTACTGTTTAAAGATCACATCGGAATTTTACTTTAGAGACGGTTAAAGTTTCCCAGCTTTAGTCTGTTCTTAAAGCATATTACTATATAAAGCTATGCTTTCTTTGCATCTAAGGTGTAAGATTTGTTTGGCAACTTTGTAGGAAATATTATGGCAAATATTTTTGTGAAATATATTAAACCTCTAACATAGGCTGGTTAAATTTGGAGGTCAGTCAGTCCAACCTCTGAAAAGCGCCATATATTTACGGATTTTTTTTTTTTTTTTATTAAACAAATATATCTATTTTGTGTTAGAAGAAGTTGAATATCCTTAATTTTACAGGTGGGTTAGAAAATTTTGTTTTTTTCCCTCCCCCTTTTGGGGTAGTGAAAAATTCATTTAAATAATAAAATTGTAATACTGCGAAAAGCATAAGAAATGACATTGTAAACATTTACCACAAAGGGAAATGCTTCCCAGAATGATCTCTACCGACAATCCCTTCCCTTCCCATTTTATGACAAAGCTATTTAAAACCCACAAGTAATTGAAGTAAAAATATTTAGTGTGTAACTTAAATTATAAAGAAATAGAAAAAATTGGATGGAGCTGCGATGAAAGCGCCGCAGGTGAAAAATTTTAACAACAAATTTAACAAAAAGTCGCGCAATTTTTTGTTTAAAATTTGTTGCCTGCGGCGCTTTCATCGGAGCTCCATACTGTTTTCTAATTCGTTAATTAAAATTTTCTTTACTGGGCTGCGTTAGATTAATATGTTGCATGATAATCTGAAAGAAAGTGCAGGGGTTGTTGGTTCGATTCTCAGCAGAGCTTATTCGCTTCGCTGTCTTGTTTCTAAAAAAAATTATAACATTTTTCTAGGTTGTACCGTTCCATAGGGTATTAAATTTTTCTAGTGACTGTTTCGTTGCGAATTATTTTAGATTTGACATTTTAAGATTTTGACAAAAATTAAAACCAAAACCAAAAAAAATTGGGCAATTTTTCATATTTTATTTTTGGGCAATTTTTCTTAATGAAAAATTATCCAATTTTTTGTTTTAATTTTTTTGTTTCATAAAAATTTGTTTTCATAAAAAATTTGTTTTCATAACAAAACTTTTTAATAATTTTTTTTTTACCAAATTTTTTTCTTTTGGTTTATATTGCTGTATGCTTTCCACTGCCAAACCGACAGGGAATCATAGCTAAAATGTCTTAGATTCGATTTCTTTCATTTACCAAATTTACAGCTCTTTTGGATTGAATCTTTCTTTCTGCATTTTTTTCTATACTATATACTATAATATTATAATAATAATTTAATATTTAATATAATATTATAAAGAGGTAATGTTTGTATGTTTGTTTTTTTGTTTGTTTGTTTGTTTGTAGAGGGTAATCTCCGGAACTACTTATCCGATTTCAAAAATGTTTTCAGCAATATTTAAAGTGTTAATCCAGGACGGACATAGGCTAGGTTTCATCGACCAGGCCCACTTCTACGCCCACTTTTGGTCAAAAAACGTAAAATTAAAAAATCTCCAAAACTACTGCACAGATTTCAAAATTTTTTTCACCAATATATACTTGGAATGGTCCTTCATGGTGGACATATGCTGGGTTTCAACGACCACGCCCACATCTACGCCCACTTTTGGTAAAAAAATTTAAATTTAAATATCTATGAAACTACTCATCCGATTTCAAAAAGTTTTCAGCAATATTTAGAGTGTTCCTCCAGGGTGGACATAGGATAGGTTTTATCGGCCACGCCCACTTTTACCCAAAAAACGTAAACTTGAAAAATCTCCAAAACTTCTGAACCGATTTCAAAAATTTTTTCACCAATACATACTTGAAATGATCCTTCATGGTGGACATATGCTGGTTTTCATCGACCACGCCCACATCTACGCCCAATTTTGGTAAAAAACTTAAAGTTTAAATATCTGTGAAACTACTCATCCGATTTCAAAAAAGTTTTCAGCAAAATTTAGAGAGTTCCTCCAGGGTCGACATAGGTTAGGTTTCATCGACCACGCCCACTTATACGCCCACTTTTAGCCAAAAAACACAAAATTTCAAAATCTCCACAACTACTGAACCGATTTAAAACATTTTTTCACCAATACATGGTCCTTCATGGTGGACATATGCTGGGTTTCATCGACCACGCCCACATCTACGCCCACTTTTGGTAAAAAACTTAAAATATAAATATCTATGAAACTACTCATCCGATTTCAAAAAGTATTCAGCAATATTTAGAGTGTTCCTCCAGGGTTGACATAGGCTAGGTTTTATCGACCACGCCCACTTCTACGCCCACTTTTGGCCAAAAAACGTAAACTTAAAAAATCTTCAAATCTACTGAACCGATTTCAAAAACTTTTCCACCAATACATACTTGAAATGATCTTTCATGGTGGACATATGCTAGGACTCATCAACCACGCCCACTTATACGCCACTTTTTGGCAAAAAAAAACTAGAATTTTCAAATCTCCAAAATTTTTCATCTGATTTCCAATTTTTTCCACCAATACTTAGTCCTTCAGAGTGGAAATATTCTAGGTTTAATTGACCACGCCTATTTCTACGCCCACCTTCGGCAAAAAAAAACGTAAAGTTTAAATATGATCAAACTACGTATCCGATTTAAAAAATGTTATCACAAATATATATTAAGAATGGTCCTTCAGGGTGGACATGGGTTAGCTCTCTTCGACAACACCCACCTCTACGCCCACGTTTGGCCAAAAACATAAAATTTCGAAATATCGGAAACTACTCATTTAAAAAATGTTTTCTCCAGCATTAAGAATGGTTCGCCATAGGTACGGTTCATCTAAGTAAAATTTGTAAATATACGAAACTTATTATGGAATTTCAAAAATGATTTAACTAATATTTAGAATTTTCCTTCAGGGTAAGGGTTGGTTTCATTGACCACACCCATTTTAAAGATCAATTTGGGTCAAAAGACATAAAATTTTAAAATCTCCGAAACTACTCATCTAATTTGAAACATTCTGAAAAATTACCTTTTTGGAAATTCCAATTTAACTGGGGCAAATACGTGCAAAGTAGTGAACTTTGTAACTTTTTCCATCTCCTGAAAAGTTGGTCATAGTAACTTGAAATGTGGGATCCTCCAGCCCAAAAAATCATTCTGAAAAAGTACCTTCTGGAAATTTCGATCTTAATGGGGTTATAAGGGTAAATTATTGCATTGTGGTACTTTTATTTTTTTTTAAGAAATGCATCCTACATGGAACGAAATGAATTGGAATTGAGAACAAAATGGACTTAAAAGGGAAACAAATGAATAAAAAAGGAAACGAAATGGAATAAAACGGGGAACAAAATGGAGTTAAACGGGGAATGAAATGGTTTCAATAATTACGATATAAGGGCTCGAAAATTTTCAAGAACATTATTTACCGAAACGAACACGATTCCAAGCTAAACGGGGCTGTTTTAATTTTATTGTTTATTCTAAATAGTTTTTATGAAAGACTTCAACGATAACAATTAAATAAAATAAAAATTCTGTAGGGGAGAATTTTAGAAATGGAGATTCTTACCCTGATCCTTCTTTAATCCGGTATTCAATATTACCGGTGGCGAAGTTCCGGGCGGGCCTGCTAGTATTGTATAAACTTGTAAAATTCCCTTTTTTATAGCAACTCATATTTAAAATTGTTAAAACTATTTCACTGACAGTCTTTATTATACATATATATTTAAGCTCGTACTTGCTTGTCAGCTACTTGTATATAACAAGCATGTCCGTTGCCTGTTAGCTTCTATTTAAGCCGTTTGTGTTGGTTGCTATTGGTTATAATTAATTTTTTTTTTTTGTGCCATGGCTGAAACTAAAATTAACTAACAGAAGAAGAAAAAATGGAAAAGGGTTTAATTGTGGCCAATCTATTTACTTTTTTTGTTGGGTGTTTGACTATCTTGTTGGAAGTTCTTTAGTTAATTATTAAAGTAGATTTTTTTTGATAATTGTTTAAAGCGGATTACGTTTTTATTCTCAAAACTGATACTGTTTTGGTAATACATACTGTCAACAACTGAATACTAGGGAGGTGACTTGGAGTTCTCATTGGAAATGATAACACTGTGCTAGTCGCAAAAATTAACAAGTTGGGCACTAGAGATGGGCACATAAACAGATTAGTACATGATTTACGTGATTCATTTTGAAAAATTTATTACTCAATACTGACTTGGAATATTGTTATGCATGAAAATTCTTACGCAAGTCTCATTTAATCCGAACTAAAACATACCGTAAACAACTGAATATTAGGTGGAGGGGTGGTGACTTGGAGTTCTCATTGAAAATGATAACACTGTGCTAGTCGATAAAATTAAAACAAGCTGAGCCCTAGAGATGGGCACATGAACAGATAAGTACATGATTTACGTGATTCATTTTGAAAAATTTAATACTCAATACTGACATGGAATATTGTAACGCATGAAAATTCTTACGCAAGTCTCATTTAATCCGAACTAAAACATATCCAAAAATGAACGAAATTGTAGGGGATCGGGTTCGAAAGTTTGCTATTTGGCATGGAATGCCCCACATATGTATATTAGAGTGTCCCTTATTTTGGAAATGTTGGAAATTTTGAGATGGTACCCGCTCATTTTTTTTTTCCTTTTGACTTAAAAATAACTGAGGAAAAATTTTACGCCCCTACGACAACGCCTTTCCTACGCGACGGGGCCTAAAAAATCATTTTTCCATACAAACCAAATTTTTGATTTTTTTTCGAAAAAGATAAAGATGTCACAGATATGAATAATATATTTTTTTAATATATATCATTAAAAGCAACATAACAACTAAACCGTTGCTTGTCAAAAACTAAAAAAAATATTTTTCAAAAAATTTTTACCGTAGGACCCCAACGGCTCTAATTTTATAAAAAATAAAACTTTTGGTTTGTATGGAAAAATGCTTTTTAAGGTCCCGCTCTTTATGGCCCCGTCGCGTAGGGAAGGCGTGGTCGTAGGGGCGTAAAATTTTTCATGAGTTATTTTTAAGTCAAATGGAAAAAAAAAATTAGCGGGTTCCGTCTCAACATTTCCAACATTTCTAAAATAAGGGACACTCTAATGTATAACAAAATATTTTTTTAATATGTATGTCAAAAACATTTTTAACAACATATGGAATATCCAACAAAGCATAACAATTGAAGCAATGGTTAACAGGAAGTGTTAAGCAAGTATAATAAATTATGTGCATAAAAAAGATATTGAAAAACAAATAAAATAAATTTCTACAAAAGTGTACACATATCCATCGAATTTCACAGTTAAAAGACTAATAAAAATTATTATTTGGATCAATTATTGGTTTTTCCATCAATATCGCGACATTGGCATAAATTGTAAGTTTTTGATAAAATCAATCAACGGGAGTGGGAGCGGCATTTACTATGGACGTCTGTGATATACAAAAATCTTTTACTTTGCCTTTGAGCTGTAGCATATTCCAGGCAGAAATAGTTGCTCGAAATAAGGCATCCTTACTGTTTCTTGGAGAATTGGAGAGAATAATACTTTTACGTCGACAGCCAAGCTGCACTAAAAACTCTAAGAGGCTTTTGTATTAAATCAAAAGTCGTGTTTGAGTGCTTCGAGTATATTTATAAACTATCCTGCAATAACCTCGTCTCTCTTACGTGGGTTCCAGGACATAAGGGAATCAACGTCAACGAGAAGGCTTTGTTCATATTGAACCCCCGAACTGATTGTCAGTGCATTTCCATGGCAAACAGGAAATGGAGAGAGTTAAGTTCAAGCAGAATCACCAGAACAATCTGGGCGCGTTACGACCACAGAAGAACTCGCTACCTACTTTCTCTCAACAGAAGGGTATGTCGTTTACTCATGGGAGTGGTCGCAGGACACTGCCTAATTGCTCTTTACGCAAGAACAATTGGACTCATCTCTGATTCCAATTGTAGAAGATGTGATGAACCGAATACGGATGAAACAGTTGAATATATCATGTGCAAATGCCCCACATTGGCCAAGCATCGCGAGAGAATTTTAAGCAAAGCAGAACTCGAGAATCTGGAAGAAATCGGATATATGTCGGACCTTATGTCCTTTAAATTGTTTGCAACATGGGCTAACGCATTTTATCCTCGTCGCTGAAGGAACATGTGGTATTGCTATGAACTAGCCGGTCTATGCGAGGAGTTCAATATTTTAAACTCCGCCACCCCTAACCTAACCTTTATAAAATAAAGATAATATTATGGAGAAGTATCACTAATACCCATATGACGGTGTCTTTTTAAACCCTCCACTCTAGTGATAGAGGGTAAATATAAGTTTGTCATTCCATTTTTAACACCTCGAAATATTGGTCTAGGATCCTCGATCGATTTTAAGACGATCTCGCGGTGTCCGTCCGTCCGTCCGTCTGTCTGTCCGTCTGTTGAAAACACGCTAACTTTTGAAAGACTTTACGGAGGCTCCTGAAGTTTGGCATATATGTTAGGCATTTATTTGGTCAGGTTGGTATGGCAAGCCATCAAAATCGGTCTAGTGGTTCAAAAGTTATAAGCAAATGAGTGAATTTCGGCAAGGGTTTTTCAGGAATTTACGAGATAAAACACAGGGTAACTTTCCAACGGCAATTCTGAGGGTGCTGAAGCCAAACATGTATTTTTGCCGTTCCTCTGGTCCAGTTCGTTTTAAATTTCAGCCAAATCGGTCCAGTTGTTCAAAAGTTATTAGCAAAACCATGAATTTCAGATTAGTTTCACCTTAACTCACATGTTGAAAACCCGTTAAACATGTTTTAAAAACATTGGTATTTTGTCACTCAAAAATATTTTCACATTAAAACCAAAAAAAAAATGCACTCAAAAAAAAAAAATTTTACACTCAAAAAAAAATTGTACACACACTTTTTCAAAAATTACTAAAAAAAAGTTTTTTACACAAAATAAAATATTTCTAACCAAAAATGTTATTTTTTTCACGTTAGAAAATTTACTATCACTTGAAAAGGGCATTGTGGAGGGTATTCATAGATTTGGCCAAGTCGAATTTAACTTTTCTACTTGTTTAAAATGTTCTTATCTTTTTGTAGGGTTTTTCGGCTGTATGCAAAAATCGCTCAAACAATTTTTATGAAAAATCGTCCAAAAAAATATAAAAGAACCCAAGAAGAAAAATAAAAGCTCTAGTTTTCGGAGAGGGTAGGTCTAAGGCATGGAGTTTACAATCCTTAAGCCTGGCCGAAGGCCGGCCGCGCAGAAAAATTTTTAGACAAGACTATTTGTAACGTGGCCATTATTTATATTTTGGAGAGATAGTTTTATTTCTAAAATTGTCTGTAAAACCCAAGACATTTTGCATTTATTTTCCATGTAAAATCTTACTCTGAATCCAAAAATACACTCAAAAGTAGAAGAAAAATAAAAAAAAAAAAAGTATTTCTCTCTTTACAGTTCAAGTCTGTTCTATACGAAGAAAATAAGATGGTTTCTAAGAAAATTATTTAAAAATTGTATTTGAGTAAAAATGCAAAATTTAGTTTTATATACTATTTTTAGTTTAGTAAGTGTAACACCAATTTACAAACTCTGAAATATTGTTCGAATCACGATTTTTGACATTTATTTTCCAAGTAAAATTGCGCGCTGAATTCGAAAATAAAGTCGAAAAGTTAAAAAAATTTTAAGATGGTTTTACATAAATATAAATATCTCCGCACAAAATCGGATTTTTCAATCTGATAATCGCCTTAGAATCGATTTATCGATATATCGACAATTTTATTTCAATTAAAACGAAATTTATAAAAAAAATAAATTCTATTAAAAATTTAACTGAAGCTGTGTTTTTCAATAAGTGGATTTATTTTCGGCTCAATCTTATTTAGTTTAAAATAAATATTTTAACATGCCAAAACAAATTTGGGATATTTTTTCCATAATCTGAGATAAATTTGCAATTATAATCCGAAAAAATAATAAAAAAGTTTGGAAAATGAAAAAAAGTTATAAGTGAATCAAAAATAATTCAACTAAATTTTAGGATTTAATAAGTCCATTTTGGATTAATTTTGATTTATTTATAACTTTTTCCATTTTGGATTAATTTTGATTTATTTATAACTTTTTTCATTTTCTATTTTAAATTGCTAATTTATCGTAGATTACGGAAAAAATATTACAAATTCGTTTTGTTTGGCATGTTAAATCATTTTTTTAAACAAAATAAGATTAATCTAAAAATAAATCCCCATTTTGAAAAACTCAGTATTAGTTACAGTTTTCATAAATTTTATTTTTGTATGTAAATTTCAAGACTGATTTATTACGAAGAAAATAAGAGGTCTTTGAATAAAATCCGTCAAAAATTGTAAAAGTTACATGCATTTGAACAAAAAAGCATAAATCAGTTTTGTACAAAAACAGTTGTATTTGTTTATTTCGTGTGTGCCGAATATAAAAACATACAAATCGTCACCTAAAATGCAAAAGGCCGTAACTAACATTTTATTAATTTTACAGGAGAAGCAAAAAACAGTATAAAGAAAAATTTTTAATTTGTTAATAACTTTGTTAATTTTGATTGAATTGAGCTAACATTTTGTGAGGACGTACGTTTTGTGAAAATGTTTCAATTTTAATCACAAAATGATTAAAAGATATACTTGTAGTTGCGTTCATTAGCGATTTCGCAATTCGCATGTTTTTAAGTTTTGGCTATAAAATCACAAATTTTTATTATGTGATCATAACTTTTTGTAGAGACGTGTAGGTTAACAAAATACACCAGAATCTATAAAAATACCGATTTTGAATTTTTTGTTAGTTAGGGCGTTTTGCATTTTAGGTGACGAAATATAACTGTAGTTGTATAAAAACTGAATTTCTGAATTTTTACTCAAATGATTTTTTTTAAAAACCTTTTAAATTTCTTTGTATTGATAGATCATCAAATTACCTTCAATTTAAAACCAAAAATAATGAAATCGATCCATTTGTTTTGGAGATATTTTAATTTAAGTAAAACTTCTTTTTTAAAAAGATGAACATTTGAAAAGTTGGCAATATTTCACTTTTTTAAAAAGTTGAAAATCGGAAAAGTTGGCAAATATCTCGAAAACTGTTTGACTTTTAAAACTTTGGAGTGGATTTTTGGATGCATTTTTTAATTTATAATCTAGTGTTATTATTTTTAAGTAATTCCAAGATTTTAATATTTTTTTATTAAAAACGAAGATATTTTTATGCAAATCCAAATGCCTGCACATCGAATGTTAAGTGTATTTAAAAATTACTACTAAACAAGTAGAAAAGTTAAATTCGACTTTGCCGAATCTATGAATACCCTCCACAATACATTTTTTTTATAAGGTTAGTACATTTTTTAACGTGAAAAAATTAACAATTTTGATTAGAAATTTTGTCATTTTTAAAAAAAAAAAAAGAAAAATTACTAATGTTTTTTTTTTTTTGAGTGTAAAATTTTTTTCAAGTGTAATTTTTTTTTACTGTAAAAATATTTCTGAGTGAATACATGTACGTATGTACACAAAATATTGTCATTTTTGTAAAAAAAAAAACTAAATTTTTTTTGGTGTAAATTTTTTTTTGAGTGTAAAATTTTTTTTGAGTGTACAATTTTTTTTGAGTGCAAAATTTTTTTCGAGTGTAATTTTTAAGTTACCAATGCTTTTAAAACTAAACAAGTTTAAAAAGCATTGCTTTCAAATTAAACAAGTTTGAAAAGCATTGTTTAGTTACCACCAATGCTTTTAAAACTTGTTAAAACACGTGGCATTTTAGATGAAACTAATCTGGAATTCAGGGTTTTGCTTATAACTTTTGAACCACTGGACCGATTGAGCTGAAATTTAATACTAATTAGACCCGGGGAACGGCAAAGATGCCAAGCTTCAGTAGTCTCATTATTGTCTTTCGGAAGTTATCGTGTTTTTTATCTCGTAAATTCGCGAAATACCCTTGCCGAAATTTACTCTTTTGCTCATAACTTTTGAACCACTGGACCGATTTGGCTGGATTGCAATACCAACCTGACCAGGTAAATGACAAACATATATGCCAAACTTCAATAGCCTCTGTAAAGTCTTTCAAAAGTTAGCGTGTTTTCTACGGACGGACAGACAGACGAACGGACGGACGGACGGACATCGCTAGATCGACTTAAAATCGATCGAGGATCATAAATATATATACTTTATGGGGTCCTAGACCAATATTTCGAGGTGTTACAAACGGAATGACAAACTTATATATACCCTCTATCACTAGAGGGGTATAAAAACAGAATAAGCAAACAAAACTTTACAAAATCATTCTCTTTGCAAATAAAAAAAAAAAAGAATATAAAAATAAATCTATTATATAGTGACAATTAGAGTATATTTTTACTGATAAAACAAATAAAAACGAATTTTGTTGTGAAAAAGTGTTAAATAAAAAAAATGTAATGGTTTTTATTACAGAGCATAAATTTTTTACAGTTAATGGTTTTTAAAAGTGTTTTTTTTTTATCAAAGTATACAAAAAAATAATTAAACAAATATTTATAAAACAATAAAGAAAAACAAGTCAAACAATTACAAAAAATGCAATAAAGTTTTAATTAAACAACGCTGTATGTAGCTGGTTGACATCGGGTCAGATCTGTTTATTTATTATCATTTGGTCCCCTTCAACCAGCTGTAGCAGTGATTGATATCAACATAAAATCGATAAAGTGTTAAGACAAGTGTAAACAAGAAAAAATATAGTTTTAATTTTTTGTGATTTAATTAAATTTATATATTAAGAATACTCAAAAATTATTGAAATTATAAGTTTATGTTGCAAAAAAGTCATTGAAATTGACAGACTTGACTTTTTGATTTTAGTGAAGTTTCAATAACACCCAGGAAAATTTTTTGGAACAAATTCCTATAACAATAGATTCTTGAATATATTCTACGGTAATCAAAACCAAATTTTCTATATAAAATTATTTTTCAAAAAATCTACATGCTTTAAAAAACGATTGCTTTTGGGACAATTTCAAACTAAATTCATTGATTCTGGAATGTAAAGTAGCATCGGTTGCAGGGTAAAATAATGCGTTCTGGAACAGTTTATTAAAACGGAAAATTTTGCTGGGCAGAAACTAAAATTGTCAAGTTCAAGTCAAACAAGTAGAAAAGTAAAATTCGACTTGGCCAAATCTATGAATACCCTCCACAATGCCCTTTTTAAGTGATAGTAAATTTTCAAACTTGAAAAAAATAAAATTTTTGATTAGAAATATTTTATTTTGTGTAAACAAAATTTTTTTTTGCAATTTTTGAAAAAAAAAAAATACTAATTTTTTTTGAGTTTACTTTATTTTTGTTTTACTATAAAAATATTTTTAAGTGACAAAAATACGTTGCAAAATATTTTTGTGACTTACCAATGTAAGTCACGGGTTGTCAACACGTGAATTTAAGGTAATGCTAATCTGAAATTAACGGTTTTGCTAATAACTTTTGAACCACTGGACCGATTTGGCTGAAATTCATCGCGAACTAGGCTAGAGGAACGAAAAATATAAATGCCCAGCCTTAGCATCCTCAGAATAGCCTTCCGAAAGTTATAGTGTTTTTTATCTCGTAAATTCACGAAAAACCCTTGCCGAAATTCAGTCTTTTACTCATAACTTTTGAACCACTGGACCGATTTCGCTGGATTGCAACACAAAATTGACCAGGTAAATTCCCAACATATACGCCAAACTTTAGGAGCCTCCGCAAAGTCTTTCAAAAGTTAGCGTGTTTTCAACAGACAGACGGACGGACATCGGTAGATCGTCTTAAATCGATCGAGGATCATGAATATATATACTTTATGGGGTCCTAGACCAATATTTCGAGGTGTTACAAACGGAATGACAAACTTATATATACCCTCTATCACTAGAGTGGATGGTATAAAAATGTAATTTTTAATTCCTTAAATTGATATCGCCAAAGTTTTAGTTTAAATTTCAGTCAATAACAAAAAAACTTTGATTTTTTCCAACAAACTTACGGTTAATGACACAAATGACATAACCGAATAATAAAATGGGATAAGTGCTAACCGATAACAGACGGGAGGATGGCCATGAAATTGTGAATAAAATTTTATTGGGTCCTGACTAGGGTGTTCAGCCGATTAATTTTTGTTCGATTAATCGAACAAATTTAGACGAATAATTGTTCGATTAATTTAAAATTGCTATTTTCGATTAAAGGGCTAATCGAAGAATTTATGCCGATTAATCGATTAATAATAACATAAGGTTTTTCTGTAAATTTGTATAATTTATGCCAGTCATGTTACTAGAGTGGTTCTTATTTTATTTTTTTCGGATTTTTGCTGCTCCTGAAGTATTTAATTTGTTAAACGACATAAAGTTAGTACCTGATAAAATTTTGGACCAAATCGGTTAACTATGTGACCGCTCTAAGATCTGTCAAAGTTTCGAGTTTTGAGCAAAAACTCACTAAATTAAAAAAAAATATACAAATTTTATGAATATGCTCAAAACTAAATATTTTTATTTATCCAACACATATCCAATCAATGCTTTGGCGGTAATGTCTAGAGTGCCATCCCACCAGTATTGTTAAAGGTATGAAAATATTCGTGGTTCGATTCTGGACTGGGCAATGATATTAATAAAATTCGAATATTAGAAAAACAATTACCATTAACAAAAACAAACTGGCATTTAAATCCTACTGATGACGACAGTTAACTGGAACTGTCCGAAGCCGGTATAGGAATACCAGAAATGTCTATAGCTTTTAGAAATTACAAATTTTTCTTTTACATTTTTCAACTCAAACCCTTATAACAAATAGAATTAGAGCCCGTGCTCGATCTGTACTTACATTTTATCTAAATGTATTTAGATAATAAATATAAAATTATCTAAAATGTATTAAGATAATAAATATAAAATTTTTGTGATATTGGTATTTCATATAAATTTGGCAACAAAAATAATTTTGTTATTCTAAAAATTTTTCCAAATCTCTAAAAAATTTTTTTTTAATTTTCTCAAACAAAATTGCAGATACATTTTGTAAAACTATTACGTTTGTTTTGTTTTTTATGTTAAAAAAATGTTAAAATACTTGTAATAAATATTGTTAATTTACTTAATTACCAATTTTTTCTAAAATTGTCGAAAAAAATCTTGTAAATTAGAAAATTTCTGAATTTGGAATTATTCGATTAATCGATCAATTTTAAAATTCTTTTCGATTAATCGAACAAGTCAAAAATGCCAAATTTCGATTAATCGTTTAATCGAACAATAAAAAAACCCGATTAATTGAACACCCTAGTCCTGACCAATATTTCAAGGTGCTACAAATGAATTGGCAAACCTCAATATTGGCACGCATTATGACTTTTCTCAAATTTCGTTGAAATGTTTCGTTTTGCTCTAAAAACCCTATTTTAAAATTTTTAGCCAAACCGTGCCCCTGGAAGGTTTAAGTTTTCTCCTTAAAAATGTTTTCGATACAAATCAAACAAAAATTTAGGTTTTATTTTTATTTATTGTTTTACTTGATTCGCTTATTAACGATAAAAAACCTTGTCAAATTACTAGAAAAAGTGTCGTTATTAAATTTTACCAATATTTGACAGTTTTCCTGGTTTTTTAACAAAAAATATTCGTTCAAAATTTAATTTATTTTTTGTAATTTTACAATTTTTTTTGTTATTTTATAAATTTTCGAGGTTTTTTTGCAAAAAATTCTAGTAAATTCACGAGAATTCCTTGTAAGTTTTATTGCGCCAAAAAATTTTGTAAATTTACAATTTTATTGGTAAAAATATTGTAAAATTACGAAAAACCTCGTAATTTTAGCTAGGAATTCTCGTAAAATAAGAGGTAGCAAAAAATCTAGTAAAGTCACGAAACCTCCTTGTAAGTTTAATCGCGTAAAAAAATGGAAATTTACAATTTTATTGGTAAAAAGCTTGTAGAATTACTAAGTGCTTGGTAAAAAGCTTGTAAAAAAGTTAAACATTTTTCTTGTCGATTTAAAAGTTTTTTTTTTGAGTGTTCTAAAATGTATCCAAAAATAGCAACAAAATAGTTTTTTTAACAATTTTTATTAAAAGTTTTAATTTAACAGGTTTATTTTGACCCGTGCCGCAGGGCGGTTTTTGTGTTTTTTTTTAAAGGTTAAATTTAAGCACCCCCAAGCGGAACGGATTAAAATTGTCCGATTTCGTTAAAAATTCAAATATAGAGTTCTTGTAGCAAGTGGAACTAAAATTTGCCCGGTAATCGAAAAAATTTAGAAAAAGTTATTTTTTGTGTTAACCCTGCTGTTAGGTTAAGCCCATTTGGTCCAATTTTTGGATTGTTTCCTTTGTAACTTTTGAACGGTCATATATACTGGCTTAGTTTTTTTGCTCATGGGGTATTTTTATAAAACAATGTTACTTACAAAAAATCTAGGTTCTGACTTAAACCAGGACTGAGAAAAATAAAAAGTTACGTTTCATAGGTTAAGGGACCATTTGGTCCATAGTATATTTTCTCCTGGATTTCGATAGCTGGAGCCCATGAAACGTCGATTTTAGAAAATAGAATGCACGCATTCAAAGCGGGTATTGTGGCAAAACTTTTAAAATGGTGACGGCCATGTAATGCATTACCATGTAATGCATAACAAAAAAAACAAAAATATGCATTTTTTCCCTATCGCTTACCATAGGCATAACTTTTTTGTATTTTTCACGCATTATGTAAACCTCATGCGCTAGTTTGAGTCTTATCTAGTGTTTGGGGTCCGGGAATTCCCGGGTCGGATTTCCCGGGAATTCCCGGGAAAAGACTGACGGGAATTCCCGGGAATCCTTGTAATATTTCCCGGGAAATCCGGGAATCTTATAAAATAAACCATATTACATAAAAAACGTTTATTTTAATTTAATTTTTAATATTTTTTTAACATACAGGAATAATAACATTTGCTATTTTTTGTATTTTTTTCTATTTGGAAGAACAGTGCAACAGGAAAACTGACCAAGTATAAAAAGTATGACAATATCATGAAAAAACTTAAAAAGTCAAAAAATATACGTCGGTCAATGATAATTTTGCTAAGACTGTCAAAAAATTTAAAAATTTTGAACCTAGAATTTACATTTCCAGAACAAATATTAAAAGTACTGCCATCTTTATTAGTCTTTGCTCGAATAACGCAGTTCTAATTTTTTTTTTGCGATTTTTAGCTTTTTTTGCGATTTTTTGTGGAGAAAAAAGTTGCAATATTTTTTTTTTGTTTTATTGTATTTCAGTATTTTTACCTTTTATTTTTTGGTTTTTTATGTTTTTATAAATTGTTTATCTCTAAAAAAACTGTTTTAATAAACAGTTGGTAAAATTTTATGTTTTTTATGATTTATATTACTAATGAAAATTTCCCGGGATTCCCGGGAATCCCGGGAAATAAATTATTTTTTTCCCGTTTCCCGGGAAATTGAAAAGTCCGGGAATTCCCAAACACTATTCTTATCCCAAACAAAAATCATTAATCCAGTATAGAATAAGGCAACCTTTCAATACCCTATACTTGATTGAATCTTTTTGTTTGGGATGTCACTCAAAGTAATGCATGAGTTTTACATAATGCATGAAAAATAAATATAGTGAATGCCTATGGTAAGCGGTTGGCGAAAATTAATGCACATTTTAAAATTTTTATTTGGCTATGCATTACATGGTAATGGATAACATAGCCGTTACCATGTTTAAGATTTTGCTGGGATATCAAGTATGTTTGCAAATACAACGGTAGGCCATCGATTCCTTGCGCGTTTTGTGGTGTAGGAACGAACCAACCATTTGATCAGCAAAATCCACGCCACCTAAATGAGATGAATCATTAGAAATTATAGGAAAAAACAAAACTAACATATGCACCATTTGTTGAATTGTAATACAAAACAATCTCTAAAGTAAAGAATATGAAAAAAAGGGAAGCCCTCAACAAATGTTTACATTAGCTGTGTTGAGTAGAGATGGGTGCTAATCACGTGATTTGCGTGGTTCACGTGAATCACGCGTGACTCACGGCCGAGCGAAAGTCTAGTTAATAACCAGAATCATGCTTGAGTGAGTGTGATTCCAAAACTTTTATGTGTGAGTGATTAGAAAGCGAGCCTAATTTTTGCGTGAGTGCCATTTTTCTTGCGTGATTCAATATATTTGTTTGTATTGTTGTCAGTTTTATTTATAGTTTTATTTTTATTTTTCGTTTGGCAATCAGTTAAAATTCAAATTAACGTTCTGCTAATATATGAATAGCATTTTTTTTAATTTCCTTAAAATTGTGTATTTGTAAGTGAATATTGCGTGAATTGGGGTGAGCGTAATTATGAATCAACTGAGTCACGCGTTAGCGTAAATTATTTAAGTTTTACTGACGTGAGTAGTAAGTTAGCATGAGTAAAGAAAAAAATCGAGTGAGTGATTTTTTAGCGATTATAATATTTCTTGCGTGAGCGTGACCCAAAATTCACTCACGAACCCATCCCTAACGTTGAGTTAAGCTTAAAATAATTGTATTTAGGTAGAAATGATCCAAAATATTTACATATATAATATTAAATTGTTATTTTGTTTGAATATTGAAGTATGGACCAAATGGTCCACTAACCTAACATTCGTAAGTTTTTTCTAACCTAACAGCAGGGTTAATATGTACATTAGGGTGGCCCAAATAATGATTTTTTTTTTCAGATTTCATCGATCGCCGGGCAAATTATGGTTGGTTTGGTCTAAAAAGTATTTGTTTAAATTTTAAGCTAAATCGGAATTTAACCCCACTTGCCTTTGGGGAGTTAAAGTTGTGCCTCAAAAAAATATTTTTTCCCACACACAAAATATTTTTTAAGTTAATTCAACTGAAAAAACGTTTACAACAATCGTTTTTCATTTTAAAAAACGGTTTACTTATATATCATTTCAAACAACATACTTTTTCAGGTATTTTTCAACGTTAATAAATGACTAGACATTCCGTAAAAACAAATGATATTTCAATTATTTTAACTGATTAAAATTTTTATTTTGTGGAGGAGTAAAAATATATATTTTTTTAATAACAAACTACAAAGACCGTATTTCTGAAAAATTATACGGTATAATTAGTCACAAATAATTTAACTGATAAAAATATTTTTCTGCAAATTTTGTAGTTTATTTTTTCAACAACTGAATAGTTCATGCGAATAAAGACGAATAGACCATTTGTAGAATTTTACAGGGGACAATAAAAACGCAGGAAACGGTTAAAAAATAATATTTTTGTCAACTTTTTGGTATTAGCTTAAAGATTTAGGTCACATCTACCTATATACAAAATTTTAGTAAGGTATTCGAAAGAGAACTTGCCAAAAAATTGGACTTAAATTTTTGCTTAAATGGAAAAAGGGCGAATATCCAAAAAAATGTATTGAAATTTGAATAAAAATGTGTTATTTTGCAGCAGATTTTGACTACATTTTTATGAGACTTGCAAAACTTGACGAACTATGGTTGGTATTTGTTTGTAACACTTTAAGGACTTCAAGGATACACTTTTTAAGGATTGTCAGGACATGGAAAAAAAAATTTTTTTGTTAATTTTTTTTTTAATATTCCTGCTATTTGATGCAGTAGTAATTCTTTATGACACTAAATACATTTTTAGGAATTATAATATTAACCCTTGACTGCATACTACGACGTAACATAAAAGGACATGAACAAATTTTTGTTTTTTATTCCTGACATTGGATGCAGTATTAACACTAAAAGTTTGTATGTGCTAAGATTGTTTTTTTTTGTGTACAATTTCAAATTTTAGCTAATATCAATTTTAAACTCGCAGCTAAATAATTTTTATATAATATTTTGTTAAGGATGGATATTCGCCCTTTTTTCTTTCCACACTTTAAAGTGTTATAACTCAAGAACGGTAAAATTGTTTGGCAATATAATAAGTGTGGTTTGTTCTTCGTAATGTTCTTTTAACACATTGTTACTGAAAGTAAAATTTTTGTATGATTTTGTGTTGTATTTAATCAAAATTGTGCGTTAGTTCACTTCCAATTTAAACAAAAATATAAAAATATACGAATTATTGCACATTCAAAGTCATTTTTTTAGCCTTAAAAGTCAAAATTTCCCCAAAATTTCTGCATAGGATTGTAGGGCTCTGCTAATAATATGCATTTATGCAAAAAAACGTGTTTGCGAAAAAGTGGTATATTCGTCCTTATTCGCATGAACTATTCAACTGTATAAATAATTCAATATTTTAGTTTCCTTGAAAAACAAACGATAAAACGTATAGAACAAATTTAACTAAAAACTTTTTGAATAACCGTAAACAGTTACTGTAAAAATTTTCTGGGCGTACGAAGAAATTAAGTTGGGTTTTAAAAAATTCCGGTGAAAATTGTACAAATTATACGCATTTGAGTAAAAATGCATAAATTCAGTTTTTATAAATTTTTAGTTTATAGAGTGTAACACAAGCTTACAAATATTGAAAAATTATTCGATTTATGATATTTCATATTTATTTTCCATAAAGAATCACGCTCTGAATCCGAAAATGAAGTTAAAAAGATAAAAATTAGATCAGATTTCAAGATATTGTGAATTTCCATATTAAAAAAGTGGTTTGACATAAATAAAAATGTCTCGGTACAAAATTGGATTTTTTCACTTTTAGATAAAAGCTAGTTAAATACTTTCTAAATTCCCTATACAATATTTTTCAATCAGATTATCGCCTTAGAATCTATTCATCGATATAGAATCTATTCATCGATATATCTTTAATTTAAACGAAATTAAGAGAAAAAGTAAATTCTATTGTAAGTTTTACTCACTTAAAAAATTTTGAAATTTTATTTCTGAACGTAAAGGTCAATTCTAATTTATTACGACGAAAATAAGAGGTTTTTTAATAAAATCCGTCGAAAAATGTGCTTTAGATTTATTTTATTTTTAGATATGTTGTAGTACATATTAAATGCAACTTGCACACAAATTTTCAGCCTTTTATTCTAAGTAAGTGTTGAGTAATCAATTTTTCAAAATGGCGATTTAAAAAAAAAATTAAGAAATTGAAATATTCAATTATTTTTGACCAGTAAAAAAATCGATATCGTAAAAAAACTTGGACAACATTTTGTTGGTATTTAAATGTTGTTTTAGAAAAAAATATAAAAAAGTTATTAGAAGTAATTGTGACTTACTACTATTTTTTAACGTTTAAAAATAAAAACCGACTTTTTGAAAAAGTCCGAAACCATAGATTTTTTTTAAAACTATAAAAAATCTACTCTAAATTACGCAACTTTAAAGCCACAATTCGAGATGTGATCACAATTCTTTCAATATTTTTTTTTCAAATTTGGAAAATTTTACCTTTTTTTACTATTATGTATTTAATATACTGAAAAAAAAAAATAATTTGTTAAATGTTGACCACAACTTCACTTGGGTATGTTAATTTGGATGTAGAAAGTTGTGTTACAAAATTTCAAGCTAATCGGATATGGGTAAGGTGTGCCGCATCGGCTATGAAGTTTTAAAACAAATTGCAGGGGGAAAAATGCCTTTTTATTCATTTTCTCAATTTTGTAGATAGTTTTAGTTATGTTTAAATTCAAATGGTTACAAAATTATGATTTGAAGTAAAATGGCTCTCAAATAAGGTACGAAAAACTAAAATCGGTTTTAAAATCAGCCAAGTTATTACCACTTCCCCAGGCATCTAACGTGAGTCATGCCACTTGATTATGGAATACGCACACAAAAAAAACTTCGATGTAATATTGCCTAAACTGGCAAAGGTATTTCCTTTTTGTATGAAATAAAAAAAAATAGTTTTATTACCTATAAGCATGAGTAATATTTCACCTAAAAGCAAAGTTGTTTTTACCAATGCTAAATAGGAAACATCTTCGAAATTTTTTTGACATAATCTTTAATTTGAAAACATTTATTTTAATTATTTTTTTTTCTTAACATCAACAAAAAACAAAATTTAATACGCAAAAAATCTTCTAAAAAGGTAAATTATATCTATAAATTATAATTAGGTTTGGTATTGATAAATATTATTTTCAGATAACATGTGCCGCCAAGTTAATCTGCCTGGACAAAAATATCTTTCATTAGAAGACCACTAAGACGTAGATGACAAATACAATGGATAAATATTTCTAAAGAAAAGCCATCAATTACAACTAAATTACAAAAGAACTCCACCGTGTTGTCTATGGTTTTGTTCAATTGCATCATACAATGGTACGGAATACATAGGTTATGAAAAGTGTAAGTGGACCTTAAATCTTAATTTGGTATCTAGGCGTCTTATATTCTGAGGATCATGGAAAAAGTCTGAGATAATAAGGCAAAGTTCGAATAGAAAACTATCAGCTTCTGAGACTTTTTTCTTAAAAAAAGTCTCAGATTCTAAGACAATTATGTGGAAATGTGGAAAATGTGGAAATGGGCTAATAATAATGGCCTAAACGTTAACCCGGAAAAAACGGAAATGGTACTTTTTACGAACAGGTACAAAATAGAGACGTTTAAGATCGAGATAAATGGAGTTAGAATTCCGTTATCAAACCAAGCGAAATTTTTAGGAATCATTTTAGACAGTAAACTGTCATGGAAACAAAACACCGAAGAAAGGGTCAAGAAGGCATACAACGCCTTTTACGCATGCAAGAAAATGTTTGGCGCAACTTGGGGACTGGAACCAAGGATCACTTACTGGATTTATACTTCTGTAGTAAGACCAATCTTACTGTATAGAGTTATGGTCTGGTATAACGCACTGGAGCGTAATGCGACGCACTTAAAATTTCAGAGAATTCAACGTCTCATGGGTTTATGCATCACAGGCGCTCTGAGAACAACATCAGCTGAATCTATTGACACGCTACTGCACCTGATACCAATTGACATCTTTGCTAAGGGGGAGGCTTATAAGTCCTGCCTTCGTCTCAAAGAGTCAAATTTATTCAGGCAACGCAATTTTGGACACAGTAACATGGACAATTTAAATGATATTGCCACCGAGTACAGAGTGCCCAAACTTATTTTCGACCGGAAATACGACGTAGAATTTCCGACTCGAGAATTTTGGTCAAACTGGCAAAACCCCCCAATGAACGCTATTAACATATTCACAGACAGCTCCAAACAATCCATGGGAGTCGGTGCAGGTTTTTCAACGAGTTTGCGAGATTTAGAGAAGACTTTCATCCTTCCATTCGACTCTAGCATTTTCCAGGCCGAAATAGTTGCCATAAGCAGGGCGGCTTTACAGTTCGGTGATGAGACAAACAGAGAATTTAACATTTACGTTGACAGCCAAGCTGCTCTAAAAGCTCTCAAAAGCTTTTACATCAAGTCGAAAGTAGTTTTCGAATGCTTCGAGAACTTACAAAGTTTAGGGAGTATGAACAAGGTGAAACTAATATGGGTACCAGGTCACATAGGTATTCAAGGAAACGAGAGAGCGGACGAGCTCGCGAAACAAGGTGCTGATGGTATTGGTATTTCTGTGCATATTGATCCACCAATCCAGCACTTTAGATCGCTACGCGACATTCAAAACACTGCAATGGCTAATAGAAAGTGGAGAGAGCTAACGACGAGTGCGATCAGTAAAAGATTGTGGGCATGCTACAATCTAAGAAAAACTGAATACTTACTCTCACTCACTAGATGGAACTGCCGTGTACTTACTGGAGTGATCACCGGGCACTGCCTAATAGGTTATCATAGAAAGAAGATGGGACTTATTTCTGATGCAAGCTGTAGAAGGTGCGATGAACCTAACACTGAAGAAACGGTCGAACATATTCTTTGCCAATGTCCTGCTTTGGCCAGAACCCGACTGCACATTTTAGGCAGACATGACTTCGAGAGCTTGGAAACCGTTTCGAATGTCGACCTAAGGCAAATAGTACAATTCGCGATGAGGACAAACGCGTTCTATCAGCGTCGCTGAGGAATTATTGTGGTTTCGCTATGGACCATCCGGTCTATGTGAGGAGTCTTTGACTCCGCCACCTCTAACCTAACCTAACCTAAGACAATTATCTTAAAAAAAGTCATATATTTTTCTAATAGAATACGTCTCTTACTCTTCAAGAAAAATTGTCATATTATGAGACAGTTTTCCTAAAGAAAAATTCTCATACTCTGGGACAATTTCTTAATACAAAAAGTATATCTTTTAGAGTTTTTTATAGAAAAAGTATCACATTAATTTTTTTTATAGAAAAAGTTTAAGATGTTAAAATATATCCTTACAGAAAAAGTATCAGATTTTGAGATATTTTTCATACAGAAAAAGTCTAAGATTATAGGATTTTTTTTAGAAAAAGTTTCAAATGTTAAGGCATTTTTCTTATACAAAAAGTTTCAGATCTTGAGATCTAAGGTTCTGGAACGTGAGACATTTTTCTTAAAGAAAAATTCTAAGATTCTAAGACATTTTTCTTATAGAAAAATTCTTAAATTCTGAGACATTTTGTTTATAGAAAAATTTTCAGATTCTGAAACATTTGTCTTATAGAAAAATTCTCAGATTCAGAGACATTTTTCGTATAGAAAAAGTCTTAGATTTTGAGATATTTTTTTTATAGAAAATTTCAGATTCTAGTGGTTTTACTATATATTTTTCTATAAAAACAACTCTCAGAATCTGAGACTCCCAGAATATAAGACATTCTTTCTTTTGAAAACCTCTCAGAATCTGCGTCATTTATTCTATAGAAAAAATTGTAAAAAATTATGGGAAAAGACTTAGAATCTGAGACATTTTTTCTATAGAAAAAGTTTCTACAGAAAAAGTTTTAGAGTTTAAAACATTTTTCTATAGAAAAACTCGCAGAATCTCAGACAATTTTTCTATAGAAAAAGTCTCAGATTCTGAGACAATTTTTCTATAGAAAAAGTCTCAGATTCTGAGACAATTTTTCTATAGAAAAAGTCTCAGATTCTGAGACAATTTTTCTATAGAAAAAGTCTCAGATTCTGAGACAATTTTTCTATAGAAAAAGTCTCAGATTCTGAGACAATTTTTCTATAGAAAAAGTCTCAGATTCTGAGACAATTTTTCTATAGAAAAAGTCTAAGATTCTGATACAATTTTTCTATAGAAAAAGTCTCAGATTCTGATACAATTTTTCTATAGAAAAAGTCTCAGATTCTGAGACAATTTTTCTATAGAAAAAGTCTCAGATTCTGATACAATTTTTCTATAGAAAAAGTCTCAGATTCTGAGACAATTTTTCTATAGAAAAAGTCTCAGATTCTGATACAATTTTTCTATAGAAAAAGTCTCAGATTCTGAAACAATTTTTCTATAGAAAAAGTCTCAGATTCTAAGACAATTTTTCTATAGAAAAAGTCTCAGATTCTGAGACAATTTTTCTATAGAAAAATTCTCAGATTCTGACACAATTTTTCTATAGAAAAAGTCTCAGATTCTGGGACAATTTTTCTATAGAAAAAGTCTCAGATTCTGAGACAATTTTTCTATAGAAAAAGTCTGAAATTCTGAGACAATTTTTCTATAGAAAAAGTCTCAGATTCTGAGACAATTTTTCTATAGAAAAAGTCTCAGATTCTGATATATTTTTTTCATAGAAAAAGTTTCAGATTCTGAGACATTTTTTGTATAGAAAAAGTCACAGATTCTGAGGCATTTTTTCTATAGAAAAAGTCTCAGATTCTAATATATTTTTTCTGCAGAAAAACTTTCAGATTCTGAGACATTTTATCTATAGAAAAATTCTCAGATTCTGAGAAATTTTTTCTATAGAAAAAGTCCCAGATTCTGAGACAGTTTTTCTATAGAAAAAGTCTCAGATTATGAGAAATTTTTTCTCTCGTATGATTAAAATATTAATAAAGTAAATATGATTTTTATATTCCAGGTGGATTTGGAATTTGACTACATTTTTCTTATAAGTGGAATGGCTGTATAGTTTGGAGCACCCTAATGTATCTCATAATGTTTTTTTTAGTTTTTTTTTAATAAATATATAAATTAAAAAAAAAAACTCTTTTTATTTAGCCATTTATGGGTTAATTAAATTAAATAAAATACCAATTTAAAAATGAATATCTGCTAAGGCTCCGTTTGTAAATTTCCAAAATTTACAAGGAGTATTACCAAAAATTATAGGTAATTTTTCGAACATAGAAATTTGATAGGAATTTCCTATTATTTTTGTAATTGTGCCTAAAATTTTAGCAACTGCCATGTTGCCTTAAAACTTAGCTGATATTATACTACAATTTTAGGAAATATTACCTCTATTTTTTTTTGTGTGCGGGTCCCATTTTTGAAATTTTTTAAAATTATTTGCTGTAATAACATTTTTTTATCTTTCGTGTTCCAGTGTAATATTTTTTTGAATTTTCCAAATTTAAAAAAAAAAACAAAAATTAAATTGGAGATTTCAAAACAGTGTTGAAAAATGCAGCCATTTTTAACATTAATTTAAAACATGATAGTAATACACAATATGAAAAATACTTGTCATCTAATTATATTTGAACATGAAGAATGAAAAAATGTTATTACAATAGTAATTCAAACTTAACTTATAATACCAAAAAACTTGAGAAAACAGCAAAAAAATCATATTTTCCCTAGTAATCCGTTATAAAACGTCAAGGCCGATGCCGCACACCTTACCCATATCTGATCATCCTAAATTTTTGTGAGACGTATTTTTACACCTAAATGAATATAACTAGGGCAAGTAAGGGTTAATATCTAACAATTTTTTTTTTGGTGCACCATATAAAATAAATCAGAGTCAAAAAAGAAAGGTGTAATTTTCTAAATTTGAAAAAATAGAATCAATTATGATCACATCTCGAATTATGGCTTAAAATTTGCGTAATTTAGAGTACAATTTTTAGAGTTAAAAAAAAAATCAAAGGTTTCGAACTTTTTTAAAAAGTCGGTTTTATTTTCCAATCGCCAAAAAATTAGCGACAGTTACTTCGAATAATTTTTTGATATTTTTTTTCTAAAACTGCATTTAAATAACAACAAATTGTTGTCCAACTTTTTTAAGATATCGATATTTTTTACTGGTCAAAATTAAATTAAAATTTCAATTTCTTAGTTCTAAATTTGAAAAAATAGAATCAATTATGATCACATCTCGAATTATGGCTTAAAATTTGCGTAATTTAGAGTACAATTTTTAGAGTTAAAAAAAAAATCAAAGGTTTCGAACTTTTTTAAAAAGTCGGTTTTATTTTCCAATCGCCAAAAAATTAGCGACAGTTACTTCGAATAATTTTTTGATATTTTTTTTCTAAAACTGCATTTAAATAACAACAAATTGTTGTCCAACTTTTTTAAGATATCGATATTTTTTACTGGTCAAAATTAAATTAAAATTTCAATTTCTTAGTTTTTTATTCAAAAAATCGCCATTTTGATTACCAAATTGATTACTCAACCCCATCTTGGGATAAAAGGCTCAAAATTGGTGTGCAAGTTGCATTTAATACGTACTAAAAAATATCTAAAAAGAAAATAAATCGAAGGGAGTCGGGTTCAAAAGTGTGCGATTTTTATATTTATTTTGGGTGGGCCGAATGGAAAAACATACAAAATAACTGTATTTGTATAAAAACCGAATTCTGCATTTTTACTCAAATCCACGCAACTAATACATTTTTCAACGGACTTTTTTAAAGACAATGAAATCGATTAATTTAGGTAAAACACCTTTTAAAAAACCCGTGTAAAAAAATAATTATATCAAAACATATCTCCTTTGATAAAAACATATATGGATCATATCTAAATGGATATAATCAGATCTACTGCATATATATTCATATCTGCTTCAGATATGTTTTGATCCGTAAATTGAGTCTATCTGGCATATATGGCATATATGATCAAACATTTTCAGATATGTTCATATATGTGAAATTGTCAGATAGACTCAATTTACGGATCAAAACATATCTGAAGCAGATATGAATATATATGGAGTAGATCTGATTAGATCCATTTATATATGATCCATATATGTTTTTATCAAAGGAGATATGTTTTGATATAATTATATTTTTACACGGGAAGGTACAAATTTGAAAAGTTGGCAATTTCTCAAAATCTGTTCTACTTTTAAAACTTTGGAGTAGATTTTTGGATTTAGCGTAAAATTGTACATGGAAAATTAATGCAAAATGTCGTGGATCGCAATTTTTTTTAATTTGTAGGCTAGTGAAATAGAAAAGTTTAATGAACAATTTTTTGGCGCAGAAATTGTTTTTGAGTGTAAAAATCTTTGAAGAAATCAAATTGTTTTTAGTGACAAATTACACTTTAAAACAATTAATAATTTTCTAAAATTTCTACCGATTTGGCTGATACCTTTCTCTTTGTTTTCCAAAAAACTTGAAAAGCCGGTTAACCGCAATTTTTTTGTCAATTTAAGCTATCCTTCCTTTTTAATATAAAAAAAAATTATTTAATTTGTTTGTGCCATTTTTAGTAAATTAAATATATTTTTTTGTAAATTTACATAAAGTTGTGGTAAATTTACACATTTTCTTCGTAACTCTATGTCCCATTTATAAATTTACAAATCTTTAATAAAAATTTGACAAAAATAAATGTAGATATACAATTTGGCTAGTACATTTTTAGGAAACGTTTATTTGTAGAATGCAATTTTTTAGTTAATTATACGAAATATTAGGTATGTTTGTATGTTGTATTACATGTAAATACATTCCGTAACATTTAGCCTTTAGAATTATTATATATTTCCATTTAAATTGTAATGTTTACTGAATATTTATTAAGTTATTTGCTCTTGGAGCTTCACAAATACAAACAAAGATAATTATCATAAATTCAATTTATTAAAGACCATTTAAACACATAAATTTCCAATGTGTCAATATACCCAGCAAAAATTAAAAAAGGGGTATTTACACACACAGAAAAAAATAAAAAAAATATTTGAGTAAATTTTTAATACTATTGCGTAAAAAATTACTCAATTTTGCACCAGTAAACGATTTAATAGTATTGAGTAAATTTTTAATAAAAATTTATCAAATGTTTGAAAAAAAATTGGAGTAAATTTTTAATTGACACAATTAAACATTTACTCAAAATTTATCTATTTTTTTTTTTAAAGTTTAAAAAAGTTTTAAATTTTTTTACAAAAAAAAAAACAAAAAACTTGTTTTTTCAAACTTTACCAAACATATTTATGTTTCAAAAACATAGGAAAATATTATAAAGACGATTACAAACATTCATATACATACACAAAAAACTATAAACTAAACGAGAATTCTAAAAACTATGAGAGTTAAAAAAAAAAATAAAAAAACTATTAAATTTGTATTAAATTACACTGTGCTACAAAAAACACAAAATCGGATTTACTTTTAAAATGAGGCAGTTTAGGTTGTAGGTCTCGTCGAAACGATCACAAAAATGCCCATCAAACTTGCCAGACACCCTCAAATTTTAAAGTTATTGTCAAAAAACGTTTTTTTGGGACCTTTCTCACTAAACCACGTGTAACTTAAAAAGTTTTCCACCGATTTTCAATTTTTTAACTGTTTTGGATAGAAGGAATATAGGGCTTTTTATGTATGTGAATTGGTCTATACATATAAGAAAGATATGTATTGATTTTTTCAACAATATCTAAATTTTTTGTTAATTTTTGAAAAATTTTTGAGTTTATCGATTTTTTTCTGCTATAGTTTGTTCAACAATATTTATATTTTTAAACGTTCTCTTAAAGAAAATTTAATTGTGAATACGACGAGCTTTATGCCGAAAAAATCGAATAATAATTGACAGAGTTGTGGTAATTTTTATAAAAAATAAAATTAAGAATTTGCATGAAATTGCCGTTCGGACAACCCAGGCAAAAAAAATAAAAAAATAAACGAACATACTGAGAGGTCGGGTATCATTATTTTAAAGGTTTTTGGCCCCCTGAATTCGAATTTGACCTTGGAATTGCGCTATCTTATTAAGTTTTTGATATATCAGTTTATGTTTAATATCTCAAAAACCTCACGCGATAGAGCAATTAAAAGGCCAGATTCGGATTCAGCGCGCCAAAAACCTTTAAAAATATTGTACATGACCTCTTATGATAAATTTATTTTTTTTGCCTGGGTTATCTGAACGGCGATTTTCTGCAAAATCTTAATTTTCTTTTTTAGAAAAATTATCACAACTTTGTCAATTCTTATCTGATTTTTTCAGGATAATGCTCATCGTATTAAGAATTAAATTTTCTTTAAAAATACGTTCATAAATATATAGGTTGTTAAACGAACTATAGCAGAAAAAAATCGATAAACTCAAAAAATTTTCAAAAAATAGCAAAAAAATTAGATATTATAGAAAAAATCAATAGATATCTTTCTTATATGTGTAGACCAATTCATACACATGGAAAGCCCAATTCTTCTTCTATCCAAAACAGTTAAAAAATTTTAAAATCGATTGAAAATTTTCTGAATTACACAAGGTTTAGTGAGCAAAGTCCCAAAAAACGTTTTTTGACAATAACTTAAAAATTTGAGGGTGTCTGGCAAGTTTAATGGGCATTTTTGTGATCTACTCGACAAAACCAACAACCTTTACCATGTCACATCAGAAGTATTTTTTCACTGTAGCACAGTGTTATTTACTTAAATTGTTTTTAAAATTTTAAAGTAAATTTTTAATTGCGTCAATTAAAAAATTACTTAAATTTTTGTTTTTAAATTTAAACAAGCGATTACTCAAATTTGTTTCCTCTATATTTTTTTCTGTGCAATTTGTCAAATGTGTCGACTCTCTTGTGATATTATTTAAAACAATAAAGAGGCTTAAAAACTTTATTAACTTGAACGAAGAGAATGTTAAACTAAAAAAAAAATAGTAAATTCAATATTATTTTCGATGTCCATTAGGGCGTCCCGCCAAAACTAATTTTCCGAGTTTCATATCGTAATACCTGCCAAACGATGACCACGTAAGAGCTGATTGTAAAGAAATGGGCGTACAGACATAGCGCCCAAGTTCATATCGCCCAATTTAAAAAAGTCATTCCACCCAAAAAATATGTGTGTTATTTGTTGTTGCAAAATTTTTTGGACGATATGGCCATTATTTTGGGTATTTTAACAATTTTCTTTAAATTAATATAAATTATCAAAAATGTCCCATTACCAATATATCAAAATGCTGAATTTATAAAATGTCATAGCACCCAAAAAAGTAATCATAAAACTCACCAATATTGTTTTTTTAACACAATATTTTAAAGTTTTTATGCGTAGCCGGCCTTCGGCCGGGCTTGGGGATTGCAGAATCCATGCATTAAGCACACCCTCTCCGCAAGGTAAAGTTTTCTAGGGTAGCAGGCCTTTACGCTATCAAAATTGTTATGCCTCAAAAAGGCCTGATAACCAAAATAGCTTTGGTTTGCAAAGAGGGTGGGTTTAATGCATTGTAATGTAATCCCTTAAGCCTGAATTAGTTTAAACGTACATGAAACGTAGACTCTCAAACAAAATCTAGTAAGTAAAAAAAGTACAGAACATTTTTTTTATGTTTTGTTTGTGTCTAACATATTGTATTTTTTGTCACGTCAAAACGTAGAGAATTTCTATTGAAAATAGAATTTCTCTACGTTTCAACGAGACAAAAAATACAACGTGTTAGACAAACATACAATATAAATAAAAATGTTCTGTACTTTTTTTACTTACTGAATTTTGTTTAAGAGTCTACGTTTCATGCACGTTTAAAGTAATTCAGGCTTTAGCCCGGCCGAAGGCCGCCTATGCAGAAACCTTTATTACAAAAAAAAAAAAACAAATCACAGAAGTCGTAATATTGACATTTCGCCCAAAAACAATATTTTCGATTTTTTGACAATTTTGTTTTGGGAGAAATAACATTTTTAGACCTTTCATTTTGGGCTATATGTCGCAGCTTGGGCGATATGACATTTGCGGTTTTGGGCGATAAGACCATGGGCGCTATGTCCGTACGCCGGGAAAATGTATGACAAAAATTTCAAATTTCTTTATCCGGCAACCAGCGATCAAAGTTTGAAAAAATACGCTATTCGACCAAAATTCATGTCAGATTATGTTTTACCTAATCCGGCTCAAAATTTATGAATTTTTTGCGTACTTTATGGGAAAAATATTGAAAAAATTCGAAAAAAGTGATTTTTGTCAACAGATTTTTAAACTTAAAAATTATTTTTTATAATAGTTTGTCTTAAATCAGTATGTTATGTGAAAAATATTAAATGCTATGTGAAAAAAAAACAAAAATATATAAAAATAACTGGAGTGTTTGAAACCGGTATGGAAATAATTTTTAGAAATTTAATTTTTCTTTTGCATTTTTTACCTTGAACCTTATAACAAATATAATTAGAGCCCGAGCTACATCTGTACAGAAAAACCACTAATAAAAGTACTGATAACATATGCCGCCATTAGGCATATCTCCGAAACAGAAAATGTAAATTCCTTCATTTGTCTGAGTTCAAGATCATTTTGGTAACCCTTGCGAAATAATGTAAGATACAAAAAAGTTGAAAAAAAGTATGAAGTGAGGTTGAGATTGCTAGAAATAGAATTGTAGTGTTGGAAACTGTTAAAATTTATTCTGTAGAAACTATAATGATTCACATGTATAAATAACAATTTCCAATAACAAGACAAACCGACATTAAAAATCCTACTGATGATAACACTAACTGGAGTGTTTGAAACCGGTATGGGAATACCAGAAATATCTATAATTTTTAGAAATTTGATTTTTCTTCTGCATTTTTTTAACTTAAACCTCATAACAAATATAATTAGATCCCTCGACCTGTACTTACAGCTCGATCTGTACTTACAGAAAAAACAATAAAGATCAGCATCTGTGGACCAAAATAGCTGATCAGCATTTTTGGACCAAAATCGCATTTTTAAAATTTTTAAAATTTTTTTAGATAACATACTTTACATTTTCTAAGTTTTGGTACAAATTTGGATAAAAAATAATTTTTATGTTTAAAAATCGGATCCACAGATCCAATTCGCTTTTTTGGAATTTTTCAAATATTTTTCCCATAAAGTACGCAACAATTCCCAAATTTTTAGCCAGATTTGTTTTAAAAATGCGGATATGAATTTTGGTCGAAAAACGGAATTTTATCTAACTTTGACTGCTGGTTGCTGACTGAAGATTCACTAGAAAAATTTTTTCTTAAATTTTCCCACAATCAGCAATTCCGTGGCCATCAGTTGGCAGGTATTACGACACGAAATTTTGACTTTTACAAGCTAAATGTCGAAAGGATATCTTATATAATTCGGTTATTAGAGTCATTTAAGTCAAAATTAAATGGGACTTTTACATGGGAGGTAGCTCTAAACCTGGACCGATTTTTTGCAATTTTAATAGACCTCGTCTTTAGGCCAGACAAAGCTAAAATTTCAAATGTCAGCCAAATCGATTGATAATTGCGGCCTGTATCGTTTAGATGGATGGACAGACAGGCATCGCTAGAATGACTTGGAAAAGTTATTCTGATTCAATCGGTACACTCAAAAAATTATGTCATTAACTGTTTGTAGTTTATTTAAAAAGTTTTCCGTTTAGTCGTTTTTAAAAGAAAAAACATTTGTTTGATGTTCAGTTTTTATTAATGACTACTTCAGTCCTTTGTTTCAAAAATAACACACTAAAAAATAAAGACTTTCATTAACATTTAATTTTTGTTCTGTAAGTAAAAACTACTGATTATTCTTTTGGTTTTTAATGATTTGTGTAAGTAATTTTTTTTTTAATTGTTGGTATTTTTTAATGAAATATCATTAGTTTTTACCTACACAAGTCAGTTATTTTTTTGTAGAAATAAAAATCAAAAAATTATTTATAGAAATATAAAAACATGTTTGTATCAAGTGACTTCGGCACGATGGGTAGAGTGTCTGGCCAGAATGTAGTTGATTGCGGGATCTATTCCCCAAAAATTTTATTCAAAATTTTTAAAAAAATATTTCAATAAAAAATTGTAATAAATTACCTACGAAATCATTAATTTTTATTGTTTTCGTAGGTTATTTTTTTGAAATTTGTTGGTAAAAATAACAGAACTATCATTAATTTTTAATGTTTTCGTTGGTTATTTTTTTCGAATTTGTTGGTAAAAAAGAGTGAAAAAAACGTAATTTTTTAATGTTTAATGTTATTTATTTTAGAAAATTTTGTCAACAGTAAAAAATAAATGTTGATGTTTTTAAAACAAATGAATAATTACTGGGATGGTTTTCAATTGTTTATTCACTGGTTTTAAGTGTGTTTTTCATTTGTTTTTGCCTACAAAATATTTTGAGTGTATACTCGAAAGTGGGTCTAGGACCAATATTTCGGGTAGTTGCAAACAACAGCCCAAAGTCATTATACCCTGTACCACAGAGTAGTGTAAGGTATAAACCATAGAAAAGATTAGAAGGTACGCAGTGTTGTATTTAATGTATTTTCCAATATGGTGGCAAAATGCTTGTTCTTCCTCATCTCACACGTATTTAATATCAAATTAGATTCTTTGTTTATAAAAAATGGAATTTGGGTTTCATTTAATTAAAATTATTATTTATTTTGCTTTATTCAACGTTTTTTGAAGATAATACGCACTAATGATAGTTTAAAAACTTGTTTTCCTCTTGTTGTTTTTGCTTTGTTGTTGTTCTTCTTATGTTTCATTGTTTTTATTAAACGTCAAATGTTACATAATGTGCTGTCACTAATACTTATTCAAGCGAAATACGACTCTGTTTCACATCTATTTTTTTCTATGGTATAAACACACAAAAATCGAAAATTTTTTATCATTGTGTTTTTTTTTTTTTTTTTTTTAATTTTGGATTTTGCCGCCAGTGAACGTTACACAGTGTGTTTTTTAAACTGGTTGAGTGATCAAAAATAGGAAAAAGTTGAAAATTTCTTTTTCAATTTTTGAATTTAAAAAAAATTATTCTAATAGAAAAATATCTGAATTTTCCAAATCTGGTATTGATTTTTCTGTATCTGTTGTGGTTAAAAAGATATACTTGCCGAAATTGAGAAAAAATTTCATAGTTTCGTTTTAATTTTTTTTTTAAAGTTTTAAGTTTCAGGACGTGCCAAAACCAAACGGTTTGAGATATTTCCAAAAATTTTTTTTTGTTTGAAAGCTACATTTGTTAGTAATTTATACTACAGTTTATGGGAAATTTCAGCTCAGGTTTATTCTAAATTTTTAATTGTTTTTAAAAACCCTTTTTTTTACCATATTTTTCTACTTTACATAAGCTTTTAACTATGATGCAACCGTCGGCAAGCTTAGCTCTTCATACAAGATATTCTCTGATATATTCCTAGCAATAATTTTTGCATTCCAGCTGCAAACTCCTGCAAACTAAACTGACTTTAGGTGTTTGAATGCATTGAAGTCAGTAAAATTATTGTTTTAATATCGATTTTGAAAATTAAAAAAAGTAATAAGTGAACTGTAAAAAAATTTAAAAATATGCCAGCGTCATATTATCTATTAAAATTAAATTTAAGCTTATAATAATGCTTTAGAACTAACTGGTACGAGGATTGATTGCTCAAAACAGAAATTTGGCAATACTAACGAATGTAAAAGTTCGATGCGATTTTCGAGTCTGTTAATCCCATTCAATCAATTACAAAAATTATTGCGCATCATCTGCAATTATTTAACAAAATTTTAAATGCCATAAACTGTCGCAAAATCATCGCTTTAAAAAATTTTGAAGAACTTGATTCAAGAAAATTAAAATTACATTATGACCTATATTGATTCTGGAAAAATTCATCTCCAACAATCCATAAGGTTCTTTGTTAAAATGAACAAATTTTAAAACATCACTTCTTTTCCATTGGTGAGTAATCGGAAGATGCGTACGGAGCAAAAATAAGGAGTATAGAGAATTTAGATTAAGACCATTTTTAAAATGCAACCGAATGCCGCTAAACACAGATTTGGTGATTTTTTAATGATATCAGCTGACTCTCTGATATCATTTCTACTTTATTCTGTTAAAAAAGGCATAAAAAAGAATTACGAAAAGATTCAGAAGATCTTTAAAAAACAAAAAATTTTCTTAAATTTTGTTAGCTTTTATGCACGTATTTTGTATGGGTGCCACCTTATTTCATGTGGTTTGTTTATAGCTATATTATTGAAGAACCAAATGCAAAAAACCGCGTGCCAAAATATTGAACCGTTCCAAAGTTACAGATTTTTGATCACTCACACTACCAAAAAAACACACTGTGTGTTATTTAAAAAAAAAAATTAATGTTTTTTTCTCACGGTGCTTTATATGTATTCCGGGTGGCCCACACAAAAATCCAGCTTTTGTTTTTATGAACTTCCTTAATATTTCATTTAGTAAAAACATTTTGAGTAGGTTTATTCTAGCTCGAGGTCATTATTTCCTTTACTTATTAAAACTATGATATTCTTATAGAATAATTTTCAAGATAATTATTTTTCTGTTTAAAATTTATTTATGTTGGTAATTTTTGCAAGACTTAATCGACACGTGTTTTTGAATTTGACGTTTAGGCTGGTGTCTAATTTTAAAAAAGGTTGCAGGACACCACCTCAGTTTGACTATGTAAGCTAACGATTATCGAAAAAGATAACAAGAATTACTATTTTCATTTTCTTAAAACCAAAAATTTTAATAACTTGGGTTTGTAACTTGGATAATAATTCACCTCGTGGTGAATAAAGCCGTTTTTCACCAGCTGGTGAATAAAAAGTAACATAATTATTTTTCAACAACAAAATTTTTTTTTTCATCAAAGTTTTTTTTTCATCAATTTTTTTTTCCATCAATTTTTTTTCCATCAATTTTTTTTTCATCAATTTTTTTTTTTCATCAAACTTTTTTTTTCATCAAATTTTTTTTTCTTAATTTTTTTTTTTTTTCATCAAATATATTCTTTGGTGACGAATCTTTTATACTCTCCAAAATGTAAAAACACTTTTTTGCTCTTATTTTTGCACTCACTTACGAAATGTACAGCTCTTTTGGGTTTTAAATGGGGTCCTCGACTGATATTTCAATTCGATTTGCATGGAATAGCAAAGTAATATAACATTATTTAAAAAAAAAACTTTGCTTTGGCAAGTACACCCAAGTACGCAAAACATTATCATGATTTAATGTTTTGGACAAGTGTACTAAATTCGCAGGCATTTTTTTAATTTGTTTAAGAGGTAAAACTAATATCTTTAAACCATAGATGGGAATTTTTCATTACCATTGAAATTTAATTACCATTGGTTGATATCAATGGTAATGAAAAAATTTTCATTACCATTTAATGGTAATTAAATTTTTTTAATTGAAAAAATAATTACTAATGGTAATGAAATGCACCAATTGTTGAAAAACACCAATTATAATTGGTTTCAAAACCATTGGTTTGCACATTTTTGTTTTTTTGAAAAGTTTAAAATTTAGACATCAAAGTATGTTTTTACAAAAAAAATATGAAAATGTTAAAGACAAAAAACAAAACGCAAATAAAAATTTCAAATATTGTGTTATACAAAGGCAATCAACGTGTGTTTGGTTTATAAAATGTGAAAAACTAAAACACCATATTACAAAAAACCACAGATTTTTCCAAATATTAACGATTTTGACAATATTGTGACGACTTTTACTAATGGTAATTATTTTTTTTAAGTGCTGCCATACCAATGGTAATTATTTTTTTTTAATTTTCATTAGTAATTAAATTGATAAGTAATTTAATTGGTACAATTGATACAACCAATGGTAATGAAAAAAATTTCATTAACATTGACATCAATTAAATGGTAATTAAACCATCAATTAATTGGTCCCTTTAATTAATTAGTCCCATCTATGCTTTAAACAAATTCACAAAAAAAAAAACAGTGTAAAACAGTAATCATTTGAATTTAAGAATTTCAGTTTTTCAACACATTTGCCAATAAAAAAAAATATTTAACCAATTGATTGGGAAAAACTTTCAACATTTCTGCACTCCATATACTCCAACCAACCCGAATTTTCATACGAGAAACCCTACAATCATATTATGGTTAAGAATAGTGAATCGATTTTAGTTACACTATTTCACAACAAATAAATTTTTCATACAACAGTTTTTTGCTGGGCTTTTATAAATGTTTGTACTTGTATATTAAAACCTATAGTATGTATGATATATGTAAATTATAATTTATGTTGTAATAATTTTACATGCAGCAAAAATAAAATAACAAAAAATAAATTAGATTTACAAATATTTAATTTATATTTAACAAAACTGAAACAAAAAAACAATAAATTTATGCAAATTGTATGCAAAATGTATGAATGAATAAAATATATATTTGTATAAATTTAACTTAAATGTAATAAAATGCATACATATTTCATACTAAACAATTAAAAAAAATATTTTTTTTATTTAAAGTAACATTGAATGGTAAATTTCGTTTAGTAAATAAAAGCCACACACAGTGATGGTTCGTATGAAAATCAGGCACGGATGCAATATCCATTTTTTTTAAACGTTTAAAATATTACAATCCATATAAATTCTAATTCATTTTTATTTAAAAATAAAAATGATGATCTTTAAAATGTTATACTTAGAGTAGGACATTTTAACCCTTTAAACGCCTAATTTTAAAAAAAAAAGTTTCAAATATGACGCCTTAAAATAGGAGATGTAGGGTTATATGTTCACTAAAAAGAAGCGTTTTCAAATTTCACTGAAGACATAAACTAACGTTGTTTAACTCACAATCAGAAGTATGTTTATTACATTTTTTTGACTTATTCCACATGTCTTTTGTAAAATATATTTAAAAAAATATATTTTTTTTTTTTTCGCGAAAAACGCGGATTGACTTTAAAAGCCGGAGAGACAGGAATGTTATTCTTATCCTCAATTTCTGACTAGAGTGAACTTTCTCTAAAGTGTAATTATTTTTTTGCATATTTCGCAAAAACGAGAATTAATCTAAAAATGACTGCGAATTTTGTAAAAAGCAAAGCAAAGTTTTTTTTTTTTTAATTATGTTATATTACTTTGCTATTCCATGCAAAAGGAATTGAAATATCAGTCGAGGACCCCATTAAAAAACCAAAAGAGCTGTACATTTCGTAAGTGAGTGCAAAAATAAGTGCATAAAAGTGTTTTTACATTTTGGAGTATATAAAAGATTCGACACCAAAGAATATAACACTCTCACTTGTTTTATGTACATTTGATAAACAAATGGAAGATTTTTATGCGAAAAGCTTAGACTTGTTGAAAAAGTAGTTTTGGTAAATAAAAAATATTAAAAATTTAACGAACTCAAAATTTTTGGTGAAAAAAATTTTTTTTGGTAAGAAAAAATTTGATAATAAAAAATTTGATAAAAAAAATTTGATGAAAAAAATTGATGAAAAAAATATGATCAAAAAAATTTTTGATGAAAAACAAAAAAAAATATTGATGAAAATACAAAAAAATTGATGAAAAAAAATTTTGATGAAACAAAAAATTTTTGCTGAAAAAAACAAAAATTGATGAAAAAAAAAAAAAAAAATTTGATAAAAAAAGTTTTATAAAAAAAAAAAAAAATTGATACAAAAAAAAAATTATGAAAAAAAAAATTTTAAGAAAAAAAAATTTGATGAAAAAAAAACAAATTATGAAAAAAATTGATGGAAAAAAAATTGATGGAAAAAAATTGATGAAAAAAATTTGATAAAAAAAAATTGATGCAAAAAAAAAAAAAAAATTGATGAAAAAAAAAAAAATTTTTTGTTGCAAAATAATTATGGTACTTTTCATTCACCAGCTGGTAAAAAACGGTTTTATTCACCACGAGGTAAATTATTATCCAAGTTACAAACCCAAGTTCCCTGTGAAAAAATATACAAATATGATCATATATGCGTTCATACAGCGTCATGTAAGTCCATATATGAGGCATTCCACACCAAATGTCCAGCGAAAAAAAACTCGTGTACCGTAAACTTCTGAATAGCTTGTATGGATAGCCCTATATGGAACTTAGAAAATTGCGTTTTTGGTATTTAAATTTTTCAAAAACTGGGCTTAGGAGGCGTGGTCAAATATTGGAAAAATGGTCAAATTTGTGGCGAGTTGCCTTGATTAAACTTAAAAATTTACATTCTTATATAGTTTTGTATAGGCTATCGATTTTTTGGAAAATTTTCAGAAACCGTTCTGAAATTTTCCATTTTTTAAAAAAGTCAATTTATCAAAAATCCGGCCACATTTTTTTCTTTTTTTTTATTTTTTTTTTTTTTTAAGTTTAGATGTTTGTCCATCCACACAAAAAAATTCAGAAAAACATTTTTCGTTTTTTTCGAGAAAATCGCATTTGAATTTTTAATTTCATAACAATTTTGTAATTTGCTTGTATTTTCTTGTATTAACGTTGCGAATGAGTAATATTCATACTCATTCGCAACGATAACACAAGAAAATACAAGCAAATTACAAAATTGTTTTAATGTGATAAATATTTAATCAAGGCAACTCGCCACAAATTTGACCATTTTTACAATATTTGACCACGCCTTCTAAGCCCAGTTTTTGAAAATTAGAAAAACCAAAAACGCAATTTTCTTAGTTCCTTATAGGCTATCCAAACAACCTATTCAGAAATTTACGGGACACATGTTTTTCTGTAGCGGGACATTTGGGGTGGAATGCCTCATATGGAGCATATATGGATATTAGCATATCCCGAAATCAGTAAATTTTGAAATTTCTTTAGGGCATACCCCTAGAACGATGCTTATTGAAGAGCTGATTACGGAAAAAATAATTAAAAAAATGTTGGAGGCCATCTTCAGGGCGCAACCAGCGCTTAAAGTTTGCATCCGTGGTGCATTTGGTAAAAAAACATATTTTTTTTTTATTTTTAAAATTGGTGACTAAAGTTTCGTTAGGTAGAGTACATTCAGGACAAAAATATTTATAAAGTTTTCATGGAGAAGTTTTGGTCCAGCGCAACGTTTTGAAACTTCGAAGATGCATAATTTATTACATATTTTTTTAAGTTTTTGTAAAAAACAGCTTTTTATGCAAAGTCTTGAACATAAACTCCGTTTTATACAAAATCTTAAAAGAACTCTTACAAACTCCGGTTTTTACAAAAACTTAAAAAAATTTATACTAAATTACACCTTTTAAAAATTTCAAAACGTTGTGCTGGACCAAAATTGCTCCATGAAAACTTTACAAATATTTTTTCCAGAATGTACTCTACCAAACGAAACTTTTGGCATCAATTTTAAAAATAAAACAAATGCACTACGGATGCAAACTTTAAGCGCTGCACAGTGGACGGAGCTGTATGGAGACGGCGGCCAAAAATACTTCCATCATAGGTATAATCGTGAAACTTCGGTCACGGCTTTATAAATATGTCATAACTATTTAGTAATAAAATGGGAGTGGTTGATGGCTCATAATCACCCCCCACCACCCACCCCCATCCCAAGCACCCCCCACATAAGAAAAACGAAACTTGTTTTTAATTCACATTTGATTCAAATCTTTTTTACAAAATTAGTTTTAAAAAAAGAAAACATTGACTTATTACATTGAAATAATATGTAATAAAAAATTATAAAAAGTTTAAGGGGGGTTGTTACTAAAAAAACAGCCTTAATGTTAACAATTTTTAAACAGCTAAAAAAAAATAAATACGCATTAATTTTTAACTCAGTTTTTTTATATGAAAAATAAAAACCATATTTTTAAAAATTTAAAAATTTTGGTCAACTAGAATTGCCAGGGTTGCCACCCAATTGTGGGATGCTTTTTTTAAAGGATAAAATTGGCTGCAGTTATACAGAAAAGACTACTGGCCCGATTTTGGTAAATTTTTTTACGATTTGTCTGCATAATTAATGAATTCTTTTTTAAGTTAGCAAGTCGCATATCATCAGCAGCGGAGACATTAATTTCGGCTATTCGTCGTCGCTTTGTCCTGCTTGTACACTCTCCGAAACTTAATCTAGGACGTCTTCGATCTTGATTCAAGTCAGATGTATGTGAGTTTAATGAAATCGACTCCTTTTGGGAAAGTCAATCAGAATATGTATTTCAAACTCTTTTTTTTATACGATTGCATTTTTGCCTAAATTCTGAAATTTTTTTGCAATTATACTTTAAGCGTTGTTTTTTATTGACTTTCTTCAAAGGTGTAGCCCTCATTTTTAATATAGCTTATCACGATTTTCTTTACTTTTCGAGCTTTTTCAGCATTTGTACCTCTTTTTTAGCACCAAATATCAAAAATATGGAAACGAGAAAGTTTGCAATTATAACATGTGCCTATTGCAAAAGTATTTTTTAAAAAGGATAAAATTAAGAAATAAATAAAGTTAAAAGTTCATGAAAAAGAAAAAAACAAACACATTTCTTTACATGCATAACAAAAACAGAGCAACGCGAACATAAATTAACAAAACACCACACAAAAATTCAAAGTTTGACATCAAAACCAACGAGGCCGCTTTGATCTGTGGGAGATAATTCAAAGACATGCAAAGATATGCAGCTGACATTACCAATTTAAGAATCTTGGAATATTAACTAATAAAACAAAAAAAAAATCCGATTGGAGATTTCATGGGGGAACACAACTAAGACTATAGTTGAAATTTCAATATATGGACGAACAAACACTAACACTGACACTGGAGAGAAATTAATTTAATAAAAAATCCAGAACATGATAAATACATTGTAATTATTTTAAAATTAAGTTAATATCTTCATATTCAATATTCATTTTGGTTTATTTCAACAAAATTTTTTTTATGTGGTTTTAATTAATTTAAAGTTGAACCTAATTTTCCACTTTTTACTCTGCAAAAATCAACTGTTAACTTGCCCTATCTTTTGAAGCTGTTCTTAAAGAGTACAGTTGGAATAAAACAAAAACAACTTATAATTTTGAAACTTTGTTTTTATCAGAAATAGTGATGACACATTTGGTGACAAACTTTTGAATTTGATTTTTTATTTTTGGCCAATGGGATCGACCAGTGTGCGCTGGTTGCGCCCTGAAGATGACCTCCAAAAATTTTTTAATATTTTTTCCCGTAATCATCTCTTTACTAAGCATCATTCTAGTGGAGTGCCCTAAAATTTTTCATTTTCGGGACACGCTAATGGATATATATGACTGTATAAAGGCATATATGATCATATTTGCAACATATATGTCCATTAGGGATATAACCATTTGCATTTTTTTGCAAATATCAAAAAGAACCTATCATAGTGAGAAAGTACGTGCAAAATCAATAAGAAATGTGTGCTCTTTTTTCCGCGAATATTAAAAAAGGTTCGGCACCGATCGCGATGAAGTTTTCGTTAATAATTTTTTCAATTATTCAGGCAACCCATATTTCTAATATTGAAAACCATACTGTTATTTTATTTTTATTTCATTTATGTTGTAAAACGGCAAAAACCCAAAAAAACCGTTGAAGGGACGGATTCCCACACTAAAAATATTTTGTAAGTAAATTCAACTGAAAAAACGTTTAAAACAATCGTTTTTCCTTTTAAAAAACGGACTACTTATATTTCATTTGAAACAACAGACTTTTTCAGTTATTTTTAAACGTTAATAAATGACTAGGCATTCCGTAAAAACAAACGATATTTCAGTTATTTTAACTGTTTACAATTTTTCATTTTGTGGAGTAAAAATTAAATTTTTTGAATAACAAACTACAAAAACCGTTCTTCTGTAAAATTATACGGTATAATCAGTCACATATAATTTAACTGATAAAAATATTTTTCCGTAACTTTTGTAGTTTGTTGTTTTAACAACTGTGTAAATCATTCAATATTTTATTTTATTTGAAAAACAAACGATAAAACGTTTAAAACAACTTTAACTAAAAACTTTTTGAATAACCGTAAAAAAGTTACTGTAAAACTTTTCTGGGTGCACCACAAAATATAAAAAAATGAAATTTGTGGTGTTTTAGAAAATGCAATCGGTGCCGAAGGTTTTTTTACGAAAATGACCCCGGATAACATTTTTTGTTATCAGTATAACATTGCCCATACCGGTATGTTAGGTTCTTATTTTGGTTATACCCCTAATGTCCATATACGTAAAATAAGGGCATATGAACATATGTATATGACATATATGCTCCATATATGTCCACATATGTCATATATGGGCATATACCCTCATTTTACGTATATGGACATTAGACTGGCATTTTTCTGTATAGCAAAATTTTTACTTCTCCGATTTTCAAAGTCCGGGCATTTTTTTATTCTACTAGGCCTAAACCTCATGTGGTACCATTTTGAGGCCAATCGGGTTAAATTAACCCGTGGCTCCCGGCGGTCAAAGTTTTGGATTTTTGAAAAATTAAAAAAAAAAAATAAAAAATAAATATATCTTTCGACACATCATATTTGTTAATTTTGATGTGCTGAGCACGAATATCAAAAAAAAAAATTAAAATCGGTCGAACAGTATTCGAGAAATTTTTTAAAAAACGTCTCAAAATTTCATTCCGCCGACCCTTTTGTAGACCTTCATTTAAAACTAATTTCAGCCATATTCGATCATTTTAAGCAGTGGCGCCCTTCTATCAAAGTTTTGGACTGCTGGAAAATTCCCACAAAAATTTTGGATTTTTGAAAATGAAAAAATAAAAAAAAAAATATCTTGTGATACACTATTTTTATTAATTTTATCATGCTGAATACGAATATCAAAAAATTTATAAAATCGGTCGAACGGTTTTCGAGTATTCGCCATTTAAAATTTGTCAAAGAATTGTAAAATAGGCGTTTTTTTCCTACGTTTAGGAATTTTTTTTAAAAAAAACTCTAAAATTTTCTTTATTTTAACCCAATCAAAAAAAATGATTTTTAAGGCCCCGCTCTTTACGGCCCCGTCGCGTAGGGAAGGCGTGGTCGTAGGGGCGTAAAATTTTTCCTGAGTTATTTTTTAGTCAAAAGGAAAAAAATGAGGGGGTACTGTCTCAACATTTCCAACATTTCCAAAATAAGGGACACTCTAATGCTCATATATCCACATATCGCTCCTTTACTTGTATAGTGTCACAACTCAAAATATTTGATTTTGCAGAAAACACGTTTAAAGTTTACTATTGAAACTGGTTTTTAATTGAAAAAGGCCGGTACATAGAAAATGTAATAATGGCGTGTACTCTTCTCAAACGGTGAGTTTAAAAGATATTAATACGAATTTTTGACACAATACTATAAGGCACGTTATAACGAATAATTCTGCATCATTAACTCAAAAACGAATTTTTTGAGTTATGACACTATACAAGTAAAGGAGCGATATATTCATCCTTATATTAACATATATGTATCCATATATGCTCATTTTTCACCGGGTTATTAAAATTTTTGGTTTTAAGAAAATGAAAATAGTAATTCTTGTTTTCTTTTTCGTTAATTGTTAGCTTATATAGTCAAACTAAGGTGGCGTCCTGCAACTTTTTCAAAATTAGACACCAGCCTAAAAACATTATCATGTTAAAAAACTAGGATACACGTGAATTTTTTCGACACCACTCTCAAAATTTTTAGCCAAAATTTGGAATTTGTCGGACGGTGTTATAAAGAAATTAGAGTTTTCTGTTAAATCGGTATTTTTTAGAATAATTCTATTGATTTAATAAAAATTGTATTAAGTAGAAAGCATGAACCATTTTTTTTTTTAATTGATATTAGATTACAAAAAAACTTTTTAATACAATTTTCAGTCTTCATTTAACCACTATAAAATACAAAATATTCATAAACATAATGTGACAATTGAAAACTATGAAATGATAAATATTAATTAAAAACTTATTCAATTTTCCCCAAAAAAAAAAAAAACTCTAAAATTGCATACAAATCTCAAATCCACACTTCATAAAATTTTATATTCTATTTCCATCAAAATATTATACTAAAATTTATCACTCGTTTTGAATGAATTAATGTGGTCGGTGGTGGTGGTGGTGGGGATTGGTGCTGGTGGTGGTCGGACAAACTAAATGAAAATTGAAAATATATTTTTAATTTAATATGCCATCATCACTTCATCATCATAAAATAACAATTTGCACTTTGGTAAAATGAGACACGTACTTAGACTGACATACACACACACACACACACATAGACTTGGAATATTTCTGTTCCTTTGGGGCAACCGTTAATTTTAAACTACTGAACATTAATTTTAAAACGCACTCATAGTGCTCCCTTTTTCTATATCCCAACAGCAGCTCATTGTCATTAATTTTGTAGTGCTAATAATGACATAGACGACACCATTTACTATATTTTAAAAATTTTTTGACTAGTTAAAAAATTTCTCCATTTCATATAATTTTTGAAAAATATTTTATTTATTACGAGTATGTGTAGTAGGGTTAGTACTTTTTGCATTTTTTGCAAATATGCAACCTCCATCCTCGGAATCGTGTAGGGCATGGAAAATAACTAAAAACTGTTAGTTTAGTTTTTCGCGATCGTGAAAAAACTTCACGCACCAAATGCATTGAAGTTTTGTACAGGGTGGTCCAATAACTGGTATCTTTTTAAAATATGCAATGAAATGAACAATACTCAATAGTTTTGAAACCTTATGGCTTTATTTGAAAGAGCAAATATTCCCATTATTTATGGCAAACGACTTCATTCATGCGGTTGCCTGGGTTAGCTCCGCAGTAGCTCATTCTCGGCATCCATTTTTCTAATGTTTCTGGTTCTATCTCACGAATGGCTTGAACGATATTCGTCGAATGGGCCTAGAACATTTCTGGATTTCCCATGTTGCATGAATCTTTAACGAGACCCCTCAAAAAATTTTTTAAAGTTTTTAATCGGCAGCTCTGAAGTGATCAATTGTGACCGCGAATATGGCGAAAAACACGATTTCCGAACTAAGTGCGCAAAATATCGATTGTTTGATGGACTTTGGGACATATTGCGACATCCTTCTGAAATTAAATGCCATCCAAGTTGGTATATTCTATTACGGCCAACAAAAAGTCGGTAATCATGGCTATGTAGCGCTCATCTTTGACGAAAATGGGAGTTTCAGCTGTATTTTTGAAAATATTGTGTAATGATGCTGATACTCAAATCTATTGCTTTCTATAGATGAATTGGATTCTTTACAATATCTTGCGAGTTTTACGATCCCAAGATGTACCAATTTGTTTGTTAACATAACCTCATTTGAGTGCCTTATTTCGGTTAAAAACTTTTTTTCGAAAAACGTGCAGTTTGGCAGCGCAGTACTGCGCTACAACGCGATACAGCGGAGCAAGCCGAAGACGCATCAATGAAGTCGTTTGCCATAAAAAACGGGAATGTTTGCTCTTTCAAATAAAGCCATAAGGTTTCAAAACTATTGAGTATTGTTCATTTCATTGCATGTTTTAAAAAGATACCAGTTATTGGACCACCCCTTATATACGAATTTTTTATTTTTTTTTATTAAAGTTTCACTTTTCTCTTAATAACCAAGTTTTTGTGGTTCACTGCTTACAAAACCGTTACCCACAATTTTGGAGATGAAAGTTTGACCAATTCGCGCTATTATTGCATTTTTCTGCAAAAAAAAATGTCACTTAAGTTTAAGCAAATTAACTCAAAATAAGTATAATTTTTGTAATTTTCTTACAGAACTTTCAATAATACAAAATCATTTCCCACCATGAAAATGGACCAATTTGCGATTTTATTGGTTAATTTGCGAAAAAAAATTTATCGGACTGTTTTTTAATTTAGTAAAATATTATTTTCACTAAAAAGAGCAAAAATCGCGAAATGACGCTAAAAAAATCACTTATATCGCGAATTATCGAAACTTTCGTAACAAAATGGTGTGAAACACATTTGTATGTAGGATTATAATAAAAAACAATAAAAATTTTAGTTAGTTATCACTTTTATTAATTTAAAAAAAAAAATTTGTTTACATAAAACTTCAATGCGTTTGGTGCGTGAACTTTTTTCACGATCGGGAAAAATCATAAGCATATTTCTTAGTATTTTTCCATGCCCTACACGATTCCGTAAATGGAGGATGTCGCAAAAAAAAGTCATAACCCTAATGAGTAGTTCTCTATCGGTGGGAAATTTAGCCGGAAAAGAAAAAAAAATCTGATAAATTTTTCTGTAAGAAATAAAATTTTTTTTTTTCTTTGTCCCCTACAAAGCAGATAATTGAAATCATTAAATTTTTAAAATCCGTGTTAACAAAATTTAATACTACTATTGATTTTTCGAATAAATTTAAAAATAATTTTTAAATGAAATTTTTAAATATTTTATTTAAAATTATTTAAAAATTCTCGACCTTTAAAATATCATACTTTGAGTAGGTTTTTTTCTAGCTCGAGGTCATTATTTCTTTTACTAGTTAAATGATATTCTCATAGAATAATTTTCAAGAAAATTATTTTTTTGTTTTAAATTTATTTATGTTGGTAATTTTTTGCAAGACTTAATCGACTCGTGTTTCGGAATTTTTCAGATCCAATTGTCAAGATTATTTAGCAAAAATAAAAACCCTATACTACCAGTAGCAAAGGGTTTTTAGTGACAAATCGTGACCTCGAGCTAGAAAAAACTCTACTCAAAATATTTAAAGTTTTTTTAAAAATAAAAATTTTAAATTTATTTGTTTTGTTTTCTTTTATCAAATTTCTACAAAAAATAAAATTCTTTAAAAATTAGATTTTTTTTTTAAATTATAAAACTCAAATGTTTTTGAGAAATTTATTTAATAACAAATTTTATTTTACATATTACATGTATGAATTTTAAATCGATTAGCATTTTTTTCCTTGTCTGCCATAAAGAGATGGAGCGTATGAGTTATTTTATAACTTTTTGTGGATAATTTGACGTTACTCATACGCATTGGTAAATTTTCTGCAACCAACATTGGGTTCAAATGGTATGAAAGTAGGATTAATTGAAATTTAGAAATGTTTTTGCTATTAAATTTGGTATTGGGTAAAAGTAGATAAAATTATGTACCACTTATTATTAAAATCAATCAACTAACATGGCAAGTATTCCAAACCGAAAAAATTTTTAAGTTGGTGTGTCTCGGTTTATCGGTCATATCAGTTTTTGAAAATTTCGTTGCCCCTTATGATATAATGTGGGCTTTCGAGAAAATTCCAATAATTCCCGAACTATCAGGACCATCATCTTGACCAAAAATACGTGTTGGCTTAAATTTAATAAAGATTATTTCGTATTCATATAGATATCGTAGGTATATGTCTTCACATAAATACCCACGAAAATTTACAAATATTTGTAAAAAAAAAAAAAAAATATTTAGCAAAGCCAAATTTTTACAAGGTTAGGCCACCGTTAGATAGGTATGAACCCTCTAACCGGTCATTTTTATTTTCAATAAATAACGGCATTTCCCGGTTGTGGCAACCTCACTGCCGGTTGTTCCAACTACAGCTATGGTTGTTATATTTTTGATATTATGCCAAAATATAAAAAAATAAATCCCTTATAAAACACGTTTTTTTTTAGTTTTTTTGCTCATTTTTATTGTTTGTAAAAACAAAAGTACACTAAAAATATTTTGTAAGTAAATTCAACTGAAAAAACGTTTAAAACAATCGTTTTTCCTTTTAAAAAACGGACTACTTATATTTCATTTGAAACAACAGACTTTTTCAGTTATTTTTAAACGTTAATAAATGACTAGACATTCCGTAAAAACAAACGATATTTCAGTTATTTTAACTGTTTACAATTTTTCATTTTGTGGAGTAAAAATTAAATTTTTTTAATAACAAACTACAAAAACCGTTCTTCTGTAAAATAATACGGTATAATCAGTCACAAATAATTTAACTGATAAAAATATTTTTCCGTAACTTTTGTAGTTTATTGTTTTAACAACTGTATAAATCATTCAATATTTTATTTTCTTTGAAAAACAAACGATAAAACGTTTAAAACAACTTTAACTAAAAACTTTTTGAATAACCGTAAAAAAGTTACTGTAAAACTTTTCTGGGTGTAAGATAAACTTCTAAATACTAAAAATATTTCATACACAAAAAAAAAAAAAATGTTGAGGAAAAATATTTGAGTAAATACTTGTTTAAATTTATAAAAACAAAATAGTAATTTTATAACACCGTGCAACAAATTTTGGGTCATCGCTTTGAGCCTCAATGCCTTCAACGCCATATGAAAGTAGACCATAAAATGGACAAAATCACCAAAGGGTTTTGCAAAGTCAGTTCGGATTTCTTTTTTATAGCCCACTGAAGTTTTCATTTTTATATCAAAGGCGTTTGGAAAATGTCAAAAATACTATAATAAAAACACATCTGAGCTTCAAAATATAGTTTGATGTCTTCAGTGAAATTGTATGGCGGTTCTTTTCTTAGAACGTTTTAACCCCCTAACTGTCATTTTAAGGGGTCATTTTAGTCCTTTTTTAACAACTAAACACAGAAGTCTAATAAAACGTCCATTTAGAGGGTTAAAATGTTCCACAAATATTTTCTTTATAAAATTTCACTAGGGGTTGCCAAATGGTCAAAGTTTGTGCGACATGCGCAAAATGCTTAAAAAGGGTCAAGTAAAAACAATCAATGTTTGTTACTTTTTTTTACCAAAGCAGTTTTAACAAATATCGACAAAAAACAGTGCAAATATAAAAAATATATAAAAATGATGTTCTGATATGTGTTTTAAAACTTTATGATGATTCTTTTCTTTGAAAAAATTAACACTCTACCACCCGCTTTAAGGTGTCATTTTTGTCCTTTTTAAAAAGAAATGCAAAATAGTCTATAAAAAGGCAGTTAGAGGGTTAAAATGTTCTACAAATATTTTCTGCATCAAATTTTACTGGGGGTCGTCAAAGCCAAAAAATACATTAGGACCATGTAAAATGCTAAAAAAAAGTAAAGTTGTAAAATTTGCATATACAATTTTTTTTATGTTCTACACAAATTTTAATACTTTAAAATTATACTTTTTTTACATTTTCTACAGCTAGGTGATTAATTTTTTTAATTTAAATTTAATAAAATTTAATAATAAAATAATAATTTAACCCATTCTGGACCAAGATTCAATTTAAGTTTTATTTTTTGGAAAAATGTACTTTTTTAGAATAATTAGCACCCGCTGATCTCAAAAATATTGTCAAAAAATTTTCAAATTGCTGTTATCCCAGAAAAGCATACATTTCAACTTTTTATGCAATTTTAATATTTGGATTTATTTGCTATTTTATAAATTTATTTCATTATTTTCAAAATAAATAGTTTCAAAATGATTCGAATTAGTGGAATTTTATAAGTTAAATCTAAAAAAAAAATTAAAATTAATCAAAAAATTTAAAAGCCGAAAATCAAAAAATGCAAAATTTTCGTTTTCTGCTAGAAACAATTTCTGTGCTGATTTGAATTGCATTTCATGGATATATAAATTGCGGTGGTCAAGTGGGGATATTTTTTTTCAATTGCAGAAAGATGAGACTTAATTTTCGTAATCATATTAACCTGAAATTCCACCCTTTTCATACATAAATATTTTTTTGAAAAAAATGTTCTCTACTGTTCGAAAAATCGAACAGAGGATCGAAATGGGTTAATAATTTTTTCACATGTAACAAAAAAAAAAGATTTTGTATTATATAACTATTTATATTTATAAAAACTTTTTTTTTATATTTCGGCAAAAAAAAAAAAAATAAAAAAAAATTTTAATGCTTTAAAATTTTTAAGCATTTTCTTTATGCTGGACGAACTTTCTGTCTTAGAGCCCTAGTAAAGTTTGACGCAGGAAATATTTGTAAAACATTTTAACTGTCTGACTGTCTTTTTTACAGACTTTTTTGTATTTATTTTAAAAAAGGTCAAAAATGACCCCTTAAAACGGAAGCTAGAGGGTTAATTTGGTCAAAGAAAAGAATCATCATAAAATTTTATAAAACACATCAGAACATTATTTTAAGCTCAAAAGTCTATTTGCACTGTTTTTTGTCGATATTTGTTAACATTGCTTTGGTAAAAAAAAGTAACACACATTGATTTTTAATACTTGACCCTTTTTAAGCATTTTGCGCATGTCGCACAAACTTTGACCATTTGACAAACCCTAGTGAAATTTTATGAGAAAAATATTTGTAGAACATTTTAACCCTCTAAATGGACGTTTTATTAGACTTCTGTGGTTAGATTTTGAAAAAGGACTAAAATGACCCCTTAAAATGGCAGTTAAGGGGTTAAAATGTTTTAAGAAAAGAACCGCCATAAAATTTCACTGAAGACATCAAATCATATTTTGATGCTCATATGTGTTTTTATTATAGTATTTTTGACGTTTTCCAAACGCCTTTGATAAAAAAATGACAACTTTAGTGGGCTATAAAAAAGAAATCCGAACTGACTTTGCAAAATCCTTTGGTCATTTTGTCCACTTGATGGTCTTATTTCATATGGCGTTGAAGCCATTGAGGCTCATTTTTCTTGTTGCACAGTGTAATTGACTTAATTAAAAATTTTAATTTTACTCAAAAATTTAAGTAAATAATTTAATAAATTTTTTTTTTTTTTAATTTTTTTGTAAACTCTCATTGTATTTTGAATTCTCATTTAATTTCTAGTTTTTTTGTATATGTATATGAAAGTTTATAATCGTCTTTATAAAATTGACATAAATATGTTTGGTAAAGTTTGAAAAACAAGTTTTAAACATGATAATGTTTTTAGGCTGGTGTCTAATTTTAAAAAAGTTGCAGGACGCCACCTCAGTTTGACTATATAAGCTAACAATTAACGAAAAAGAAAATGAGAATTACTATTTTCATTTTCTTAAAACCAAAAATTTTACTAACTTGGATAATAATTCACTTCGGTGTGAATAAAACCGTTTTTCACAAGCTGGTGATAAAAAGTAACATAATTATTTTTCAACAAAAAAAAAATTCATAAATTTTTTTTTATCACTTTTTTTTTTGTACAATTTTTTTTTATACCCTCCACTTAGTGATGGAGGGTATATATAAGTTTGTCGTTCCGTTTGTAACTCATCGAAATATCGGGCTGGGACCCCATAAAGCATATATATTCATGATGCCCGATCGGTTTTAAGACATTCTAGCGATGTCTGTCTGTCCGTCTGTCTGTCTGTGGAAAATGATATCACGGACAAAATATTGTACAGAGATGACTGAAACTTAACACATTTATTGGAAGTTCTCCCGAGAAGTTTGGTATTGCATTTGAGCTTTATCGTTTCAGCGGTTCAAAAGTTATGAGCGAAAATGTAAGCACACCTCAAAAATTTCAGTACATTCAACATAACCTAAAAATACAAAATGCTTTAATTCGGCTTCTGGTTGACATATGTGAACGTAATTGAACACCAAATGGTATTTAAACAAGTACGAACATATTTTTTGACAAAAAAAGAAAAAAATCGCGAATTTTTTTTTCCCAAAATTTTTTTTCGCGGAAATTTTTTTTCAAAAAATTTTTTTTTTTTCAAAAGTAATTTCCTTTTAAATAAGGTTTTTTGCAATAATCTTTTTGAAATTGTGGAGGGTATCACTACATTCGGCAAGGCCGAATTTAACTTTTTTACTTGTTTTTTTATCAAACCTTTTTTTTTCTAAAAAATTATTTTCTTCATCAAACATTTTTTTTACCAAAAAACATTTTTCCCCTTTTTTACAAAAACTACTTTTTCAACAAGTCTAAACATTTCACATAAAAATGTTCCATTTCTTTATCAAATGTATATAAAACAAGTGAGAGTGTTAAATTCTTCGGTGCCGAATCTTTTATACTCTCCAAAACGTAAAAACACTTTTTTGCACTTATTTTTGCACTCATTTACCAAATGTTAGGCTTTTTTGGTTTGGACTGCATATTGCTTTCCACAGACAGATGTACGGATGTATAAAGTGTCTTAAAAATGGGTCAATAATATATAATCTTGATGAGGTCCTCGTCTGATATTTCAATTCGTTTTGCATGGAATAGCAAAGTAATATAACATTATTTTTTTCTAAAAAAAACTTTGCTTTGGCAAATACACCCAAATTTTCCGCAAAACATTATCTTGATTTAATGTTTTGGGCAAGAGTACAAAATTCGCAGGCATTTTTGTTTTTGTAAAAGAATTTAAAAAAACAGTAATTTTTTACTCAATAGTATTAAAAATTTACTGAAATATATTTTTTTATTTTTATACCCTACACCACACTGTGGTACAGGGTATAATGAGTTTGTGCTGATGTTTGTAACTACCCGAAATATTGGTCCCAGACCCACCTTTAAGTATACCGATCGACTCAGAATCACTTTTTGAGTCGATTTAGCGATGTCCGTCCGTCCGTCCGTCCGTCCGTCTGTCTGTCTGTCCGTCCGTCCGTCCGTCTGTCTGTCTGTCCATGTAAACGGTGTAAACACGATACAGGTCGCAATTTTTAATCAATTGACTTGAAATTTGAAACTTAAGTCTCTCTTGGCCCAAGGACGAAGCCAATTGAAATTGGAAAAAATCGGTTAATATTTAGACCTAGCCCCCATACAAAGGTCCTCTTTAGTTTTGGCTCAAATGACTCTAATAACCGTATTATAGAAGGTATCTCTTTGAAATTTGGAAGGTAAACTTGTTTTGTCTTCACAAATCATCATTCCGAATTTCAAAGAAATCGGACCAGTTCTTCTTGTAGCCCCCATACAAACCACCATCCCGATTTTCATATAAATGTCTCAAATTTCATGAAAATAGAAAATATTTAATTAAAATTTTGTTTGTGTATGTTAAACGCGTACTTAAATAACCTTATCAAACCTGATAATCATCGGACCAGTTTTGGACTCAGGCCCCTTGTGAAAATATTCAGTTAAAGCGGTTTATTGTCAACAAATAGAAGCCTATTTCACTAAAATTTGATTTGTGAGTGTTTTTTACACTTATTAAAGATTTTACAACATTTAGATCTAATCGGTCCATGGGACCCATTTTCCGGGAAACTCTGGTGTAGGGTATTATATGGTCGGTCTTGACCGACAATAATTTTCTTACTTGTTTTCTGTGTAGATGTTATATTTTAATATTGTATTAATACCTATGCTTAAAACGGCAGAAATTCCGTTTATTTTATTCAAATACAGTGTTTTTTTTTTTCAACAATTTGATGGTCATCATGAGCATTAATATAAATTCTGTGGATATTTTACACACTAAATAATAAAATACTAAATTTCTTTTAAAATTATCCCATTTTAAACATGGTTTACATAATTATTCTACAAATGGTGTAAATACGAAAAAAAAAAAATATTAAACAAATATCTATAAAATAGTTTTAAAAAGCTTTAGCACACAACAAAAATTGTCACAAAATAGTAATTAAAACAAAATGATAGAAAATTAAATACTGTAAATTATTTAACAAATTGAATTGTTTAAAGTGTCACATTTGGCATCAAATTTGAAGTCATTAATCACAAAAAAAAAAAAAATAATAAGTTGGCCATCAGTATATCAAAAAATCTTTAACGTTTTGTAGATATAGCTATTTTTTATGATTAACAAAAGTTTAGAATTTGTTAGGTCTAAAATTGAAAAATGCACAATAGAATCATTTTTCAAAAAATTATGAATATTTTTGGTTTTACTACACAGGCGTCACGTGAATCACGCGTGAGTGTGAATGATTTTCATTGCCATCACGTGATTGTGAGTGAGTGTGAGTTGAAAATTCATCTGAGTGAGTGATTAGTGAGTGAGTGAGTCATTTATTTTTTGCGTGAGTTTGCGTGATTAGATTTTTTGATATGCCCAATTTTTTTTCATTTTTTGTAAAAAATTTTTTTTTGGAGTTTTTTTTGTTTTGGTAAGAAAATTTTATTGCGTGAGTAGATTTTGCGTGACTCACTCTCTTATCACTTATTCAAATTTCAAGGGTATCGAGTAATTTTTGAGCGATTTACAGTGTTTTTAAGAAAAAGGATATATGGCAGCTACACGAGTCCTTGATTCAATCAAGAAAAAAATTTACACATAAAATACTATATCAAAAATGATAACAGTGACAAAGTTTGGGAATTTTGTGACCATTTTTGTAGTTTTAATCACATATTTAAATTTTAGGATATATGGGGGGTAGGCGTATACTTCCTCCGATTTTTCCAAAAAAAACGTTTTTTTCTTGATTAGACCATTTAATGCTAGTGTACCAAATTTCAGAAATCTGCTACCAATATTCTATTTTTGCTTACTCGATATATGGGAACGAATCACTGTGTAACGGTTTAAAAGTTATGAGAAAAATACTAAATTTCGGGAAGGGTTTTTCATGAATTTACGATATAAAAAACACGATAACCATCGAATGGCAATTGCGGCCATGCTGAAGCTTGGCATATATATTTGCCGTTCCCCTGGCCTAGTTCGTATTAAGTTTCAGCCAAATCGGTTTAGTGGTTCAAAAATTATTAGCAAAACCCTGAACTTCAGATTAGTTTGACCTTAAATTCACGAGTTAAAAACCCGTTAAACATGTTTTAAAAATATTGGTAAGTCACAAAAACATTTTACAACATATTTTTGTCACTCAAAAGTATTTTTACACTTAAAAAAAATTCATTCGAAAAAATTTTTGGACCTTCGGAAAAAATTTCAATAACTCCCGATCGATAAACCTCGTCAAGGGTAAAAATATGAGTCGAAATAAAAATATGTATTTTCTTCAGAAGAAAATATCCAAAATATAGAAGCTGAAATATCAAAAAAAAAAAAAACGAGTCTATCGCTAGTACTTATTTTGGGGACTTTGGTGTACTATTAGGGTACTTTAATTTTTTGTCTCAAGCCAAATACATTAGGTCAATTTAAATTTGTTGATCTGTATTACCCTAGATTATACAACTAAAAATATCTCCCCATCCAAAAGCCTTAAAACTTCAAAAGTTCAACATTCTATTTTTAAAAAGCTTTTTGAATTTGGAGCTATTCTGCTTGAGCATAATAAAATGTTGGAGGAACTATTTCCGAGTGTGCCCAGCATAACGGCATTCAAATTTTTTGCGAATTGCAAAAAGTGACTTTTGGCCGGAAAATGATGTTTGTGTGTTTCTATGTGCGTCGTTGAAACTCATTATTAGAATTAAAAAAACAAATTTTAGAATTTTAAAAATTGGTATGAAAATGCTTGATATGACTACGATATTTAACCTCTGTGTAAAACTACATGATGATCATAGATTTTGGTGCTCTATAAAATTTCAGAACAATCGAAGTGTAAGCTATGGAATACATTCCTTCCAAAAAAAGAACATAAATAACATCCATTTACCAAAATATCAGATATGGCTGCTAAACTACTCACAATTTTTGCTTCTCTACAACTATGTTAAGTTTCATGACAATCGAACCTTTCTCGTAAGTGAACATTTTAACTAATGGAAGTTATTGAAAATGTCCTTAATTTTTTTCCATTACATTTCTACAATCATTAATGGTTGTTGTGTTCACAATTCAATATATATTTTCTTTTTTGTTGCTGCCGAACCACAGAAATCAAACCAAAGCAACATTTCATTTTAACCACTACCATCATTAATTATGGCATCGAAAAACGACATGGAGTTGAAACTAATTACTTACATTGATATTTATTACATTGAATTGAATTCGAGAATGCCAAAAGCCCGCAAAAAGCCAATTTCCCTTAATTTTACTAAAGAAGACCACATGAAAGCTTCTTTATGTTTTATAGTGTATGTATATTATTAGTGGACATGTATTAAATTGTTTTCTTTGGGCTTACACTTATTTAATTACCCAATTGGAAATTACTTAAGTATTTACTGAAGAATATGCAACAAGTAAAGAGTGGTTGTGGTAATTATAATAGATTAGGGTAATGTTATATTTGTGGTAATGGGGCTCCTGCATTTATACCAATTCGAGCTCCAAACTACAGAGATAACACTGCGCTGCAGTGAAAATGTTCTTTTGATGTGGCATAGTATAAGTTGTTGTTTTTGTCGAGCAGATTGCAATAATGTCCATTAAACTTGTCAGACACCCTCAAATTTTAGAGTTATTGTCAAAAAACATGTGTTTTTTTTTTCTTTTTTCACTAAATTGTGCAATAAATTTAAAAAATTATTTTTGAAAAAAATATAATTCTGAATAATATAAGCTAAAAAATGGGACACAAATTAACTGAGTTGTGATAGTTTTTCTAAAAAAAAAATTAAGGTTTTGCTGGAAATTGATCATCCGATTACTCAGGCAAAAAAAAATCATAATTAAAGGTTATATTTTTAAAGGTTTTTGGCGCGATGAATCCAAATTTGGCAATAAAATTGCTTTATTTAAATCTGGCCTTAGAATTGCTCTTTCGCCTCAGGCTCAGAGGTCCAAGTCGCGTGGCTCAATGCCGTCTTGACGCCGCCGCCGACTTTATTTTTGACTCCAAGCGACTCAGCCGATATTTTTAGAAGAAAATATTTTTTTTGTTACAAAATATATCGGCCATTCCAGGAAAGACCGGCCAAAAATGGGCAATTTTTGACCTTGGGTCGTCTGAATATCACAAAACTATTTTTGTAGGAACTCTAAGGAGCCATTAAGAGAATTCAGTTTTCAGTTTATAGAAATTAAAAAAACACTCGATTTTATTCGCGTTTTTAATGTTTTGAAATATCAAAAAAATGGAAAAAGTGGTTAACTTTGTAAATTAATATCTCAGCCAATTCTTTATGGATTTTTATTGTTTAAAACGAGTTTAACTGCCAATGTCGTCTACTTTTACAACATTATAGTAGAAAAAAAAATTTGAACTGCAGAATGCATTTTTTATGCAATTGCATTTTTAAAATGCATTTTTTAAGTCTAAGGGCCTCTTCGATTTTTTTTATCTTTCATGTTAATTAAAATATAACATTATTACTAAAGACCTGCATTTATAGTATTTTGGGTCTCGCAGTTAAAATATTTAAATTAATTTTTATTTAAAAATCACTTAATTTTTTTCTATACAAAAGTTAAAATTTGTTCACAATTTTTCGATTTTTTAAATTTTTTTTTTAATTGGATTGTATAAGTCGAAAATTATACCAGCAAGGTATACCAAAATCGATTATGCTAAATTTAATAATTTGTTAGCCGTTTCGTAATATCCGCGACTTTTGCAATTTGTATGCTAAAGTGTTATAAAACGATATTTTTATACTTTTGGGATAAATTTTAAATTCAAATTAAAAAAACTCGAATAAATATATTTAACATTAAAAGATGCTGTATTTTTTGAGAGAAAAAATATTTTTTTTTAAGTTTTTTTTCCTGTCATCTTCCGTATTTTAGACATTTTCAAACATAAATATCAAAATTAAAAAATACTAAAAAAATTTCGTGTGAGAGTGTTAAATTCGGCTGTGCTGAATCTTTTATACCCTCCAAAATGAAAAAAAAAATATGTAAAAAAAAGTTGTAAGGTGCGTTTTTTTTTTGGGGTAATGTGTGTCAGTGGGGGACTTTGAGAGCACCTTCCCATCGCGATAAATATACCAAATGTTTCATTTATTTAACAAAAATAAAAAAAAAAACATATAAAAATAGTGTATTTTTCAAAGGTTGGATTAGTTCTTCAAGGGGGAACTTTTTTCCCCCTGGCCCGATTTTGCCCATTCACGAACTTAACCTGCCTATGAACATGAGACATATTTGTACCAAACTTCAGGAGTCTAGCTGTTTTATTTTGGACTGCATTGTGTTATCTACAGACAGACGGACGGACATTCACAGAATGTCTTAGAATTGATCATGGATCAATAATATATACTTTATTGGGTCCCCGATCGATATTTCGATGCGTTACAAACGGAATGACGAAGTGAGTATACCCCCATACTGTGGTTGGAGGGTATAATTACAGTGTTATACTATTATTATACATTTGAAAAAATGTAAAAAGGTTCTGACCCAGAAACCAGATCCACTAATTTTTATATATTTAGACCTCCTGTATTCGCCATCAGAATTGAATTCTATCGTTGGGTTTTCCTGTAATTTACAAGGAAAGTCCGCAAAGTGTATCTATATAATTTGTAAATTTGACCAAGTTAAAAATTTTTTCGTATTTTTTAAAAATAATTTAAGTATTTGTGTGAAAAAATCTAAGCGTTTTCTTTAAAAAAAATTTTAAAAATATAAAAACTGCAAGACCCAAAAAAGTATAAATACAGGTCTTTAGTAAAAATGACGTATTTTATTAAATACAAAACAGAAAATAAATCGAAGAGGCCCTTTGACCTAAAAAATGCATTTGGAAAATGCAATTGCATACAAAATGCATTTTTGAATTTAAAACATTTTTTGTAAAACAATATTGTAAAATAAGACAATATTGCCTTTCAAACTCATTTTCAATAACAAAAATCCATTAAGAATTGCCCAAGATATGCATCTACAAAGTTGACCATTTTTTTAAATTTTTGGATTTTTCAAAAAATGAAAATCGCGAATAAAATCGAATGTTTTCAGAATTTTTCGAAACAGCAAACTTAAATCTCTTGATGTCTCCTTAGAGTTCTTGAAAAAAAAGTTTTATAAAAATCGGATGACCCGAGGTCAAATTTTGGCCGTTCTTTTATGGAATGGCCGATATATTAAAATTATGATTTTTTCTATATTTTTGTTCACTTAATACCTGTTCAATTGATTATGACCTAATTTAAAAAAAAATCAAACTTATTTGAAAACGGATTTGAAATCTTGGCTAATCAATTTTAAGTTTAAACCCAAAAAAGAAAATAAAACATTCAAAATAAGGCGTATAAATCCACTAACATTATAAAACAAATTCTTAATAATTAAAAAATTGTGTCTTTTTAGTGTTTTTAATCCAGTTTATAGTATTTATGTAAATCAATAATCTTTTAAAAAGTCATCGGCTTCAACCGGCTTTAAGCCGCCGCCGACAATTTTTTCCTCAGCCGCCGCCGCCGACAATATCAACACGACTTGGACCTCTGCTCAGGCTTTTGAGATATTTAATATATCTTGTTATCTCAAAAATATAATGCGATAGAGTACCCAGCAAATATAAATCGAGATTTTGGCGACACAGCATCTTTTTATAGCATACCGAAGCGCATCCAAAGAGCGCTCTTGAGGATGCAGTAAAAGTAAGGGGAAAACATTTTAATTTTTTGTTATGATTTTTTATATAAAACGTATAATATAAAATTATTTTTTGACAAAATACCACACTTGCTTTCCTTTTTAATATTTTTAACACTTTTTGTGTGAGTTTTTTTTTTTTTGTGTGAGTTTTGGGCAAAGACACATGATTTGACTGCATCATTAGTGCCCATTATTCGGCGCTACAAATAGTGTTTCAATCATAACATCTTTAACACATTTTGAATGATGGTAAATAGGACAACCAAAAAACAGTAAATGTTAATTTGTTATTTCAAAGAATAATTAAGTTTCCATTTTCATAAAAGAAATTTATATTTATACATCAGAAATTTCCATTTATATTACAGAAATTTCTATTTATGCTTTTCCAATTGTATTTAAGTAATTTAAATTTATTTAAGTAATTTAAATTTGTATTTCCAAAATTTTCTAAATGCTTTTTAGAAAATTCCATTTGTATTTCAAAAAAAATCATTTAGATTTTAAAATTTTATAATTGCTATAGGAAAATTTTATTTAAATTAAAAAAATACATATATATTTTAGAAATTTGCAATTGTATTTTAAAAACATCAATTTGTATTTCAAAATTTTCTAAATATTTCCAGAAAATTCATTTATATTCCCGTTATTATAAAATTTTGAAATACAAATGGCAATTTTTTAAATACAGTTGGAAATTTCTGAAACTTAAATATATGTTTCTGAAATATTAATGGAAATTTTTAATATAAAAATAGAAATTTCTGAAATATAAATGGAAATTTCTGAAATATATAAATTGAAATTTCTGAAATGGTGTAATCACCTTTGAACTTTTTATGTAATAAAAATAAACTAAAAAAATATGTTTTCAGAGGTTGACTTACATCATTTTCAGTTGTATTTCAGAAATATTCAACTGATTTTCAGAATAAATCAATTGTTTTTCAGATTTTCCAATTTTATTTCAGAAATAGTCAAATGTATTCATCTATATTCTGCTTAAATCGTCTCTAAAAAGATACATGAATTCACTGCATCTTTATAGCGCTTAATCAGCGCTATAAAATAATGATTTTATCAGCGCTCTAAAGACACGTGATTTCAGTGCATCTTAAGAGCGCTTTTTCGGTGTATCCAACTAGCGCTCTAAAGTGTGACATCGCCTTAGAGTATCATACATGAATTTAGCAGGTTTGGATGCGCTCCTTGACTCAAGTTTCCTTTCCAAAAGCTGCTGCCAGTTCAGAAAAATTTCTGCTGGGTGTTTTCAGGATCAAATTCGGATTCAGCGCGTCGAACACCTTCAAAGTTATAGTACGCGACCTCTGATGATGTTTTTTTTTTGCCTGGGTTATCCGAATGGCGTTTGCATACAAAATCTTAATTTTCTTTTTTAGAAAAATTATCACAACTCTGCCAATTTTCATCCATCGCATTCAGAATTAAATTTTCTTTAAGAATAAATTGATAAATATGAAGGTTGATCAAAAACCTATAGCAGAAAAATATCGATTAACCCGAAAAGGTTCCAAAAAACATAACAAAAAAATTAGATGTTATTGAATTAAATATTATTGTTATTATCAATACATATCTTTTTTCTGTACAGATAGACCAATTCACACACATGGAACGCCCTATCCTTGGATTATCCAAAACGGTTTAAAAATTGAAAATCATTTGAAAAGTTTCCGAGTTACACGTGCTTCGGGGAGAAAAGTCACAAACATCGTTTTTTGACAATTAATGGTAATTTTTGTGATCTTTTCGACGAGACTTACAACCTACACTTGCTCATTTAAAAACTATATTCGATTTTGTTTTTTTGTAGCACAGTGTAAGTTATTTTGATATCCGACAAATCAGAGGGATCCTGCAGCTGCCTTATGAAGAAAGTTTATTTTTAAAAAGCTCCGGGAAATGGCAGTTAAAGTGTTTAAAAGTTTTTACTTCATCCATGTAACTCCAGAAGAAGACATTTAACGGTACCTTGTGCGCTTACAAGGGAAGTATCCCAACCCTTATGAACCGATTTTCATACAACTTAAAATATATATTAGCAAATCCATGGGAAATTTAACTGGCGGATCACCGATTTTGTTAATTCTTGGTTATTTGATAGACCTTTATAAATGATTAAAAATTATATTTTTTTTTATCAATACTTTGGATATGGGCGTTTAAAAAGTCGCTTTTTGAAAATATTGACTTTGAGGCAGTTTTTTAACATTTTCGTACTCGAAAACCATATGTCGTACACACAAAAAAAAAAAAAAAAAACTTTGTCAAATTACTAGGAAAAGTCTCGTTATCTGATTTTACCAATATTTGACAGTTTTCCTTGTTTTTTAACAAATCGAAATTTAAATTTTTTTTGTAATTTTACAATTTTTTGTTTTGTAATTTTACAAATTTCCAAGATAATTTTACCAAAATAATCTAGTAAATTCACAATAATTCCTTGTGTGCCAAAAAAACTGTAAATTTACAATTTTATTGGTAAAAAGCTTGTAAAATTACAAAATTATTGGTAAAAAGCTTGTTATATTACTAGGAATTTTTGTCAAATAGGAGTTAGCAAACAAAAAAGAATTACTAGGAATTCTCGTAAAATAAGAGGTAGCAAAAAATTTTGTAACATTACAAAACCTCCTTGTAAATTTTATCGTGTTAAAAAATTTGTAAATTTACAATTTTATTGGTAAAAATCTTGTAAAATTACAAAATTATTGGTAAAAAGCTTATAAAATTACTAGGAATTTTTGTCAAATTGTAGGTAGCAAACAAAAAAAAGTTACAAGTTTTTCTTGTAATTTTACAAATTTTTTTTTGAGTGTACGAAAAAATATGTGAAAACAATATTGTAGAAAAATAATGGAGATTTAAAATTAAAAAAAAAAAAATTGTTTGTTAAAAAATTCAACAAAAAATTTTTAAATCGATATTTGAATGTCCCTTTTTCCTGGGAAGGACACAATTGATTTCCGAAAAAAAATGTATTAAAACTTAGAATGCCTTTTTAACGCTATAAAAATTTCAGAGAGGTGTTTTTTCGTATTGTTAAGCAATAAACTTTTAAAGTTTGTTGGAGAGCCAAATATTTGATTTTTTTTTTTAAATTTTGGCAAAAATAGAATGGTTGGCTTTAGACAGTTTTTTTGTGCATTGTTAAGCGGAAACCGAAAGTTGTACAAAAAATCTTGTGTGACAATATTGTTGACAAAATTATGGAGATTTAAAATTTAGAAACAAAAAAACAATTTTCAAAAATATTTAAACAAACATTTTTGAAAACCATATTTGAATGTCTTTTTTTCTGGGAAGGACAATTAGGATTTCCAAAAACAAAATTCTGTATTAAGTTTAGAATGTCCTTTTAATACTGTTAAAATTTCAGGGAGGCGTTTGTTCGTGTTGTAGAGCAACAAATTTTCAAAGTTGGTGATAAAGGTACGTTTTTGATTTTTTGCAAAAATTTTGAAAAAAATCAAACTTTGAAAATTTATTGCTCAACGATACGAATAAGCACCTCTCTGAAATTTTAATGGCGTAAAAGGACATTCTACGCTTGAATACAAATTTTTGTTTTTGAAAATTTATTGTGTCCTTCCCAGGAAAAAAGGGCATTCAAATATGGTTTTCAAAATTTTTTGTTGAAATTTTAAATATTTTTTTTTTTCTAAATTTTAAATCTTTATAATTTTATAAACAGTATTGTTTTTATAAGGTTTTTTGTACGCCTTACAGTTTTCGAGCACAAAAATTATAAAAAACTGTCTAAAAGTCAATATTGTCAAAAAAAAGCGTTTTTTTAAACGCTCATATCTTTCAATGTATTGATCCAAAAAAGATAAAAAAATATGGTTTTTAATCATTTACGAAGCTCTATCAAGTAACCTAAAATAAACAAAATCGGTGATCCGTCAGATAAATTTCCCATGGATTTGGTCATAGAAAACAGGCAATTCTAAGGTTGGGGTGTTTCGGCTTATCTGCCATATCGGGGATTTAGAGGTTCATAAAATGGGTATTTTTCAGGCATTTCTTGTATTTTTCAGGCATTTCTTTTAAGAAATTATGTAATGTTTCCATGTCTATCCAACGTTGGCAATAACCTAGTAAAAATTCGGCTAGATATTCCTATGAGTTTCGAAGTTATTGAAAATTTCCCGAAGGTCCACATTGTTTTATAAGAGGATAACGAAACACTGATATGGCCGATAAACCGAGACACCCAAGCTTGAAATCGTCTCTTTTATATGTATTTTAAGTTTTAGGCAAATCGGTTCATAAGGGTTGAGATACTTTCCTTGCTAGCATTTTTTTTTTTCTATAATACAGTGCCCGGCATTTATATCAACCACCGACGATATTTCTCCCTTGCAAGTGATAACAGCGTAATAGTGTGCTTTTAATTAAGAGACGGTCAGTCGTGCAGACTTTGCAACTTTCAGGACCAGCGACTTATATGAGTCGAATATAAAACTGCTTGTGCGTTTCATTTATAGAAATGCCACAGTAGGAAATTGGTGTTTTTATCCAATTTTGTCGCAATTCATTCTAAATGCTTATCGAAAATAATTGTTTTTCCAAATTTTCGTTTTCAAGAAGAAAATTTCCATTTTTCTTAATGTTTATCTAATACATTATGTATTTCCATTTATTTCCTACCTACTCGTACAAAATTTCCAATTCCATATTTATCCGATGATATTCAAAGACATTGTAAAATTTGACATATTAACATTTTATTTTCTTATAATCACTTATTCTTATACAATTTATAAAAGTAAAGGAAGTGGAAATATATTTTCATTTCATTTGTAAATTTTATTTTTTTTTTATTTTTCTTTGTTGACCTAAATTTATAATGGAAAAAATCCATTTAAATTTAAAACCACACATACACACAGAGTCAAGGAAAGAATAATATTATACAAGTTTTTACAAAATTACTACTACATATAACGGAAATTCTAAAGAAGAATGTAAAAATACAGACAAGAGCCTCTGGCGAGTTTTTTTTTTATACCCTCCACTCTGGTGATAGAGGGTATATATAAGTTTGTCATTCCGTATGTAACACATTGAAATATTGGTTTAGGACCCCATAAAGTATATATATTCATGATCCTTGATCGATTTTAAGTCGATCTAACGATGTCCGTCTGTCTGTCTGTCTGTCTGTCTGTCCGTCCGTCCGTCTGTCTGTCTGTCTGTTGAAATCACGTTTTTGGCAATAATCCGGAACCGATTTTAACGCTTGGGGTACCAAAAGTTGCGGAATTTATCCAGGTAAAAACTAGTGTATTTTTTTTTGAAATCGGTTAAGTACTTTAAAAGTTATGAGTGAATTACTGAAAAAACTCTTAGTGATTTTCATCATAACCCTAAATTAATTCATATTTTGTGTAGATACATACATAACAAAGAATACGGAAATGAAAAAAAAAAAAAACGGAGAAAAAGAAAAAAATTTTTACAAAAAAACTTTAAAATATGTAAAACAAAATCTAAATTTAATTAAAAAGAAGTTCGTTAAGTAATAATAAAAAAATTAATTGTTATTTTTATGTACAAAGCATGTGTGTGTGTCCGTTTTTTTGCTTCGTCATATTAACGGGGTTGCCAGACCTTTTTTGGCTTTGTCGCAAACTCGGATGTAAAATATCGCCAAAATTCAATTTTGTTCAGATTTCTTAAAAAAAAAATATTTTTATTTAAAAAAAATAAATTTTGTTAAATAATAAAAGACAGAAATAAACTTTATGGCAAAAATCGCCCAAATCCGGAAAATCTATATATATAAAAGAGTAATGTGACTGACTGACATACTCATTCATCATCGCCCAGCCCAAACCGCTAAAGTTAGAAACTTGAAATTTGGACTGTAGGTTGACGTCCCGGAATAAAGATCCACTAAGGCTGGATTTTTGCCAATGTTGATTCTAAGGGGGTAAAATGGGTAAAAAACTGTACTTTTGGTACTTTTTATATCTCCCGATATAATGGTCATAGAAACTTGAAATTTGGACTGTATGTTACCCTCCCGCAATATAGATCCACTATGGCTGGAGTTTTGCCAATGGTAAGGGGGTAAAAAGGGTAAAAAACTGTACTTTTGGTACTTTTTAAATCTCCTGATATAATGATCATAGAGACTTGAAATTTGGACTGTATGTTCACCTCCCGGAATTAAGGCTGGATTTTTGCCAGTGTTGATTCTAAGGGGGTCAAAAGGGTAAAAAAAATACTTTTGGTGCTTTTAATATCTCCTGAAATAATGGTCATAGAAACTTGAAATTTGGACAGTATGTTCACATCCTAGAATATATGTAGATCCAGTACGGCTGGATTATTGCCAATGTTGATTCTAAGAGGGTAAAAAGGGAAAAAATCTGTACTTTTGGTACCTTTTATATTTCCTTAAAAAATTGTCACATAGACTTGAAATTGGGACTGAATGTTCACCTCCCGGAATATAGATCCCCTAAGGCTGGGTTTTTGCCAATGATGTTTCTAATAGGGTAAAAAGGGTAAACATATGTACTTTTGTTACATTTTATATTTCCTTAAATAATGGTACTTGAAAATTGAAATTTGCAATGTCGGTTTACCTTCCGGAAAAAAGATTCACTAAGGCTCGGGTTTTGTCAATGTTGATTCTACGGGGGTAAAATGGGTAAAATAGTACTTTTGGTACTTTTTTTTTATTTACTGAAATAATAGTTATTCAAACCTGAAATTTAGAATGTAGGATCCTTTAGTGAAATAAAACATTTTGGAACAAGTACTTTCTGAAAATTCAGTACCGTTTTCAAAAAGTACCTTTTAAAAAAAGGTTCCTTTATAAAAAGTACTTTTTATAAAAAGAACCTTTTATGAAAAATACCTTTTATAAAAAGTACCTTTTATAAAAAGTGCCTTTGATACAAAGTACCTTTTATAAAAAGTACCTTTAATAAAATGTATCTTTTATAGAAAGTACCTTTTATAAAAAGTACCTTTTATAAAAAGTACCTTTTAAAAAAAGTACCTTTTAAAAAAAGTACCTTTTATAAAAAGTACCTTTTATAAAAAGTACCTTTTATAAAAAGTACCTTTTATAAAAAGTACCTTTTATAAAAAGTACCTTTTATAAAAAGTTCCTTTTATAAAAAGTACCTTTTATAAAAAGTACCTTTTATAAAAAGTACCTTTTATAAAAAGTAGCTTTTAAAAAAGTAGCTTTTAAAAAAAGTAGCTTTTTAAAAAAGTACCTTTTATAAAAAGTACCTTTTATAAAAAGTACATTTTATAAAAAGCACATTTTATAAAAAGTACCTTTTATAAAAAGTACCTTTTATAAAATTACTTTTTATAAAAAGTACCATTTATAAAAGTACCTTTTATAATAAGTACCTTTTATAAAAAGTACCTTTTTTATAAAAAGTACCTTTTTTTATAAAAAGTACCTTTTATAAAAAGTACTTTTTATAAAAAGTACCTCTCATAAAAAGTACCTTATATAAAAAGTACCTTTTATAAAAAGTACCTTTCATTAAAAGTACCTTTTATTAAAAGTACCGAAAGTACACTTTTTGGTACTTTTTTATTTCTTGAGGTATAAATAAAACAAACTTTTTTGTTTTTAAATCATTACATTGGTGGAGGATATTTAAAGATTCGGCACAGCCGAATATAGCTTTCTTACTTGTTTACTATCTGTTCCTACAACATTTTACAGTTTAGTTTTTGGTAAGCAGAAACTACATGTAACAAACCAAAACTAAATCAAAATTTTTTACTTCTTTTATTGTTTTTTTTTCTGCAAATAAATCATCGAACCTGAATTAAATTTCTGTCCTTTAGCTCATGAATAAATTTCAAATTAAAAAAAGAAATAGGAAAATAGAATCTCAACCATAACTTTTTAAGAGAAAATCTTCTTTAATGTCACAAAAAAAAAAAAAACAAACAAGAGTGTTGGAATGGAATTTAAAACACACTTTGAGGACATCAGTTAAATAAACTTCAATTTTTACTCACCGACATCGAATTAAGTGAAACTTGGAACTTCCTGAATAGTTTACTAAGGATGAGTTCAGCAATGGATGTGGTAGTAGCTGTTAGACTTTTTCTATACGAACAGAACCTGAAATTTTTTCTATACAAAAAATGTCTCAGCGTCTGAGACTTTTTCTATACGAAACATTTTTCAAAATCTGGGGCTTTTTCTATACGAAAAATCTCACAGAGTATGAGAATTTTTCTATACGAAAAACGTCTTAGAATCTGGTACTTTTTCTATACGAAAAATGTCTAAGAATCTGAGAATTTTTCTCAGAATCTGAGACTTTTTCTATAAGAAAAATGTCTCAGAATCTGAGACATTTTCTATAAGAAAAATATCTCAGAATCTGAGACTTTTTCTATAAGAAAAATATCTCAGAATCTAAGACATTTTCTATTAGCAAAATGTCTCAGAATCTAAGATTTTTCTATAAGAAAAATGTCTCAGAATCTGAGACTTTTTCTATAAGAAAAATGTCTCAGAATCTGAGACTTTTTCTATAAGAAAAATGTCTCAGAATCTGAGACTTTTTCTATAAGAAAAATGTCTCAGAATCTGAGACTTTTTCTATAAGAAAAATGTCTCAGAATCTGAGACTTTTTCTATAAGAAAAATGTCTCAGAATCTGAGACTTTTTCTATAAGAAAAATGTCTCAGAATCTGAGACTTTTTCTATAAGAAAAATGTCTCAGAATCTGAGACTTTTTCTATAAGAAAAATGTCTCAGAATCTGAGACTTTTTCTATAAGAAAAATGTCTCAGAATCTGAGACTTTTTCTATAAGAAAAATGTCTCAGAATCTGAGACTTTTTCTATAAGAAAAATGTCTCAGAATCTGAAACTTTTCTATAAGAAAAATGTCTCAGAATCTGAGACTTTTTCTATAAGAAAAATGTCTCAGAATCTGAGACATTTTCTATAAGAAAAATATCTCAGAATCTGAGACTTTTTCTATAAGAAAAATATCTCAGAATCTAAGACATTTTCTATTAGCAAAATGTCTCAGAATCTAAGATTTTTCTATAAGAAAAATGTCTCAGAATCTGAGACTTTTTCTATAAGAAAAATGTCTCACAATCTGAGACGTTTTCTAAAAGAAAAATATCTCAGAATCTGAGACTTTTTCTATAAAAAAAAATGTCTCAGAATCTGAGACTTTTTCAATAATGAAAATATCTCAGAATCTGAGACTTTTCTATAAGAAAAATATCTCAGAATCTGAGACTTTTTCAATAATGAAAATATCTCAGAATCTGAGACTTTTTCTATAAGAAAAATATCTCAGAATCTGAGACTTTTTCTATAAGAAAAATATCTCAGAACCTGAGACTTTTTCTATAAGAAAAATATCTCAGAATCTGAGACATTTTCTATAAGAAAAATGTCTCAGAATCTGAGACTTTTTCTATAAGAAAAATGTCTCAGAATCTGAGACTTTTTCTATAAGAAAAATGTCTCAGAATCTGAGACTTTTTCTATAAGAAAAATGTCTCAGAATCTGAGACTTTTTCTATAAGAAAAATGTCTCAGAATCTGAGACTTTTTCTATAAGAAAAATATCTCAGAATCTGAGACTTTTTCTATAAGAAAAATGTCTCAGAATCTGAGACTTTTTCTATAAGAAAAATGTCTCAGAATCTGAGACTTTTTCTATAAGAAAAATGTCTCAGAATCTGAGACTTTTTCTATAAGAAAAATGTCTCAGAATCTGAGACTTTTTCTATAAGAAAAATGTCTCAGAATCTGAGACTTTTTCTATAAGAAAAATGTCTCAGAATCTGAGACCTTTTCTATAAGAAAAATGTCTCAGAATCTGAGACTTTTTCTATAAGAAAAATGTCTCAGAATCTGAGACTTTTTCTATAAGAAAAATGTCTCAGAATCTGAGACTTTTTCTATAAGAAAAATGTCTCAGAATCTGAGACTTTTTCTATAAGAAAAATGTCTCAGAATCTGAGACTTTTTCTATAAGAAAAATGTCTCACAATCTGAGACGTTTTCTAAAAGAAAAATATCTCAGAATCTGAGACTTTTTCTATAAAAAAAAATGTCTCAGAATCTGAGACTTTTTCAATAATGAAAATATCTCAGAATCTGAGACTTTTCTATAAGAAAAATATCTCAGAATCTGAGACTTTTTCAATAATGAAAATATCTCAGAATCTGAGACTTTTTCTATAAGAAAAATATCTCAGAATCTGAGACTTTTTCTATAAGGAAAATATCTCAGAATCTGAGACTTTTTCTATAAAAAAAATATCTCAGAACCTGAGACTTTTTCTATAAGAAAAATATCTCAGAATCTGAGACATTTTCCATAAGAAAAATGTCTCAGAATCTGAGACTTTTTCTATAAGAAAAATGTCTCAGAATCTGAGACTTTTTCTATAAGAAAAATGTCTCAGAATCTGAGACTTTTTCTATAAGAAAAATGTCTCAGAATCTGAGACTTTTTCTATAAGAAAAATGTCTCAGAATCTGAGACTTTTTCTATAAGAAAAATGTCTCAGAATCTGAGACTTTTTCTATAAGAAAAATGTCTCAGAATCTGAGAATTTTTCTATAAGAAAAATGTCTCAGAATCTGTGACTTTTTCTATAAGAAAAATGTCTCAGAATCTGAGACTTTTTCTATAAGAAAAATGTCTCAGAATCTGAGACTTTTTCTATAAGAAAAATGTCTCAGAATCTGAGACTTTTTCTATAAGAAAAATGTCTCAGAATCTGAGACTTTTTCTATAAGAAAAATATCTCAGAATCTGAGACTTTTTCTATAAGAAAAATGTCTCAGAATCTGAGACTTTTTCTATAAGAAAAATGTCTCAGAATCTGAGACTTTTTTATAAGAAAAATGTCTTAGAATCTGAGGCTCTTTCTATAAGAAAAATGTCTCAGAATCTGAGACTTTTTCTATAAGAAAAATGTCTCAGAATCTGAGACTTTTTCTATAAGAAAAATATCTCGCAATCTGAAACATTTTCTATACAAAAAAATGTCTTCAAATCTGATACTTTTTTTATACGAAAAATGTCTCAGAATCTAGGTATCCCTCTGGTATCCTTCCTAGGCATGTCCCGAAAAATAAAATTTCAGGCAATAGGAAAAAACTGTGCTCTTCTAAAAGTTGACAGGCAAAATAAGAGTTGACAGGCATAGTAATACTTTTTGAGTTATCCAGTTTTTAATTCCCATATCTCAAAAACTATGCAAGATAGAGCGAAACGGACAAAATTTGTGGATAAAAATCTATGGCGATCCTTAAAGGACCCTACGGGGTCTCCAGTCAACAGGGTCTGGTCCCAGGGGTCCCGAACCCAATTGGGGGTAGATCCAATGTAGTCCTTAAATGTGTTTAATAAAAATCTTCCCAATTTCTAGTTAAAATTGGCATACAATTAAATCACTTTGTTTGGTTCGGCCGACGCGTTTTCTATTTATTAAATTGGTTTTTTGTCCGAAACAAATGTCACATCTCATTATTTATTTTTTTTAATACATTCATGAATTTTTACTATTTTTTTTTTTTGTTTTAAATAAAATAAAAAAAGTACCTTGAGGGTCAAAAAAGTACAATTTAAAATCCTTTTTGTTAGCAAAACAAATCGCCATATTTCATCCCTGATCACAACACCATGTGATAATCTCTTTACGATCGCTCTCTTCCTACCCAAAGTGTAGGGTATTAATATGTAAAACTTCTATTTCCTGGTAAGTGCAATCTCTGCAAAACCAACACACGTTCACAAAAAAAAAAAAACATAAAGTATGACAAAATTATGCCTCTTTTTTTGTTATTTGTAAGAGTTTTAAATCTTAAAATATATTACGATTTCTACTACTACTACTACTTCTCGTAGATACATAACTTTGCAAAACAAAACAAAAAATGGATATTGTTAAAAAGACCTTACCTTGTTATACATATATGCATAAGGGTGGAACAAATTTTTTCTTTATTCGAATTTCAAAATACGGAAAGTTCCAAACAAAGAAAATCTAATTTTTTAATATTTTCCACCGTTCGGAATTGCTGGATTCGATATTCGATTCCTGAATTCGATTCCGTCATCAGAATTGAATTCTATCGTTGGGGTTTCCTGTAATTTACAAGGAAAGTCCGCAAAGTGTATCTATATAATTTGTTAATTTAACCAAACTAAAAAATTTTTAAATTTTATTTTAGAAAATTATCGCCTTAAAAGCTATTAATGGATATATGGACAATTTTGCTTCAACTTTATCGAAATTCGGAGCACTATCGAATATCGGCCATATCGGGAATTAAGGGGTTCAAAAAATGGGTAAAAAAGGCGAAATTTTTTTTTTTTTGGGTTTTCAGCCATTTCTTTCCATATAAGAAGTAAGGGGTTTTTAATGATAATGCAACGGTGACATAACCTTTTAAAAATTTTGCTTCGTTAAATACTTTTTTCTTATGTATGTATAAGGGGATATTTATGTGAAGACTAGCTGGCCCGGTCCGCGTTGCTGGCCCAAATATAAGATCAGTGTTATATTTCGTATCGCTTTAAATATATAGCCCTGCAAAAAAGGGTAATGAATATCTTGGCTTAGAAAAAATTGTAGGCGTGGTTTTAAAAACCGGATTAGGGAGAGTATCATCTTCAAATTATATTTTAGGAACTAAAAATAACAATAACCATGTCTTCGACTTTGCGTAGTGTACAAATTCAAAACTTCTTTAATATCATTACGAACAACACAAAAATAAATTACGCATATTCCTCGTTCTTATCGTGAGCTATTGTCTTGAGTTCAAACAAAACCTATAATCAACTTAAAAAAATCAGTCCTGTCATTAGTAGTCGACATATTTAGACAAAAGTGGGCGTTAAAATTTGTGTGGTAAGTTAAAATTGTACATATGGTTAAAATCCCAAAGGATTTAAAGTCATTTTTACCAAGTTTAAGCGTAATATATTAAGAAATATTTTTTTTAATAGATCGAATTAGAGTAAAAACGAATTTTAAATGTATCGAAAAAAGTGTCCGACGACAATTTTTCTTTCCAAACAATTATATGGAACATTACAAACATTTAAAACAATTAGCCACATCGGCCCAGGCATTCTCAAGTGTTGCAAATTTTAAGGATGTTGAAAAATGTGGGCTTTTAAGTGGGGAGGCAAATAATTATTTAAAAATCCTTACTTGGACTATAACGATCATTAAAGAAAAAATTTAACAAATCTGGCAAGTCTTTCTTCGATGTGGGAGTGGACAATTTACCTTTCCGTAAAAACATTAGTTGTACTATCACGAACGTCAACAAATACTACTAATAGCCAAATCAGCCCTGCCGTTCTACTATTTTAGATATATCGAAATAAAAGTGGCGTGAACAAATTTTATTTCCGTTTTAACCTAAATTGGACTATGACGAAAATTAAAAAAAAAAGTTAAGTCCAGCCGTTCTCCGATTTCAGATATATCGAAAAAAGGAGGCGTAAAAGTGGGCGAGATTAATTTGTTTTCCGAAAAAAACCAAAGAAATACATTAAAAAAAATAAGACGAACTTAAAGAAAAATATTATCCAAATCGGTCAGTTCTCAAGTGATCCGATTACCAACGAACTACATATGATTTTTATTTATATTTTATTATTCTATATTTTATTTTTCTATGGAGTAAATTTTATATATATCGAAAAAAAGGAGAGGGTGGACCACTTAACTTACCGTAAAACCTTATTTGAATTTAACCAACTCGGTCCATCCATTCAAAAGTGGGCATAGAAGTGGAAAATTGTTCTTTCCGAAAACCTTTGCTGGACTATGACGAACATTAAAAACAAAATTAGATAAATTTATCCACCCATTCCATGATATATATCGTTAAAAGTGAGCAGTGTGCACAATTTTTCTTTCCTTAAAAATCTTTTGCGGACTATAACCAATTCGGTCTAGCCGCCTTAGTTCTTTCGATACATAGCAAAAAGTGGGCGTGGAAAATTCTACTGCCCATAAAAACCTTAGTTGTATTATGACGAACATTTTAAACAAAAGTTAGCCAAAGTGGGAGTGGAAAATATTTTTTTTGTAAAAAGCAAAGTTGGAATATGATGAAAATGCATTAAAAAAAAAATGTCAAATTGGCCCAGCCATTCTCAGATTTTAGATAAATTGAAAAAGTGGGCGTAAAAGTTGGCATGGTCGATTTTCCTTTCAGTACACACTTAAATTGGATTATTATGAACATTTAAATAAAAAATTACCCAAATCGGTGCAGCCGATTTCCGATTTTAGATAAATCGAAAAAAGTGGGCGTAAAAGTGGGCGTGGTCAATTTTTCTTTACGTAAAAACCTAAGTTGGACTATGACGAACATTTCAAAAAAAGAATTGTCCAAATCGGTCCAGCCGTTCTCAACTGATGCTGTTACCAACGAACGACAATTGATTTTTATTTATATAGATATATCCCTATGATATCCATATGAATACGAAATAGCCTCTATTAAATTTAAGTCGACACATATTTTTGATCTAGACGATATTCCTATTAGTTCGGCAGTTATCGGAATTTTCCCTAAGGTCTACATTGTTTCATAAGGGGACAACGAAAATTTTAAACACTGATATGGCCGATAAGCCGAGATTCCTCAATCTTTATTTCGTCTCTTTTATATATACATATATTTTCAGTTTCGGGCAAATCGGTTCATAAGGGTAAAAATACTACCCTTGTGAGTAAAATTTACAAGAGAATTTAATTTTTTTTTTTCTAAATTTCCTATAGAAAAAGCCTCAGATTCTAAGACCCTTTTCCTATAGAAAAAGCCTGAGATTGTGAGAATCTTTCCAAAAGAAAAGGTACCAGAATCTGAGACGTTTTTGCTAGGTATATAAAAAAGTCTAAATGGAATTGTACTTTTTTTTTCAAAAAAAAAATAATCTCTCACATTTTAAGACCTTTTTTCTATAGAAATAGTCATAGATTCTGAGACCTGTTTCCTACAGAACAAGTTTCATATTCTGAGACATTTTCCCTATAGAAAAAAAAGTTGAAAATTCTGATATTCTGAGACCTTATTCCTATAAAAAAAGTCTTAGATTCTAAGATCTTTTCCCCATTGTAAAAGACTCAGATTCTCTGACCTTCTTCTAATTGAGAAAGTTTAAACTTCTGAGAATTTTTTTCAACAATAAAAAGTCTCAGATTTTCAGACATTTTTATTATTAAAAAAGACTAAGATTCTGAGACTTTTTCCTTAAAATAAGTCTGAAATTAAGTGATTCTGAGACCTTTTTCCCATAGAAAAAGTCTAAGATTCTCATTCCTTTTTCCTATCGAAAATAAGTCTCAAATTTTGAGACACATAGAAAAAGACTCAGATTCTCAGACATTTTTCCTTAAGGAAAAGTCTCAGATTCTAAAACTTCCAAATTATAAAACTTCTACAAAAATTCAAAAAAGAAAATGTTTGAAAATGTGAAAATTTTAGAGTTTTTCTGCACCTTTTCTATTAAAAAAAGTCTCAAATTCTAAGACCTTTTTCTTATAGAATATGTCTCAAATTCCGACAAACTTTTTCCATAGAAAAAGTCTCAGATTTTTCACAATCCTCAAACATATTTTTTACAGATTATTGTAAAAAAATTCTTAAAATACAAGATACCAAAATTCATAATAAGATTGACAGATATTTTTTAACGAAAATGTTCAGATTGAGTCTAATTTTTCCTTTAAAAAATTTCCAATTTTCCCTGTAAAAACTTTCAGATTTTTTCTATGAAAAATTTTCGGATTTCGAAATTTTTTCATTTTTTAGAAAATTTCCTTCTTTCTTTCTTTCTTTCTTTCTTTCTTTCTTTCTTTCTTTCTTTCTTTCTTTTTTTCTTTCTATTTCTTTCTTTTTCCTTTTTTTGTCTTTTTTTCCTCTCTTTTTTCTTTTTGAAATTTGGTCTGGGGGATTTCATTTCCCCCCCCCCCCCCCACTTGTACCCGCGCATGTTGTTAGTCACAAAAATAACTTACATTCTCTCTTACTCTCTCTTTCTCTTTTCATTATTTTAACTATCGTCCGTTTATTTGAGTGTTTCCCTTTCCGAATATTTTAAACTCTTGCAATCTCAATCTCTTTTTATACTACTGTTATTTCCGTCTCATTCTATCTTATATAATAAGTACTTAAACTCCGTTTCATCTTCTGACTATTTCTGTTTCTGTTCTTTACATTATATCAAAAGCGGTAAACTTAACCACGCGACGGCAAAAGATTACAGACCAAACAGTTTGACATCTTTTCTTTTAAAAACACTGGAAAGGATAATTGATCTATATATACGAGAGTATTTAGGTACAAATTTTCTATCGGATGCACAGCATGCTTACCAGCAGGGTAAATCCATAGAGACTGCGCTTCATTCACTTGTACAGAAGGTAGAAGTATCCATGGAGTATAAGGAATTTGCTCTTGCAGCATTTCTGGATATAGAAGGGGCTTTTAACAATGTAAATACAAAGACGATAGTTAATGCTTTGATCAAGGCTTCAAATAACAGTTGTTTGAGTAAATGGATAGAGCAAATGCTTTCATATCGGAAAATAACGGCCGAATGGGGTCATGCAAAAACATCTCGTTACGCTACTAGAGGAACACCACAAGGTGGGGTTCTGTCACCACTGCTCTGGCTCCTGGTGTTGGACCCCATTTTAAAGGAACTGAAGACTTTAGGAACCACAACAATAGCGTATGCTATTGTATCCGAGATATTATTGGGCTCACTTAAGGCTATGTGGAAGTGGGCTTCAGGAAATGGACTTAATGTCAACCCGCAGAAAACGGAAATGGTCCTTTTTACTAGAAAATACAAAATCCCGGAATTTAGAAAGGTTCGAGTGGGAGGAGTTGAAATTCCAATATTACCGCATGCCAAATTTCTTGGAGTGTTCTTGGACAGTAAGCTGTTCTGGAACAAGAACTCTGAAGAAAGAGTAAAAAAGTCAAACAACGCGTATTACGCGTGTAAGAAAATGTTCGGTAGTACCTGGGGTCTAGAACCTAAAGTCACTTACTGGATTTATACTTCAATCGTAAGACCAATCTTACTCTATGGAGTTTTAGTCTGGCATAAGGCACTCGAAAAGGATGTGACGCTTAAAATGTTTCAGAAGCTTCAACGGCAAATGGGACGGAGTATCACTGGCGCTTTGAGAACAAAATCAGCCGACTCTATCGACACTTTATTGCACTTATTACCAATTGATCTCTTTGCTAAGGGCGAGGCTTACAAAGCTTGCCTCAGATTCAAAGAGTCAAATTGGTTCAAGTATCGCAACTTTGGACACAGTAACATTGATTCTGATTACACAGTGCCCAAACTATTTTTCGACCGGAAATATGAAGTTAGATTTCCGGATCGAGAATTCTGGTCGACCTGGCATGGCCCTCCTGCGAACTCAATAAATATCTTTACTGATGGATCGAAGCAATCGCATGGTGTTGGAGCTGGTTTCACGATACTGGAACTAGACCAACACTTATCTTTTCAATTACCCGTGGACTGGAGTATCTTTCAGGCTGAGATAACTGCTATATCAAAAGCTGTGGAATATATGGCAAAGGAAAAAGGCGCCACCCTTAATTTCTACGTGGATAGTCAAGCTGCTCTAAAGGCACTCTTGAGCTACCAAATTAAATCGAAAACGGTTTTAAAGAGTTACGAGAATTTAAAACAACTTTGCTTAAATAATGAAGTTACCTTATTATGGGTACCAGGGCACGAAGGAATAGAAGGAAACGAGAAAGCAGATGAACTCGCGAAACTTGGAGCAGATGGCATAGTGCTTTCACCGCCACTCCAGCATTTCAAACTAAAACGAAATACCATTACTGTCGCCAAAGCAAATCGAAGATGGAAGGAACTTGGAACAAGTCGTATAAGTAGAATTTTATGGCCACGCTATGATTTAGGAAGAACTTAATTCTTACTAACACTTACGAGAATAGAATGTCGTATGTTGACAGGTTTAATAACGGGACACTGTCTTGTCGGAAAACATGCCAAGAACATGAATCTTATTACGGACGCAAGCTGTAAAAAGTGCGAGACACCAGACGTCGAAGAGACCATTGAACATATCCTGTGTCACTGCCCGGTTTTGGCACGAACTCGACTATCAATTATAGGAAGTTCACAGTTCGAGACTTTGGAGGAAATTACGAGGATAGACCTGAAGAGCTTGAAACAATTCGCAATGAAGGTCAATGTATTTAGTTTACATCGATAAGCGGAAAAAGTTTTGTGGTATCGCTATGGACCAATTGGTCTATGCGGAGTGCTCATCTGGCACCGCCACCCTAACCTAACCTAACCTAACATTATATCATAGTATTCAAATAAGTTTTTCTGTTCATTATTAAATTGTTATTTTATAGAAGTTAGTTTAGTTACTAGAGTGAACTCAGTAAATAAAGATATTTTTATTTAATAAAACGTAATATTTTGTTATATAATAATGGGCAAAATCTCAAATGGGCAAAATCGGACTAGGGAACAAAATTTCCCTTGAAGTCCCTCAAAGTCTTGCAAGTTGACCCAAAAAGCATAACAAATTTGTAACTATTTAAAGTAAGGGGAAAGGTGTCCACCAAAAACTTCAACCGACACCCTCCCAACCCCTTCCCCAAAAAAACGACGTGAAAAGTTTCGTTATTATTTTTTTAATTATTTTTATTACATTTTAGAGTGTAGATTCGGCACAGCCAAATTTAACACTCTCACTTGCTTTGTTTTAATATTGACCATAAAAGGCAACTATTCCGACCCAGATGATTTTGAAATTCGAAAAAAAAGTTAAAGTTGCTCCACCCTTATATGTATGTATGAATACCAGAGAACATAACAGATTTTATATAAGATGACTGCAGTAATTCAATTCGCTTTAAAACGTTTACGTTTTTATATGACAAATATAAAAAAACCGTTTTAGCAAAAAAGAAATTGTCATTATTTATATAGCAAGATGACTTTTTTTTTCTTTTGTATATTTTAAAATTACCCGTAATAAGTAATTTTAAGGATGATCATAAAAATCCTTTACATACAATTTTTTTTTTAATGTTTTTGATATTATAATTTTTAACAAACAAAAAAAAAAAAAAAACTAAATAAAGAAAATCTATTCGTTTGTCGTATTATGGCATGACCATATTCAGCTAAAAAGGATTATGTTAATGTTGTATGTTATGTACATAGAGGAATCCATTATAGTTTCAAATGTTTATAATGGAATTCTTTTTTAGTTTTTCTGCTTTGGCAAATAGATTTTTGTTATACAAAAGAAATTGCTAAAAAAAAGCAAATAGAAAAAATGCTATAAGTACCATTTTATATAAGTTTAAACAAAATAGAATGGAATGTAATTTTAAGGGCAAAACTAAATTTTTTCTCGCAAAATTTAGTGATAACGGTTTTCGTTGTTTTATATCGAACTTTACCAGAGATTTTATAAAATCTGAGCGAGGGTATTCAAACTTATCTAATTTTTTGTACGCATTTGAACTATACAGCCAACAAAACTATCCATTTTCAGTTTTTTAAATGTAAAAAAAAAAATCACGATTTTTTCGCGAATTTAATTTTCTTCAAAAATTGGAAAAATAAAAAAGTAAGAATTTTTGTACCAATTCAATTGAAAAAATATTTAAAAAAAAAAAAAAAGTTTTTTAAGAAAATGCTGATATTTTCAATATTTGACCATGCCTACAAATCCCACGTATCGAAAAAACTAAATTTTATTTAATTTAATTATTTTAATTTAAATAGTACCCTAAGGGCAAATACTCTGCAACTGATTTCATATTGCCCTTTTTTTGCCGAACATTTGGTGTGGAATGCCTCATATATTCGAAATTATTTTTTATTTATGCCGTTTTAGTACTACAATGCAAATTTTAAAATACTTTATATAAATTCATTTTATCCGAGTAATAATTTTGGTCTTAAGTAATTTTTTCATATCCCTCGGAGTTTACCAAAAAACTTTTCAAATAACTAGAAAAAGTTTAGACGCGATTTTTGCAATAAGTGCTCGATCGAAGAGTTAGATTTTTGTTTCTAAATTATTCTTACACATCCTAAATACATATGAGGAGTTCCGTCTAAGACTTAAATTTTGAGGTAAAAAAGATGTGATTTTTGGCACATCGATGAAAGTTGGCATAAATATTAGAAGCTATTTAAGAATAAGAAATTCGTTCGCGTCAATTAAATCGCGCAAGGGGGTCAAAAGTTATGGCGGTTTTAAGATTTAGCGGTTTTAAAAATCTTAAAAATATTTTAAAGAATTTTTGTCTACGCATTTGTTGTATGCGTTATTAAAACATGCCAGGATATATCGTTTCTTCTAAAATATATGATATAAATTTAACCCTTTAATGACCAAACGATTAAAAAAAAATATAAGTACCTAAAATCGCGATTAATTCGCGGTAAAAGAAAAGTTTCACAATTTTTTATAACATATTTAGGCAATGCGCGTTTGTATTACTGTAAAAAATCACGGAAAATCGTATCATTGTACCAGTAGTTTAAAAAAAATCGGTGATGCTTTTTTATAACAAGAAAATTTAATATGGTCCAAAAATTCTAAAATCATCAAAAAATTTTAACCCGCCTCTGATTTTATGATGACACATCAAGTGGGCTTTCATTTAAAAAAAAATTTCATCCGATTTCGTGTAAAGCCTTGGATGTGCCAGATCAAAACAGGTTTAGATAAAATCATCACGCTTTCCGCTCAGAATGGCTTAAAGTGAAAAGTCAAAAAGCAAAACAGTTCTACTCGTTAAGGCACGTCTTTTGGTGTATTAAAATGAACATAATGCATTAATTGCCACTAAAAAAATAGGAAACAGATTTGCAAATTTCGCACAATTATCAAAAATGCCATAAAATTTTTGCAATTTATTTTTTATAAAACCCGCCAGTGATTTTTTTATGTAAACTCACATAAAACTCGGTTTACGCAAGAGTCCACCAAATTTCGAACGAAACCGCGATTTCCTCGCGAAAAACTGGTATTTTAAAAAAATTACGTTTTTTCTTTCGAACTTTGATCTGCTGAAACTCCTTAACTTTAAATTTCAAAATGTTAAGAATTACAACAGCTACCAACTCTAGTTCAACATTTTTCATTTTATTGAGGAAGCCGAAATCCCTGATCAAAAAACCTCGAAAATTTAAAAACTCTTAATTTTTGGTTTCAAAACTTAACCGTCTTATAACTTCTTACCAAGCGATGAAGCATCTATCAAACCAACATTAAAATAATCTCTTAAGTGTCTGACTTTGTGTTATGCCGGAAAAGATTGAAATATAAGGAGAACTTGAAAAAAAAAAGCGAAAGGAAGTAAAAACTATGGATTATTTCAAGCCATTTTATCGATTTTTCAACTTTAACCCTCTGTAACTTTTACAGATAAAGTGGGGTAATCCTTAAAGATTGCTCAGTGATGGGATAAGGTTTTGTTTACATAACTGCATTTACAGTTCTTCTAAATTCCAAAAACTGACGGTTTGTTTTAAACATTTATTTCAGTTTCACTGAGTTGAAATTTAAAAAAGATTTTGTGATATATTTCATTTTAAAAATAAAAGTAGCATTTGTTCAATTAAAGTATTTCATTTCAAAAATAAAAAGTAGGATTTATTCAATGAAAGTATTTCATAAGATTTAATTACTTTTTTCATTAAAGTAATGAAAAATTTTCATAAAATACAATTTATATTTTGTATGAACAATTTTCATTAATTTAATGAAACTTGTTCTTTCAATTACATTTTATGATACCTATTTCATTAATTCAATGAAACCCTGCATAGGTTCCTTTTAAACGTCATTTTTCATAACATTAATGTACAGTAAAAAAATTATGTCATTAACTGTTTGTAGGTTATTTTAAAAAGTAATCAGTAAAGTCATTTTAAAAGAAAAATCAATTATTTTATAAAGGATTTAATTTTTTTATTGTTTCTGTAGTTTAAAAAAAATAATTTACTGTATTAAAATCGAATTTTCTGTTACATTTAATTTCGGCAGTAAAATATTTCTTCTATAGTTTTACTGTTTTTCAATACAAAATAACTGAATATTAACTAGTTTTTTAATGTTTTGGTTAGTCATTAAATTACCATTTAAAATTGACTGTAATGTGTTTTTATTTTAAATGAAAAAACAGTGGAATGGTTTTTAAATAAAATTTCATTTGTTTTAAGTGAATATTCACTGGAATTTACCTACATAATTCTTTGAGTGTAGATTTTCATTATTGTCATGTTCAAATTTCTATCAGACAGGCGCTGGTCACGAGAATTACGCGTAATAGAAAGTGAGTGTGATTCCAATTTCTTTGATAGTGATTGAGACATTTTTTGCATGAGTGATTCGTAGTGAGTGCCATTTATTTGCGTGAGTCAAAATAATTTTATTGTATAGTTTAAATTTTATGTAAAGTTTTTAAAAATTTTTTCGTGTAACTGAAGTTTTTATTTCGGTTTGAGTCCATATTAATTATATCTGAGAAATAATTATTTTTGTTGTACAATGAGAAAATCTGAAAAAAAATAATTGACAACACAGGCTAAGTAGAGATGGCGACAGCTTTCGGAAGAAGCCACCCTTCCTTCGTCAGCGCTCTTCGATTGTCACTGTAGGTGTGTAAGATTAAAATCAGCTATTTAAACGTTCATTGAGGTGAAAAAGATGGCAAGAATTATATTTCATTACCCATATGCAACGTTTAGCACGAACTTAATCAATCTATATTTAGCTTTTTCTAACACAATTGTAATTTCTTACACTGTAGTAGATTTTCTCAGAAGAATACGAGTAAGGTGTAAAATTTATGATATTTTATAGGTTACGAGAAATGAAATAATATAGCATACCAGAAGATAATATATAAGGTGTTACGAGTAGTGAAAAAGTAATTTTGTATTAAATTTACTCACGTGATTGTAAGTGAGTGTAAGCAGATAAAATATGCTCGTGAGTGTGTGTCGTTAGAAATTTCCTGTCGTGAGCCCATCTCTAGTTTAAACGTATGCATTTTTTTATAAAATAATTATTTTTTATGTTATTGTAATGCATTATGCATCTAATTATAAATAATGCATTATTTCAAACTTTCAAATAATACATAATGTAACTAAATATAAGTCATCCATGATTTAATGTTTAGAAATAATAAATATGAAATACATTTTTTCCAATAATCATGCATTACGTAGCAAATTATTAGTAATGCATTATTTTTCACTTGAAAATAATACGTTGTGGAACAAATGTTTGGTAAGACATCATAAAATAATGCTACAAATAAGTTATATACATTACCTGGTAATGTGTTATATAATCACTACCCATTACCAAAGTTTTGCTGGGGAGTGTTAAATTCGGCTGAGCCGAATCTTTTATACCCTCAAAAAGGTAAAAAAAAAAAATTGTCTGGGGCATTTTTTGTTTTTGGGGTGGGGGTTGGTGGGGTTAGTGTAGGACGTTGAGACCTTCCCATCGTGATAAATATACCAAATGTTTCATTTATTTAACCAAAATACAAAAAAAATTGGCAAAAACGTGTATTTTTTTAGAGGTTGCTTCAGTTTTTCAAGGCCCCCTGGCCCGATTTTGCCCATTCACGAACTTTATCTGCCTATTAACATGATACATGTTTGTGCCAAACTTCAGGAGTCTAACTGTTTTATTTTCGACTGCATCGTGTTATCTACAGACAGACAGACGGACAGACAGACATTCATAGAATGTCTTAGAATCGGTCATGGATCAATAATATATACACTTTCTGGGGTCCCCGACCGATATTTCAATGCGTTACGAACGGAATGACAAAGAGAGTATACCCCCATACTGTGGCTGGAGGGTATAAAAATGAAATTCTGAAATTCCATTTCGGGGCATTTCTATATGTCATATTTTTGTTTATTGTGTCTATTTCAAAAGTTTATGAACGGTAGCACAGAGTCGCACAAATGTGAATAGAATACATTGTCAGAGATAGATTGAAATTCGAGGTTTGTGAATATAGTTTGGACTTTTTTGGACTTTGATGTTGAAAAAAGGAGGATTTCACCAAAAGTATGAATTTCCAAAATTTATTTAAAAAAAAAAAATATACCTGTAGATTATTTTTTGGTAGTTTATCTTATGTGTTGGACCATAGATGGGAATTTTTCATTACCATTGAAATTTAATTACCATTGGTTCACATCAATGGTAATGAAAAAATTTTCATTACCATTTAATGGTAATCAAATTTTTTTAATTGAAAAAAATAATTACTAATGGTAATGAAATGCACCAATTGTTGAAAAACACCAATTATAATTGGTTTCAAAACCACCGGTTTGCACATTTTTGTTTTTTTGAAAAGTTAAAAATTTAAACATCAAAGTATGTTTTTCAAAAAAATATGTAAATGTCAAAGACAAAAAACAAAACGCAAATAAAAATTTCAAACATTGTGTTAAACAAAAGGCAATCAACGTGTGTTTGGTTTATAAAATGTGAAAAACTAAAACACAATATAACAAAAAACAGCAGATATTTCCAAATATTAACGATTTTGACAATATTGTGACGACTTTTACTAATGGCAATTATTTTTTTTAAGTGATGCCATACCAATGGTAATTATTTGTTTTTTAATTTTCATTAGTAATTAAATTGATTATTAATTTAATTGCTACAATTGATACAACCAATGGTAATGAAAAAAATTTCATTACCATTGACATCAATTAAATGGTAATTAAACCATCAATTAATTGGTCCATTTAATTAATTAGTCCCATCTATGTGTTGGACAAACACGTATGACTTTAGGAGATCTTCTTAGAAAACTTGAAAAAATATTGTGTTGGAGTGCAAAAAGAAATAATTTGTTTCATAACTTTAAAATATAAAACAAAAATCTCAAACTTTGACATTAACCTCATGCAAAAAAAACTTAAGCTACAATTAAAAAATTTTAAAGTTGGACAAAATTCAAGATGACAACATTCTGAAAAAAATATTTTTAAATGTGTGTTGCCTTACAGACTTTATTGGCCAAAAACTGGAAATCCTGGCCCGAAGTGATGTGTGTTTAATCTGTTTACGAATCTGGCTAATCGACTTTGCAATCTAAAAATTTAAACGCAATTTGTCAAAAGTCTGTATTTTTGAGTTACGACAGCCCTCTTGTAAATGGCCCAAATGGTGGAAGTCTATGTATACTCGCTTTCATATAAATTTGCAAAAGTGAAAAACTTAAAGTGAGAAAATGTCAGATTCCAACGTATCGTAATTTATGTTGGAAAGCTAAAAATAAAATAAAAAAAATATTTAAATTGAAGGTGGTAATGATTGTGTTAAAAGTTCCGGGGTTGTTTTTTGCATACAAAAAGAATATTTTTATTTTTTTTTGCAATAGTGAAAATGTGAATTTAATGTGAGTGACAATTTTATTATTTTTTTCCTGGTCATTCATCCAAACATCCACTAGTCTTTAGTCTTTCATAGCACCCTCTCTATCTATACTTTTTCCTCGTTCAACGCAGTTCAACTACAAATACATCAACATCATCATATTTTACTGAATGTGATTTAATGGGATGCCTCTTATAGCAATGAATGAATAAATAAATGAAGTAACAAACAAATGAATGCTAGCTGGAATTGCAATGGTGCAAAGTTGTAATGAAATCCAAAAAAAAAAAAAAAAAACTTTTTCCTCCTTGATTCCATAATACTGCAGTCAGCACAATTTACTTTTAAATACATTTCATTTTAATACAACACCTACTTTACACAAAACGTTTTATTATGTAGAGATATCTATTTCAAATTGGAAAATGATGCAAAAACAAATTTTACACTTTCAGGTAAAGGTACCAACATTTATATCATTTCTTTAAAAGAATATTTTAAAACAACTTCTGTTATACCGTTAATATGTGGCATTTTACTTAAAAAAATAATTTTTTCAACCCGTATTAAGCTTCAACTTTAACTTCAAAATTGTGATAGGGTATTGTAAAGTCGGTCTTTACAGACTTTAATTTTTTCCTTTCCGTTTTTCGCTAAAGTGTTGATGATATTTGAAGTGAGAATCTAGGAAACACAACAAAATGTGTTGAATCCTGTGCAATAAAGGTTTTGTTTAAAATTTTCCTAATGATTTAATTTGAGTTGAAAGAGGGAAAAATATATATAAAAAATTTAAATTAAATTGAGGGGAAAAAATGCTAATTAGCTTTCCATTTAAATATGAAAACTGTAATTTGCAACTAACGATTAATCTTTCGATAGATAGAAAGATAAAATAAAGAAACCATTAGGAATTAAATTGAACTCCAGGAGAAAAATATTTTATAATTACAAGTAAAAACTTTTAACGCTGAAAAAAGTATAAACTGCTAATTATAATTATTATTTATTAATAATTATTATTTATTTTGAGTAAACATTTTTTTGTAACATTTTTCTAAAATAAAATGTTAATTTTTTTGTGTGTATTTTTTTTAGTACGCAAACGATTTTTAAACGCGCAAAATTTTTTTATTGTAAAATTTTTTTGAGGGAAAAAACACTTGGCAAAAATTTTTTACTATAGCGTGTTTTTTAACTTAAAAATTCAAGTTCAAATGCACCAAAAATTAAAGTTTTTTTAACAACCTTCAATAGTCCTTAATCCATCGGCATTTTGTCGCGATTTTTCGATAGCTTTTAGCATTATGAAAAAAAAGTTCAACGACATATCAATAAAATTATTTTCGAGGTGCCTAAATTTCAATTTTTTTACTTTTTCACAACTTTTATTTTTTTTTTATTATTTTAGTAGGTACACTCTAATCAATTTTCATGTAAATTATAATACAAAAATTCGAAATTATTTAATTTTTTATATATAATAATATTAGTAAATAATAACAAAATAATAATATAAATAATTACCTAAATATGTTTTTATTTCGACCTTTTAATTTATTATTAAATAATATTTAAAAATAAATCTGTTGATTTATTTTTAATATTTCAAAATAAATCAGCAGATTCTTCCAAAAATAGGACTTGATTTAATACAAAATGGACCTCCTGACTCAAAAACAGCAATTCAAATTTGTGTTGCATGTTCCGTTTTCGAGATATTCGCGTTTGGAAATTTTTCCACGCGAAAATCGCAAACTCGAATATTTTGAAAACGGAACATGATAGAAAAATTTTAAAGCAGGAGGTCCAATTTATATGAAATCAATTCCTATTTGTTGAAAGCAACATAACAGTGGACCCCCAAAAGTGCGAAATTATTGTTTTTTTTTTACTTTTTTGATTCAGGATGGCAAAATTAAGAATCTGTTGGGTATTTCACTTTGAGGTTTTTGTTGTAGCAATAATTTTAAAACAGGATTAGCTAGGATTTTCATGTTAAAGATTTTTAAAGCTCAAAATAAAGAGCAGTGAGATTATTACCCGTTTTCGTCCCCGTTTTAACACAACCTAAATTTTTTTGAACAGGGGTGTGATGAAAAATTTAATTTTTTTAAAGTTTTAATGTTATTTTTAATAAGTCATTTAAAATTTTTTTAAAAATGTGTAAATTAAACATATTTTTCAAAAAAAAATTAGCGACGGATTCCCGAAATTTGCCGAAGAAAAAAACCCGGAAAAAAACTGTTAAACCAAATTTTTTTGCAACAACAAATATTCACTAATTCGTTGGCTTAGTCGGCAAACTTGTCCAATTTTTATGCAAATTGAGTTTTTTTATGCAAAACGTGTTTCTGATTTTTTTTATGTGGATGGACAAACATCTAAACTTTAAAAAAAAAAAAAGAAAAAAAAAAGAAAAAAAAGTGGCATGTTTTTTAATAAATTGACATTTTTAAAAAATGGAAAATTTCAGAACGGGTTCTGAAATTTTTCTGAAAAAAAAAATTTAATCAATAGGCCATACAAAACTATATAAAAATGTAAATTTTTGAGATTGTGGTGCATTCCGTTTTAATGTGATAAATATTTAATCAAGGCAACTCGCAACAAATTTGACCATTTTTCCAATATTTGACCACGCACTCAAAATATTTTGTAGGCAAAAACAAATGAAAAACACACTTAAAACCAGTGAATAAACAATTGAAAACCATCCCAGTAATTATTCATTTGTTTTAACAAACATTTATTTTTTACTGTTGACAAAATTTTCTAAAATAAATAACATTAAACATTAAAAAATAACGTTTTTTTCACTCTTTTTTACCAACAAATTCGAAAAAAATAACCAACGAAAACGTTAAAAATTAATGATAGTTCTGTTATTTTTACCAACAAATTTCGAAAAAATAACCTACGAAAACAATAAAAATTAATGAATTCGTAGGTAAATTTTTACAATTTTTTATTGAAATATTTTTTTAAAAATTTTTAATAAAATTTTTGGGGAATCGATCCCGCAATCAACTACATTCTGGCCAGACACTCTACCCATCGTGCCAAAGTCACTTGATACAAACATGTTTTTATATTTCTATAAATAATTTTTTGATTTTTTTTTTTACAAAAAAATAACTGACTTGTGTAGGTAAAAACTAATGATATTTCATTAAAAAATACCAACAATTTAAAAAAAATTACTTACACAAATCATTAAAAATCAAAAGAATAATCAGTAGTTTTTACTTACAGAACAAAAATAAATGACTTTAAAAATTAAATGTTAATGAAAGTCTTTATTTTTTAGTGTGTTATTTTTGAAACAAAGGACTGAAGTAGTCATTAATAAAAACTGAACATCAAACAAATGTTTTTTCTTTTAAAAACGACTAACCGGAAAACTTTTTAAATAAACTACAAACAGTTAATGACATAATTTTTTGAGTGCGCCTCCTAAGTCAAGTTTTTGAAAAATTGAAAAACCAAAAACGCAATTTTCTAAGTTCCATATAGGGCTATCCATACAACCTATTCAGAAGTTAACGGTACACGTGTTGGACATTTGGTGTCAAGTGCCTCATATATATTTTTTTCCAAAAACCGCGAACTAAAGCCGCTTGTAAAGGACAAAAAGTAGCCTGCAAAATTTTTTTTATAATTTTTCCGGTTATCATCTCGAAAATGCGCACCAATATCCATATCATCGACCCACCCTACGGTTTAGGTTATAAATTTTTTTGTCAACAAAAATGAAAAAGTATGTAGTATTTTTTTTTTTTTATAAAAACACAAAAAAAAAAATCAATAAAAATAAAAAAAAAAATACAAGAAAATCTGTTAAGTCCACAAAATTAAAAGAAAGAAAATCTGCTAAGTCCACATTAAAATAGAAAATTATAAAGAGAAATGTGCTAAGTCCAAAAAGAGCCTATAAGTCTTTCTTTTATTTTAGAGTTCTACGTCTTTTTGGGGTTAAACAAGATGAACTAAAGAACAAAACTGCGTTTACAGATTTAAAAAAAAGTTAACCCAAAAAAAAGTTAGACGGTTTTTTGTCTCTCCTGAAAAATTAAAAAAAAAAAACGGACTTGACAGGTTTGCCGACTAAGCCAACGAATTGCATTTTTTGATGTAGTTTAGGACTACTTTTTTTTGGTGGGTAATGTCAAGAAAATATATAATGTAAATTAAGTAAAAATCAAGGAATTTATACATATTTTCAATTTAAATATTTTTAATATATTTATTCCCAATTATCACCGATTTAACACACATAGTGAAGACAAAAAAAATGGCCACTATTAAAATTAACGAAAAAGAATATCAAGATATAATCAACGTTAAATTTGCATAAAAATTCATTTCTTTCGATGATAAAACATACAATTATTAAAAAAAGGATATATATAGGACATTCCATGCCAAATCGCACACTTTCGGACCCGACCAACTTCGATTTCGCTTATTGTTGATTAAGGTGCACCAAAAAAACTAAGTTTTTAGATGTTGACCGTTCAAAAAGTTGATTTTAGATTTTCGACGTTAAAAATTAAGTGATAATTACTTCAAGTAATTTTTTCGTATTTGTTTTCTTAAACCACATTTAAATACCAACAAATTGTTGTCCAAGTTTTTTAAGATATCTGTATTGCTTACTGGTAATCATTAATTGAAATTTTTCATATCTTAATATTTTTTTCAAGAATCTCTTTTTTGAAAAATGTATTACTCAAAACTCATTTAACACGTACTACAACACATCCAAAAATAAAATTCATCGAAATGGATCTAGTCCAAAGTGTGCGATTTGGCATGTAATGCCCCATATACAATACAGCTTTTACCAAGAATACCTTCATCACAAGGATCTGTCTGTTTTTATGATTGTAAAAGAAGAAACATTATTACAAATAATTATATGAATTAATGGGGCATAATAATTTCAGTTTAAAATATTATTTATGGCATTTCACTTTTAATGTAAAAATGTAGTTTTCGGTATACTGAACAAAAAAATTGAACTTTACCAGCCTTACTAAAGAAAGTCATTAAGTTTTATTTATTAAGAATTACCATAAAATTACAAATTATATATTTATTTTACCTAAACGAGTACTTGTAACAATGACATTTGTCTCGTTGTAGTGAAACAGACTTACAATAAGACCTCTGGTGAAAATTTTCAGGATCAGCATCTGATTAAATACATATACATATAAGATTCATGTGAATATTTTGGAAAAGACTCATTGTCAAAATATTTTTTCTATTTAAAAAGTTATCATTTTTTTAACATAAATGATGCTTTTTGACATACACAACTTTTGGAAATAGTTTCTGTGTCGAAATACTTTTTTCTATGACTGTAATCATAAACTATGTTTGAAAAGTATTCAAAATATGTAAAATTTAAAACTTTAACTTTTAGGAAAGCCGAAAATTAAAAAATAGTTTGGCGTATCCCTAGGGTATCCTAGATAAAATTTTTTTTTAAAAAAATGGCTAATGTCGTGCTTCGAGCATTTTGTTTAAATTTTTTGTTTTTTTAATTACTGTTAAAATATTTCAAAAAATACTGAAATTTTTGTAAAATTAAATTCTTTACAAAAATATTTAAAACTTCTGCAAAAAAAAAACTAACTATTTGTTACGTATGAGTTATATTCAATTACACTGTAATAATTTAATACTCATACGCCTACTTATGGAGCTGCCAACTTTTAATAGATCGCAGATTTTTAATTAGTGGCCTTATTCATTTAAACTCATATACACCTCGTATACTGTATAAACTTACCAAACTTATTTTTTATAAATGGAGTTTGACATAAATTGTATAAATTTATCAGACTTACATATTATACGAGGTGTTTACACTGTTAGATGAATACCATTATTGTTCGAAAAACAACACTGATATTGATTGATACGTACCGTCCAAAGAACACATTTACCAATACTTTTTTTTAGTGGTTGTGTACGAGTAGTTCGATCAAAATGTCAAAAAATGGCCACGAAAAGTACTAGAAAATTAAATAATCTTCAAATTGAATACAATTACATTTTTTGTGTATCTCAGATTTTGAGACATTTCTCGAATAGAAAAAGTTTTAGTCTCTGAGACGTAAAGATAAAGTCGTTGATACTAAGAACGTTTATTGTATAAAAATTCTCAGATTCTGTGATATTTTTCGCATGGAAAAAAGTATCAGATTCTATGATATTTTCGTATAGAAAAAGTATAATTTTTTGTATAGAAAATGTCTTAGGTTCTGAGATATATTTTGTACAGAAAACGTCTTAGATTCTGAAACACTTTTCGTATAGAAAAAGTCTCTAATTTTAAGGCATTTTTCATATAGAAAGTCCCAGATTCTAAGACATTTTTCGTACAGAAAAAGTCTCAAATTCTGAAACATTTTTTGTGTAGACAAAGTCTTATATTCTGAGAAATTTTTTGTATAGAAAATGTCTTTGGCTCTGAGGCATTTTTGGTATGGAAAAAGTCTCAGATTCTGAGAAATTTTTCGTATAAAAGTATTTCAGATTTAAGCCATTTTTTCGAATCGAAAGAGTTTCGAAAAAAAGTAATAAAGTCTTAGACATTTTTCATATACATAGAAAAATTCTTAGATTCTGAGACATATTTTGTGTAAAAAAATTTCAGATTCTGAGTTATTTTCGTATAGAAAAATACTCAGATCCTGAGACATTTTTCGTATACAATAATTCTATGGTTCTGAGACATTTTTCGTATAGAATAAGTCTCAGATTCTGAGACATTTTTTGTTAAGAAAAACTTTCAGGTTCTTGGACATTTTTCGTATAAAAACAAGTCTCAGATTCGGAGAAATTTTTTGTATAGAAAAAGTCTTAGATTCCGAAACATTTTTCTTATTGAAAAGTCTCAGATTCTGAGATATTTTTTTTTATAGAAATATCCCAGATTTTGAGACGTTTTTCTTATAGAAAAAGTCTCAGGTTCTGAGACATTTTTGCATAAAAAAGTCTTAAAATCTGATTCAGATTCGGGAACGTATTATTTTGTTTTGGGGGGGGGGGGTCGGTAGTGGTAATTGGGGGGGCAAAGAAATACAGGTTTATCAATATTTAAAAAAAAAAATTATTCCACGCCCATAAAATAACGACATTTTCTAATTCTTTGGGTCCAAATGTAGGACTTTGAACTTCTTGTAGCATAAAAATGTTGCATTTGTTAAACAAAAACACGAAAAAATCATTTAAAAAATTGTGTTTTTCAGAGGTTGGTTTAGTTCTTCAATGGGAACTTTTTTCCCCCTGGTCCGATTTTGATCATTTACGAATTTAACCTTCCTAGGAACAAAAGACATATTCGCACCAAATGTCGGGAGTCTAGCTCTTTTATTTTGGACTGCATCGTGTTAACTACAGACACGATGCAGTCCGGACGGACAGACGGACATCGCTAGAATGTCTTAGAATCCATCAATGATCATAAATACATATACTTTATGTGGTCCTAGACCGATATTTTGATGCGTTACAAACGGAATGACAAAGTGAGTATACCCCCATAATGTAGTTGGGGGATATAAAAACATATCGGTCGAAATAACGATACAAAACCGCTAATTTGGACTTGGGTCTTCAGATTTTTTTTATATAATGAACACAGATACTCTATGGTCCATTTAGATATTCCAATTTACAGTTACTTAAGTAAATATCGGACTTTTATAATAAAAATTAAAATGAAAAACTGAAGTCGTCTTTTTTAAACGTTGAAGTTAAAAAATGGTGTCATTTTTTAACTTCAACGTTTCTGAATGCATTTTAAGTGGAAATGCATTTCTGTCTTTTTTTACCCCTTTGGAAATTTAAATGATGAAAATGCATTCAAATAATGCATATGCATTTAGAATACCCCAGGAAAATTTTTCAGAACCGATTCTGACAACACTTGTTCTAGAACAGGTTCTTTGGTAATCATACACTATTACACATTAATTATTCAGAACAAGTTTAGTGAAAATTGTTGTGAAACATGTTCTCTGCAATCAAAGTTTCATTACATTTTGGTTCTCAGGAATCGAAAAAAAAAAAATTATGTGTCAAAAAAATTAAAAAATAAAATCATTTCGTTTTTTGTTAACCAAGAAAAAACACGAAATTCTCTTAAAATATCAGGATTTAATCATGAAAATTGTTGATAAAAAGGTGAGTAAGTCAAATTTTCATTGTATGGGTAGGTCGAATTCTAATAATATTATGTTTTTTATTTTAGTTTGCAGAAAATCCATGTTCTTGTATGTCATTATTGTAAGGCCCAAAATGCAATTTTGGAGGCGCAAAAAGATATATATGTGTTAAAAACTGTGAATACTTCATGTCAGATATGGTTGTATTTTTCTTCGTTTAATAAATTAATGCAATTCAAAATATTTCTTTAATTCTCATTTCAATTCCAAATTTTACTTCTAGAACCGATTCCGAAGAACAAAAATATGTTCTAATTTTTCTTACAAACACCTGTTGCTTTTGGGACAATCCCTATGTAAAAAGAATCGGTGTTGCACAAGAATTAGAACAGGTTCTAGGGAAGTATAAGTTGTTCCACAATCGGTTCTTTGCAACCGAAAATTTTGCTGGGACATTTTTTTAATGACACCGGTTTTTAAAACTTAACGTTTAAAAAAAAGGAATTCAGCTTTTAATTTAAATTTTTGTAATAAAAATCCAATGTTGACTAATGAAGTTATAGCTCTTCAAACAACACCATTTTTTAATTTTTTGGGGATTTTTGAAATAAAAAAATCGCGAATAAAATCGCGGGTTTTTAGAATTTAATTAAACTGTAAATGGATATGTCTAAATGGCTCCATAGAGTCTCTTTATACACAATTTGAAAAAATATCTGAAGACCCCAGGTCAAAAAATACCGTTTTCTCGTGCTGTTTGATGGAAAAGACGATGTAATAAATTACATATTTTATAAATTTCAAAACTTTGTGCTGGACCAAAATAGCTCTATCAAGACTTTTGCTGTGTTTTTAAATAAGTGGATTTTTTTCGGATTAATCTTATTTGGTTTAAAATAAATAAATTAAAATGCCAAAACAAATTTGGAATATTTTTTTCCGTAATCTACGATAAATAAGCAATTATAATCCGAAAAAATAATAAAAAAATCTGGAAAATTAAAAAAGTTATAAATAAATCAAAATAAATCCAACTAAATTTTAGGATTTAATAAATCCATTTTGGATTAGTTTTGTTTTATTTATAACTTTCTTCATTTTCCAAATTTGTTCATTATTTCTTCGGATTATAATTGGAAATTTATTGTAGATTACGGAAAAAAATATTCCAAATTTGTTTAAGTATGTTAAAATATTTTTTTTAAACAAAATAAGATTAATCAGAAAATAAATCCACTTATTGAAAAACACAGCATTTGTTAATAAATTTTTACTTCAAAACGCAAAAAATGTACAAAAAATATTTTTTATCCAGAACTTAGAAAATATTACAAAACTTTTTCAGGACTTGTAAAATTTTTCAAAATTTGGTAAAATTTTTCAAAATTTGGCAAAAATTTTTTTTTTTGTTCATTTTTAATGAAATTCTTAACTCCAAAACGCAAAAATTATTTGTGTCTGAAATTTAAAAAAAAATTTCTCGGGACTTAGAAAACTTTTTTCCCCCGATTCGGAACCATATATATATGTGTATCTCATCTTGTATGAGGTCAGACATGGAGTTGTATATCATATATTTATTTATCTAATATTGTATGAGGTCATTCATGGAGTCATATAAAATATTATATGCAACATCTAATTTAATAAAGCATTATATGTGGAGCAACACATGATTCGATATCCTTTTATATGGCACCATACTAAATTTTGGGTGTAAAACTTAATACAAGATACATTCACATATATTTATGTAAAGTACTGTGTATGGCCGTATATAAATATATTAAATAATATGTTACTATATCTTAACTTTTTTAGTCGGGCATAGAAAAATTCTTAGCTTCTGAGACATTTTTTGTATAAAAAAAAATTTCAGATTCTGAGTTATTTTCGTATAGAAAAATATTTAGATCCTGAGACATTTTTCGTATAGAATAATTCTATGGTTCTGAGACATTTTTCGTATAGAATAAGTCTCAGATTCTAAGACATTTTTTGTTAAGAAAAACTTTCAGGTTCTGGGACATTTTTCGTATAAAAACAAGTCTCAGATTCGGAGAAATTTTTTGTATAGAAAAAGTCTTAGATTCTGAAACATTTTTCTTATTGAAAAGTCTCAGATTCTGAGATATTTTTTTTATAGAAATATCCCAGATTTTGAGACGTTTTTCTTATAGAAAAAGTCTCAGGTTCTGAGGCATTTTTGCATAAAAAAGTCTTAAAATCTGATTCAGATTCGGGAACGTATTATTTTGTTTTGTGGGGGCGGGGTCGGTAGTGGTAATTGGGGGGCAAAGAAATACAGGTTTATCAATATTTAAAAAAAAATAAAATATTCCACGCCCATAAAATGACATTTTCTAATTCTTTGGGTCCAAATGTAGGACTTTGAACTTCTTGTAGCATAAAAATGTTGCATTTGTTAAACAAAAACACGAAAAAATCATGTAAAAATAGTCTTTTTCAGAGGTTGGTTTAGTTCTTCAAGGGGGAACTTTTTTCCCCCTGGTCCGATTTTGATCATTTACGAATTTAACCATCCTAGGAACAAAAGACATATTCGTACCAAATGTCTTTTATTTTGGACTGCACACAGTGTGTCCTTTGTATGGAAAAGGCGCGCATCGAAGTTTTTTCATTATAACTTTTGAACGGATTGGGCTATTTCTAAAATTTTTACAGTTTTGGAAACTATAAACTTAGAGCTATTTTTGGATGTCGTTTCAAAGATGTACTGTCAATACCCTACCTTAAACGGGAAGGTAAACTTGGTTAACTAACCACCAACAAAAAAGTTAAAACAAATTTGATTTCCTCGAAAATTATACTTTATACCACCGAATTTTTGTGATGTGCATTTCATCTATATGGTTAAACCCAAAAATCGGAATTCAAGACCAGCCTTTTGAAGAATATATTACAAATAGTCCAGAAAAAAATCAAACTACTTACGATTTAGAAATAACGATTTTATTATTCAATGTAGATCTCTTTAAAATATTTTTAAGAGAGATTATTTATCTGCACACAAATAATACACCCTACACTCAAAGAACCGGCAATTAAAACTTGTTTGCCTTCAGGAAACTCATTTAATACAAACAAAAATAAAACAAATTAACCAATAAAAATTGAATTATGAAAAAAAGAAGAAAGTTCAATATAGATAACAAAATTAAATTAATTACTCCATCTCTAGCAATTCCAACACTTCCGGTGGATAATTCGTTTTTGTTTTGGATTTAGTTTTTGTTTTGGATTTAGTTTGAATTGCCGTTTTTGAGACATTTTTGCAATTTTTGCAATTTAAAAACTTTGAGACAAAAAAACGCCGTGAAATATCTCAAATCATATTAAAAGTTATTAAGTTAAGTTTCGTATGGGTCATTATTTGTGAAATCAATCATGCATATTTTTGACCCCCTCCGATATTGATGAAATTTTGTTAAGTTCTTACACTACGTAAAAAACTAACAAATGCAAATTTTCAGCCCTCTAAGTCAACAGGGGCCGAAAATACGAATGGTCAAAATTTCCCCCAAAATCTCCCAGTCGCGACACTTTACACCGCAAAAACTTAATATCGTTGGTTCTATTATAGCTAGAAAGCCCATTTTTGGTTTGTTTTGAAGCTCATAATATGCTCTACAAGACCTACCATAACCAAAAAATTTTCGAAAAAATAAGGGTTACCTCCCTTATTTTAAGGTTTTGATAAAGGGAGGAGAAAATGGGGAGGATGGTATCCCCCGATTTTTTTTTACTTGATAATCTTATAGAGAAAGCCCTAAAGAATATATTCTAAAATTTTTAAGTTGGGACAACAATGGCATCACTCAAAATCAAAATTTTTCACAATTTCCCCTAAAATCTCCAAATCGTAACATTTAAAATAGTAATATCATAAGTGCTATTGTAGCTACAGAGCCCATTTTTGTTTGTTTTAAAGCTTATAGTACGCGCTACAATACCTACCTTAACCAAAAAATTTTAGAAAAAAAGGAAGGGTGCCCCCTTATTTAAAGGTCGTGGCAAAGGGTGGACAAATGGGGGAAAGTATCCCCCGAGTTTTTTTTACTTGATATTCTCAAAGTGCAAGTCATAATGAACATATCCTAAAATTTTTATGTTGGGACAACAATCAGATCGACTAAAATCAAAATTTTTCACAATTTCCCCCAAAATCTCCAAATCGCGACACTCTTGCACATTACAAATTTAATATCGTGGACTGCATTGTAGCTACACTGATAGAAAAACGCTTTATATCACTAATAAATGGAATTCATTAACGTTGTTTTATTACAACAATGAAATATTTCATATGCCGAATGAAATTTCATACATATTGTGCAACATTTTCATTAATTTTGATTCATTAGACTTCGTAGTTTCATTAAAAAATGTCATTAAGTTTTGTTTACAAAATTTACTGTTTTTTGACACCTGTCGTGTCGCATCTGTTTAGTCTGTTAGTTTACGCGCTCAAAACTAAAAACAGCTGATCAGAGCGTGATTTTGTTTTTAGAATTTTTATATGAAATTGAAAATGAAATGTTGTTGATTAATTATAAGTATTTATTAAACTCGCGATGTTTTTAATAATTTTTCGTGGTTTTACTTACGTATTAAAAGTAAATGTTATAGTAAAATTTTGTGTAAGAAAACTGAGTGAAATCATAGATAAAATAAAAAAAGTTTGTGAAAGTGTTTTTTAACTTGGTTATTTTGTGATTTTTTCAGACTTTTTTTTATGAAATTGGAAAAAAAGTAAATTATTATTTTATATTTACTAAATTTGTGCTGTTTTATATTAGTTCGTGGTTTTAATTATGTATTACAATTTAAGGTTGGAGTAAAATTTTGTGCGAGAAATCAAGTGAAACCCATTTTTTATTATTTTTAATTCTATAAAAAGATCTTTACAAGTTTATACATATATTTCATTTTAAAAATAAAAGTAACATTTATTCAATGAAATTATTTTATTTCAAAAATAAAAAGTAGGATTTATTCAATGAAAGTATTTCATAAAAATTAAATACTTTTTTCATTAAAGTAATGAAAAATTTTCATAAAATACAATTTATATTTTGTATGAACAATTTTCATTAATTTAATGAAATTTGTTCTTGCAATTACATTTTATGATACCTATTTCATTAATTCAATGAAACCCTGCATAAGTTCCTTTTTAACGTCATTTTTCATAACATTAATGTAGATTTTCATTATTGTCATGTACAAATTTCTATCAGTGTACAGAGTCCATTTTTGGCTTGTTTTAAAGCTCTTAATATGCCCTACAATATTACTATCACAAAAAAAAATAAAAAAAATGAGGGGTGCCTCTTGTATTACAAGATCGTGGCAAGGGGTGGGGGAAATTGGGGGATAGTATCCCCCAATTTCCTTTTTATCTTGTTTTTTTTTTAAGAGTAAGTTCTAGAGAGCATATCCTGAATTTTTATCTTGGGACTCCAATGGGAGGCGCAAGAATGTCGCGATTTGTTGATTTTGGGGGAAAATTTTAAAAATTTTGATTTTGGTCGACCCCATTGTTGTCCCAACATAAAAATTGTAGGCAATGTTCATTAGGACTTGCACTTTGAAAATACCAAGTAAAAAAAAATCGGGGGATTCTTTCCCCCCATTTCCTCCACCCTTTGCCACGACCTTCAAATAAGGGGGGCACCAATTCCTTTTTTTGGAAAATTTTTTGGTTTTGGAATGTCTTTTAGAGCGTATTATAAGCTTTAAAACAAAAAAAATGGGCTCTGTAGCTACAAAAGCACTTATGATATTACATTTTTAAGGTTAAAGAGTGTTGCGATTTGGAGATTTTGGGGAAAATTGTGCAAAATTTTGATTTTGAGCGATCCCATTGTTGTCCCAACACAAAAATTTTAGGATGTATTCTTTAGGTTTTTCTCTAAAAGACTATCAAGTAAAAAAAAAATCGGGGGATACCATCCTCCCCATTTTCTTCTCCGTATATCACGACTTTAAAATAAGGGAGGTAACCCTTATTTTTTTCGAAAATTTTTTGGTTATGGCAGGTCTTGTAGTGCATATGATAAGCTTCAAAACAAACCAAAAATGGGCTTTCTAGCTATAATAGAACCAACGATATTAAGGTTTTACGGTGCAAAGTGGTGCGACTGGGAGATTTTCGGGGAAATTTTGAGCCTCCGTGTTTTCGCCCACTGTTTACTTCGAGGGCTGAAAATAAGTGTGCGTCAGTTTATCACTTAGTGTTACAACTAAACCAAATTTCATCAAAATCGGAGGGGGTCACGAAAATTTTTAGCTATTTTTGATTGATTTCACTAAGACTGACCCGTATATGTTTATGTAATCCTTTGTTTACCCATATCTACGCGATTTTTTAATTATTTAAAAGAATAACGAGTAACAACTGACATTGTAAAAATCAACTTTTCGATTGAAAAAAAAGTTTTAATTGATTAAAATAAATCGATATGCCTATTTAATATTTAAATTTTTTTAACAAACAAAAAACACAATGATTTTGTATCCACTTTCTCGAGTCGCAAAGTGTTTACCGCGAAGTCGTGAAAAATGGATTCTGTGTACATTAGAGATTGAACCTGACATACATCTTTTTAAGTAACGCCGGAGAATTAAAAAGCATGTTATGTAAAACAATCAAATTGTACAACTTTTAAACAAATTTAACAAATAATTTGAATATTTTTGTTTTTAACCTTAACTTTAACCTCGATTTGACAGAGCCCTGGCACTTCCGGGCAAAAGTTATAACATACGAAATGTTATGGAATACCTCTAGTATAACCCGCACTAGCGTTTTGCATTATCCATCATTATCTGCAGAAGTTGCAGTCTATTATGTAAATGGATTTTTAAAGATATTTAAAAAAAACATGGATTTTTACTCAATATAACTTTTTGTTTGGTTATTTTTTTGTTATAAAAAAAATTAATAATAAAATAACGGATCTTGGAAACATTTTGCAAAAAATTTGGAGGGATTACTCCACAAGATGAATTTTTAAAATTTTTTCAAAAAATGTCATTTACAAAAAAAAATAAATTAAGAAAAATGTGAAAAACTCTTTACTTTGGAGTTGTGCCCCAGCCAAACTAAGTGTCGCATTGATGTAACGGAAACTGATTTTTAGTCTCCAGAGTGTTAAAATTAAGTATGCACTTAAAAAAAAATAATCTGAAATTTTTAGTTTTTGTCCCAAATGCGCACGAATATCACACCGTGCTGCATCGTGTTAACTACAGACACGATGCAGTCCGGACGGACAGACGAACGGACGGACATCGCTAGAATTTCTTAGAATCGATCACTGATCATAAATATATATACTTTATGTGGTCCTAGACCGATATTTTGATGCGTTACAAACGGAATGACAAAGTGAGTATACCCCCATAATGTAGTTGGGGGATATAAAAACAAATCGGTCGAAATAACGATACAAAACCACAAATTTGGAATTGGGTCTTCAGATTTTTTTTATATAATGAACACAGATACTCTATGGTCCATTTAGATATTCCAATTTACAGTTACTTAAGTAAATATCGGATTTTTATAATCAAAATTAAAATTAAAAGCTGAAGTCGTCTTTTTTAAACGTTGAAGTTAAAAAATGGTGTCATTAAAAAATGCATTTGTCATTAAAAAATGCATTTGAACTTAAAATGCATTTTTTAATGACACCATTTTTTAACTTCAACGTTTAAAAAAGACGACTTCAGCTTTTAATTTTAATTTTGATTATAAAAATCCGATATTTACTTAAGTAACTGTAAATTGGAATATCTAAATGGAAATTTTAAGTGGAAATGCATTTCTGCATTTTTTTTTTTTTACCCCTTTGGAAATTTAAATGATGAAAATGCATTCAAATAATGCATTTGCATTTAAAATACATTTTTTTTAATGACACCGGTTTTTAAAACTTAACGTTTAAAAAAAAGGAATTCAGCTTTTAATTTAAATTTTTATAATAAAAATATTGACTTAAGAAGTTATAGCTCTTCAAACAACATTTTTTATTTTTTTGGTTTCTGAAATAAGAAAATCGCGAGTTTTTGGAATTTAATTAAACTGTAAATGGAAATGTCTAAATGGCTCCAATATCTGAAGACCCCAGGTCAAAAAATAGCGTCTTCTCGTGCTGTTTGATGGAAAATAATAAATAATATATTACATATTTTATAAATTTCAAAACTTTGTGCAGGACCAAAATAGCTAATTACGCCCTGAAGATGACATCCAAAAATTTTTTTTTCTCTTTAATCAAGTTTTCAATAAGCATCGGGACACTCTAAGGATCAGTTTTGCAACAACATCGAAATAATACGCATTTTGCATCATAATTAAGGGCGTTGTTTTGTTATAATAATGAATCCACTTATTTTCCGATCCTAGTTTATATGTATGTAAATGTATATACACATACATTTATAACATTTTACATTCATTATATTACTACTGCAATGATACACAATAATATATTTTAACTTAAAAACGCACACACACACACACACTATGATATAAACACTCATACATTTAAACACATAAAACATTTAATATCATTTTACGCATAATGAAGTAAAGGGACTTTTAATGGCCCTAAGAGAAGAAGTATTACATATCGTCGAACTATATTCAATAAATGCCAACTCGAAAAAGCTTACTGTTCAGGAGAGCTTAAAAACTAGTTATTTCGCATATTATTGCAAAAATAAACAATGTACCTTCCACAAGATGGTTTAAATATTCTAAACAATTTTTACCTATGCAAAAATTTTCATATTTTGCACTTGTTTGCGTATTTTTCTGAGATGGCATTTATTACTATATCAAAAAACAAATATTTTTTTAGAGTTGGCATATTTTGTCGGAAAATAAAAATATATTTTTTTTGGAAAAATTTTTAATATTTTTTTTTTTTTGTTTTTGTTATCCTTAGTACGGTATTTGCAAAAACTGAACAAAAAATTAAAAATCTTTGCATATTTTTAAAAGTTACTAGCTCCGAAAGCCTTTTAATCTCAGGGTGGTCAACTTTGGCAGTCTGTAATTCACGCTGTATTGCAATAGGGTCACTCCAAACTAGCTATTTTGAAAGATTATATCATTGACTTTATTTGCCCCATTCATAATGTTTCAATCTGATAAATAGTTTGAAAGTTACATCTATATAAGCAATTTTTTTTTTTGCAAACACTATTAACCGATATTTTAAAAATGGCAATATCTCGAAAACTAGCCATTAGATATCAAAATCTGTACCAGATTCGTGTTCAGCATGGCAAATGCAATAAGATATGTGGCCTAATTTTTTTTTAAAAAAAATTTGAAAAATTTTTGGAAATTTACAATGGGAGTTGGCATTTATTTTCACCAAAAAAATATGTACTTTGAGTTAGCAGAATAACAAAAATGGATGTAAAACGACAACAAATTACTTTTTTGCTCTCAAATTTTTATGGCAGATAGGTATTACATAGGGGAGCTATTTGCCATCGGAAACTCATTTCCGTCAAATTTGAGTTGGCATATTTTGAATATAGGTTCACGATATGTTTGTTTGTATGCAAGTGTATGTATGTATAACATTTATTTATACATATTTGAATTTTCATGTATTTTTGTTACACTAACACATATGTACATTAGTAAATACGTATGTATGTATATACCCAGATGTGTTATTAAATTTGCATAATGTACAATTTTAGTCTTTATGCAATAATGTGGTAAATTACATTGCAAAGCTGTGTGTGTGTGTGTGCGTAGAAAAAAATAATATTAAAAACTTGTCTATAGGACATACACACATACATTTCAGCATAATATTTTTCACAGTAATGTGGCAAGTATGTATTGTTTTAGTAATTTATTTTTTCTCTATCTCTTAGTAACTGCCACACATGTTGCTGATGGCCCATTTTTTTTTTTGTTTTTATCCTGCTGCTATTGCTGTAGTCAATCTACTGTAACGGACAAATAAAAGGGTATTTAAATTAAAAAATAACCCATTTACAGCCGTAACTTGAAAAAGAAAACTAAAACCGCAAATAGAAAATTTTTTGCAAGGTTTTTTTTTTTTCATTTGAGTAAATATTTGCAGTAATTCACAGGAGGCAAAACAGAAAGGATGGAAGAAAATAAAAATTTTGAACAAAAAAAAAAAATTTTTTCAATAAGAAATATTTTTCAGTTTGCGTTGATGTTTCAGTAACTTTTTTTTTTGATTACACGAGCTAAATAGTTAAAAAAAAAAAACATTATTTAACATTATATTTATGCGATTTTTTTTTTTAATATTGTTAATATTCAGTAACAAACTGAAAACCAAAAAAATCTTTTTTTTCTAATGTATGCAGAAAAATACATAAAAACATTAGAATTAAGTTATTTTATTCTCAGATCGTATTTTCTGTAGAAAAACTCTCAGAAAATTTTGAATCTGCTAATTTTTAGACACTTTTCAATAGAAATAATCTGAGATTCTGAGACATTCTTTCTATATTTTTTTTTTCCAAATTATGATATACTTTTCTTATACAAAATCTCTAATATAATTCTCATATTTTAAAATATTTCTCAGATTCTAACAACTTTTTTGTATACAAAAATCCTCAGATTCTGAAATATATTTCATTAAAGAAAATTATCAAATTCTAATAAATTATCAGTTCCTATAACATTTTATAAAGAAATTTTTATGTACCTTTCTAAAAGTAAAATCTTAAATTGTATACCATTTTTTGATAGAAAAATTTTACGGGTTTATTGCCATCTAATGCTTCCTAAGGCAAATTCTTAGATTCTGAAACATTTTTCATATAGAAAAATTTTTAGGTTCTTAGACATTTTTCAAAGGAAAATTCTTAGACACTATTTCAAAAAAAAAAAATTACATGTTCAGAAACACATTTCCGATAGAAAAATTTTCGGAATCTTCTAACACAAAAATTTTCAGATTCTGAGAGATTTTTCACACAAAAAAAATCTAAGGTTCTGATATGTTTTTCTATAGAAAAGTTTTAAACAGTTTTCCTACAAAAAAGGAGAGGAGAGAAATCCCATTCTCCCCCTCTGGATCCGCGCCTGTATAAGAATATCAAAGTTTTAATTAGTAAAGGAAATAATGACCTCGAGCTAGAATAAATCTTCTCAAAATATAATATTTGAAAAGTCGAATAAAACAATTTTTGTAGCGGCCACATATTTGTATTTAATTATTTTTATATTATATTTATATTTTGTGATATTATTTTTACACTAATATTTTTTACATGCATTTATTTAAATTTCATTGACTGTTTGTTTTTATATTAAATAACTCATTTATTTTTTTCATAAATATCCCATTAGCTAAATGCACTCATTTTAATAATGCTCTTTTCTAATAATGCATTGTATTTGCATATTTTGTTTTAATTATTTTAGCTCAAACCAGTTTAACTTGAGTTTATTTAATTCTCCCTTTTTAAACACTACTTAAGTGTGTGTGTGCATTTAACTAATGTGGTACTAGCATACCATTAATTTCACTCAAACTCTCATTAAATGTTTAGTTTATTCTCAATTCATATTCTCGTGATCAATTTATTTTGTTTGTCAATTTTTCCTTTTAAGTTAGAGTTCAGATTAAAATATTGTCATTCCTTATGCAAACGCCAACTAATAAAGTTGATTAAAATTTAACTACGGTGTTTTTATTTATTTGGAATCCCCTGATAATTTTTTTATATAAATAAATAAGAATTGTGATTAGAATTGGACGCTTGCCGTCTGTTCCGATCCTTTCTAAATTAAATTACAATAAGAGACATTGACCGTCTTGGACGTATGTCTGGACAGGTTGTGGCTCCCATAAAATATAAAATTATTATTCATCGTCGTCTTTGGTCAATCCCTATCTCTACAAGTGGCGCCCAACGAAAAATTTCACTAAATTTAAACAAAAGAAGATTTGTTTGCAAAATCAACATCGCTGATTCGTCCAATATCCCAAAAATAATCTTTCGAGGATTTTGGAATATTAAAAGTGTTGTTGTTGTTGCTATCATCAAAAAAAAAAAAAAAAAAATATTAAATCAACCGTTGTTTGCATTAATCCAGCATTGTTGTCATTGTCATTGTGCTCCAGCATTGTTGTTGTTGTCGTCAAATTACATCGTTTTTATTGTTGTTGTGTCGACGGTACGTGTTGTTGTAATTTTTTTTGAATATTTTATGCGTTTTGCTTTGTGGTTAATAAGATAAAAAAATATACAGTGTTTTGGAGAGGATATTTTTTTTACACTTTTGGTAGAGTTGCCTACTATTATTTTGTTTTCTGTTTCTGGGGAAAATAATATAAAATGCGTAGAAGCCCTCGAAACACAGATAGCCCTAGTGGCTCTTCTGGAAGTACATGTCCTCCAAACCAAAGCCATGTACAGAATACTCCTTCCAATTTACAGAGCACTGCGTCAAATGCTTCTTCTGTTTCACAAATACTCAATCCTATAGTACCTGCAGCTTCCCAGCCTAAGGTACCCGTTAATATCAGTCTCACTGAGACTTAGTTTAGAGAACTGCTAGGCGGACTGACCATTGCCCAAAATACAAAACCGACCTTTAGTACATGCACAACTCGCTTTAACGGAGGTCGTAATTCTACAAATGTTGAAGATTTTCTTGCAACATTATTAGTCTATAAAGACGCGGAAAATATCTCTGACGTACACGCGCTTACAAGCTTACCACTGCTTCTCGAAGGCTATGCTTCAACCTGGTGGCAGGGGGTGAAAGATGAAGCCAAAACGTTCAAAGATGCTGTTGAGTTACTGAGAAAAGCTTTTGCTCCTCCCAAGCCTGATTGGCGAATTTTTAGTGAAATATCGCAAGAAAGGCAAACATTTTCCGAATCTACAGATGTATTTCTTTGCAGAAAACGACGACTTTTTTCACAATTATCCGAAAAACTATCTGAGAAAATAATGATAGATATGATTTTTCATCAGTTAAATATGCAGATTCGTGAGAAAGTTTCACGCGGTAGTTTTACCACTTTCCAAGAACTTTTAACAAAAGCTCGTGAACAAGAAATGGTTATGAAGGATAAACAGGAAAAACTAGAATCTTTTAAAAAATCTGAAAATCCTGAAAAAGCCTCATTAAAATGTTCACACTGTAGAAAACGAAATCATACCGTAGAAAATTGCTTTAAAAAACTCGAAGCTGACAAGCATGCTAAAGTAAAAGAGCCAGAATCAAAACTGAGCTGTTATGGATGTGGTGCTTCCGGCTATTACAGGTCCAATTGCCCATCTTGCAATAAGGATAAGCCCAGTACATCCACAAAAACACTCGATTTCAACTCTATACAAACTAATCTTGTAGGCCGAAATGTTCCCGTTGCCGAAATAAATGTAAATGGCCTAAATGGAGAAGCGTATTTCGATACGGCAGCTAGAACCAGCGTTGCCGGATTTTTATTATATCAAAAACTAAAACAAAAAGGTCTCAAATTCGATAAAGTCTGCGCGGAAATTATACTGGCAGACGGAAAAGCCCGTAATGAAGTCGTTTATTCTACTGTGGCAGATATTATAATCGGAAAAAGATTTAAAAAAATAAAGTTTATTTGTCTTCCTAATGCTGAAGGTAATAGAACGTTGTTGGGGATAGATTTTCTAGAAGAGTGTGGCATAGTCCTAGATTTAGCCCAAAGGATATGGTGTTTTAAGGACGAACCTAATAAACATTTTGAATTCAAGCTCCAGGAAGCATGTGTAATCAACAGTGTTTCAGTAAATGACAAAAGCAAATCTTACACAAATGATGTTAAACAATTTTTTAGCTGGTTCGAACACACTAACGTACAAAATAATGACTATTCCCCTGGTTTCGTAAATAAAGTCTTTCAGGATTCTGTACCCAATGAGTTAGAAATTCCCAAAACATCAGATCTTTTTCCGCCATTAAAGAAATCAAAGTATGATGAATACTGTGATGACGTCTTTCAAACCATTGACTTAAATTCTTTTGATATAAAATTAAGACCAAACGAAGGTTGCAATTTGAATGAAGATGAACGTAATACGGTGAAAAAACTATTATTGGAAGAAAAGGACATTTTTGAAGATATTCTAGTACCGGTTCCCCATGTTGAACACTATATAAATACTGGTTCCCATGATCCGATTTCTAATGCTCCATATAGAATATCTCCGAAAATGAAATCTATGTTGAAAAACGAGCTTGATGATATGCTAAAGAAAGGTGTTATTGAAGAAATGGAATCGCCTTGGGCATTTCCGGTCGTATTAATTCCGAAAAAGGACAAAAGTATAAGGTTGTGCGTTGATTATAGGCGTTTAAATGCAATAACCACAACAGATACGTATCCTCTTCCAAGGATTGATGATTTACTTCATTCTGCTAAAACAACACCATATATGACAACTTTAGATCTTCGTTCAGGCTACTGGCAAATTAAAATTTCAGAAAAAGACAAATTAAAAACAGCTTTTACAACTCCTTTTGGGATTTATGTTTTCAATAGGATGCCATTTGGTTTAAAAAACGCTCCTGCAACGTTTCAGCGTTTAATTGATAAATTTCGAACAGGGCTACCAAATATTACAATCCTAGCTTATCTGGATGACATTATTATATGTTCAAGCGACTTAAATAGTCATATATCAGATCTTAAACAAACCTTTAAAAGGCTACGAAATTTTGGATTTCATCTTAATAGAGAAAAATGTTTTTTCGTAAAATCAAAAGTCAATTATCTTGGTCATATTTTGACAGAAAAGGGTCTCGAAGTTGATCCTGAAAAAACTAAAGCTATTAGCGAACGTACAAATCCAAAGAATCCTAAACAAGTTTTATCTTTTCTACAAACATGCTCATGGTATAGACGATTTGTTCCGTCTTTTGCTGACGTATCTAAGCCATTGTCGGATTTGACTAAAAAGAACGCAACGTGGACTTGGTCACAAAAACAACAAGAAGCTTTCGATAAACTTAAAATGCTATTAGTTTCTCCGCCGATTTTACAACAAGTAAATGAGTCATTGCCTTTTATTTTAAAAACCGATGCTAGTAATTACGCGCTCGGGGCTGTATTAATCCAGGGGGAGAAAGAAGAAGAACACCCAATCGAGTACGCTAGCAGGCTTTTACTCCCAGCTGAACGAAATTATTCAACAACCGAAAGAGAGGCTTTGGCAGTAGTTTGGGCAGTGCAAAAATTTCGAGGATACATTGAGGGATCAGAAGTGTTGGTTCTTACCGATCATCAACCACTTAAATGGCTATTTAGTTTAAAAAGTCCTACAGGTCGACTCGCGAGATGGGCCCTACAGCTTCAAATGTATAATATCCAATTTGGTTATACACCCGGTCGTCAAAACATGGTAGCTGATACATTATCCAGACCTCCTTGTTTACTTGAAACTCACAGTGATATTCGTTGTGAATGTTTTTCAATACATATTGATTTTCCAAGAAAAGGTGCTGAAGAATTTAGAAAAGCTCAGATAGAAGACCCTGATATTAAAACTATAATTGATTCGTTTGAAAATAACGACGAAAATGTTTTTCGTTACACCAATAGAGGTTATTTAATGCTCGATGGAATTTTGTATAGATTTTGCTCTGAAGAAGACACTGAAAATGGTCAATTGGTTGTTCCAAAATCTATGCGAAGTTTAATCCTCTTCAAATATCATGACGAACCGACAGCAGGTCATTATGGTATCGATCGTACTATTAATCGAATAACACCAAATTATTACTGGCCACGAATGAGAGCTGAAATTACTGATTACGTAAAATCTTGCATCGAATGTAAAAGATACAAACCTTCGAATATGAAACCATCTGGTCTACTTCAAACCGTCTCCAGTAATCGCAGATTCGAAATAATTGCAATAGATTTATTTGGTCCTTTACCAAAAACACCACAAGGCAATCAGTGGATATTGATCGTTGAAGATTTGTGTACCCGGTGGACTGAATTATTCGCTTTATCGGAAGCCTCGGCCGAAAATTGTGCTGTTATATTATTAAATGAAGTGTTTTTAAGATATGGAATTCCAAGACGTGTCCATTCTGATAATGGAACTCAGTTCATATCTGCTGTTATGCAAAAGCTGACATATTGTTTAAAAATTGAACAAACGTTTACCCCTGTTTACCACCCCGAAGCAAACCCGGTTGAGAGGAAAAACAGAGATTTAAAAGTTCAACTTTCCATATGTGTTGGTCAAGATCATACGTCATGGGATAAGAAAATACCCTCCATTCGTTTCGCAATGAATACTGCTAAGTGTGCATCAACAAATTACACAGCTGCTTATTTGACTTTTGGGAGAGAATTGAGAACTCCAACAGAAGTACAACATGATCTCAGAACTATTGTCACTGCAGAAAATTTTATACCCCAGATTACACCACACCTATTGCGTCTTGCAGATACGTTAAAGCTTGTTAAAGAGTCAGAAGAGAAAATGCAAGATAAAAATAAATTGTACGCTGATTTGAAAAGAAAACCACAACAGAAAATCGAAGTGGGTGATCGTGTTTTAATATCAACCCACATTTTAAGCAAAAAGGACAAAGGCGTTACGTCAAAGTTTGTGCCTCGTCGTGATGGTCCATACATAGTATTATCAAAGAAGGGCTCTGCATGTTATACGATCGCGTCTCAAGAAAATCCACAAGTACCATTGGCAACTTATCACGCATCTGATCTTTCCTTGTACGAAGGTCGTCCAGAAAATCCTGTGTACGCATTACGACAACGAGGAAGACCAAAACGTAATAACAACATAAACGCAACAACATCAACAAATACAACAACTGACGTACATACAACAAATTTACAACGTTCATCAAATGATGCTCCAAAGTCATCATGTAATAAAGTAACAACACCTAATTTAGCTGCAACATCAAATGCAACAACAAAACCTCCAAATAAATTTGCAACATCAAGAGCAACAACAACCTCATCATCTACAAAGGCGTCTCCAGCAGTAGCAACAACAACACATTCTACAGATTCTAATACAACTCAACATAATCAACAACCTGTAAGAAGATCCCTAAGAAACCAAAATTTGCTAAAGAAGACATAATTGTGCTGCATCATCATCGGGACGATTTCTGAAGCAGAGGGGGAGTGTGTAGCGGCCACATATTTGTATTTAATTATTTTTATATTATATTTATATTTTGTGATATTATTTTTACACTAATATTTTTTACATGCATTTATTTAAATTTCATTGACTGTTTGTTTTTATATTAAATAACTCATTTATTTTTTTCATAAATATCCCATTAGCTAAATGCACTCATTTTAATAATGCTCTTTTCTAATAATGCATTGTATTTGCATATTTTGTTTTAATTATTTTAGCTCAAACCAGTTTAACTTGAGTTTATTTAATTCTCCCTTTTTAAACACTACTTAAGTGTGTGTGTGCATTTAACTAATGTGGTACTAGCATACCATTAATTTCACTCAAACTCTCATTAAATGTTTAGTTTATTCTCAATTCATATTCTCGTGATCAATTTATTTTGTTTGTCAATTTTTCCTTTTAAGTTAGAGTTCAGATTAAAATATTGTCATTCCTTATGCAAACGCCAACTAATAAAGTTGATTAAAATTTAACTACGGTGTTTTTATTTATTTGGAATCCCCTGATAATTTTTTTATATAAATAAATAAGAATTGTGATTAGAATTGGACGCTTGCCGTCTGTTCCGATCCTTTCTAAATTAAATTACAATAAGAGACATTGACCGTCTTGGACGTATGTCTGGACAGGTTGTGGCTCCCATAAAATATAAAATTATTATTCATCGTCGTCTTTGGTCAATCCCTATCTCTACATTTTTATTTTTTAATAAAAATTAATCAGAATTTTATAACTTTTATTTTAAGAGTTAATCTATAAAGGTTTTTTTAGCCCATTTTTAAGGCCAAAAATTCAAACCGCTTGGTGTGTTTGCAACCTAGTAGTCCAATTTCTAGACATATCTCCATACCCCATACCCTTCCGAAAATGAGTGGGGATCGATAAAAAATACACTTTTGCACATCCCATACATTTTTTTGGTGCTCTAGTGAGCTAACATACAAAATACCACGGATTAAAAATTTTCTACCACCACTCTAACTGTCCCAGGGTTGCTACTAGTGAGTTTAATGTATGACTGAATTCCAAAAGTTTTTAAATACCAACATTTTCTCAGATTTTTTACATTATTTATACATTTTTTATACCCTCCACTCTAGTGATAGAGGGTATATATAAGTTTGTCATTCCGTTTGTAACACCTCGAAATATTGGTCTAGGACCCCATAAAGTATATATTCATGATCCTCGATCGATTTTAAGACGATCTAGCAATGTCCGTCCGTCCGTCCGTCCGTCCGTCCGTCCGTCCGTCCGTCTGTCCGTGTGTCTGTCTGTCTGTCTGTTGAAAACACGCTAACTTTTGAAAGACTTTACGGAGGCTCCTGAAGTTTGGCATATATGTTGGGTATTTACCTGGTCAGGTTGGTATTGCAATCCAGCGAAATCGGTCTAGTGTTTCAAAAGTTATAAGCAAATGAGTGAATTTCGGCAAGGGTTTTTCTGGAATTTTCGAGATAAAACACACGGTAACTTTCGAACGGCAATTCTGAGTGTGCGAAAGTGTGGCATATATATTTGCCGGTCCTCTGGTCCGGTTCGATTTAAATTTCAGCCAAATCGGTTCAGTGGTTCAAAAGTTATTAGCAAAACCGTAAATTTTAGATTAGTTTCACCTTAAATTCACGTGTTGAAAACCAGTTAAACATGTTTTAAAAACATTTGTAAGTCAAAAAAATATTTTAAAAAGTATTTTTGTCACACGAAAATGTTTTTACACTAAAACAAAAAAAAAAATACACTCAAAAAAATTTTACACTCAAAAAAAAATTTTTCACTCAAAAAAAAATTTGTAAATTTTTTTTTTTTTTTCAAAAATTAATAAAAAAAAGTTTTTTTTACACAAAATAAAATATTTCTAACCAAAAATTTTATTTTTTTTTACTATCACTTAAAAATTTACTATCACTTAAAAAGGGCATTGTGGAGGGTATTCATAGATTCGGCCAAGTCGAATTTAACTTTTCTACTTGTTTTATTATTTATTATTTTTGAGGGACATCAGCTCGTAGCACCCATATGGTTCCCCATAGAGGGGTAAAATATATGACCGACCTCCATTACTTTTCCCCTCTTTCTTTACTTCCTAGAGGGTATCCCATACAAAAAAAAAAAAATTCTAAATATTGGACGAAATTTTAATATGTAAATTTTCAATATGCAATAAAATCTTTGTTTTTATCAAAAGAAAAACTCTCTCAAAAAATCTGTAAAACGACTTTCAATTTGTTTAAGCAAACTTTCATCAGATTTTTCAGCTAAAATGGATATTTTTACTAAAATCTCTGTCATTCAGTTTTACAAAATAACAGAAATTTTACTGCGTTTTTACTGATTTTACTGGTTTACAAAATATTTTTGAACATATTTTAAGCAGATTATTTTTTAATTTTTCAGAAATAGTTTGCTGTCATTATTTTTTCAAGATTTTTTTTTTTAAGTGTTAATTTTATTTTTTGTTTTTTATGCAATCCAAACGATAATTTTTGGAAAACATTTTTAGCAGATTATTTTGTGATTTTACAGAAATAATGCTGTCATTTTTTTTTCAAGAAAACTTTCGGTGACATGACAAAATCCCCACGGACGTATTCCCCATTTCCGTTATGGGGACTATGACCAAATTCATTTCAATCACAATCCCCATAATGGTAGTGGGGACTATGACCGAAAATTATTTGAACATAATCCCAATAAAAAACGGACATAATTCCAAGATTTATGTGGATAATGACCACGTAACAAATGGCCATAATCCACATTATGGGAATTACGTCTTCTATACTAGTTGGGCATATTCTTCAAAAATAAAAAATTTTTTTTTTTTTACTTAAAAGTTTTCTGCGTAGCCGACCTTCGGCCGGACTTAGGGATTACAAACTCCATGCATTAAACCCACCCTCTGTGCAGAAAACGGGGATTATGACCAAAATTGCTTTGAACTTACTTTCCTTTCGTTTTTTATAAAATTAAAACGATTGAGGCTAATAATTGACAAAACTAAAAAAAATCAGAAGATTGATTATATTGCTAATTTTATATAAAATTTATTTTTATTTTTTTTTAAGTTTAAATTAAAAAAAAAAATATTAAAGGTCTTATCAAATTTTCTAAACACAAAAATTTTCTAGAAATTATCTTAGAAGATATCTCTGCAGTTTTCACAGATTTCTCTGCTGATTTCACCTAGATAATCATACAAGATTTTCAGCAAACCGTGTCTGCTAAAATTAGCAAATTTTTCATATATCTCATAATGGGTGTATTTTTCTGCTGATTGGACAGAGAATTTATTTTTAGTGTAGTTAAAATCTGAGACATTTTATGAAGAAAATATACAGAGGTTCTCATATTAAAATCCGCGAAACTCAAATAGCTGCAAAAAATTAATTTAAATAAATTTTTGGATGTTTTAAATAAATGACATGTCAATAATACATAGGTATTTTTGGGAGTTTTGTTAAAAAAATTATCAGAAATTTCAAAATGCTCGTTTCAAGTCGTATTTGGGCAATGATAGAAATTTGTATGGAACAATGATGGCGTTCAGCAGATAAAGCTGCTACTCAACAGTTGAGATGTAGCATGTTTTGATTAGTTGACTCTGCTGAACGCATTTTTTATGAATGCTTTAAAATATTAGAATAAATTATTGTTTTGTTTATATTTTTATTTATTTTTTCTGTGGAAAATACTTTTTTATGATATTTTTGTTTATTTTCTTGAATAACGTCGAAAAAAAAAATAATTTCAATAAAACAGCTTATTTATCAGTTTGTGATCAAATGTAGCATACTTTTTTTTCGCTACCAGTGATTAGAAGCGCTCACTCAACATGTTGACTGAAATGTCAAAAATTTAACAGTTCAGCAGAATGTTGAGGAGCAGCTGAGTAGCAGCTTTCTCTGCTGAACGTACCCAATGATTCAATAAAATCGATTTCATTAATTATTTTATATGAAAAAATCAATGACTGAATGATTCGGCCCTAACTCTGTTTCCAGTACCCCACAAAAATACATGGTACATGTTTTCACAAAAATTAACTTTTTGAGGATTTTATGTTTATTATAGTTTTGAAAATCGAGCTCAGAGCAAAATCTATAAGATATTTCACTGGAAGGATTTTGTTGTCGAACAGTGTAATTTCGAACAGTGCAATATTATTTTTTTTTTAATTTCTGAAATTCCGTAGATTCCGCGATTTATTTTGTCCAATAGTGTAAATTTTTATGTGCTTTTAAAACGATACAAATATACAATTTGTTATTATATTCACGTTTATGCAGCCTTTTGCGCCTGCTCTATATGTCAACGTATCCCATTACTACTTGGAACGTGCTACATGAAATGCTCTTTACTTCCTTTAGTTTTTTTTTTTGTGCATTAAAAATAATACGTAATTTTAATTTTGTTAATGTGTAATTATGCAATATTTTTCATCAGCTTCTGGTATATAATTAAATAAAAAAGGGTGCTGTAAAAAGAAGTAGTAATTTTATAAAATATTTTAATATATCGACTTAGATTCGAACTACACAGCAATGCAGTACTTTAATATTCATTAGTTTTTAATTTTCCAGCAAAATGGAGTTATTTTTTCCAGGTAGGTATTGGATGGTGGCTGTAAATTCGGCCTTTGGATTACAAAAAATGGAAATTAAGGATTTCAAAAGAGCAAACTATTTTTAGGGTGTAAATACCCTATTTTAAATATACTGAATAGCAACATCTACTTTAAAATATCCGCATACATTTACTATGCCGTGTGCATAAAATGAATTGTTATTGCTGCTTTTGTTGTTCATTTACTATAACACGTACACTAAACTTAAAAAGTATTCAGTGGAAACTTTAACAGAAATAAAACAAAAGATTCTATAATAGTAGTACATATTTATAAAATATACATATTCATTCATATACTACAGAAAATCTATGAAGAGGTTCTCATATAAAAAAATCGGGATGGAGTCCATAGAGTACGAAGATTTTTATAGTTTTGCTCAATCACTTGGTTTGTTTTTTTTTTTATTATAAATAAATTCCAATTAATTCGCTTTCATAAAAAATAGAGCTTAATTTTTTATGACCATATTTTCGTTTTATATTTGAAACATTTTTTGTATAGACATTTTTCGTACACCCAAAAAAACGTGGGTGTTCAATACTAAAAATTTAACTAAATTTTAGTCTAAAAGGACCTAGTGCAGGAATTGGTAACCATTACTAAAACTTTTTACTAATATTATTCAAAACCAGTAAAAATTACTAAATTTAGTACTTTGAAGATACTAAAATTAGTAACTTATTAGTAGGTTTTGGTACAAAATCACTTACTAAACCTTTTACTGTAGAATTATTATGTATTATTATTATTATTATTATTATTATTATTATTATTATTATTATTTTGAGTGTACAGAAAAAGTCTTAGATTCAGAGACATTTTTGCTATAAAAAAAGTTTCAGATTCCAAGATTTCTGAGAAACTTTATTAAAAGTTAAAGTTGCAACAAGTCCCAAAAAATCTGTCAGATTCTAAAACATTTTTTGTATTAACAAGGTTTCAGATCCTAAGACTTCTGAAATCACATTGCGGTACTTTTCTTCGAACATATTAACCCTGTATCTCCCATTTTTAAGGGTCATTTTGGTCCTTTTTTTAGTAGGATTTTTAATGTCGGCTTGTCTTATTAATTGAAATTCTTTTTTTATATGTGAAAATTTATAGTTTCTACAGAATAAGTTTTAACAGTTTCCAACACTACAATTCAATTTCTAGCAATCTCAACCTCACTTCATACTTTCCGATTATAACACTAACTGGAGTGTTAGAAACCAGTATGGGAATACCAGAAATGTCTATAATTTTCAGAAATTAATTGTTTCTGCTGCATTTTTTCATTTTGAACCTCGATATGTACTTACAAAAAAAAAACTAATAAAATTACTGACAGAATATGTCGCCAATAGGCACGTCTCCGAAACAGAAAATTCATATTCCTTTGATTCTGCAATTCCAGATCTTGTTGGTAAAACTTGCGAAATAATGTAAGATACAAAAAAGTTGAAAGAAGGTATGATGTGAGGTTGGTATTGGTAGAAATATAATTGTAGTGTTGGAAACTGTTAAAATTTATTCTGGAGAAATTATAAATATTCACATACATATATCAAAAACAATTTACATTAACAAGACAAAGCGACATTTAAAATCCTACTGATGATAACACTAACTGGAGCATTTGAAACCGGTATGGGAATACCAGAAATGCCTACAATTTTTAGAAATTAAATTTTTCTTCTGCACTTTTTCAACTTGAACCTTTATATTAGAATTCTTCAGAGAAATTTAATGGCGGTTCTTTTTTTTTGGAACATATTAACCCTCTTTATCCCATTGTTAGGGGTCATTTTTGTCCTTTTTCCAAATGCCCTCATGGAATACCATTAAAACGTGCCTACAATGAGTTTAAATATTCTACTAACATTTTCTGCATCAACTTTTTCTAGGGGTTGCTAAGGGCCAAAAGTTTGTTCAAAATGGTTGAAGAAGTAAAAATGTTAATTATTTTGGTAAAACATAATTTAACTTATCATTATAATTAATTTTTTTTTCTTTTTTAAACAATTTTCTTATATCGCTCGAACTTTTGACCTTTGACAACCCTTAGTAAAGTTTAATGCAGAAAATGTTTGTAGAACATTTTAACCCTTTAAACGCACTCCTAAGCAGTGTTCTATGAGGATATTTGAAAGAAGGGCCAAAACTACCCCTAAAAATCAGAGATAGTGGGTTAGTATATTCTTAGAAAAGAACCTCCATTAAATTTCACTGCAGGAATGTTTTATTGTTATTTAGCTCAGAGGCAGATTTATAAAATTTGTTCATCAACATCGACGACTTTGATGCAAAACAATTAAATAGTATGTGATAACTTACAATTTTACTTTTTTAATTATTTGGCGCTTTTCCCACGAACTTTTGATATTTGACTATCCCTAGTGAAATTTGATGCAGAAAATGTTTGTGGTACATTATAACCCTTAAAGCGCACGCTTTACAGCTGCTTGCAGTTGTACAGCAAAAACTAATGAACCGATTTTGATGATTTCTGTTTTTTATTTGATTTGTGGATTATTAAATTCTCTAGTACCTACTGTGGACATTTTTTGAAAAATATTGATCTTTGTGTAAGTTATAATGTTAACTACCCTCCACAATGTAAACAAGATTATTTGCAAAAAAAAAATAACTAAACAAAAAATTTCCGCGCCAAAAAAAAATTTGTGAAAGTCAAAATCCGCGAAAAAAAGATTTTTGAACACGGTTTGTTAAAGTTTAAATTCCATAAGGCATTAATTATATGTTCACAAATGTCAACCAGCAGCCGAATAAAAACTTTTTGTGGGTTTAGGTTATGTTGAATGTACCCAAATTTTCGAGTGGTTCTTACATTTTCGTTCATAACTTTTGAGCCGCTTAATGCTCAAATACAACACCAAACTGCACGGAACAACAACAAACAAACATGTTAAGTCATATCTGAGTAATATTTTGCCCGTAATCGCTATTTTAACAGACAGATAGACATCGGTAGAATGTCTTAGAATCGATCACTGATCAATTATAAATATAACTTATAGGGTCCCAAACCGATATTTCGTTGAGCATCAAATGGAATGACAACCTTAAATATATGTATCACCTAACAACAAGTGGTGGGTATACAAATATAAAAATTTACCTTTCTTCTTCCATTAAAATCATAATTGGGTCAAAATTTTAACAAAGGGTTACGGTAAGTACTAGAGAATTTAATTATCTACAAATTAAAAAAAAAAAATCATCAAAATCCGTTCAGTAGTTTTTGTTGTACACTTCAGGCAATGTTGTAATTTAAAAACATCATTCTACAAATGAGTGGCAACCCTGGAAATTCTAGTTGACCAAATTTCAGGCAATTTTGTCATTTAAAAACATCATTCTACAAATGAGTGGCATCCCTGGAAATTCTAGTTGACCAAATTTTGTGTTATAATTTATAACTTATAAACTCCTAAAATTTTACAGTTATTTACCTTTCAAATAAAGGAACCAGAATTAAAAAATAATGCATATTTATTTTTTATAACTGTTTTTAAAAATTGCTTACATGAAGGCTGCCTTTTTTGTTTAATCTCCCTTACGTTTTTTCTTACTGTTCATTTGTATTTGTTATTTGTAAATCATAAAACCCGGTTTAGTTTTAGGTAAACTTTACACAGATTTAGATAAAATACAATTTGCCAAATTTCGAGCTTTTTCTACCTAATATGTGTAAAGAAAGCGTATGAGTAATATTGAATTTCCTTGTAGTCATAAAATATCACTCATACGTCTTAATAAAAATAATTTTAGAATATGTGAGGTTTTTTTCGGAAAATTATCAAAAATACTTATTTTTGCTATTAAATTTTGAAACTTTATTATTGGGGCCATTCCAGAAAATTTAGCTCAAATTTTAGTCATTTTTGGAAATGGTGTCTCAGATTAATTTGAACCTTGACACATAGATAGCCCTCATCAGTGGCGGGTACAGCTTTTGGGTGTGGGGGGGGAAAATTTTTTTACTTCGAAAAAAAATCATAAATTTGTTGACGAGCAAAAACAAGGGATACGTGTTTTTTACCAAAAAAAAAAAAGTGATGGGAAAGCTATAAAATCATCAAATTTATTAGTTTTTGCAGAATAAGGTTTGTTTTTCATGATCATATTTCGTTTAGATATTTTTTTTTATTTGTTTTAAAAGAAAATTGTATATTTTTCGTATACATAAGAAGAGAATTTTTTAATAGAAGAAATTCTCCCTACATAGAAAACATCAGATGTTGAGACATTTTTCGTGAAAAAATTATTTTTTATAGGGAAAATGTCTCAGAATATAAGACTAAATGTTTTAGAATCTGAGACTATTTTTGTATAGAAAAATTTTCGGATTTTTAAAAGAAATTTAAAAGAAAATTGTATATTTTTCGCATACATAAGAAGAGTCTAAATCTGAGAATTTAATAGAAGAAATTCTTCCTACATAGATTTTAAGACATTTTTCGTGAATTTTTTTTTTTATAGGGAACATGTCTCAGAATATAAGACTTCTTCTGAGACATTTTACTATAGAAAAAGTCTCATATTATAAAGCATTACTGAGACATTTTTCCTATAGAGAGGTCTCTGATTATTAAATTTGTTTCGTACTGAAAAAATTTTAGATTCTGAGACCTTTTTTCTATAGAAAAAGTCTTAGATTCTTTGACCTTTTTCGAATAGAAAAAGTCTCAGATTCTAAGAGCTTTTTCCTAAAGAAAAAGTTTCAAATTCTGTGATCTTATTCCTATAGAATAAGGCTCAGATTCTGACACATTTTTCCTAAGGAAAAAGTCTCAGATTCTGAAAGCTTTTTCTTATATAGAAAAAGTTTAAAATTCTAAAAAGTTTTTCTCTAAAGAAAAAGTGTCAGATTCTGAGACCTTTTTCTGATTCTGAAATCTTTTCCGATTCTAAGACACTTTTCCTATAGAAAAAGTCCTAGATTCGGAAATGTTTTTCCTATACAAAACGTCTCAGACTTTAAGACCTTTTTCCTATAGAATGGTCACAGATTCTAAGACCTGTTTCCTATAGAAAAAGTCTAAGATTTTGAGAAATTTTTCTGAGATTCTGAGACCTTATTTATATAAAAAAAGTCTTAGATTCTAAATCTTTTTCCCGTTGAAAAAGTCTCAGATTCTGCGATCTTCTACCAATTCAGTTAGTTTCAACTTCTGAGACTATTTTTCAACAATAAAAAGTCTCAGACTTTAAGACCTTTTTCTTTTTAAAAAAAGACTCAGATTCTGAGACATTTTTCCTTAAAATAAATTTCAAATTCAGAAATTCTGAGACTTTTTCCCATAGAAAAATTCTTCTGCGACCTTTTTCTAAATAAGTTTTGAGACCTTTTTCACATAAAAAAGTCTCAGATTCCGAAAATTTTTTCTTTAGAAAAAGTTTATTTTTTAGAAAAAAAAATTTAAAATAGTTTTACAAATGTAAGTTCGACTATCAACATTTTTAAGATTTTAAGATATTTTTTTATTGATATGTAGAAGACAAACACTTTTATATAAACCAAATTAAGATCATGTAACATTCTAAACAAAAAAAGCATATTCTAAGTAAGTAATTTGTTTATGCAAAAATTCATAATAAGATTGATAGATATTTTTCACAGAAAATTTTCAGATTGATTCACTTTTTCCTTAAAAAATTTTCCCTTTTAAAATTTTCAGATTTTTTTCTATGAAAAATTTTTGGACTTCGAAAGTTTTTTAGAAAATTTCCTTCTTTCTTTTTTTCTTCTTTTTCCTTCCTTTCCTTTTCTTTCTTTTTTTTTCTTCTTTTTTCTTTCTTTCCTTTTTTTTCCTTTTCGAAATTCGGTCTGGGGGGGGAAATTTCCCCTTTTTCCCCCCCCTTGTACCCGCGCATGGCCCTCATAAATATGATATATGTACCATATATCGTTTTTTTACATTTGGTGTATTTAACGAATTATGGCGGGTCAAAGATTGACTTTTTAAGCAAAAGTAAGAAAAATACATCACGTTTAAAGAGCTGTAACTTCTTAACCAATGACCCGATTTTCACAAATTTAGGCTCATGTGAAAGCTGGGGTTCTTCTTTTAGAAAATATTTTTAAAATAACACAGTTTTTTTTTACAGAAATGATGCAAAAATGCAAAAACATTTTTTCTTTTCGAATATTTAAAAAAACACATCTTCGATTTTTTTTAAAAAAATTCTGGTGAAAAATAACAATGATTTGTATAACATATTCAAAATTCAGAGTGGGATCTCCATGGGATCAAAAAATATTGTGTTTTAAGTACGAGGTTCTCATATTTTTCCCTTAGAAAATTTAAATTTCTAATGTTTTGAATGTTTTTCAAAATTTTAATAGTATAATTTTCTTTGAAAATTTAAATTTTTATATTGAAGAAACATAAAATTTTAATTTTCTAAGGTAAAATTTAAGAACTTCGTACTAAAACCAGAATATTTTTTGATCCCATTGGGATCCCACTCTGAATCTTGGATATGTTGTACAAAACAGTATTGTTTATCACCAAGCTTTTTTTTTTAAAAATCGAAGATGTATTTTTTTAAATATTCGCAAAAAAAAAATGTTTTTGAATTTTTGCAACACTTCTGAAAAAAAAACGTATGCTTTTGAAAATATTTCCTAAAAGAAGAAGAATTAAGCTTTCATATGAGCCATTACTTGTGATAATCGGATTACTAGTTAAAAAGTTAGAGCACGTTAAACGTCATGTATTTTTCTGACTTTTGCTAAAAAAGTCGAACTTTGACCCGCGATAATTTGAAAACTACAGCAAATTTTGAAAATCCAAATATGAAACATATCTCATATAAACGTGGATATCTATGAGCCAAATTCTCAGTGGCGTCCAAAGGCATGTTTCCGAACAGTGGGGCGAAAATTTTTGGAATTACCCATTGATTATATTTACTTTTTGTGCATAATATGAACACAAAGCTCAATTATATATATTAGGGTTGAGCAATTTTTTTTTTTCGATTTCGCTCGGTCGAAGTCGTAAATTTGACATTGGGTATTAACACAAAAAAATATTGTTCCTGCGGGGACATTTCTTTAGGTACCTATTTTGACTTTAAAATTACAAAGTTCCGAACAAAGTAAAAAAATATGTTTTAAATTTTATTTTTTTTTTTTTTTGTAACATATTAGTTAATTTTAAAACAAAAAATGCTATAATGAAAAAGTATATTAGTGAAAATTAGAATAAAATTTATCCGTTCATCATAAAAACCTTTTTCAGTTTTAAGCAAAGACACTTCCCAACAAGCCCAACAGAGTTTTTTTTTTAACTGACCCTTAAATTCAACTGGTACCGACGCTAAGAGAAATACAAAAAACATCTTCTCCATACAAAATTTACTCTACTCTAATAAACCTCCACATGCTTTTAACTGGTTGGTAGGTACTCATATAATATTATTATAGCGCATTTTTCATCATTGTAATAAATTATTTTAATTATTTAATGTTGTGCGTTGAAAAATATTGCATTAACATTTATTAAATGAAAAAAAAAAACTCACGAAATTTTAACAAGTAAATTCAACTGAAAAAACGTTTAAAACAATCGTTTTTTCTTTTAAAAAACGGACTACTTATATTTCATTTGAAACAACATACTTTATCAGTTATTTTTAAACGTTATTAAATAATTAGACATTCCGTAAAAACAATTGATATTTCAGTTATTTTAACTGTTTAAAATTTTTTATTTTGTGGAGTAAAAATATTTTTTTTAATAACAAACTAAACAGTCCATACTGCTGTAAAATTATACGGTATAATAAGTCAGAAATAATTTAACTGATAAAAATATTTTTCCGTAAAGTTTGTAGTTAATTTTTTTAACAACTGTTTAAATCGTTCAATATTTTAGGTTCCTTGAAAAACAAACGATAAAAGGTTTAAAACAACTTTAACTAAAAACTTTTTGAATAACCGTAAATAGTTACTGTAAAACTTTTCTGGGTGTAGGAATGATATATTAAAAATAACTTTATTATTTTTTTTTTTTAATTTTTTTTTTTTTTTCGATTTTTAATCCCTGCACCACGGATGCAAAATTTAAGCTCTATTTGCGTGCTGAAGATAGAGTTTGCAAAACGATTAAAATCGTAATCGTAATAGCGATTAATCGCACAAATTAATCGTAATAGTAATCGAAAAAAAATCATTCGATTACGATTAATCATTTTCTATGAAATATACTGATTTTATAGCGGCTGTAAAATATATACAATTTTGGCACATGATTTATTTAAATTGGTTGATTTTTTTTTATTTTTTCTCGTAAATGTCACTCAAATTTAAAGTAAAATTTTAATTCTGATCTTAAGAACCCCTGATTTTTTTTAATACATTCAAAAGGCTTTGGCCAGACTTGGTTAAAAAAAATCGAACATGAAATTTTGTCGAAAAACGTAATTTTTTTAAACTTTGACCGCTGGTTGCTGACTGAAGATGTCGTTGCAAAATTTTTTTAAATAAATTTTTCTACAATGCCCTCTTTTGCTACCACCAGGTATTCCGACAGGACTCAGAAGAAATTTGTATAAACTGGAAAAAATTTTTGGAAAGGAATCACGAGTCAAAGAGCGCATACAAACCACGCAAATTCAGGCATGATTTGGGTGATGTCACAGTTAAGAGCACTCTTTGGTAGCACAGGTAAAGCGCCACTAAAATGCAGTTATTCACGCATGCTTTGTAGAAAAATTTATTATTCAAAAAGTGTTTCAGATGTTAAAAAGGAAAGCATTTGTGAAAATTTATCAACAAATAATTTTATATTATAAGTTTTGAGAAAAAAAGATATCAAACAATTTAAATTTTTCTTCCTTACTTTTACTGCATTCTTAAAAGCGCTCTTTGGATGCGCTTTGACATGCAAAAAAAGAAGTTGTGCTGTATAACCTCGTTTTTTTTTTTGCTGGGGAAATTCAAAAGTTTATAATTTTACTTCTTAGAGCGGATTACTCAATGAAAAGTTAGCTGCTAACTGCCGATTTAACGGAGCCTTATGTCAAAATTTGTATGAAAAAGTAAAATTAAACGGAGAGTTTTTTTATAACTGAGCATTAAGTAATCCAGCCTTAAAAATATTAATTTTTGTAATTTCGTACGTTCTAAAATGAAAAATTTTAAAGTGTTTTTTTAATAAAGCTATTGTAATTCAAATTTTCTAAAAAATTCGATAATCGTGATTACGGCAATTTTTTTAATCGTAATCGCGATTATGAAATATCTCGATTATTTGCAAACTCTAGCTGAAGATGACCTCCAAAATTTTTTTTTAGTTTTTTCCCCGTAATCAGCTTTTCAATTAGCATCGTTCTAGGGGTATGCACTTAACAAATTCAAAAAATTTCCTGATTTCAGGACATTCTAAATAATATGTCCAAAAGAAGATATCTTGAAATTTTTAGCTTGGGACAGCAACGGCATCGCACCCAGGAGCGATCCATGTCAAAACAATCATGAATTTTCTTGATCTCTTACGATTTTGACGAAATTTGGTTAAGTTGTTATACTAACCAGGGAAGTACACCAACCGTTATGAACCGATTTGCCTGAAACTTAAAATATATGTAAAGGAAACGATTTTAAGGTTGAGGTGTCTTGGCTTATTGGCCATATCAGTGTTTAAAAATTTCTTTGACCATTATGAAACAATGTGAACCTTTGGGAAAATTTCTATAACTTCCGAACTAACAGGAATGTCGTCTAGAGCAGAAATAAATGTCGACTTAAATTTAATTAGGATTTTTCATATTCATATGGATATCGTAGGTATATGTATTCATTCGGCTTACCTGCCGTATCAGTGTTTCAAAATTTCGTTGTCCCCTTTTAAAACAATGTGGACTTCCGAGAAAATTTCGATATCTCCCGAACTAACAGGAATATCCTCTAGAGAAAAATTACGTGTCGGCTTAAATTTAATAAGGATTATTTCGTATTCATACGGACATCGTAGGTCTATGTCTTTTCATGAAAAAAGTATTTAACGAAGACAAACTTTTACAAGGTTATGTCACCGTTAGATAGGCATTAAAAAACCTTTCTTCTCATATGTAAATATCATGTAGTTTCTTTGAAAGAAATGGCTGAAAAATCAAAAAAAAGAAAATTTTCGCCATTTTTTATCCATGTTTTGAACCCCTAAATCCCCGACATGGCCGATAAGACGAGACACCCCATCCTTAGAATTGTATTTTTAACGTTTCAAGCAAATCGGTTCATAAGTGTTGAGATACTTCCCTTGTCAGACTAAATTCAAGACCTTCAACTTCGGTGGTTTCGGAAATATGACGTTTCAAACGTCAAGAAAATCTTTTGAAGGGTGAAATATAAACAATTATATCTCAAAAAGTATTTGAGCTATATTACTCCCTGGTAGCTAATTTTAAAAGCAAAACCATCACCTTTAAAATAGCGATTTGCAAAAAATTTTATTTTGGGATTTTTTTATATCACCAACTTTGAAAAAAATTCGCTAAAATATATCTAAAAAAGCGAAATTTTTAAAAATTTAAAATACATATATGAGCAAATCCATGGGAAATTTAATTGACGGCTCAACGATTTTGTTAGTATTTGTTTATTTTATAGAGCTTTGTAAATAATTAAAAACCATTGTTTTTTTTTTTTTTATCGATACTTTGGATGGTATGGGCGTTTAAAAAAGTATTTTTTTGACAATATTGACTTTTTGACAGTCTTTTAACATTTTTGTGCTCGGAAACCGTAAGTCGCACGAAAAAACTTACAAAAACAACATTGTTTATAAAATCATGAAGATTTAAAATTTATAAAATTATTTTTTTTTTAAATTTCAACAAAAAATTTTGATAACTATATTTGAATGTTTTTTTTTTCCTGGAAAGGACACCATGGATTTCCAAAAACAAAATTTTGAATTAAAGTTTAGAATGTCTTTTTAACGCTGTTAAAATTTTGGAGTGGTGTATTTTCGTATTGTTGAGCAATAAATTTCAAAATTTGTTAGAGAGCCAAACATTTGATTTCTTTTTTCAAAATTTTGGCAAAAAAAGCAAATAGTTGCCTTTAGACAGTGGTTTTGTGTTTTTTACTCGGAAACCGTAAGTTGTACGAAAAAGCTTTCCGTGAGAATATTGTTGATAAAATGATGGAAATTAAAATTTAAAAACCAAAAAAATTTTCAAAACAAATTTAAAAAACAAAATTTAAAACAAAAATCGGAATGCCTTTTTCTCCTGTCAAGGACACCATGGATTTCCAAAACCAAAATTTTTTATAAAAGTTAAGAATGTCTTTTTAGCGCTGTTAAAATTTCTAGAAAGTGTTTTTTTCGTGTTGTCGAGCAATACATTTTCAAAGTGGGTGATATAGCTAAATTTTGGATTTTTTGCCAAAATTTTTGAAAAAAACTTCTTTATATGTTTTTTTATCAACAGACTAGCCTGACATGAGCTTCGAACCTGTGTCATTAAATCACTCATGTTTTTGTAAACCAAAGCTCTAACCACTAGACTATACTCGGTGTACAAACATCAGTGACTAAACGTAGTTGGTTTTAACTCACAGTAGGTTTGTGTGTGACGTATGCAGAAAAGCTTTTTCTCTAACTCAAACAATGCATTTAATCTATAGACCAATAACAATTTTCTTAATCTTTCATTTACTTTATTTTATGCAAACTTTTCTATAGCGGAGAATTTTTTGTTTTTCACACTACAGTATTTTGTTTTTGGAAATCAATGGCGTCCTTCCCAGCAAAAAAATGAATTTAAAATATGGTTTTCCAAATTTTTTTGTTGAAATTTTTAAAGAAAGATTTTATTTTTTTTTTTAATTTTAAATCTTAATAATTTAATAAACAATGTTGTTTTTTAAAGTTTTTTAGTGCGAGTTACGGTTTTCGATCACAAAAATGCTAAAAAACTATCTAAAAGTCAATATTGTCAAAAAAAAAAGTATATCTTCCAAAGAATTGATCTAAAAAAATAAAAAATTAAAATTACTGACAAATTATGTCGCCATTAGGCACCGCCACTATTAGGCACCACCACATTAGACACCGCCATTTTTTGGCTGAATAGTTACTTAAAGTTAACACACCATATGTCTTTTTTTTTTTTTCAATTATATATGCTGCATTTGCTGCCTGCTCCCATTCAGATTTACAACAAATGCAAACAACATTTTTCAATTACACAAAAAACGTTTTTCACTAAACGAAAAAACCAAAAAATTCATGGAAAATAAACGAATCAGAATTTGTTTTAGTCAACAAAATAGAATGAACCGCGATAACTATTGGATTTTTTTTTTTTATACGAAACGGAAAAAAATTTTAAGCTCTTTGAATAGACATTGAATTCTACTTTTTCTAAAACTCATGTATTAGAGCACACTCAAAATATAACGGAATGTGTAAAATTTTTGTTTTCAGCTCCCCGCGAAAAAAAAAATATTTTTTAACAAATTGGAATTATTGAATGCAAACAGTCAATGACCCCTTGATTTTTTGTAATAAAAATTAAATGAATTAACTGTGCGATTCGCTATCTCAGTCGAAGTGAGTGACTGCAAAATTTGTATGTAAAACTACGGGCTTTGAAACATTTTTTTTTTTTGTAAAAAACTTCTCTACACATTTTTCCCAAAAAACTCTCAAATCTTAATTTTCTTTTATTGATCATTAAGGTGAAGCAAATTTTGGATTATATTGAATTTCAAAATTATCTGAATCGGAATATTTGCCTTTTAGAGTCAATATTAACACAAAAAAAAATTTGACCTCTCGGTTTTTTTTTACTTGAAAATTGGAAAGTTCCAAATAAATTAATAAAAAATGATTTTTGTTACTTAAAATATTTGTTAATATTTGGAAAACGAGTTTTTTGAAAAAGAGTTTTTATAATAAAAAAAAACTTATTAATTTTTCACAAAAAAAAAACAATACTGAAACCACCGAAAAATTCTAACATTTAGAAAATTTCGACGTTTAGAAAAATTTTCAAACTAAGAGGCATCATTCGCATTGAAAATTTGGGTTTTTTTTATATTAAAAAATTCGCACATTTTAAAAACTTTTTCCATAATAAAAATTCTGAGAAATTTTTCCTTAAAAGAAAATCTAAGATTCTGATAAAATTGTTGCTTTAGAAAAGTTTTAGATTTTTAAAAAATAATTTTTTCTATAGAAAAATTTCAAGATTTAAGAAAACTTCTTAGATTTTTCCAATAGAAAAAAACTAAGACTTTTAAACTTTTTAAAATCACTTTAGAAAAAATTTGAATAATTTTTGATATAGGAAAATCCTCAGATATTCTTCGATCAAAATAAAACAACTCTCATAAATTTCCTATAGAAAAATTCTGATTTTGAACGTCTTAATCATTACAATGCCACTTCATTTTTCTTAAAAAAAATATTTTTTTAGTTTTTATTTAAACCAATTCATTGGGCTTAAAATTAACCATTTTTTTTTATTCGAAATTCTTTTTCTATACACTAAAGAGTTTGAAAATTTAACACTTTTGAATTCATGGGTGCTCCAATACACACGTTTATAATATTTTACAAGGCAGAGTTCGTGCGAAAAGGGTTTCTATGATTCACAGTGATATGAATTGATTCCATTCAAACGATTGATAACAGTGTAAAAATATATGAGATCTTATCAGATCTGTTCATATATACTTATACATGAACGTATCCGATTGTATATAATTACATCTGAAATGAGCAAAACCTAGATCTTATTATACATCGAATTCGGTCAACATTGCCACAAAATTGACATTCAATTATAACTGATAAGATATAATTATATACAATCAGATGCAATCATATATTACCAGAAAACAGCAGATCTGACAAGTTCAAATCGATTTTTACAATCGTAGGTTTTTAATTAACATTAATGTGATATACAGCTTGCGTTTTAATAAGTTTGGAGTACAACATGTGTCGCATTAATTTCTAAATAGTTTGTTTTAATTAAGAAACTTGCGTTTCTGGTTTTTCAATTTTTTTAAAACCTGGTTTTAGGAGGCGTAGCTAATTATTGAAAAAAATTGTCAAACTTGTCTCGAGTTGCCTTGGTTAAATATTTTTATACACTCCACTTACAAGGGAAGTCTCCCTGTTGTCACCCTCCGATCTTCATGAAATTTGGATATGTTGTTAAGAACGAAAATTAATTCGACACGTATTTTTTTTAGCGGCCCAAACTCATTTTTAGGGTGGGTCGATTTGTATGGGGGGAAATTTACCTTTTTCAGTTTTTTACGATTTACGCCTATTTAAACAAAATTACTATGAGCATGTGTGGTATCAGATTAAAGGTATTAAAAATACCTATATCGTGGTGCTAACAGCGGGCCACAGAAGTTAATATTTTTCGACTTATTAACAAAAATGTCCAAAAATTTTGGTATTTTACTCAATATGACGAAAAGTTGTGCATGTTTGGAAACGTTCTTAGCACACATAGATAGGTTTTCCAATGACCTTTCATTTGGTATGTAACATGACTAGGTTTCTTTGCATAATATAGGAGATAAACGAAAAAAAACTGAAGAATGGCCTTGTCTTCCCCCTCCTTTTTACTCCCTAAATATGAATTTGGGCCGCTAAAAAAAAATACGGGTCCCCTTATTTTTTCTGCTCTACAAAATAAAACCAATTCCATAAAGATCCGCGGGTGACACTAGGGAGACTTCCCTTGTTAGTGATAGACACCCTCAGAATATGTAGGGCTCGTTCCCTACATATTCTGCCTTTGTGTTAAATGTTACTTTGTATTAAAATTCAAATTTACTTTTTGTTAAAAAATTAATTCATTCATATTTTGACTTTCAAATAAACAACATAAATATTCTCTAAAAATAAAAATTGTTTTTGTTAAAGAAGGGTCCACAAGGACCCTTTAGAGGGTATATATGTATAAGTTTGTCATTCCGTTTGTAACTCATCGAAATATCGATCTGGGACCCCATAAAGTATATATATTCATGATGCCCGATCGATTTTAAGACATTCTAGCAATGTCCGTCTCTCCGTCTGTCAATCTGTCTGTCTGTGGAAAATGCTGTCACGTACAAAATATTGCACAGAGATGACTGAAACTTAAAATATTTATTGTAAGTTCTCCCGAAAAGTTTGGTATTGCATTTGAGCGACATCGTTTCAGCGGTTCAAAAGTTATGAACGAAGATGTAAGCACACCTCAAAAATTTCAGTACATTCAACATCACCTAAAAATACAAAATGCTTTAACTCGGCTTCTGGTTGGCATAGGTGAACATAATTGAACACCAAATGGTATTTAAACAAGTACGAACATATTTTTTGACAAAAAAAGAAAAAACAAGTGAGAGTGTTAAATTCGGCTGTGCCGAATCTATTATACCCTTCAACATCTAAAAAAACTAAAAAAAAAATTTGACAGGGGCGTTGTTTTAAGGGGGGGGCAAGGTAGGTGAGGGGTCGGTGAGCTGGGGTGACTCCTTGGCCCTCACGGTATATGTTTACAAGTTCATTTTTGTCTGCTTTGTGCACTTAAATATTATAGTTTTATAATTATTTAAGTTATTTTTTTTATCCACGCCCTTAAAAAGGGGGCGGGGCAAAAAAAAGGCATTTTTTAATCCCCTGGGTCCAAGCTCAGGACTATAAACTTCTACGAACATAAAAACGTCTCATTTGGTTCACAAAAATACAAAAAAACGTAAAAAAAGATAGCATTTTCAAGAGGTTGGTTTAGTTCTTCAAGGGGGAACTTTTTTCCCCCTGGTCCGATTTGGACCATTTCCGAACTTAACCTGCCTAGGACCATAAGACATATTTATGCCAATTTTGAGGGGTCTAGCTCTTTTATTTTGGACTGCATCGTGTTAACTACAGACGGACGGACGGACAGACAGACGGACGGACGGACGGACATCGCTAGAATGTCTTAGAATCGATCACTAATCAATAATATATGTACCTTATGGGGTCCCCGACCGATATTTCGATGCGTTACACACGGAATGACAAAGTGAGTATACCCCCATACTGTAGTTGGAGGGTATAAAAATTGCGGATTTTTTTTACCAAAATTTTTTTTCGCGGAATTTTTTTTTCAAAAAAATTTTTTTTTTTTCAAAAGTAATTTCCTTTTAAATAAAGTTTTTTTGCAATAATCTTTTTGAAATTGTGGAGGGTATCACTACATTCGGCAAGACCGAATTTAAATTTCTACTTGTTAAAATTAAAATGGAATGGAATTTATGGCCCATCGATTAAAAATTTTTAGTTTTAGAACGAAAAACACTCGTTTGAATTTTTTGTGTGGATAAACAAAAATTGAAACTTGAAAATAATAAAAAAAAGTTTCCGGATTTTTGATAAATTAACATTTTTTAATTTGTAAAATTTTTCATAACCCGTTCTGAAATTTCCAATTTTTAAAAAATTTTATTTATTGAAAATGCGGCCACTTTTTTTCTCTTTTTTTTTTAAAGAGTTTAGATGTTTGTCTATCCACATTCAAAAATTCAAGCACATTTTACGTTTTTTGTGAGAAAATCGCATTTGAATATTAAATGTTATAATAATTTTGTTATTTCTTGTATTTTTTTGGTTTAACATGGCCAATTTCGCACTTATTTGTTACTTATACGCTAAGTTGAAATAAGAAAATACAAGAAAATTAAAAAGTTATTATGAAATTAAATATTCAAATGCGATTTTCTGGCAAAAAAAAAAAAAAAAAACGAAAATTGCGCTTTTGATTTTTTTTTTTGTGTGGTTACACAAACATCTAAACTTCCAAAAAAATGAAGTGGCCAGATTTTTTATAAATTGTTTTTTCACAAAATTTCAAAACGGGTTCTAAAAATTTTCTAAAAATTTAATCAATAGCCCACAAAAAAATATACAAAAATGTAAATTTTTGGAATTGTGGTGCATTCCGTTTTAATTTGATAAATACTTAATCATGGAAACTAGCCACAAATTGGACCTTCTAAGCCCAGGTTTTGAAAAATTTACAAACTAAGAACGCAATCTCTTTTGAAACACTCTTCTATCTTTATGAAATATGGAAATTTTTTTTTTGTCATTTATTTCCTTGAGTTAAAATGGAAAACAATCATTATTAACCACTGTGCATTAATATAAAAAACGATAAGAAACGACATCAGAAATCCATACAAAAACAGTAGTTGAATATATAACAGTAAAAATATACATTTGTAAATCATACCAATGGGAATTTGTTCCTTTTTCAATATTATTTTTTTCAGTTCTTCCTGATTGAAATGAAACCCATGTTACAACAAGTAATATTTACTGCAACTCACGACAATGATAAGGAACAAAAAAAAAATAAAATAAAAAAAAAAACATAAAAGAAGTAACTACGACATGACATTCTACTGATTGCATCAGTTGAAGCTTAGTTTAATACAACGACACCACAAACAACAAAGGCGGTAGCAGCATAAAAAAATACCAACAAAAAAAAAATGTCAGTTCACGTACATCCGGTTGCTTCATCAACATTGTCCTCCTCATCATTATCATCATTATTATCATCAATGACATCGACAACAACTTTACTATTTTAATTTTTTTTTCTTGTTGTTCTTAAAAATATATTTCTCTTTTTTACGTAGGAAATTCCTGCTGTCCAATACTACGACAAATATTGCCGCCTACACACAGAGAAATGTGTAATATTACACAAAGTATGTACTTTTACGAACATTAATCAAGAAAATTTCAATTAAAATTTTTTTATAGTAAAATGTTTAATTTTTAAATATTTTCGTATTACACTGCCCGACAAAAAGCAAAAAAGGCGTTAAACACGAACTGTATAATTTACTTTTGCAACTAGAGACTAAATGTAGTAAAACTTCATTTACAGTTTTTCACTTCGTGACCCTGCTTCCTTTTAGAAGGACTTTAAAGTTTTAGAGATTAAATTTTTGTAAAATTTTTTTAAATATTTGTACTTGCCCTATTATGACACTAGTGATGACAAATGAAAGAGGGGTGTCTCCGCTAATTTTCCCATTTTATTATTTTGACATATAAGAAAACAAGTAGGTAAATAATTTTTTAAAAATTTTTTTTGAAAATATAATCCTTTTCGGGGTTTTAAGGGAAAAAAACCTTCTTAACGTAAGCAATTTTTAAAAAGCTATAAAAATATAAATACGGAAAAATTTTTTTATTCTGTTTTTTTATTTGAAAGATGAATTACTGTAATATTTTTAAAATTTTATAACACAAAATTTGGTCAATAGGAATTACCGGAGTTGCCACTCAATTGTAGAATTCATTTTATAGAAGACAAAATCGGTTGCAGTCGTACAGCAAAACTACTGACCAGATTTTGATAATTTTTTTTAACATGATAATGTTTTTAGGCTGGTGTCTAATTTTAAAAAAGTTGCCGGACGCCACCTCAGTTTTACTTTATAAGTTAATGATTAACAAAAAAGAAAACAGGAATTACTGTTTTTATTTTCTTAAAACCAAAAATTTTAGTAACTTTGGTTTGTAACTTGGATAATAATTCACCTCGTGGTGAATAAAACAAATATTCACCAGCTGGTGAATAAAACGTAACATAATTATTTTTCAACAAAAAAAAATCTTTTTTCATCAATTTTTTTTTATAATTTTTTTTTCATTAATTTTTTTTCATTAAACTTTTTTTTCATAAAATTTTTTTTTTATTAAACTTTTTTTATATATGGTTTTGAATTGAGAAAAGTGTGAAAGTAAAATTTTAATTTTTCTAAAAATTTAAGACATCCTGGTTTGTTTCTTACTAGTTTCGTATTATCCAGTTATAATAATCTTCAGAAAAACTTTTAATGTCAAATTTATTTAGTTAATAGTCAATAAAACTCTATATGTGAAAATTATTTTCAGATCGCAGCCGACAAGGATTGAACTCATCATCATCTGTAATACTTTGCTATTAACTTCTTGTAACGTACAATCACTCTAGACCGATACGCCAAGTAGGCTGTTAAGCAAGTATCAACTAAATCTGATTTTTTCAATTCGAGTGCGGTTGTTGCTGTTGTTTTTTTCTAACAGAAGAGTTTGTTATTGTAATTTGTGTAAACAAACTTATTTTTAGTAATCATAATTCTTCTTCCTCTCCTTCATCAATTCTGATCTAAGTACTTATTTTTGCAAACATTACCAGACATGGTCTATATTTTAGACACAAATGGTAGGGTTTGCCATTTTTCCAAAGATACTGATTGCCACTTAGGGCGACTTATAGTCGACTTAGACTTATTTGTTTTTCCAAAATAATCTTGACAATGGAATCTGAAAAATTCCGAAACACGTGTCGATTAAGTCTTGCAAACAATTACCAACATAAATAAATTTAAAACACAGAAATAATTTTCTTGAAAATTATGCTTTGAGAATATCATGGTTTTAATTAGTAAAGAAAATAATGACCTCGAGCCAGAATAAACGTCCTCAAAATAAAAATCAATATTTTTCAAAAAAATGGCCACGGTAAGTACTAGAGAATTTAATAACACTTCGGAACACTAAAAAATAAACATACATTAATTTAAAAAAGAAAAATATTTTTCTGGAAAATTATTCTATGGGAATATCATACACACAGAAAACAAATTTACTAATTTTCAACTGAAATTGTTACAACAAAAAATCGGTGGATGCAGTTGAATTAAGGTTGAAACAACTAAATATCGGTAGTTACAACAAAATTTTGTTATTACAACTGTCTTTTAATTGAAACAACTATAAAATTCGTTAGCCACATCAAAATGTAGTAGCAGCAATCGAATATTGAGTTAATACAACTGAAAAACTCGGTTGGAAATTTATCTTTCTCTGTGTAGTTTTAATTAGTAAAGAAAAAACCAACTCAAAATATAATAGTTTAAAGGTGAAATAAAACAATTTTTATTTTTTAATAAAAATTAATCAGAATTTGAATAAACATAAAAAATTAACAAATTTACTTTTCTTCTTTCATAAAAAACCTAATTAGGTCGAAATTTCAAAAAATTGCCACGTTAAGAACTAGCGAATTTAAAAATCTACAAATCAAAAAAAAAAAAAAAAGTAACAATTTCCGTTAAACAAATTTTGTGTTATAAAATTTTAAAAATAATACAATAATTTATCTTTCAAGTAAAAAAAAAGAATTAAAAAATATTGCGTATTTATTTTTTTATAGCTGTTAAAAAAATCACATGAAGGCTATTTTTCTTTTCTTTAAACCCCCCTTATAACCTTGAAGTTATTTTAAAAAGAAACTGGATCACGAAATGAAAAAAACTGTAAATGAAATTTTATCCGGTTCATGTTTAATATTGGCTGTCAAACGGTGTTACATGCTGGTCATTATTGTGTTTATTTATCGATAATTTTTTATCTCCGTGTATTTCAACAAGAACAATTTGACAATAACAAAGTTACAGCCATGTCTTTCATTTTCTCTTTTTGTAGCAAATTTAAAAATTACTGAAAACAATTTTTCTCTAAATACAAAATAAATCCATGAAATATTTATAAAGCATCTTGAACAAATTGTCTGAGTTAAAACTGAATTTAAGTAAATAAATCAAATTACAAATTAGGAAAATAGTTAAAGTTTTTTTTACAATTCTGTTTCTTTTGATAGCAGTTTAAAACAAATTGAATTTTATTTTTTTTTTTTAGAATTCATCATTTGAAAGGGAATTTTTTGTTTGCTAAAAAAAATGTTAACAATTTGTATTTTTATTGAGTTTTATTAAAATTCTCATACAAGAAAAAAATTTTATAAACGTATTTTTTTTTAAGTAAAAATTTAGGTAAAAATTTGGGTTACATATTCTGAAAATGCATAAAAAGTTGGGACGTATAGGTCTCCGAGCCAAATCGGGCCAATATTTTTCGAGTTATTGACGAAAAACTAAATTTTAATTTTTCTCAAATCAAAAAAATATTTTAATCGTTATATCTCAATAACTATTCGACGGATCTACAAAAATTTAGGAAGAAAAAAGGTAGGAAGAAAATCTAAAAGTTTTCCGACAAAAAAAGCAGTGGTAAGCCTATCTTTTTTTTTTTTGCCAAAATATTTTTATATTTGTTCTTTTTTAATATAGCTATATTAGTAAGAATTTCTCGCTCGACATATTGACCCTAAAATTTTGTAAATCGGTCCAGTCCAGTTTTGGTCCAGTTTTGGAGTTATAGCGATTTTACCATATTTTTTCTTACGCACTGACTAGGGTTGCGAAGTTTGTCGAAAAATCTTTTTTACGGGGTAAAAATTTGGGTGACATATTCTGAAAGAGCATAAAAAGTTGGGACGTATTGGTCTCCGAGCCAAATCGGGCCAATATTTCCCGAGTTATTACCGAAAAACTAAATTGTGGCAACCCATGAGAGAATTCGAATCTTAAATTTTTCTCAAATCAAAAAAAATCTTAAAATCGTTATACCTCCGAAACTACTGGACGGATTTACAAAAATTTAGCATCAGAATATGAGAATTTTTTTCTATAGAAAATGTGTCAGAATCTTAAAAATTTTCTATAGAAAAATTTTTTCTATAGAAAAGGTCTCAGAATCTGAGAATTGTTTTACAGAAAAAATGTCTCAGCATCTGAGAATTTTTCTAAGAAAAAAATGTGTCAGCATCTGTCAGAAAAAATGTCTCAGAATCTGAAATTTTTTTTATAGCAAAAATATATCAGCATCTAAGAATTTTTCTATAGAGAAAATGTCTCGGAAAAAATTGAATTTTTTTCTATAGAAAATTCTCAGATTCTGAAATATTTTTGTACACAAAAATTCTCAGATTCTGAGACATTTTGCTTTATTCTGAGACAATTTTTCTACAGAAAAATTTTCCGATTCTGTAACATTTTTTCTATAGAAAAATTCTCAGATTCTGAGACATTTTTTCTGTAGAAAATTCGTAGATGTTGAGACATTTTTTCTATAGAAAAATACTCAGATTCTGAGACATTTTCTGTAGAAGATTTTTTTCTGTGGAAAAATTATCAGATTCTGAGACATTTTCTATTGAAAAAACTTTCAATAAAATGTCTCAGAATCTAAGAATTTTTCTATTAAGAAATTGTCTCGGAATCTTAGAATTTTTCTTTTAAAAAAATGTCTCAGAATCTTAGAAACTTTTCTATAAAAAAATGTATCAGAATCTTAAAATTTTGCTGTAGAAAAAATGTCTCAGAATCTGAAAACTTTTCTACAGAAAAAATGTCCCAGAATGTGAATATGTTTCTACACTCAAAAAAAAAAACTGTAATGATAGCAAAAAAAGCTTGTAAATTTACTAGAAAATTTGCTGATTTTGAACCCACAATTTTTTTGGTAAAGTTAGCAAAAATGTTTTGCTAAAAATTAGTTAACTGAAATTTGCAAAAAAAACTGTAGCTTTTACCACAAAATTTGCTAAATTTTAGTAGAATGGATTTGAAAACCGAATTGCTGAAATTTACCACTTTTTTTGCTTAATTTTTGTAGAATAAAATTTCAAATATTTTGAAAAAAAAGTAAAATAAGGGGAATTTTTTTAATAAAAAAATCAAAATTTTTTATTAAATAAAATTAACATTTTGGTTTAAAATTTTTTGTAAATGATGAACAAACAGGCAATCCATTAGTATATTCTTCTGAAATTAGAAAAAAATAAAGTATCTATATATATAATTTCCCTATTTATGTGTTCCTCTTTTTTTTGTCTATCCAGAGCATTTTGAAGCCCACTGATGAGCTACAAAGCTGAAAATTGGCATGCATATTGTAAAACACCTGGGGCAGAACCTAACGTAGCTGGATTTTCGATTTTTTGCCTGTGGGCGGAGAAATAAGCGAAAAAGTGGGCTTGGCAAAATTCAATTTTTTGACATTTTTGCTTAATTTAAAGCCCCCTAATGACTTAGGAAGATGAAAATTTCCTAGAATATAGTCCTAACGATGGCGCATATCCCCAAGTAATCGGATTTAAAATTTTCGCAATGTGGGCGGAGAATTGGGGGGAAAAGTGGCGTGGCAAAATTGTGATTTTTTAACATTTTTACTCCTTTTGAAGCCCCCAAATGACTTAGGAAGTGGAAAATTGCATAGCCTTTAGTTCTAACAATGAAGCATATCCTGAAGTAATCGGACATACATTTTTTAGACTGCGGAAGGAGAATTAAGAGAAAAACTGGGCGTGGCAAAATTGTGTTTTTTTAATATTTTAACTAATTTGAAGACCCCAATGACCTATGAAGATGAAAATTTACATTTTAGCTTATTGTAAAGTCCTCTAATGACTTAGGAAGCTGAAAATTTCCTAGCATATAGTCCTATCGATGAAGCATATCCTGAAGTAGTCGAATTTCAAATTTTTGGACTTTGGGCGGAGAATAATGAAGGTTTTTTAATATTTTAACTAATTTAAAGACCCCGAATGACTTAGGAAGATGAAAATTGGCATGTATATAGTAGGTTTCATGGTGAAGATCAACACCAACCTGGATTTTTGATATCCAGTGTATGGGTGGAGAATAAGAAAGGCGTGGTAAATTTATTTCCATCTATTTTCTGTATATATAATTTTTTTTTTGTGTTTTTCTTATTTTTTGCGTATCCAGCGCTTTTTGAATTTCATTAATGGACTTATAAGCTTAAAATTGGCATGTATGTATTTCTGAAACCCCTAATGACTAAGGAAGCTGAAAATTGTAAAGCATAAAGTATTGACAATGGATCATGTGAAGTCAGATTTAAAATTTAAACTGTGTACGGAGAATTATAAGGAAAAATTTAAGTGAAAAAAATTGTGTTTTTTAACATTTTATCTAATTTTAAAACCCTTCATGACTAAGAAAGATAGAACTTGCCATGTAAATTGGAGTGACCATGGGACAGTTCCACACGATGGATTTTTTATATCCGGTTTAAGGACGGAGAGACGAAATGGGCGTGCTGAATTTAGTTCTCAAATTGTATCAATAAAACCTTTTATACTCATTAAACTTTTTTCCAGTTTGGGAAATATATTGATGTAACTCAATCTATCAATATTAAGTTTTTGAAGCACAAACATAATTTTTTATAAAGTTTGGTAAAAAATTTGAATTATTGAGAAAAGTCATTTGGTGTTCCGCCTGGCAAGGACAGGCTATTCGACTAGTTTTTTATAAATAATATAATATTTAAAAAAAATTAACTGGTTGCATTTACTTTTTTTAATTATTGTTTATGCCATGATGTCTGCATTTACATCATAATAAGTACCTACATTCTTTTAAAAAAAGAAAAACAATTATCAATGCTAGAGTTTTTAAAGGGTAAAAGGACGGAAATAAAAACTTACTTGAATGTTGACACCGCCAAAAAATTTTCTGGAATTTAAAACAAAAAAAATATTTCATCAAAAAATTCAAATTACATAATAAACTAAAATGTACCTGCTTTTTAATGTTATCATAAAAACACGTGTACAATAAGTCATCATAAGTGTATGTTGGGTTTTCACGTAAAATTGTTTTCTCATATATTTAAAGATTTTTAATACACTCAAAAAAAAAAACTGTAAAGTTGGCAAAAAATTTAGTTAAATTTAACTAAAAAAACACCTGATTTTGAACCTACTAAATTTCTAGTTAATTTAACAAAAAATATTTAGTTAGCTTTTCGTAGAATGAATGTAGCAAAAAAACAGTAATTTTAACTAAAAATTCAGCTGAAAATTTCGTAACATTTTTTATTAGGTGAATTCAGCTAACCTTTTTTTTAAATAAAAAAAAAAAAAAATATTTTTCACAGCGTTAAGTTCAGCTTAAGTAGGACTAATGAGATTTGCATAGGAGGCTACACAAGAAATGTTTAAAATTTTCGACTTGACAAAAATGTTACAAAAAATCAGCAAATTAATTAGTAAAAATTCGTAAACTCAGTTTTAAAGTCAACAAAAAAAATTAATTCCAAATTTGTACAAAACTAGTATTTTCGTAAATCGAACTTAACTAAAAAAAGTAGTTAAAACGCTGATTTTAACTAAAAATTTGCTAAAAAGCCAGTAAACTCGAGTTAACAAAAAAAAGTTTGTTAACTTTACAGTTTTATTTTTTTGAGTGTAGATAATTTGGGTTTTTTTGTTTGTGTGACACACAATGTGTGTATCGAATGATATAAGTACATCAAATGGCTTTGGTTTTTTGCATGTTTAGGTACATACATCTTGTGTGTAGATCAAATATCAATGGCTTCGAAGGCGTTTTTTGCTCTACATACTAAACGCATGGGAACAAGAAAACGCGTTCGATATACACACGAAGAATATAAACGACACAAAAAAAACCCAAATTATCTACATATTTGTATTTCACGATCAACCCTTATGGAGAAACAAAACAATTATTAAATTAACACTCAATAACACAATATTTTTTTATCGTTTAAAATATGTTTTTATATTACATTAAATTTAAAATTAATAATATAATATTTAATTATAAAAAGACTTCCGCACGACTACCACGATGAACGCTTTTGTTTGTACTGAATTGTTCTAAAAAATTCCGCGCACAAGAAGAAAAAAGGAGAGAAAAAATAAGAGAAATAAAAAAATTACAATTTACTTTTGCTAATATTACCAAAAAAATCTTGTAAAAATGTTGTCAACTCAATTTCAAATTTAGCAAAAGAAATTAGTTCAAAGTTTGTTTAAAATTGCTAATGTGCTAAATGAAGTTTACAAGAATTTTTTGCTAACATGCTAATCTCAACTAAAAATTTGCTAAAAGTTAGCTAACTAGCGTTAGCAAAAAAAAATTAGTAAATCTACTAACGTATTTTTTTGAGTGTAAAGAAAAATGTCCCAGAATCTGAGAATTAAACTTTTCTATAGAAAAATATCTAGAATCTGATTTTTTTTTAGCAATTTCTGTTTTCCCAGGGATTTCTTTTTATACCCCACTGTAGTGATAGAGGGTATATATAAGTTTCTCATTCCGTTTGTAACTTATCGAAATATCGGTTTGGGACCCCATAATGTTTATATATTCATGATTCCCGATCGATTTTAAGACATTCTAGCGATGTCCGCCTGTCTGTCCGTCTGTCTGTCTGTCTGTGGAAATGGAGATGACTAAAACTTAACACATTTATTGGAAGCTCTCCCGAGTAGTTTGGTATTGCATTTGAGCGATATCGGTTCAGCGGTTCAAAAGTTATGAACGAAAATGTAAGGACACCTCAAAAATTTTAGTACATTCAACGTAACCTAAAAATACAAAATACTATAATTCGGCTGCATATGTGAACATAATTGAACACCAAATGGTATTTAGACAAGTACGACCATACTTTTTGACAAAAAAAGAAAAAATTCGCGGATTCTATTTTTTACCAATTTTTTTTTCTCGGAATTTTTATTTTTTTTTTTTTTCAAAAGTAATTTCCTTTTAAATAAAGTTTTTTGCAATAAACTTTTTGAAATTGTGGAGGGTATCAATACAACCGGCAAGGCCGAATTTATCTTTTTTTACTTGTTTTTTTTTAATTTCTTGAAATTGGGGTGCATTCCGTTGTAATTTGATAAATATTAAATCTAAGGACCTCGACACAAATTTTACCATTTTCCCAATATTTATGCCCAGTTTTTAAAACATTGAAAAACGAAAAATGCAATTTTCTTAGTTCTATATAGGAATATCCATACTACCTACTTAGACATTTATGGCACACATGTTTTTCTGTACATTTTGTGTGGAATGCCTTATATATGAATTAATTTTTTGTGGTTTTGTACAGTCCAAAGTCTTGTTAGCCCTTGCCCGGAACTACTAATTTTTTTTTTTTTACTTACCATTTCACTTATATATCTACTTTAAGATGCTTGTAGTCACAGAGGACTACAGAGCTGTCGCAAAACATTAGCAGTCTACCTCAAACCTATGCCAACTTAACTTTCAATTCAATCATTATTTCATTTTACTTTCTCAATAAAATATTTTAATTTTAAAACATTTGAAATTTTTACCCAAGATAATAACGACATAAAAAAAAAACAATATTACAAAGTTTTTTTTTGTTTTTATTTTCTATTTCCTTAAGTTTTATCAAACCAATATGAAATATGTTTCTTTTTTCTTCAATTTTATATTAAATTGTTCTTGTTTTTTCATTTTAGCCATATTGGGGTATTGCCATTGGCACTATAACTGCAGTCCCTGAGGAAAACAAAATTTTTTGTTTGTAGTAATTCGTTTAAAATAAAAAAAAATAATAATACGAAATGAAGAAAAAATAAGAAATAGAGAAAAAAAAAAAAGAAAAACATCATGAAAAATGTTCCATCATATTGTTGACGATGACAACAACCAGCCATTCAGCAACCGCCCAAAAGGAAATAATATAAAAAGGACATTTTTTATTTAACAACATTGAAAACGTGATTAGGGCCAAAGAGCAAAGGTTTGAGTTTTTTTTTTTTTGTTATTTCCTTTATTTATTTTTTTATTTTTTTTTTTAGTTAAAAGCAAATTTTGTCAATTTTGTGAATGAAAATTGAACAAATAATCAAGTAATATTAAATGAACACCAACAACAACAACAACAACAGCATCAATAAAACACAAAACTAACCAAATCTTTATAAATTGATGTATTATTAGAAATATATTGATTTCTATTGAGAATACACAAAAAACATAGAGTAAACTTTAAAGTTTTAGACTTGTTCAGCCTTACCATAGAAAAATAAAATAAATTTAAAATCTACTTTTAATTTTATTTCCATACAAATTCAGCTTTACCACAAGAAAATAAAATAAATTTAAAATGAGCTTTTAATTTTATTTCCATACAAATTGTTTTTGTTTTTAAAATCGACTTTCAAAAAATGTATTGAAAATTTGAAATTTAAAATAAAGCTTTTGTTAAAATAGACTTTTTGTTTTCTTGTGGTAAGGGCCATTGATTTTGTTTTTAAAATCGACTTTCAAAAAATGTATAGAAAATTTGGAATTTAAAATAAATTTTTTGTTAAAATAGACTTTTTATTTTTCTGTGGTACTTTATTATGTATGTATAAGAAAAAAAAATCGTTTCTTCCGATTTTGAAAGATATTTTCGTTTTAAGAAAGTTTTTCAAAATTCCCTACTTTTGATTCGATTGTTATCAAATATTGAACACATTAGTATAAGCCCAAGTGGAATTTAAATTTGTCCAAAGACTGGAGAAAATCAAATTTTAAACAAAAAATGTCACTCTAACTTGTAAATGTAATAAAAATATTTAAGAGTTTTATATGGCAAATTAGAAATAAAATAAAAACAAGTAAAAAAGTTAAATTCGGCCTTGCCGAATGTAGTGATACCCTCCAGTATTTCAAAAAGATTATTTCAAAAAAAAAATTTTTTTAAGGAAATTACTTTTGAAAAAAAAAAAAAATTTTTTGAAAAAAATTCCGCAAAAAAAAAAAAATTTGGTGAAAAAAAATTCCGCGATTTTTTTATTTTTTGTCAAAAAACATGTTTGTACTTGTTAAATACCACTTGGTGTTAATTACTGTTCACATATGTCAACCAGCAGCCGAATTAAAGCATTTTGTATTTTTAGGTTATGTTGAATGTACTAATATTTTTGAGGTGCCCTTACATTTTCGTTCATAACTTTTGAACCGCTGAACCAATTTAGCTCAAATGCAACACCAAACTTCTCGGGAGAACTTTCAATAAACATGTTAAGTTTCAGTAATCTGCGTGTAATATTTTGGCCGTGATCACCATTTCCACAGACTGACGGACAGACGGACATCGCTAGAATGTCTTAAAATCGATCGGGAATCATGAATATACATACTTTATGAGGTCCGAGACCGATATTTTAATGAGTTACAAACGGAATGACAAACTTGTACAGTCGAACTCGGTTATAACGAATTCTAGGTTATAACGAACTAATTTCAAAATCCCAACGCTTTGGCATCACTTTTCACACAAAATAATTCTTTTATAATGAACTCGGTTATAACGAATCCTCGGTTAAAACGAACTGCTTATTATGGTCCCACGAACAATATTTCACGTGTATTTACCTTTTTATAACGAACTCCCATAAATATTTTGTAATGTGTGGCAATCATATTTATCAAACTCACAAAAGGTTAGAAATTTTTGGTTTATGTTATAATTTCGATCAAATTTATTTATATTTTTAATGTTTTCTTCTCAATAAGTAGTTTATTTACAAACAAAGCATAAAACAAGTATAAAAGTTAAATTCGACTTTGCCGAATCTATGAATACCCTCCACAATGCATATTTTAAAGGGTAGTACATTTTTTAACGTGAAAAAATTAACGATTTTGATTAGAAATATTTTATTTTGAGTAAAAGCTCTTTTTTTGTCATTTTTTTTTAAAGAAAAATTACAATTTTTTTTTTTTGGGTCTAAAATTTTTTTAGAGTGTAATGTTTTTTTTACTGTAAAAATATTTCTGAGTGAATGCACGTACGTACGTACAAAAAATAATGTCATTTTTGTAAAAAAAAAACTAAATTTTTTTTTTAGTGTAAAATTTTTTTTGAGTGTAAAATTTTTTTTGAGTGTAAAATATTTTTCGAGTGTGATTTTTAAGTTACCAATGCTTTTAAAACTAAACAAGTTTAAAAAGCATTTAAAATTAAACAAGTTTGAAAAGCATTGTTTAGTAACCACCAATGCTTTTAAAACTTGTTAAAACACGTGGCATTTTAGATGAAATTAATCTGAAATTCAGGGTTTTGCTTATAACTTTTGAACCACTGGACCGATTGAGCTGAAATTTAAAACCAAATAGACCCGGGGAACCGATAAGATACATGCCAAACTTCAGTAGTCTCATTATTGCCTTTCGAAAGTTATCGTGTTTTTTATCTCGTAAATTCGCGAAACACCCTCGCCGAAATTTACTCTTTTGCTCATAACTTTTGAACCACTGGACCGATTTGGCTGGATTGCAATACCAACCTGACCAGGTAAATGACAAACATATATGCCAAACTTCAGGAGCCTCTGTAAAGTCTTTCGAAAGTTAGCGTGTTTTCTACGGACAGACAGACAGACGGACGGACGGACGGACGGCCGGACGGACATCGCTAGATCGACTTAAAATCGATCGAGGATCATAAATATATATACTTTATGGGGTCCTAGACCAATATTTCGAGGTGTTACAAACGGAATGACAAACTTATATATACCCTCTATCACTAGAGTGGAGGGTATAAAAAAACGAAATTGGGTATATTTTTTTGGAAATAAAACTAGGTTGACAAAAAATATACCCCGTTTATAGCGAACTTCGCTTATAACGAACTATTTTTACTGGTCCCTCGGAGTTCGTTATAACCGGGCTTGACTGTATATGGGGCATTCCATGTGAAATCGGACACTTTGAAAAACTTTTTTTTTAGATTTTCCCAATTTGTTTACAGTTTTTAGTACCCTTCGAAAACTCTTTCGTGGTAAATTTTCAGATTTTTTTGATGACCCCTTCAAAAGATATCGAATTTTTAAAAATTGGTAGTTTGTTCCTTTACTCAAACTTCTTTTAATCATAACTTCTTCAATAATGGTCAAAATTTAATTTTTTTTTTTTTTTTAAATTTTTGTTTTTTTACGTACTTTAAAAAAAAAAATCCCAAAAAATTCTTAAAAGCGCTCTAGTATGCGATTTTTAAGTTTTAAAATTTAATTCTCATTTTTGAAAATGTTTGTACTCTTCGATTTTTTTGAAATTTTTTTGTGTAAAACTTCTATCAATTCTACAAATTTTTTGCCCAGGAGGATCGTGGGATAACGATAATTACTATTTTTAAAAATTTTTTGAAAAATTTTTATTGTAATTTTCCAATCTTAAAATCATTTCTACTGCTCCAATGGTGTGTCATAGGGGGGTCCTTTATAAGACCGACCCCCATTATTTTTACGTCTTAACATTTCTTTGGAACAAACTTATACCCTATCTCCAATTTCTAAGGGGGCTCCCACACAAAACGACATTTTTAAAAATTTGTTCCAACCGCTCTAACTGCCCTAATAGTGCCCTTAGAGCAACAAAATGTTTGACCGACCCCCAATATTTTTTTAGTCCAAACATTTTTTCTGAAAACACCTACCCTCTATCTTTAACTGTTAAGGTGGTCCCCACACAACATTTTTCATTTTTTGTAAATTTGTTTTATTGCATCAGCTTCTACCGGCCCAATGGTGCGTCCGAGAGGGGTCATTACTGAGCCCGACCCCCATTTATTTTTATCCTACAACATTTTTTTAAAACATACCTACGCCCTATCTCCACTCCCTAAGTAGGCTCCCATACAAATAACAGTTGGAGCAAATTTTATAAAAATGTAATTTTGTATGGGAGCCTACTTAGGGAGTTGAGATAGGGCGTAGGTATATTTTGAAAAAATGTTGAAGGGTAAAAATAAATGGGGGTCGGTCTCACTAATGACCCCTCTCGGACGCACCATTGGACCGGTAGAAGCTGATTAAATAAAACAAATTTACAAAAAATAAAAAAAATTGTACGGGACCGCCTTAACAGTTAAAGATAGAGGGTATGTGTGTTCAGAAAAAATGTTTGGACTAAAAAAATATTGTGGGTCGGTCATACATTTTGTTGCTCTAAGGGCACTATTAGGGCAGTTACAGCGGTTGCAACAAATTTTGAAAAATGTCGTTTTGTGTGGGAGCCCCCTTACAAATTGGAGATAGGGTATAAGTTTGTTCCAAAGAAATGTTAAGACGCAAAAATTAATGGGGATCGGTCTTATAAAGGACCCCTCTATGACGCACCATTGGAGCAGTAGAAATGATTTAAAGATTGGAAAATTACAATAAAAATTTTTCAAAAAATTTTAAAAAATAGTAATAATCGTTATCCCACGATCCTCCTTTGCAAAAAATTTGTAGAATTGATAGAAGTTTTACACAAAAAAATTTCAAAAAAATCGAAGAGTACAAACATTTTCAAAAATGAGATTTAAATTTTAAAACTTTAAAATCGCATACTAGAGCGCTTTTAAGAATTTTTTGGGATTTTTTTTTTTAAAGTACGTAAAAAAACAAAAATTTAAAAAAAAAAAAAAAAAATTAAATTTTGACCATTATTGAAGAAGTTATGATTAAAAGAAGTTTGAGTAAAGGAACAAACTACCAATTTTTAAAAATTCGATATCTTTTGAACGGGTCATCAAAAAAATCTGAAAATTTACCACGAAGGAGTTTTCGAAGGGTACTAAAAACTGTAAACAAATTGGGAAAATCTAAAAAAAAAGTTTTTCAAAGTGTCCGATTTCACATGGAATGCCCCATATATACCCTCTATCACTAGAGTGAAGTATAAAAACATTTGACCGGAAGTGTGGTTGATATTGAGGTTTATTAGTTTAAAATCGTTCTAAGAATTTCAATTTAAATGAATGACCACAAATGTAAAATATATTTTATTGACGATTCATATAGGCAAAGAAAACAATAAAGAATACATATTTGTTGAATTTTTGTTCAAATTCTAACCACGAATACGTATGAGCGTTATTAATTCATCATTGAAGATAATATTAATCATACGCGTAGTTGTGCCTGAGTTAAGTACTTCAAGCAAATATACAGTAGGACGGCACAAATTTATATGAAGAATAATATGTATGAGGCATTCCATGTCAAATAGGAAACTTTGATTTTTTTTTTTTTTTTAATTTTATCAATTTGATTACAGTTTTAAGTACCCTTCGAAAACTCCTTCGTGTTAAATTTTCAGATTTTTTTAATGAAAATGTTTGAACAAAAAAAATATTGTGAGTCTGTCAGATATTTCACTGCTCTTTGGGCACTCTTAGGGCAGTAAGAGCGAGCAGTTGGTGCAAATTATAAAAAATTTAATTTTGCATAGGAGCCCTCTTAGAAATTGAAGAAAGAGTATTAGTTTGTTCTGTAAAAATGTTAAGGCGTAAAAATTAATGGGTCGGTCTTGCTTTTGACCACTATACGATTTACCGTTGGAGCAGTAGAAATGCTTTTAAGATTGGAAAATTACTATAAAATTTTTTAAAAAATATTCTTCGAATATTTTAATTTTTTTTTTTTTTTGTGGAATACTTCTAACGATTCTACAATTTTTTTTGCCTTTTTGGATCATGGAATAACGGTTATTACTGTTTTTTTTTTATTTTTTTTTTTAAATTTTATAGTAATTTTCCAATCTTAAAAGCATTTCTACTGCTCCAACGGTAAATCGTATAGTGGTCAAAAGCAAGACCGACCCATTAATTTTTACGCCTTAACATTTTTACAGAACAAACTAATACTCTTTCTTCAATTTCTAAGAGGGCTCCTATGCAAAATTAAATTTTTTATAATTTGCACCAACTGCTCGCTCTTACTGCCCTAAGAGTGCCCAAAGAGCAGTGAAATATCTGACAGACTCACAATATTTTTTTTCAGAAAAGAGATTGAAATTTTAAAACTTGAAAATTGCATTCTAGAACACTTTTAAGAATTTTTTGGGGATTTTTTTTTGTAAGTATTTAAAAAACAAAATTTAGAAAAAAGTTTAGAATTTGGACCATTTTTGAAGAAGTTATGAGTAAAAGACGTTTGAGTAAATGAAAAACTCCCAGTTTTAAAAGACTCGACATCTTTTGAAAAGGTCATCAAAAAAATCTGAAAATTTACCACAAAGGAGTTTTTTAACGGTACAAAACTGTAAAAAGTTAGGAAAATAAAAAAAAACACTTTCAAAGTATCCAATTTCCATGGAATACCCCATTTGTATAACACAGACATTTCTTCCTTCCGATTTTGCAAGATATTTTCGTTTTTAGAATGTTTTCCAAAAATCCCTTCCTTTGATCCGATTGATCTTAAATATTGACCACATTACTATAAGCTCAAGTGGAATTTAAATTTGTCCAAAAACTGGAGAACATCAAATTTTAAACAAAAAATGTCACTCTAACTTGCTGATGTAATAAAAATGTTTAAGAGTTTTATATGGCAAATTAGAAATAAAAAAAAAAAATAACATTTGACCGAAAGTTTGGTTTGTATTGAGGTTTATCAGTTTAAAATTTATATCGTTCTTCGATTTTCAATTTAAATGAATGACCACAAATGTAAAATATATTTTATTGACGGTTCATATAGGCAAAGAAAAAAATTAAAAAGAGTTATTGAAATTTTGTTCAAATCCTAACCACTAATACGTATGAGCGTTATTAATTCACCATTGAAGATAATATTAATCATACGCATAGTTGTGCCTGCGTAAAGCATTTCAAGTAATTATACAGTAGGACGGAAAAAATTTATGTAGGATTGGGACAAAGGGCACCATTTAGACATATTGGCATTATTAGGGTTAAGCAGATTTAGGAATGTAACGTTTAGGAGAGAAAGCTAATTTAAGTTTACAGACAGACGATAAGTAGACAAGGACAGACGGACAAGCGACGAAGAAACGGAGAGACAAGTTGAAAGTTGTGGCAACGGATAGTTATTGTGCAACAGTTGAAGAGGATAGTTGATTAATTCCTTAAAGTTGTAAAGTTGAATTTAATGTTGTCAAAGTGAATTAATAAACAATGAAACTATTATTTTATAAACATTTAAATACTAATTAATAATCATACCCTAGACAATAAGTTAAATAAATAAAAGTATTACATCCATCCGAATTTAACAAGAAAGTGTTTTAATTAAATAATAAAAGAAGTCATTAAACTTCGGGAATAATAATCCCACATTTATATGAAGAATAATATATATGGGTCATTCCATGTCAAATCGGAAACTTCGATATTTTTTTAGATTTTCTCAATTTGTTTACAGTTTTAAGTACCCGTCGAAAACTCCTTCGTGTTCAATTTTCAGATTTTTTTGATGAAAATGTTTGGACTAAAAATATATTGTGAGTCTGTCATATATTTCACTGCTCTTTGGGCACTCTTAGGGCCGTAAAAGCGGGCAGTTGATTCAAATTATAAAAAAAAATATTTTGTATGGGAGCCCCCTTTGATATTGGTATTAGTTTGTCTTGAAAAAAATTTAGGCGTAAAAATTAATGTGGGTCTGTCTTTCTATTGACCCATCTACGATGCACCATTGAAGCAGTAAGATTTAAGTTTGGAAAATTACAATAAATTTTTTTAAAAAAATTTAAAAAAAAAAACTGTAATAATCGTTATTCCATGATCCAACAAGGCAAAAAAAATGTATAATCGTTAGAAGTATTCCACAAAAAAAAAAAAAATCAAAAAATTCGAAGAATATATTAATTTTCAAAAAAGAGATTGAAATTTTATAACTTGAAAATCGCACACTAAAACACTTGTAAGAATTTTTTGTAGGATTTTTTTTTTAAGTATTAAAAAAACAAAATTTAAAAAAAGTTTAGAATTTGGACCATTTCTAAAGAAGTTATGAGTAAAAGACGTTTGAGTAAATGAAAAACTAGCAGTTTTTAAAAATTCGACATCTTTTGAACAGGTCATCAAAAAATATGAAAATTTACCACAAAGGAGTTTTTAACGGTACACTAAAAATAATTCTATAGTAAAAGGTTTAGTAACTGATGTTGTACCAAAATCTACTAATAAGTTACTAATTTTAGTATCTTCAAAGTACTAAAATTAGTAATTTTTACTGATTTTGAAAAATATTAGGTAAAAATTTCAGTATTGGTTACCAATTTCGGCACTAGGTCCTTTTGAACTAAAATTTAGTTAAATTTTTAGTATTGAATATCCACGTTTTTTTTTTTTGGGTGTACAAATCTGTAAAAAGTTGGGAAAATAAAAAAAAAATTTTTCAAAGTATCCAATTTTCATGGAATACCCCATTTTGGCAAAATATTTTCGTTTTAAATTTTTTTTTCAAAAATCCCTTCCTTTGATCCGATTGATCTCAAATATTGACCACATTACTATACCAAGCAAAATTTTCGGTTGCAAAGAACCGATTGTGGAACAACTTATAGTTCCCTACACTCAAAAAATTATGTAGGTAAATTCCAGTGAATATTCACTTAAAACAAATGAAATTTTATTTAAAAACCATTCCACTGTTTTTTCATTTAAAATAAAAACACATTACAGTCAATTTTAAATGTTAATTTAATGACTAACCAAAACGTTAAAAAACTACTGAATATTCACTTGTTTTGTATTGAAAAACAGTAAAACTATAGAAGAAATTTTTTACTGCCGAAAATAAATGTAACAGAAAATTCATTTTTAAGACCGTAAATTATATTTTTGAACTACAGAAAAAGTAAAAAAATAAATCCTTTTTAAAATAAATAATTTTTCTATTAAAATAACTTAACTGATTACTTTTTAAAATAACCTACAAACAGTTAATGACATAATTTTCTTAGTGTAGAACCTGTTCTAGTTCTTGTGCAACACCGATTCTTTTTACCTGTTCTAGAACAAGTGTTGTCAGAATCGGTTCTGAAAAATTTTCTAGGAAGCTCAAGTGGAGTTAAAATTTGTCTTAAGACTGGAGATTTATAATAAAATTCTGATTAATTTTTATTAAAAAATAAAAATTGTTTTATTCGACCTTTAAAATATTATATTTTGATGATGTTTATTCTGGCTCGAGGTCATTATTTTCTTTACTAATTAAAACCATATAAAACAATTTTTATTTTTTAATAAAAATTAATCAGAATTTGAACATAATGGTTGGCACGCCATGTGATGAATAACCCTAATATGGAGTATTACTCACAACAACAACACAAATAACATATTGTTGTAGTCCAATGGACTATCATATCGCTCCTTTACTTGTATAGTGTCATAACTCAAAATATTTCATTTTGCAGAAAACACGTTTAAAGTTTACTATTGAAACTGGTTTTTAATTGAAAAAGGCCGGTACATAGAAAATGTAATAATGGCGTGTACTATTCTCAAACGATGAGTTCAAAAGATATTAACACGAGTTTTTGACACAATATAAAGCATGATATAACGAATAATTCTGCATAATTAACTCAAAAAACGCATTTTTTGAGTTATGACACTATACAAGTAAAGGAGCGATATGTAAAATTGTTTTAAATATTTTTGTTGGTTATTGACAATCGTTGCCTTATTAGTATGGTACAATTTCTTCGTCTTTCTAATTCCCATTGTGGATAGAGTCGAATATGTACTAATATTTTAGTTTGTGCACAAACGATTTGTCATTAGACTCGTTTGCTACTTTGTAGTAAATCGTTTGCTAAATAATCTTGACAATGGAATCTGACTAATTCCGAAACACGTGTCGATTAAGTCTTGCAAAAATGACCAACATAAATAAATTTAAAACAAAAAATTATTTTCTTGAAAATTATGCTATGAGAATATCATGGTTTTAATTAGTAAAGAAAATAATGAACTCGGGCCAGAATAAACTTCCTCAAAATAAAATAAAAATGTTTAAGGGCTGGAAACTTATCAAAAGCTAACACAGCTCAACATGAAAATGCGTATTGGATTCTGGTAAGTGATTTAGGTAGTGTTTGTTGCGCTGATTCCAAATCTGCGACCCAAATATGTCTATCACATCAGGAATTTGAGTTATTCGCGGTTAAAGTGCCGAAAAATTAAATTTTTGACCCTTTTTTAAAGCTTTTAATATATGATCCTGACATGCGATTGACTTGGTATCAAGCTCATTCAAAAGAAAGTAATTTTCTCTATAAGACAAGATAAAATGTTCTTGGAATTTAATTTTCTAAAATGGTAAAAAAGTCGTTAACATAAAGCCTTTCATTTTTTAAATATTTAGTTTATTTACACAGTGTTTTTTAACAAGTTTCCATAGAAATACACACGTAAATATTTAAATTATAGCACTTGTGGCTAATGATTTTTTCACCATTATAAAAAATTAAATTCCAAGAAAATTTGATTTTGTCTTAAAGAGAAAATTACGCGCTTTCGAATGAGATTGATATCAAGACATTCGCATAGCAGATCTTTTTTTATAGGCGCTCAAAAATGGGAAAAATGGGCCTTTTTTGATACTTTAACCGCGATTTTTTTAAAATTGTGACGTTTGGTTTTTATTGAGGTTTATTAGTTTAAAATTTATATCGTTCTTCGATTTTCTGTTTCAACGCATGGCCACTAAGCTGGTTCATATATGGCACACGATTGGATTTTTGTGTGGGACACCAGGAATACATATTAAGTACCGTGAAAAAATGATTTTTCCAATTTTTTCATTAAGGTTCAGGGGTCGCTACCGGGCCACAAACTTTGGGTTTTCAAAAAAATTTTTTTACACAATAAAAAATTTTTTTTTTGGTTTTTATATTTTTTTATTTTTATTATAATTAAGCTTGATTAGCTTATTAACGACAAAAAGTTTCATTTTGGTCGGAAAAGTATATTAGTTCCAAAAGTGACCACGAAAAATTTTTCAATTTTTTTTTTCTTTAGTTTCAATAAGCTCACATAATATGTTTGTTGGTCTTGGTAATTCATTCTCTATAAAAATTTTTATTTGTTCTGAAATATCGTTAACTTCCGAAGAATACCTAAGGGATATAAAAAAAAAACAATGAAAAAAAATTTAGATTTTTTATGTATTTTTATTATGTTTTTTTTTTTTTTTGTATTAAATAAGATAATCAAGTAAAATTATAATTAAAAATACAAAAAAAAAAATCAAAACTTTTTTGTATTGTTTTTTTTTTTTGGAAAATATCAATTTTAGGTTTTAGCCGCAAGTGAATGTTGTTTCAGAACAAATAAATTTTTTTAAGCAGAATATGTTATTAAGAGCAACTAAAACCCTATTACGTAAGCTTATCAAAAGTAAAAAAAAAAAATTTGAAAAATTTTTAGAGTCAGATCCCAACCAGCCTAATTTTTTTTCATGGTCTCTTTTGGAACTGAAATACTAGTTCGACAAAAATGAAACTTTTTGTCGTTAATAAGCTAATCTAGCAAAATTATAATTAAAATGAAAATCGTTTTTTTTCCATTCCAGTTGTTTTTTTTTTGTTAGACCCAATGTTTAGAGCCCGGTACACAGTGCTTTGTCCCATTGACAAAAATCAAAAAAAAAAAAGTTCCCATCGTTTTTATTAAAGTATTTTTTTTTAAAGGTAATAAGGTAACTTAATATTGTAATAATAAGCCCATTTGATATAACACTTTTTGTCACCACAAGGGGTCGCTAAAGTTAGAGAATTTCCAAGCAAACGGTATTTTAAAAAAAAATATTATTTTTAGTTTTACAAAAATGGTTCCCAAAAATTCAGTTTTTAAGATAATGACTTGATTTTTTCAGCAAAAAATTAAAAAACATATTTTTTTAATATGGACAATTTTTTGTTGGATATAAAAAGTTAAAGTATATGTCTTTTGTATGACTTTGAAATACTACTTTTTTTGTAAGGATCTTCAAAATAACAAAAGTTTGATGGAATATTAAAAAAATATGTGTAACCGATTTTTGATTTTAATAATTTTATATAATTTTTTTTAAAGCCTTGAAAAAACAACATTTGCAACTTTTGAGTAGAACTTTAAATATATATTTTTTTTCAAAGTGCATAAAATCACATTTTTGAAAAATCCATTTTAGGGTATGACGAAAATAGCTGTAACTTTTTAAGTAGTTTTTAAAAAAAATCCCGAAAGGTGGAAAAAACCGAAAGCCCAAGAAAAGCTGCACTAAGTTTTATGTAAAAAATGTTATTCTTTCAATTTATACAGGTTTCACAAAAATCAAAGTTTTCAAAACATAAAATGGATATGTTTAGTTGGCTCTAAAAAGAATGCATGCTGTTAATATAAAGAAAACTAAACGACCTAAGGTCAGAAAATTAAACTTTTTTTTGTTCTTTGGTGGAATTCGTGTTAAATATAAATCTATTTATCTCAGTGTGGTAATTGATGTGTTTAAATTATTATGATGGCGTTTATAACAATGTGTAATTTTCGAAACTTGCTCCATGATGATAAGGATATGTTAAGGGTATATTTATTACACGGCAGAAAAAATTTATTTCAACTCATTTAATACCCTACACAACAGATAAAATATTAAAATATATATCACCCAAATTGTATATCCTACATGAATCGGTGGCAAGTACTTTAATATATTTTATCGTTATTTTTATTGTTATTATAAATGCATTTAATGCATTTACCTGCTATTTTATAATGTAATTTATTTTCCATTAATGTCCTTCGGTAATTGTTGCATTTTTAATTCCTTTTTGTGTACGTAACACAATTTTTATATAAGTAAACAATTTTTAATTAAATGCATAAAATTTCTGAAAATGAGGCTATTAAATAAATGTTTATTAAATCATTATTAATTTTATCGAATGGTAATATGAATTAAAAACATATTAAGGCTTTAACAAAAATAAACATCGTGCATAATTACACTAAAAAGTATAAGGGTACACAGAAAAATTACTGGGTAAAAAATTTGTATACCCTACACTTATTGTAGCAAATCTAACTATTGGTCTAGTTCCTATAAGTATTTATTAAGGCATCTTCAAGTAAATATTAGGGAGGCACGAAATTACTTTTGCCGAATGCCGGGAAAATATGTTTGAAATTTGAAAACAAAAATTCTGCGGCTCTTGTCCAAAAATTAAATCATGAATACACCGTATGAGACAAAAATTAAAAAAAGTTGTTAAACACGAACTAAATAATATACGCTTGAAACTAGAGATTAAATGTAGTAAAACTGCATATGAGGCATTCCACACCAAATGTCCCGCTACAGAAAAACATGTGTCCCGTAAATTTCTGAATAGGTTGTTTGGATAGCCCTATATGGAATTAAGAAAATTGCGTTTTTGGTTTTTAAATTTTTCAGAAACTGGGCTTAGGAAGCGTGGTCAAATATTGGAAAAATGGTAAAATTTGTGAGCGAGTTGCCTTGATTAAATATTTATCACATTAAAACGGAATGCACCACAATCTTAAAAATTTACATTCTTATATAGTTTTGTATGGGCTATCGATTAAAATTTTTTTTGGAAAATTTTCAGAACCCGTTCTGAAATTTTCCATTTTTTTAAAAAAGTCAATTTATCAAAAATCCGGCCACTTTTTTTTTTATTTTTTTTTTTTTTGTTAAGTTTAGATGTTTGTCCATCCACACAAAAAAAAATCAGAAAAACGTTTTTCGTTTTTTTTTCGAGAAAATCGCATTTGAATTTTAATTTCATAACAATTTTGTAATTTGCTTGTATTTTCTTGTATTAACGTTGCGAATTTCTTAAATACAGTTGGGAATTTCTGAAACATAAATAGATGTTTATGAAATATAAATTGAAATTTCTGATATAAAAATAGGAATTCCTGAAATATAAATGGGAATTTCTGAAAAAAATTGAAAATAGTGAAATCAGGACTTTGAATTTTTTTGACATAAAATACTTTATGTTTTAACAATACTACAAAATGAACTAAAAATACGTTTTTAGAGGTTTACATCGATTTCTATTGTATTTCAGAAATATTCAACTGAGTTTCAGAAATATTCACTTGTATTTAAAATTTTCCAATTGTATTTAACCTTCGCACTACCAAAACCCCCCGTGTGCGTTTCTTTGATATACGTTTTATACGTAAAGAAAAATCGAAGGTTAGGAAATAGTCAAAAAATTCGTCTTTATTCTGCTTTAATCAGCTCTAAAAAGGTAAATGAGTTCAATGCATCTTTGCAGCGCTTTAATTAGCGCTCTAAAGACACATGATTTCAGTGCATCTTAAGAGCGCTTTTTCGGTGTATCCAACTAACGCTCTAAAGTGTGACATCGCCTTTGAGAATAATGCATGAATTCAGCAGGTTTGGATGCTAGGCAAAGAAAAATAAGATATAAAATATTTGTTAAAGTTGTATCCACGAATACGTATGAGCGTTATTAATTCATCATTGAAGATAATATTAATCATACGCATAGTTGTGCCTGCGTTAAGCCATTAAAGCAATTCTACATTTGGACGGAGCAAATATACATGAAGAATAATATATATGGGGCCAGGTGCGGATCCATGGGTGGGTGTGGGGGAAGGAAATTGACCCCCCCCAAACCGAATTCAAAAAGGAAAGGAAAAAAATGGAAAGGAAAGGAGAAGGAAAAGGGAAAAGAAACAGAAATGGAAACAAGTAGAAAAGTTAAATTCGACTTTGCCGAATCTATGAATACCGTTTTTACATTTTTTAACATGAAAAAAATTAACAATTTTATTTTGTCATTTTGTAATTAAAAAAAAAAGAAAAATTACTAATTTTTTTTGAGTGTAAAACTTTTTTCGAATGTAATGTTTTTTTTACTGTAAAAATATTTCTGAGTGAATGCACGTACGTATGTACACAAAATATTGTAATTTTTGTAGAAAAAGAAACACTATTTTTTTTTTGAGTGTATTATTTTTTTTCGAGTGTAATTTTTAAGTTACCAATGCTTTTAAAACTAAAAAAGTTAAAAAATCATTGCTTTAAAACTCAACAAGTTTGAAAAGCATTGTTAAGTTACCACTAATGCTTTTCAAACTTGTTTAACACGTGGCATTTATGATGAAACGAATCTGAAATTCCGGGTTTTGCTTATAACTTTTGAACCACTTGACCGATTGAGCTGAAATTGAATACCAAACATACTTGGGGTACGGCAAAGATACATGCCAAGCTTCAGCAGTTTCACTATTGTCTTTCGAAAGATATCGTGTTTTGTATCTCATAAATTCGCGAAAAACCTTGCCGAAATTTACTCTTTTGCTCATAACTTTTGAACCACTGGACCGATTTGGCTGGATTGCAATACCAACCTGACCCGGTAAATGATCAACATATATGCCAATCTTCAGCAGCCTCTGTAAAGTCTTTCAAAAGTTAGCGTGTTTTCAACGGACAGACAGACGGACGGACAATCGATCGAGGATCATGAATATATATACTTTATGGGGTCCTAGACCAATATTTCGATGTGTTACAAACTGAATGACAAACTTATATATACCCTCTATCACTAGAGTGGAGGGTATAATAACCCGAGTAAAAATTTTTATATGATGCAATGATCCGAATAATGGTGGATGTTTTTGCAATAAAATATATCAACTTGTATAAAATATGATTGGATTTCATCCGAGTTTTGACCAGACATTGCTATAAATTGGTGGATCTAATTAGATCTAATTGCATAAAAACATATAAAATCTTGGTGTTTTTTGGTTTGGGTTGAGTTAAACCACAGGTCAACGATACATTCACCAAACATAAAATTTTCTTAAACAAAAAAATTTTCGGGTACGCTTTGAACCAGATAGGTGATATACATAACCCTAATAAGGAAATGTTTAGGAACATTTTAAAAAGTTTTTTATACTTTGCCTAAAAAGCTAAGAAAATTTTTGGTTAATTTGAAACATATAAAGTTTTATATAGAACAGAAAAAGCTATATATAATTTAAGAGTTTCTATTTCGGTTAAAACCGTAACCGAAACCGCGGTTATTGAAGCCAAAAACCGAACCCGAAACCGACCCATATATTTTCGGTTATCCGCTTTTTAATAATAGAATAGATTTTTTATATTTTTTTTTTTGCATTTAGAAAAACTAATTTAAATAAACAACTATTTACATAAAAATATATTTTATATCTTTTTCGTTAAAAAAAAATTAATTATTAACTTTTGCATAAGCGAAATTTCACTGCTACGCAGTCACTTTAACATTTTAATGTTACAGTGACTGTACGATTCATATTGTATTCACATTTAGAACAACTATTCAAAAAAGCGAGTGGCTATAATTAAGCAGGTAAAATTTTAACTCGCATTTTTTTTATTAGGGAATGTATGAAGTTTCAGATAACTTATTGTAAGATTTTTCGTCTCAATAAAAATACGGGTTATAATGGCAAATTTAAAATCTTTTTAATTTAAAATTTTTGGTTTACTTTTGAGATAAATTAGGTGTTTATATCCAGTTGAAGAATTATTCAGTTCTGAAGTTTAGGAACCAGTGGATCTTTGGAATATGAACTGAATTCCTCTGTTTAAAAGACATTAGCGGAAGATAAACCACAATAGAAATTTAAACTGAATTCGATTCTAATAAAAACTTTTTTAAAATGAAGTTTTTCCACCGGAATAAAATTTTTGCTTATAACCGAAAATAACCGAAACCGATCGGTTATTCAATTTTTTATAACCGTAACCGCGGTTACTAAATTTATCGGTTATTCAGAAACTCTACTTGAAATATTAGCTTGAATTCCAGTTGAATTCAAGTGAAATTTCAAGCACTTGAATTTTAAGTTTTCTTGTGCTTATTGGGATGGTTTATTTTAATAATTTGGCTATTCAGTAAATAGTTACTCGACCGATTGCTGCGAAATTCATACCGGTTATAGCTAAAGTAATTTCGAGCTTAACTTTGGATGCTGGACCCTACATGTCGAATAAGGGCACCACTTGGACCCCTAAAGTTGATCATGTTTAGTACACACAAACTTGAAATGCTTTCAATGCGTTTAAAAAAAATATAGCCAACTTTCATTTGCTTTTGGTTTCATCCCATTCTGATTCGAAAAGTTCGATTTTGTATCACTGTGTAACTGTATTATAATAGATATCCTTTCGAAACTTGGCAGATGATTTTGTATTCACACACCACCATTATAAATTTTAAAGTAATAAAGTAAATAAATCTCTATTATTAAAATTTTTTTGTAGGTATTTATTGGACATAGGCCAAATTTTTTTAATTTTTGGACATGCGCCACAAATAAAAATTTTGCAAGATATTCAGTGAAATCGGCCTATTGGCAAGAAACAGAAGCCCATTTTGCTTAAAATTGTAATTGTATTCGTTTTCTACACTTATTTAAGGTGTAACTAAAGATAGGTCAAATTAATTCATATGTGGACTTGGAACCCGTTTTCCGGAAAACACTGGTGTATGGTATTATGTCTATTCTTGCTTAATAAATATTACAAAAACTAAAAAAAAAATTTTTGAAGCTTTTTTAGTACAATGAGGGTCAAAAAAAGTACACTTTTGTGGTTAAGTCAGTACAATCTTAAAAATGGCATTTATCATACCTGATAGAGATCGTTTCGGTACCTTTGTTCAATGTGCTCAGAACCTATGAAGTTATCTATGGAGAAAAAGTCACTAAATCAACAAACTTTAAAAATTTATTGCTCAATAATACAAAAAAACACCTCTCTGAAATTTTAATAGTGTTAAAAGGACATTCTAAACTTTAATACAACATTTTGTTTTTTGGAAATCCATGGTGTTCTTCCTAGCAAAAAAAGACATTTAAATATGGTTTTCAAAATTTTTTGATGAAATTTAAAAAAAAATATAAATTTTAAATCTTTATAATTTTGGAAACCATATTGTTTTTATAATAAATTTAAATTAAAAACACACTTAAAAAATTATGTCATTAACTGTTTGTAGTTTATTTAAAAAATTTTACGTTTAGTCGTTTTGAAAAGAAAAAACATTTATTTGATGTTCAGTTTTTTTCAATGACTACTTCCTTTGTTTCACAAAGAACACACTAAAAAATTAAGACTTTCATTAACATTTAACTTTTAAAGTCATTTATTTTTGTTGTGTAAGTAAAAACTACTGATTATTCTTTAAATTTTTAATGATTTGTGTAAGTAATTTTTTTTTTTTTAAATTGTTGGTATTTTTAAATGATATATCATTAGTTTTTACCTACACAAGTAGGTTATTTTTTTGTATAAAAAAAATTCAAAAAAATATTTATAGAAATATAAAAACATTTTTGTATCATGTGACTTTGGCACAATGGGTAGAGTGTCTGGCCAGAATGTTGCGGGAGCGAATCCCCAAAATTTTATTAAAAATTTTTAAAAAAAATATTTCATTAGAAAATTGTAAAAAATAACATACGAAAACAATAAAAATTAATGATTTCGTAGGTTATTTTTTTGGAGTTTGTTGGCAAAAATAACAGAACTATCATTAATTTTTAATGTATTCGTAGGTTATTTTTTCGAATTCGTTCACTGATAGAAATTTGTACATGACAATAATGAAAATCTACATTAATGTTATGAAAAATGACGTTAAAAAGGAACCTATGTAGGGTTTCATTGAATTGATGAAATGGGTATCATAAAATGTAATTGCAAGAACAAGTTTCATTAAATTAATGAAAATTGTTCATACAAAATAAAAATTGAATTTTATGAAAATGTTTCATTACTTTAATGAAAAAAGTTTTTAATTCTTATGAAATGCTTTCATTGAATAAATCCTAGTTTTTATTTTTGAAATGAAATACTTTTATTGAATAAATGTTACTTTTATTTTTAAAATGAAATATATGTATGAAATTGTAAAGATCTTTTATAGAATTAAAAATAATAAAAAATAGTTTTCACTTAGTTTTCTCGCACAAAATTTTACTCCAACCTTAAATTGTAATACATAATTAAAGCCACGAACTAATATAAAACATCACAAAAATTAGTTAATTAATAATTTAGTTTTTGTTTAAAATTTCCTAAAAAAATCTGAAAAAATCACAAAATAGCCAAGTTAAAAAAACACTTCCACATATTTTTTATTTTATCTATAGATTTCACTCAGTTTTCTCACACAAAATTTTACTATAACATTTACTTTTAATACATAAGTAAAACCCCGAAATAATTTTAAACAACGTGAGTTTAATAAATACTTATAATTAATCAACAACATTTCATTTAAATTTCGTAAAAAAAATTCTTAGAAAAAATCACGCTCTGATCAGCTGTTTTAGGCGCGCGTAAACTAACAGACTAAACAGACGCGACACGACAAGTGTAAAAAAACAGAAAATTTTGTAAACAAAACTTAATGAAATTTTCTAATGAAACTACGAAATCTAATGAATCAAAATTAATGAATATCTTGCACAATATGTATGAAATTTCATTCAGCATATGAAAAATTTCGTTGTTGCAATGAAATAACGTTAATGAATTCCATTCATTAGTGATATGAAGCTTTTTTCTATCAGTGTTGGTAAAAAAGATTGAAAAAAACTTAATTTTTGAATGTTTAATGTTATTTATTTTAGAAAATTTTGTCAACAGAAAAAAATAAATATTGATGTTTGTTGAAACAAATGAATAATTAATGGGATGGTTTTCAATTGTTTATTCACTGGTTTTAAATGTGTTATTAATTTGTTTTTGCCTTCAAAATATTTTGAGTCCAAATATTATTGTACAAGAAATAATGGATCGGTTTGGAATTTGGCTGTAGTAAAACTTCGAGGTTTTGGAAAAATATTAAAGAAATTAAAAAATTAAAAAAATAAGCAATTTATGCATAAATATGCATTTATACCAAAATATGTAAAAATATGCAAAAACAAATCGATACCATTTTACTTCATATTTTCTGATTCGGATATATAATTATTTTGTACCACGTTTAAAGTGCCGAATAAAAATATGCATTTTCATGAAAGTACTTGCCCTAGTTATGACTATTTTTTTTTTTTGTAAATCGGCCCCTAAATTTCTGTTTTAAATTTTAATTTTTTTTTTTACATAGTCCACTTTCAATATCAACGTTTTATGTAATAAATAAATATTGGTTACAAATACACAATATTTGTCACTTGTCCTGTATTTTATATTTTGTTTACTAATCCTTTCAGTAAACAATTTTGTTGGCCAAATAAGAAAAAAAGTATAACTAAAAAAAAGTTTTAAAAATTTTTTGGCAATAACAAAACTAATGAATGAAATGTTACAAAGCCAAATAGTAAACAACACAAAAAAAATAGAACTTTGTAAAACAATTTGGAATTTATTCTTCTCTGTGTTAGCGGGGTGGTAAGAGTGTGTGTGTGTTTGCATAAAAAAAACGCACATTCATATCTCATTAGGCATAAGAGGCTTAAGCTCAATAAATTTTGTCAAAAAGTCAGACTCAGACAAATTCTTAACACACACACATACACATTATACTATGACAACATGCAAGATTCCAACAAAACACAATTGTCACACCCAAAAAAATAAAATTGTTTGAATATAACTTAGAATAATAAACAGAGGGAAGATGAATGGAACGACAAAGTAAAACAATGGGAACTAACATTAAAAATAGTGTTTTGAAAATTTTTGGAAAATTTTAGTTTACACTCAAAATATTTTGTAGGCAAAAACAAATGAAAAACATATTTAAATTAAAACAAGTCATAAAACAATTGAAAACCATCCCAGTAATTATTCATTTGTTTTAACAAACATCAACATTTATTTTTTACTGAAAATAAAATTTTCTAAAATTTTTTACCAACAAATTCGAAAAAATAACATACGAAAACATTATAAATTAATGATAGTTGTGTTATTTTTACCAACAATTTCAAAAAAAAAAAATACCCACGGAAACATTAAAAATTAATGTCGTAGGTTATTTTTATAATTTTTCTATTGAATTTTTTTATACCCTCCACTTAGTAATGGAGGGTATATATAAGTTTGTCATTCCGTTTGTAACTCATCGAAATATCGATCTGGGACCCCATAAAGTGTATATATTCATGATGCCAGATCGATTTTAAGACATTCTAGCGATGTCCGTCTGTCCGTCAGTCTGTCTGTCTGTGGAAAATGCTGTCACGGACAAAATATTATACAGAGATTACTGAAACTTAAAATATTTATTGAAAGTTCTCCCGAGAAGTTCGGTATTGCATTTGAGCGATATCGATTCAGCGGTTCAAAAGTTATGAACGAAAATGTCAGCACACCTCGAAAATTTCAGTACATTCAACATAACCTAAAAATACAAAATGCTTTAATTCGGCTTCTGGTTGACATATGTGAACATAATTGAACACCAAATGGTATTTAAACAAGTACGAACATATTTTTTGACAAAAAAAGAAAAAAATCGCGATTTTTTTTACCAAAATTTTTTTTTTTTTCGCGGAATTTTTTCCAAAAAATTTTTTTTTTCAAAAGTAATTTTCTTTTAAATAAAGTTTTTTGCAATAATCATTTTGAAATTGTGGAGGGTATCACTACATTCGGCAAGGGCGAATTCAACTTTTTTACTTGTTTTTTTTTAATTTTAATAAAATTTTTGGGGAATCGATTCTGCAATCAACTACGTTTTGTCCAGGCACTCTAGCAATCGTCACTTGATACAAACATGTTTTTATATTTCTATAAATAATTTTTTGAATTTTTTGTCTACAAAAAAATAACCAACACAAGTAGGTAAAAACTAATGACCAGGGAAACCAAAATTATGCAGTTTCATGTTTTCTTCTACGCATTGTATTGATAAATGGGTAAAGTATTTATCAATATAAGAAGATTTTAAGAAATCTGGCATCGATTTGTTAGAGAATATTTTTGCATATTTCAGCCTTAAGAGCATATTTTTGCATATTTTAGTGTTTAGAGCATTTTTTAGCATAAAAGCATATTTTTAGAGCATTTTTGCACTTTTTAGAGCTTTTTTTTTTTTAATTTTTAGAACATTTTTTAAATTTTGATGATTTTTTTTAATTTTGTAAGTGTATTGAAATTTTTGTTTTGGTTTTGTTTTCTTGTCAGTTAGAAATATCTAGTAACTCAGCTGAAAAAAAATACATTGAACAACAATTTCAAACTTTTCCCAAAACTGAGGGGTTCTGACGGTTGATTCCCCTTTGGCCGGTTCTTGTTTCTATCGGTATATGACTCTATGTTTTCTTTAGATCTGACTGTAGGGTATATTCAAACACTTTGTAGAAAATATTAAAGCAAATATTTTTGTAAAACATATTAACCCTTTAACTGCCCCACATAACGGTATTTTTTGGGTCTATTCTCTAACAAATTGTAAAAAACACCTCAAAAATGGGGACATAATTTTTTTAAGAGCATATTTTTATTGTTTTTAGAGCATGTTTACCGTTTTTAAGCGCATAAAAAGTGTTTTTTAGAGCATATTTTTTGCTGCTAATGACTTATCTTTAAAAAATGCCAACAACTAAAAGAAAAATAACGTACACAAATCATTAAAAATTAAAGAAGAATCACTTATTTTTACTTACAGAACAAAAATAAATTACTTAAAAAATTGAATGCTAATGAAAATCTTTATTTTTTATGTGGTTATTTTTGAAACAAAGAATAGAAATAGTCAGTTAAAAAAACTGCACATTAAACAAATGCAGTGGCGTATACAGGCCCCCCCCCCCGAAATGATTTCGCAAATTTCAGGATTTGGTATCAAATAACAAGTACAACGTAAGAATACTTCTTAAAAAATTGAAAACATTTCAGAATCTGAAAATTTTTCTGAAGGAAAACGTTTGGAATTTAAAAATTTTTCTAACAGAAAATGCCTCATATTCTGAAAATTTTTCTCTCAGAATTCAAAACCTTCTAACTTAAGATTCGAATGGAGAAATGTCTCAGAACCTGAAGCTTAATGTCCACAAAAAATAAATCTAATTCTAAGTAAAATGTAGTAAAATCTTTAAAATTTATTATTTCAAATAATATCGTTTTTGAATCTGGTATTTGTTCACTTTTTTCTTAAGAAAAAAAAATCTCAGTCTTTTTTTGATCTAAGCAAAATGTCTAAGAATCTGGGACCATTTCTATAAGAAAAATGTTTTCTATAGGAATAAATACTCAAAATCTGAGACATTTTGTATTGGAAAATGTCTCAGAGTCTGAGACTTTTTCTATATTATTTTTATATTTTCTATGACTCAGAAGCGCAGGCTTTTTCTATAAAAAAAATGTCTCGGAATCTGAAACTTTTTCTACTAAAAAAAAAACCCTCAAAATCTGAGATTTTTCAATAGGAAAAATGTCTCAGAATCTAACTCTTTTTCTTTAGGAAAAATATATCGGAATTTAAGTATTTTTCTATAGGAAAAATATCTCAGAATCTGACACATTTTCTACAGCAAAAATTTCTCAGAAATTGAGACTTTCTGCAGGAAAAATTTCACATAATCCGTTATTTTTCTGTAGTAAAAATTTCTCAGAATCTGAGATTTTTCCTCTACGAAAAATATCTCAGAATCTGAAATTTTTCTATAGGAAAAATCTCTTCTATAGGAAAAATGTCTTCTATCGGAAAAATGTGTGAGGCTTTTTCTTGAATTCTTGAATTAAAAAAAAAACAATTTTCGAATTTTCTGTAAAACGACGAGAGATAAGACAACACGATGACAGTTTTGGATTCTACATGTCCATTTTATATAAAATCGAAACCTAGTTTTTGGGATTAACGCAATAATATTAAGCACTGAAACCAGAAAACCGCTAATAAATCGCATTTTTAAATTTTAAATGCGAATATCTCGAAAACGAAATAATCTAGAGAAATTTGAAGGGCGGATTTGGAATCACCAGTTCCATTTATTTTAAATTATGTACCATTTTTGGCTGTTGGATAAGATAAAGTTGCAGCGCCGCTTAAATTGCCAACAAATACGGGTTTTTTAATTTCGAACGCGAATTTCTCGAAAATAGATAGCAAAATTGTAGCTTAGAAAAATTTTAAACGTTGATTTGGAATCATTTATTAAGTCCATGTATTTGAATTTTTAAAAGTGATTTTTTTTTTTAAACACAATTTTTGCAATGTCCCAAATACATATTCAAAAAAAAATATGTTTGTCGCACCTTTAGGTTTCAGCTGGTTTAGACTAGCCGTAATGTAATTTTTAATGTAATTTTTAGTGTAATTTTTAACGTAATTTTTTTGTTAAAAAAAAAACTAAAAAAATGTTTGGGCCCCCCGCGATAAAAAATCCTGGATACGCCCCTGAACAAATGATTTTTCTTTTAAAAACGACAAAACGTAAAACTTTTTAAATAAACTATAAAACTTTTAATGAAATAGTTTTTTGAGTGTAGATTTAATTGATTACAAAAAAATGAAAGAAAGACGTTAAACACGAACTGAAAAATATACGTTTTAAACTAGAGACTAAATGTATTAAAACTGCATTTACAGTTTTTCATTTTGTGATCATGTTTCCTTTTAAAAGGACTTCAAAATTTTAGAGGATTAAATTTAATTAAATATTGGGATCTCCTCTAATTTTACTATTTTATTTTTTTACATATCAGGAAAAAGGAGGTAAGTTATAACCTTTCAAAAATCCTTTTAATATCATTCTAAATTTTCAACAAAATATTTTGATAAAGTTTTCAAAGGACTTTATTTACATCCTTTAATCTTGACATGGAAAAATTAAAAAATGGAAATATCAAGGGAGATTTTCTTCTTTCGTTTGCCATCACCAATGGCATACTAGGACAAGTTCAAATATTTCAGAAATATTTTACAAATTGTATCCTTTAAAACTTTGAACCCCTTTTAAAACGAAATAGGACCACAAAATGAAAAACTGTAAATACAGTTTTACTCCATTTGATCTCTACTTTCAGACGTATATCATTCGGTTCAATATTTATTTAGATATTTGCTGTCGGACAGTGTAACAAAATTCCACTAATTTGAATCATTTTGAAGCTATTTATTGTGAAATACATAAATAAAATTATAAAATAGCAAATAAATCCATGATTTTTTAACACAAAAATACACATATGTGGGAGTAAGAGCACAAGGGGTTCAAGTGCCTTATATTTAATAATGAGAAAAAAGAGGTTAAAGTTAAACTGCAATAAAAAATGTTAGATGATATCTAGAATATTATTTTTTAGTTAATAGAGATCCTGAGATATGTTTTAATCTAACAAGTCAAAAAAATACCATCTTTTGCAAATGAAAGAACCCAAAAATTGCCTTTGAAGTAAGTAAGTCGCACTTATACCCCTTGTGCTCTAACTGTTTTTATAAATTTCTAAATTTATGCAAAAAAATTTAGTTATTGTACGTTAAAGAAAAACAACATTTTATTACGAAAATCTTTAATGGTTCCTTGTTTCATTTTTTAGTCGTCATAATCAGATTCCATGACATCATCGGGCTCATCTTCATCTTCATTAGGGCGTCCCGTCAAATCTAAACTTTTAAATTTTGTGACGTAATACCTGCCGAACGATGGCCACGGAGTAGCTAATTGTGGGAAAATTCATGAAAAATGTTTGCGAGGTCATCTTTAGTTTAGTCGGCAACCAGCGGTCAAAATTTGAAAAAATCGCGTTTTTCGATCAAAATGTTCTTGCTAAATTTTATTACTATTAATACACGAACTTCTAAGACTTCAACCACTTTGTCCACGTAAAAAATTAAATTTTAATAATTGCTTGGAGCACAAGGGGTTTAAGTGCTCATATACCCCTTGTGCTCCAATCAAAACCGGTATTTTAGTAACAAGAGCTAAAAATTGTCGACATATCTCGCTAACGAATAAGAATTTTACATTAAGCTCTGGTGCTCTAAACTTCTGTGAAATTCACCTACTAATTCCATATGTTAACTAAATTTTTTTAAAAAAGTCACTTGAACCCCTTGTGCTTTGAGCACCTCATATAACTGTTATATTTGGTCTCTGCTAAAAAGTTAAAAAAACACACTTTTTTGACAAGATTTTTGAGATCATCGGGTGCTAATAACCCCAAAAACTACCTTTTCCAAAAAAGAAAAATAAAATTGAATCTTGGTCTAAAATGGGCTAAGAAAACCGTGAATATCAGATTAATTTTACTTTAAAAAACCGTTAAACAAACATTAGTAAGTCCGAAAAATATTTTACAAAACATTTTTGTCACTCAAAAATATTTTTACATTAAAAACAAAAAAAAAACTTTGCACTCGAAAAAACTTTATACTCAAAAATAATTGAATAATTTTTTTTTTCTCAAATATTAATTAAAAATGCCTGCGCATTTTGTACTCCTGCCTAAAACATTAAATCATGATAATGTTTTGCGGAAGATTTGGGTGTACTTGCCAACATCAGTCGAGGTCCCCATTAAAAATCCAAAAGAGCTGTACATTTCGTAAGTGAGTGCAAAAATAGGTACAAAAAAGTGTTTTTACATTTTGGAGAGTATAAAAGATTAGACACCAAAGAATATAACACTCTCACTTGTTTTATGTACATTTGATAAACAAATGAAAAACATTTATGCGAAAAGCTTAGACTTGGTGAAAAAGTAGTTTTGGTAAAAAAAATGATTTTTTTCACGAAAAACAAAATTATGTTAAAAAAAATTTAATGAACCCAAAATTTTTGGTGAATAAAAATTTTGATGAAAAAAAGTTTTTGATGAATTTTTTTGATGAAAAGAATAATTTTTTGATGAAAAAAAAAAAACTGATGAAAAAAAATATGAAAAAAAAAATTTTTGGTGAGAAAAAAATTGTTAATAAAAAATTTGATAAAAAAATTTGATGAAAAAAAACTGATGAAAAAAATATGATAAAAAAAATTATGAAAAAAAAATTTATGAAAAAAAAAATTTTGATAAAAAAAAAATTTGATGAAAAAAAATTAATGAAAAAAAAATTAATGAAAAAAAAATTAATGAAAAAAATTTGATGAAAAAAAAAAATTTGATGAAAAAAAAATTTGATGAAAAAAAAAATGATAAAAAAAAAATAGATAAAAAAAATAGATAAAAAAAAAATTATGAAAAAAAAGTTATGAAAAAAAAAGTTTGAAGAAAAAAAAAAAAATTGATGAAAAAAAAAATTTGATGGAAAAAAAATTGATGAACAAAAAAAAAAATTATGAAAAAAAAAATTTTGATGAAAAAATTTGATGAAAACAAAAATTTTGATGAAAAAATGTGATAAAAAAAAAAAAAATTTTGTTGAAAAATAATTATGTTACTTTTTATTCACCAGTTGGTGAAAAACGGTTTTTTCACCACGAGGTGAATTATTATCCAAGTTACAAACCCAAGTTATTAAAATTTTTGGTTTTAAGAAAATGAAAATAGTAATTCTTGTTTTCTTTTTTGTTAATTGTTAGCTTATATAGTCAAACTGAGGTGGCGTCCTGCAACTTTTTTAAAATTATGCACCAGCCTAAATACATTATCATGTTAAAAAAAATGTCTTTTACTCGAAATAAAATATTTCTAATCAAAATTGTTAATTTTTTTTTTTACTTATGAAAATTTATTGCAATCTCAAAAGGGCATTGTGGATTCGGCCAAGACAAATTTAACTTTTCTACTTGTTTTTAATTTTTTCGTTTTGTTCGAACTTGGTTTGGCCGGGAAATGTGCTTCCAAAATATCTATTCTATCTTTTTACTAAAAAAATACGAGTTATATTACTATATCAATATTTATTTAGAATATTTTTAATGAAACTCATCTTGCTCCATAGTGCCTAAAATTCCGTACGAACTTGCATACATGCACTGTAGGGTGGAGCAAATTTAGATTTTTTTTTTTTTAATTTCGAAAAAGTCTGGGTCGGGAAAAGTTAACACACAAAAATATACGACCTGTAGTACCATAGCTTTGGGTTCCTTTTTTGACTTGAAATTCGGAAAGTTCCGAACAAAAAAAATTTTAACTTTACTTTTTTTTTTGCTTAAAATATTAGTTAATATTGGGATATTAATAAAAAATTGTTTTTATGGTAAAACATTTTTGTAATTAGTGTTTTGCTGAAAATATAACGTAATATTAGGTCAGTGTTTAGAAGATGGATATAATTTATCCTTTAATGCAATTTGAAATTATTTAAAAAAAGTTGTTTTTGAAGAAAAGTTTTTGACTTTGTTCGGAACATTTCTGTCCAATATTTTTGTGTGTTAATATCGATCATAAAAGGCAACTTTCCCTTCCCCCACATAAAAAACATAAATTTTCTCCACCCTAATACACAGTCAAAAACCAAGCCATGCAACCACAACATGACAGATAGATGGTTTTAACCAACAAAAAATAAACCGAAATACTACACACTAGAAGTGCAATGCATCTTCGTTAATGTGCAAAGTTGAGGACATCAGTAAAATAGAAAAATACTAGAGAGAAATACGTACACATTTTTTTTAGGCATGATTTATTGAAAAATTATTTAAGGAAATAGAAAAATTATAGTTTTAGAAGTTTTTAACATAATGCACAAAGAAACTTATAGAACTTATAGAAGATATGTAGTCTTAGGGCCAAACAGTTAGACAGAAGTAAAAGGCAAAGAAGACATACCAACTGACAGACAGACATTTATAGAAAGACAAAAAAAAACAACCATAAATCCTTTATGTTCAGCTTAAGGATAATAAATAAAACTATGCGTATATGTTTGTGTATTTAGTATACGAAAGTTTTCAGAAGATAGATTTATTTGAATATTTTGTTAAATTTTTTTTTTCATAAGATTAAAAATTTATATTTATTTTTGAATTGTTGAAAAGAACAAATGTGCAGGTATAAATTTTAGTGTCATAAACTGTGACATGTTGACACAAATAACGATTTTAAGAAACTTTTAGAAATTTTACATATTTTTTTAATAAATTTATGCATTTTAACTTTTTTGAAGAAAAAAATTGATTTCTATAGAAAAAAAGTCTCAGATTCCGAGACAAATTTTCTATAGAAAAAAGTCAGATTCTGAGACAATTTTTCTATATAGAAAAAGTCTCAGATTCTGAGACAATTTTTCTATATAGAAAAAGTCTCAGATTCTGAGACAATTTTTCTATATAGAAAAAGTCTCAGATTCTGAGAAAATTTTTCTATATAGAAAAAGTCTCAGATTCTGAGACAATTTTTCTATATAGAAAAAGTCTCAGATTCTGAGACAATTTTTCTATATAGAAAAAGTCTCAGATTCTGAGACAATTTTTCTATATAGAAAAAGTCTCAGATTCTGAGACAATTTTTCTATATAGAAAAAGTCTCAGATTCTGAGACAATTTTTCTATATAGAAAAAGTCTCAGATTCTGAGACAATTTTTCTATATAGAAAAAGTCTCAGATTCTGAGACAATTTTTCTATATAGAAAAAGTCTCAGATTCTGAGACAATTTTTCTATATAGAAAAAGTCTCAGATTCTGAGACAATTTTTCTATATAGAAAAAGTCTCAGATTCTGAGACAATTTTTCTATATAGAAAAAGTCTCAGATTCTGAGACAATTTTTCTATATAGAAAAAGTCTCAGATTCTGAGACAATTTTTCTATATAGAAAAAGTCTCAGATTCTGAGAAAATTTTTCTATATAGAAAAAGTCTCAGATTCTGAGGCAATTTTTCTATATAGAAAACGTCTCAGATTCTGAGACAATTTTTCTATATAGAAAAAGTCTCAGATTCTGAGACAATTTTTCTATATAGAAAAAGTCTCAGATTCTGAGACAATTTTTCTATATAGAAAAAGTCTCATATTCTGAGACAATTTTTCTATATAGAAAAAGTCTCAGATTCTGAGACAATTTTTCTATATAGAAAAAGTCTCAGATTCTGAGAAAATTTTTCTATATAGAAAAAGTCTCAGATTCTGAGACAATTTTTCTATATAGAAAAAGTCTCAGATTCTGAGACAATTTTTCTATATAGAAAAAGTCTCAGATTCTGAGACAATTTTTCTATATAGAAAAAGTCTCAGATTCTGAGACAATTTTTCTATATAGAAAAAGTCTCAGATTCTGAGACAATTTTTCTATATAGAAAAAGTCTCAGATTCTGAGACAATTTTTCTATATAGAAAAAGTCTCAGATTCTGAGACAATTTTTCTATATAGAAAAAGTCTCAGATTCTGAGACAATTTTTCTATATAGAAAAAGTCTCAGATTCTGAGACAATTTTTCTATATAGAAAAAGTCTCAGATTCTGAGACAATTTTTCTATATAGAAAAAGTCTCAGATTCTGAGACAATTTTTCTATATAGAAAAAGTCTCAGATTCTGAGACAATTTTTCTATATAGAAAAAGTCTCAGATTCTGAGACAATTTTTCTATATAGAAAAAGTCTCAGATTCTGAGACAATTTTTCTATATAGAAAAAGTCTCAGATTCTGAGACAATTTTTCTATATAGAAAAAGTCTCAGATTCTGAGACAATTTTTCTATATAGAAAAGTCTCAGATTCTGAGACAATTTTTCTATATAGAAAAAGTCTCAGATTCTGAGAAAATTTTTCTATATAGAAAAAGTCTCAGATTCTGAGGCAATTTTTCTATATAGAAAACGTCTCAGATTCTGAGACAATTTTTCTATATAGAAAAAGTCTCAGATTCTGAGACAATTTTTCTATATAGAAAAAGTCTCAGATTCTGAGACAATTTTTCTATATAGAAAAAGTCTCAGATTCTGAGACAATTTTTCTATATAGAAAAAGTCTCAGATTCTGAGACAATTTTTCTATATAGAAAAAGTCTCAGATTCTGAGACAATTTTTCTATATAGAAAAAGTCTCAGATTCTGAGACAATTTTTCTATATAGAAAAAGTCTCAGATTCTGAGACAATTTTTCTATATAGAAAAAGTCTCAGATTCTGAGACAATTTTTCTATATAGAAAAAGTCTCAGATTCTGAGACAATTTTTCTATATAGAAAAAGTCTCAGATTCTGAGACAATTTTTCTATATAGAAAAAGTCTCAGATTCTGAGACAATTTTTCTATATAGAAAAAGTCTCAGATTCTGAGACAATTTTTCTATATAGAAAAAGTCTCAGATTCTGAGACAATTTTTCTATATAGAAAAAGTCTCAGATTCTGAGACAATTTTTCTATATAGAAAAAGTCTCAGATTCTGAGACAATTTTTCTATATAGAAAAAGTCTCAGATTCTGAGACAATTTTTCTATATAGAAATAGTCTCAGATTCTGAGACAATTTTTCTATATAGAAAAAGTCTCAGATTCTGAGACAATTTTTCTATATAGAAAAAGTCTCAGATTCTGAGACAATTTTTCTATATAGAAAAAGTCTCAGATTCTTAGACAATTTTTCTATATAGAAAAAGTCTCAGATTCTGAGACAATTTTTCTATAAGACAATTTTTCTATATAGAAAAAGTCTCAGATTCTGAGACAATTTTTCTATATAGAAAAAGTCTCAGATTCTGAGACAATTTTTCTATATAGAAAAAGTCTCAGATTCTGAGACAATTTTTCTATATTAATAGAAAAAGTCTCAGATTCTGAGACAATTTTTCTATGTAGAAAAGTCTCAGATTCTGAGACAATTTTTCTATATAGAACAAGTCTCAGATTCTGAGACAATTTTTCTATAGAAAAAGTCTCAGATTCTGAAAAAATTTTTCTATAGAAAATTTCTTTAATTTTAGAAAAAAATCGCAGATTTAAGTCTTAGATTCTGTTTCAGTTACATTTGTTTAGCCAAAGTAAATTTTTTTTTTTTCATTTTCACATTTTTAAATTTTTTAGAGATAATATAAATTTCTGCTTCAAACTTGCACCTGTAAAAATTATTGTAATTTCCCAATAGTTATAAATAGAACTATAACTATCGTCATTATCGTCATCAATGCTGATGGCTGACATTCATTTATATATTAAAATTACTATGATCTGAAATATTGAAATTGCCAACGGATGAAATCATCAATTGGTAGCTGCATCATCTGTGTTCTCGTACATGCATCAGGCAACTAACAGTTGCATGAATTCAAGTAACCAAACATTTTTTTTTTACAAAAATAATAAGCATTTTTTAAAATGGAAAGGGAAAGGCGTTTCATTATAATTTGCTCACGTCCAATACAAACGCAACAGAATACAACTCCCATTAAATTTTCACAATATTCACATCTCTTCAAAATCTACAAAATTGATATGTGCATTAGGGGGTCACTCATTTATGAACTAAGGAAAGTGTAAAACAGCGTTCAAAAACTGATCATTTTTTTTTTTTAACATTTTTTTTACCTTCTATTTGACAAGAATTCCTTGTTATTTAACAAGCTTTTTACCAATAATTTTGTAATTTTACAAGCTTTTTTTTACCAATACAATTGTAAATTTACAATTTTTTGACGCGATAAAACTTGCAAGGATGTCTCGTGATTTTTCTAGATATTTTGCTTCCTCCTATTTTACGAGAATTCCTAGTAAAAATTACGAGCTTTTTTGTAATTTTACAAAATTTTTACCAATAAAATTATAAATTTACAACTTTTTTGGCGAAATTAAACTTACAACGAATTCTCGTGGATTTACTAGATTTTTTTTTTTTGTAAAAAACCAAGGAAATTTGTAAACTACAAGAAAAACTGTAAAATTACAAAAAAAAATTTAAATTTCGATCGAAAATTTTTTGTTAAGAAACAAGGAAAACTGTCAAACAAAATGGGATTACGAGACTTTTTCTAGTAATTTGACAAGGATTTTTTTTAGTGTAGAAGAACTAATCCAAGCTTTAAAAAGGGATATTTTTTTACAAGTTTTTTTATATAACAAAAACAAAAATTTTATACCGGAAAACATTCAAAGTCCAGCACTTGGAACCAGTAGATTTTAAAACTTCATTTCTTTTTACCCATAAGATTTTGAGGGCGTAGTTAAAATAATAATTTAAATAACGATACAATTATATCACTTTAGTGCGAGACCGATTCTTAGGGTTATCATAGGTCAAATATATGAATTACCAATTAAATAGCATTTCAAAGAAAATTTTCCAAAAGCGTTTAAAAAATGCCACCTTAATTGCTATAAAATGAAAAATTCAAAATTGTTTTTAACATGCACTTACATACATATACTGAGGAAAATACTATGTTCCTGAACACACGCATACTCACACATACATCCATCCATACACTCAAAATAAAAACTCTATTCAATCTGCAGAAAATCCAAATATTAGAGCCATTTCTTTCATCAAATTTTTTTTTCATCAATTTTTATTTTCATCACAAAAATTTCATCAAAAACATTTTTTCATAAAATGTTTTTTTAACCACAAATTTTTGGTTCATTAATTTTTTTTTAACATAATTTTGGTTTTCGTAAAAAAAATATTTTTTTTTACCAAAACTACTTTTTCACCAAGTCTAAGCTTTTCGCATAAAAATTTTCCATTTGTTTATCAAATGTACATAAAACAAATGAGAGTGTTATATTCTTTGGTGACGAATCTTTTATACTCTCCAAAATATAAAAACACTTTTTTGCACTTATTTTTGCACTCACTTACGAAATGTACAACTCTTTTGGTTTTTCAATGGGGTCCTCGACTGATGGTTCAATTCGTTTTACATGGAATAGCAAAAACATTATTTTTTCTAAAAAAAACTTTGCTTTGGCAAGTACACCCAAATCTTCCGCAAAACATTATCATGATTTAATATTTTGGGCAAGAGTAAAAAATTCGCGGCTCTTCGGAAATGATCATTTGAAGAAAAAAAGTATTAAAAAAAAATTGCCCCTAAGAAGGACAAAAAGCAAAAGTGAATTCCAAAAAAGGGTAAAATGGCATCAGTGCTAATAGTCCGAACATTTTTTTTTTTGTAATTTGTTTGTTTCTTTTGTTTTTTATTATAAGCTCTTAAAGTTTACATATTCAGTGACGCATTTAAGCGGGAGCTATTTAAATTGCCGATAGTGGAATTTGATGTTCATTGTTCACGGTTTTGCATTTTATCGGAGATTTTAGATAAAATTAAGCCTGTGTAACTGCGTCTTAAAGCTAAATTCTTGAATGAAACTGTTAATCTGTGACTCGAATGCGATTATATAGTCAGAATACGAATTTTACAACTACTTTATCCGTATTTTTTAAAAAAGATTGGTATGCATTTTCCCGGTTTAGTAAAAATTTGTTTTTATCGAAGTCTTAGGATAAATTTTTATCCATTTAAGAGTGTCAGCAATTGACATTTTCAGTTTACGCGGAAAATATTTGATTTCTTAGACAATAGATGCCCAGAAACATTTTTTGGAACGTATTTCAATAGTTTCAAGAGTATATATTTTTGTAATCACCAAAATAGTTTACATAAAAGTAGCTTTAAAAACTTATTTAAAAAAGTTTTACTAAAAATATCTGTTAAATTTGCTAAATAATCTGCTGAATTCTGCACAAAAAAATTTGTGAAACAAACAGAACCACTAATTTAAATTGAAAGTCATTAAACCGATTTTTTGACAGCTGTTTTCTTTTGAGTGTGTATGATAAGGTAGTCAAGTCAGCTCAATGAAATCGCATTCGATTCAATTGAAGCTGAAATTATTGATTGAATTCATGCCAATTTTCAGCTCAGGCTTTGGCAATACTTTTGCATTTGTAAACATATGAACATATAAGAATATACAGATAGACAAGTGCTATTATCTAAAATCTAAAGAGTGACACATACATATTCAAACAAAAATAAAAAGTAAAATCGATCAAAATGGTGGATGTCTTGACACGTTTCTTTTTTTAGATATTTTATAATCAAGTTTCAAATTGTGTCACTTGAAGTATTTTCTGTTTCTAAATCAACTAGATGCATATTTTTATCCATATACTAGCGGACCCGACAGACGTTGTCCTGTCCAAGTTTCAATAACTTTGCTTGTGATCGGTATGTAAATTTGTGATTGAATCAGCCTATCTGCGATTTTAAATATATCGAAAAAATTGCGCGTAAATGTGGGAGTAGACAATTTTTATCTCCGTAAAAACCATAGTTGGACTATGACGATGTCGAACATTTTTTAGAGCAAAAACTTTGGTAAGTTATCCAAAACCACTTTATAGGTTGTAATTAAACCAAAAACTGGCACAATTTTTTTTAATTTTTTTTTTGTGTGTAAGGATCAGAATTTAAAAAAAATTCTTTTGGGAATGTTTTTTTTTCGCTAGACAATCCTACAATCTTACATTCCAAATTTCCATCATAATTATTTCAGAAAATAAAAAAGGTACCATAGTACTCGTTTTTATTCCCTTAGATCGGAATCGAAATTTCCAAAAAGTTCATTTTTCGTAGTTTTTTCTGTTATTGGATCCTACATTCCTAATTTTAAGTTTTTATGACCTTTATTTTAGCATTAGATGCTACATTCCAAATTTCAAGCTAATAAAACCATTATTTAAGTATATATAAAAATTCCCAAAATACCTTGTTTACCCGTTTTACCCCCATAGATATATATATTCAAAATTTCCAATATTTTTTTGTAGGACCATAATTTCAAAAAATTTATAAAGTACCAAAGTATATTTTTTACCACTTTTTACCCTTAGGAGTCCGAATTTCCAGAAAGTACTTTTTTTTGGGAATGTTTTTCCGTTAGAGGATCCTACATTCCAATTTTCAAATTAATAGGATTTTTTTCTGAAAAAAATTAAAAGTACCAAAGTGCTCGCTTTTTACCCCCTTAGAATCGGTATTTCCAAAAAGTACTTTTTCAGAATTTTTTTCGTTGTTGGAAACAACATTGCAAATTTTAATTTTTTTGTAGGACTTTAATTTCAAAAAATATAAAAAGAACCAAAGTACAATTTTTTACCCCTTTTTACCCTTAGGAATCCGAATTTCCAGAAAGTACTTTTTTTGGGAATGTTTTTATGTTACAGGATCCTACATTCCAATTTTCGAAATAATAGGATTTTTTTTAGAAAAAATAAAAAGTACCAATGTACTCGCTTTTTTACCCCCCTTAGAATCGGAATTTTTTTGTAGGACCTTAATTTAAAAAAATATAAAAAGGACCATTTTTACCACTTTTTACGCTTAGGAATCCGAATTTCCAGAAAGTCCTTTTTTTGGGAATGTTTTCCCGTTAGAGGATCCTGCATTCCAATTTTCAAATTAATAGGATTTTTTTCAGAAAAAATAAAAAGTACCAAAGTTCTCGCTTTTTACCCCCTTAGAATCGGTATTTCAAAAAAGTACTTTTTCCGAATTTTTTCGTTGTTGGAAACAACATTCCAAATTTTAATTTTTTTGTAGGACTTTAATTTCAAAAAATATGAAAAGTACCAAAGTACAATTTTTTACCCCTTTTTACCCTTAGAAATCCGAATTTCCAGAAAGTACTTTTTGGGAAATGTTTTTTCGTTAGTGGCTCCTACATTCCAATTTTCGAATTAATAGGATTTTTTTTTTTAGAAAAAATAAAAAGTACCAAATTGCAATTTCGAAAAAGTACGTTTTCAGAATTTTTTTCCGTTGTTGGAACCACCATTGCAAATTTTAATATTTTTGTAGGACCTTAATTTCAAAAAATATAAAAAGTACCAAAGTACCATTTTTCAACCCTTTTTACGCTTAGGAATCCGAATTTCCAGAAAGTCCTTTTTTGGGAATGTTTTTCCTTTAGAGGATCCTACATTTCAAATTAATTGGATTTTTTTTCAGAAAAAATAAAAAGTACCAAAGTGCTCGGTTTTTACCCCCTTAGAATCGTTATTTCAAAAAAAGTACTTTTCCGAATTTTTTCGTTGTTGGAAGCAACATTGCAAATTTTAATTTTTTTGTAGGACTTTAATTTCAAAATATATAAAAAGTACCAAAGTACAATTTTTTACCCCTTTTTACCCTTAGAAATCTGAATTTCCAGAAAGTACTTTTTTAGGGAATGTTTTTCCGTTAGTGGCTCCTACATTCCAATTTTCGAATTAATAGAATTTTTTTGTAGAAAAAATAAAAAGTACCAAATTGCAATTTCGAAAAAATACGTTTTCAGAATTTTTTCCGTTGTTGGAACCACCATTGCAAGTTTTAATATTTTAAAAAATATAAAAAGCACCAAAGTACCATTTTTTAACCCTTTTTACGCTTAGGAATCCGAATTTCCAGAAAGTCCTTTTTTTGGGAATGTTTTTCCGTTAGAGGATTCTACATTTCAAATTTTAAATTAATTTGATTTTTTTTTTTAGAAAAAATAAAAAGTATCAAAGTACTCGCTTTTTTCTCTTTTTCAACCATTCGTTTGTACCCCTTAAAATCAACATTTCCAAAAACCCAGCCTTAGCGGATATGTATTCCGGGAGGTGAAACTACAATTCAAATTTCAAGACTCTAGCTTCAGTGGTTTGGGCTGTGGGATGATGCGTGATTAGTATGTCAGTCAGTCATCAGTCAGTCACGTAACTACTTTTTATATATATATGTGGAGTAACACATGATTCGATATCCTTTTATATGGCAACATAAGTATTAAATTTTGGGTGTAAAACTTAATACAACATACATTTAGTAAAGTTTAAAAAATTGTGTGTTGATATTCGTATCACCCTTTCAATAACTTTTACTACAGCACAGTAGTTTTCATAAAGTACGTTTCAGTGTTTTTAAATGAATTTACCAGCTCAGCCGAAAATCGCTACTCGGGGCACGTAGCATTGACTCTATGCACTGAACCACTACTTTCACACACATACGTATAACTACTGGTGCAAAGACACAAAAATATATATACGAACATCCTATACGTACACACCACACAAACATAATAGTATTGTAGTGTTTAGTAGTATTGTAGTATAATAGTGCATCATCATGTTATTCCATACGTACAAAACCGACATAAATTGATTGAATGGCTATAGATTGAAATCTACACACAAACAAAAAATAAAATTATTTTTCTCCAAAAAAAATAACCTTGTCAGGAAATTTAAAAATTAAAAGTAAGAGTGTATGCACTAGAGTTGTTTAAAATTGTTTAAAAAATTGTATATTATTTGGTACAAAAAGCGTTGTCCGATTTTTTTTTTAGATTTTTAAAAAAATGTTTAGATGTCGTCGAACTATATTCAATAAATGTCAACTCTAAAAAGCTTACTTTTCAGGAGAGCTAAAAAACTAGTTATTTCGCATATTATTGCAAAAATGAACAATGTACCCTCGACAAGATGGTTTAAATATTCTAAATAATTTTTACCTATGCAAAAAATTTCATATTTTGCACTTGTTTGTGTATTTTTCAGAGATGGCATTTATTACTATATCAAAAAACAAATATTTTTTAGAGTTGGCATATTTTGTCGGAAAATAAAAATAGATTTTTTTAAAAAAAAAAAATTATTATTTTTTATTTTTTTTTTGGATTTTGTTATCCTTAGTACGGTAATTGCAAAAACTAAAAAAAAATAAAAATCTTTGCATATTTTTAAAAGTTACAAGCTACGAAAGCCTTTAAGTCTCGGGGTGGTCAACTTTGGCACTCTGTTACTCACGCTTTATTGTAGAAGGCTCACTCCAAACTAACTATTTTGAAATCTTATATCATTGACAGTATTTGGCTCACTCATAATGTTTAAATCTGATGAATAGTTTGAAAATTACATGTATATAAGTAGGGATGAGATTTTCATGCACTAAAAAATCGAAAATATGCGCTTAAAATATGCGCTAAAAAATTCAAAATATGCACTAAAAACCCTAAAAATATGCACTAAAAAATAAAATGTGTGCAATAAAAATCTTGTTTTCATTGGAAAAACTTCTGAAAAAGCAAAAAGTAACGCTGGGTTTAAATAGTAACATTTAAAACTTCATACAAGCTAGATTTTTTAGAAATTAACACAATCTATAAAATAAAAATTCAAAGAAAAAAAATATTTTTTCTTATTTCCCAAATAAATTTTTAAAATTTAAAAAAGTTTTTGAAACAAATAAATTTCAATTTGGGTTTTTGCTAATTTATGCCAAAATATGCAAAAATATGCACTTAAAAGTTGGAAATATGCACAAAATATGCATTTAAAACCAAAATATGCAAAAATATGCATTTTCACCAAAATATGCAAAAATATGCAAAAACCAATCGATGCCATTTTAACGCAAATTTCTTGATTCGGAAAGATAATTAGTCGATATCGTTTTTAGACTATCGACAAAAAACATGCATTTGCATGGAAATCTCATCCCTATATATAAGCAATTTATTTTTTGCAACCACTATTTACCGATAATTTGAAAATGGCAATATCTCGAAAACTAACCATTAGATATCAAAATCTTTACCGGATTCGTGTTCAGCATGGCAAATAGTGGGATATGAGGTATAATTTTTTAAAAAAAAAAAATTGAAACATTTTTGGAAATTTACAATGGGAGTTGGCATTTATTTTCACCAAAAAAAATCTACTTTGAGATAGCAAAATAACAAAAATGGATGTAAAACGACAACAATTTATTTTTTTGCTCTGAAATTTTTATCACAGATGGGTATTTCATAGGGGAGCTTTTTGCCATCGGAAACTCATTATGGTCAAATTTCAGTTGACATATTTTGAACATAGGTTCACGATGTGTTTTTACAAAAATCAGGAAAAGCATTTTGCAGCAAATAACATTAAATTAATCACCAAGTCTGAACTTCTTCCAACCTTAAAATATTCAATTTATCTTTATTTCATGAAAATATTAAAAAAAAAACACTTTTTTGCATTTAAGATATACAATATCCTTTTTTCTTATATTTACGCCCACTAAAGGGACGAACCAACCCTTAGTGCCTTTAATTCAAATTTAAATTAATAAAAAAAAAATAAAAATTATTAAAAAAAAATTTTTTGGGGAATTTTTTTTTTTTTTATTTTTGACGGACCAAAAGAGAGTTTCATCCTAAAAACACCTTTTCAGTTAGGACCAAATATTAAGTTATATCTTCTTCTTCTATCTTTCTATACAAATAACAATCAAATGTCTTCGTTGGTAATCGCAGCACTTGTAAAACGGCTGGACGGACTTGTCTAATATTCGTTTCTTAATATTTGTCATAGTCGAAATTAAGTTTTTACGAAAAGAAAATTTGACAAAGCCCCCTTTTACGCCCACTTTTTTCGATTTATCAAAAATTGGAAAACAGCTTGCCCGATTTGATATTTTTTTTTAATGTTGGTCAGAGCTAAGCACTCCCACATTTACTTCCACTTGTTTCAATTTATCAAAAATTAGATAACGGCTGAACCATTATGGCTTTTTTTTTTTAAATGTTCCAACTTAAGTTTTTATATAAAGAAAACATTTTTTTTAATATCCGTCTTAGTCGACTTTTTTCGATTTATCAAAAATCTGAAAACGGCTTGCCCAATTTGGCTATTTTTTTTATGTTTGTCATATTAATGTTTGTCGTATTAATCTTTTTTAGTTTAAGCAAATTATTTTAACTGGCCAAAACAAATTTTGAATATTTTTTTCCTTAATCTACTTTAAATTAGCAATTATAATCCGAAAAAATAATAAAAAAAATTGGAAAATGAAAAAAGATATAAATAAATCAAAATTAATCCACATAAATCCAAGGATTTAATAAGTCCATTTTGGATTAATTTGGATTTATTTATATCTTTTTTCCTTTTCCAATCATATTTATATTTTTTTCGGATAATAATTGCTATTTTTACGTAGAATATGACAAAAAATAATCCAAATTAATTTTGGCATGCTCAAATATTTTTATTTAACTAAATAAGATTAATCCTAAAATAAATCCACTTATTGAAAAACACAGCAATAGTTAAATACTCCCACTTTTACTCCCATTTTTTTTTTCAATTTATCAAAAATTAGAGAACGGCTGGACCATTTTGGATTTTTTATGCCAATGTTCCAACTTAGGTTTTTACATAAAGGTTTTTTTTTAATTCGTGTTACAAGGAAGGTCTTTCACAGGGCACCCACCGATTGTCCTGAAACTTAAATATGGGAACGAGGAGGAAAAGTAAGACTTATATGTTTTTTAGCCACCTTTTGAATATAAGGGCTTTCGGGAAAATCCGAATAAAAGTCGAAGTAGCAAGAATTTTTCTAAACGAAAAATACGGGTCAGCTTAACTTTGATAGAGATTATTATATATGATTTTGGTGTTCGTACGTAAATACATCTCCATATAAACTACCCCAACCATTATACATTTTTGCCAATAACGAAATTAAAGAATGAATTTGCACACGATCGATACACCATTGGATAGGCCTTCAAAAAGCCTTTCGACCTGTATAAAATGATCATATAGTTTTTTTGAAGAAATGGGAAAAATCATCAAAAAACTAAAAAAATCCCGTTATTCCCCCTCTCCTTTGACCCGCTAAATGTGAGATTGGGCAGCTTTTAAAAAACAGGTGGCTCTTACTTTGCTCCTCTCTCCTATATGCAAGTTTCTGGACAATCGGTGGGTGCCCTGCGAAAGACCTTCCTTGTTAGTCCCACTATGGTCTTAGTCCAACTATGGTTTAAACAAGCGGTTACCAACCTATGGTACGCGTACCACTAGGGGATACGCGAAACTGTCCGCGGGGGTTAACAAAATTTTAGTAATTTGGACATTCGTTTTAGATTAACCTTACAATGCTGGTTCCGCATCTGGCTTTCAAATTTTTCCACAACGTCAGGGTTTTAAGAAAGTTGAGGTCAAAGTTCACAAAAAACATATTTTTATGATATTTTTGGATGAAATTTTGATACCTGACCACTTGTTTTCGATTAACCTTTCGATGCTGATTCCGAATATGGTTCCCAAATTTTTCTATGATGTCAGGTTTTTGAGAAAATTTATGTCAAAGTTCTCAAAAACGTGTTTTTGGGAATTTTTGAATGGGTTTTGATAGAGTGGAAATTTTGGTATTGCTTTGTTAAGCTCAAAATGCCCTTTGAGCAAGGGTGTTTCATTCGAATAGTCACGGAATTATTGATCTGCCCACGTATTAAAAACAAAAAAAAATATAAAAGAAAAATTAAAAAACATTATATTTCCCCTGTAATGGGTTTTCGGAACTTTTTAAATCAGCTCAAAGTCCGGGTTTTCAGATGCATTGAATCAACCCAAGGAGCAAAATTTTTTTCAAAAAATAACACCATTGCTTTGATCTCCCCTAAATCCATAAAAAATATGATAATACCCGGAGATCAAAAATTCCAATATTAACTGTAATATTTGAGAATTTTTTTAATGAAAACAAAAATCTCATTAGGGGGTAAGTGGCTAGTAAAATTTTAACCGCTGGCTTAAACGGTAAAAATTTGCCACGTCTACTTTTTATATGCATCTAAAATAGCAGAACAGCACGACCGATGTGGTTATATTAATGTTCGTCATAGTCCAGCTGAGATTTTTACTGAAAGTAAAATTGGCTACTCCCCCTTTTAAACCCACTTTTTCGATATATTTAAAATCGCAGCACGGCTGAGCCGAAATGAATATTTTTGTAATGTTTGTAATAATCCAGATAAGTTTTCATATTTTAGATATCTTTGAAATCGTATCGCTTGAGAACTGCTTAGCCGATTTGGCTAAGGTTTTTACGACCACTAGTACGATCACTGACTATTTTTATATATTTTTTATATTATGGTGTTAACACGTACACAGAAAGAATTGAAAACGAATTTCAATCAACAAAAATGAGGATTCCATTAATTTTTTAATTGAAACTTCTCCGATGAAGAAAATTATTATATCAATCATCAAATTGTAGGTGATTAATTGATTTTTTTTTTCAATTAATTACTTTTTCGGTTTTAATCAAAAATTTTGTACATTTTAAGTCAATTAATATAATGATTGAAAAAACACATGAATTTTAAGCTTAAGACAAAAATATAAAGAAATTCATGTTTTTGGTTTCCAATATGTTTCCGACAATAAAAAAAAAGTAAAAAGTATATTTTTGAATTACTGTATTCAAATAAATTAAAGCGAAAAAAATCTGGTATGTTGAAAATTTTTAATTTAACAGTTAAAGAAAATATCAAAATGTTGATCAAAATAATAATTAATTCACTTAAATTTTGTTGATTAATAGACTTAATTGAAATTTTTTAGCCACTATTTTTTTTTTGTGTGTATTATTTACCATAAAGTGTACAGCTCAACATGAAAATGCGTATTGGATTCTGGTAAGTGATTTAGATAGTGTTTGTTGCGCTGATTCCAACTCAAATATGTCTATCACGTCAGGATTTTGAGTTATTCGCGGTTAAAGTGCTGAATAAGGCCATTTTGGATTCTTTTGGAATGCTTATACACTGAAAAAAAAGACATAACTAAATTTAAGGAAAAAATGTCTTTGAAAATTTATCATGAATTTTCCTAAAATTTAGTTAAATTTAACTTAAAAATGAAAAATTTTCTTAACTATGAGGAAAAAATTTTAGTTCATTTACTTATAATTAGTTAAAAGTTTTCTTTAAATGGATTTTTTAAATATTAGGAAAAACATTCTTACTGCCAAAGAAATTTTCCACAAATCTAAGAATCGTATCTTTATTTTTAAGACATATTTCTTAAAAAATAATTTAGTTCAAGTTTAGTTAAAATTTACTAAAAAAAACATCATCGTATATCTCTTCTTTGAATTGAGGAAGTATACTTCTTAGAATTTAGTTAATGACTTCTGAGAATTTAGTAAATTACTTCTTAGAATTTAGTTAAAAATTCAAAATGGCGATATCTCGAAAACTAAGCGAGATAGAGCGAAACGGATGAAATTTTCAAAAGAAAGACTACAAAGAAAAATATGGAATAGCCTAGCTCTGCATATCTGTCGGGGTCTCAAGACCCTAATTTTAGATCTAAAATTTGAAATTCCCGAGATTTTATATATACACATATCTCGGTAAATACTGCCAACACGAGAAAACGTCCAACAGCATTTTTGTAGCTCTTGACTCGTAGAACACTTCCGCAAAATACCCGAAATCCCTCCGATTAATAGTTTTTGAGTTATCCGGTTTTTAAGATTCTCAAGACCCTATCAGGCCCCTTATTACCGTATCTCAAAAACTAAGCAAGTTAGAGCGAAACGGACACAAGTTTTGGTTCAAAATCTATGGGGACCCTTAAAGAACCCAACGGAGTCTCGAGTTAAATGGGGTCCGAACCCATGGGTCCAGGGTCTAGACCCAATCTATTTCTAAAATGTGAAGTATATTTTTTCCCATTTTCTAGTTAAAATTGGGTTAAAATTAAATAACTTTGTTTTCCTTATTTTTGGGAAAATTATGAACTACTTAAAACCAAGAAAAAAAAATCTTTGGAGCCAAATCATTCCCTCTTTTTCTCAAAATTTAGTTAATTTTCCCAGATTTTAGTTCACTTTTTTTTTGAGTGTAATATAAGATCCTGACATGCGATTAACTTAGTATCAAGCTCTTTCAAAAGTATGTAATTTTCTCTACAACCAAAAAGCAATCGTTGTCAACGTACTAGGAAAAGTCTCGTAATCCCCTTTCACCAATATTTGAAAGGTTTCCTTGTTTTTAACAAACACATTTGGATCGAAATTAACATTTGTATACCCCCCAACCACTGTATGGGGGTATACTCACTTTGTCATTCCGTGTGTAACGCATCGTAATATCGGTCTAGGACTCCATAAAGTATATATATTATTGATCAGTAATCGATTCTAAGACATTTTAGCGATGTCCGTCCGTCTGTCCGTCTGTAGAGGACACGATACAGTCCAAAATAAAAGAGCTAGACTTTCAAAGTTTGGCACAAATATGTCTTATATTTCTAGGCAGGTTAAGTTCGGAAATGGGCAAAATCGGACCAAGGGGAAAAAAGCTTCCCCTTGGAAAACTAAACCAACCTCTGAAAAACGTTATTCTTTTGCAGGATTTTTTTTACTCTTTTTAAGCAAATGCAACATTTTTAAGTCAGAAGAAGCTCAAAGCCATGCATGTGGACCGAGCGGAAAAAAAATAATAAAAAAAAAATTGTCCGCCCCTTTTGTGGGCGTGGATATAAAAAAATGTATTTTAATAATGATTAATTGAATTAAATAATTAGGAGAATCATAATAAATACATTTGCTAACATCTATCGCAAGGGACATGTGTCCCCCAAAATCTCCCACCAAACCCCCAAACCAACCCCCCCCCCCCCCTCCACCCAAAAAAGATGCCCCTGAAAGTTTTTTTTATGTTTTTTTTTACACTCTAACTTTTTTTTGTAATTTTACTTTTTTTTCTAATTTTACAAATTTGCAAGATAATTACACTGTGCTACAGTGAAAAAAATACTTCCGATGTGACATGGTATAAGTTGTTGGTTTTGTCGAGTAGATCACAAAAATGCCCATTAAACTTGCCAGACACCCTCAAATTATAGAGTTATTGTCAAAAAACCTTTTTTCCGGAGTTTGCTCACTAACCCTTGTGTAATTCAGAAAATTTTCAACCTATTTTAAATTTTTCAACTGTTTTGGATAGAAGTAGGATAGGGCTTTCCATGTGTGTGAATTGGTCTACACATATAAGAAAGATACCTATCGTTTTTTTCTATAATATCTATTTTTTGTTATTTTTTTTTTTAATTTTTCGAGCTTATCGATTTTTTTCTACAATAGTTCATTTCACAACCTTTATATTTATAAAAGTATTTTTAAAGAAAATTTAATTCCGAATACGATGAGTTTTATCCTAAAAAAATTAGATAACAATTGACAGAGTTGTGATAATTTTTCTAAAAAAAAAAATTAACATTTTGCAGGAAATCGCCATTCAGACAACTCAGGCAAAAAAAAAAATTTCATAAGAGGTCATGTACGATATTTTTTAAGGTTTTTGGGTAGGTGAATCAGAATCTGGCCTTTAAATTGCTGTATCGCATCAGGTTTTTGAGATATTTAACATAAATTGATATATCAAAAACTTAATAAGATAGCGCAATTTGAAGGTCAAATTCGAATGTAGGGGGACAAAAACCTTTAAAATAATGATACGTGACGTCTCAGTATGTTCGTTTATTTTTTATATTTTTTTTTGCCTGGGTTGTTCGAACGCCAATTTCATGCAAAATCTTAGTTTTCTTTTTTAGAAAAATTATCGCAACTCTGTCAATTGTTATCATCGCATTTACAATTAAATTTTCTTTAAGAATACCTTTATAAATATAAATATTGTTGAACGAACTATAGCAGGAAAAAATCTATAAACTCAAAAAATTTTCAAAAAATAACAAAAAAATTAGATATTATTGAAAAAACCAATACATATCTTTTTTATATGGAAAGACCAATTCACACACATAAAAAGCCCTATCCTTTTTCTATCCAAAACAGATAAAAAATTGAAAATCGGTTGAAAACTTTTTAAGTTACACGTGGTTTAGTGGGAATAGGAAAAATACTAGTAAATTCACGAGCATTCCTTATAATTTTTATTGTACCAAAAAAAACTGTAAATTTACAATTTTATTGGTAAAAAGCTTGTAAAATTACAAAATTATTGGTAGAAAGTTTGTAAAATTACTAGGAATTCTCGTTAAATAGGAGGTAGCTTAAAATCTAGTAAAGTTACGAAACCTCCTTGTAAATTTTATCGCGTCAAAAAATTTTTAAATTTTCAATTTTATTAGTAAAGAGCTTGTAACATTACAAAATTATAGGAAAAAAGGTTATAGAATTACAAGAAATTTTTGTCAAATAGGAAGTAGCAAAAAAAAAAAAAGTTACAAGTTTTTCTTGTAATTTTACTAGGTTTTTTTTTTAGTGTATACCCTCGACTTATTTGTAAGTCGCTATCACATCGGGTTAATCAACTATCAATTGGCCAAAATGTCTACAACGGCGATTTTTCTGAACTTTGACCTAAATTTTTTTAAAAAACTGATGGGATGGAAAAGTTTGGAGACCAGATTTGTTTCACTAAAACAATTGCAATTAACTGTGTAAGGTCGCGTCCCAGTTGCTTATATTTTTTTTAAATGTTCAGTTGTCAAATATTTGTTTTAATATTGACAATAAAAAGGAACTATTCGGACCCACCCTATTATTCACTTGTTTTTTTTTTTTTCTTCAACTCTAGTTAGTTTATCTGAAATAACTTTTAAGAAAATTCATATAGTAAAATTTGTATTGTTGTATTTTTGTATTGAATTCATTATATTGTTTGGGAAAATACCAATAAACTACAACTACAACATAAGATGGGGCCACAAGTGCAAACAATAAAAAAAAAAAAATAACACAAACATTGAAATATTCCATAACAATTTGAAAAAAAAATCATGTTTTGGTTTTGAGGTAGAACTCTTTTATTTTTTTGGGATTTTTCCTTTTACATTCATTTTCTTATTTGGTTGATTTTGGTAATAATAACTAACAAAGCTCAGCAAAAATTTCATTAAAATCTGTTATACGTGCTGTATACAAAATTAGTTTGGAATAAAAAATATTTTTTTTATAGATTTTTAAATAACATAAAACTGTTTGCCAAAACTAAAACCTAGATTGTATAAGATTTAGTTTGTTTGAAGAATAAATAAAATATTTCTTAACACTCGTAATATGATGCAATCAAAAAAAACAAAATATTATGTTAAGCAGAAACGTAACCTGTTTATAAGTATAATTTGGTAATTATAGATTGAAAAAATGTACCATATAGTTGGTTGCCAATAGAAAAAGTATAGCGGAAACAAAAAAGTTTTTAGAGTTAATTTATGAAAAATAAAATGATTATACTAGAGATTTATTAAGGCCATAAGGAAGGTTTTGACTATTAAATATAAATACTTAAAGTTACATTAAAGTGTAAAGTTTTAGTATTATGAAGTTTGTTTTTTATTAAATAATAAAAATAAGTTATTTATTCGACCTTTTAATTGTGCAATGAAAAAGAGTTCATTGTGATTTGAGGCTTTCATGTTCCCCATTATGAATTAATATAATAACGACTTATGTCAACTTTACTTTCTTTATTGGAATATTCTCCCATTAAATACTCAAAGAGTTTCTTGCTTTCGAAAAATTATTTTCAGGAATGAATTGACGATCGTTTTTTGGATTTTCCAATTTCCCCATCATCAGAATTCTTTAGAAAATTTGGTAATACTTTTAGCGTGCAAACATTAAATATTCATATTCTGAATCATCTCAACCTATGTTTGTGAGAAATCAAATACGACTTCGAAGTCTCACCAGTATTACACCAAACATAAGTAATTTGAAAGCAAGTCGGTTCTTTGCTGCATCCCAGTTGGCAAAATAAAACAACACCTGACATACAGCTGACTCTCCCTTTATGAAATCGCTGACATCTTCATACAATTTTTCAAAATGTCATCAATGACATGTCAGCAGTTGGTCAGCAGTGTCCACCAGTATCGGTGGCCGCTAACAATTAGTTTAAACATCTGCTGACCAACTGCTGACATGTCATTGATGACATTTTGAAAAATTGTATGAAGATGTCAGCAATTTTATAAAGGGAGAGTCAGCAGTATGTCAGGTGTGATTTTTTTTGCCGACTGGGATGTTTTGCCATTGGCAAATAATAAATACTGTTTTTTCCTTCTATTATAGAAAAAAATTCTCTGATATTAAGAGGATTACCAAGTCTGTTTTAATTTTTATTAAATAAAAAAAAAATAATTATTTATTCGACCTTTTAATTGTGCAATGAAAAAGAGTTTATTCTGATTCGAGGCGTTTTCATGTTCCCCATTATGAATAAACATAACAAGTACTTATGTTGACTCCACTTTCTTTATTAGAATATCCTCCCATTAAAAATTCATGGAGTTTCCTGATTTCAAAAAATTTGGATATTTTCAGGAATCATATTTAATTTTTCACTAACAAGGGAATTATCTCAACCCTTATGAACTGATTTTCCTGAAACTTAAAATATATATAAAAAAAACGATTTTAGGTTAGGTTAGGTTATGAAGGATGACGCTGGCGGAAACCAGCGTCCATAGAGGCCACGTGATGGCCTATTATGATTCCTTTAATTCTTTTTCCTCTTCTCTGTTTAGTAGAGTCCAAGGATTTGTGCCACGAAGTTCTGATAAATTCTAAAAAATATAAGAAACAAAAATTTTAAATCTTCTAAAAGATAGTGCAGGGCATTCGCATAAGAAATGCTAGGTGTCTTCTACGGATTCTCTGAACCATCTGCATATATCATCATTTCTTATTCTAATTGTCACCTAATTATTGTGTTTACCCAATGTGTTGTGACCAGTAATGAGGTTAACTGTAGCTCTAAGTTGCTTCCTGTTCATATCTAAAAGAAGTTTGCTGTGTTTTAACAGGCTTTCATCCCATAATAATTTTGTCTGTATACTTCGATCAGAGCTGGACCATTTATTCAACCAAATCGCCCTTGAGTCCAATCTTATTTTTTGACAAAAAATAGAGAGTGGAGGGAACACTTCAGATTCTGCTATTTCCTGTGCGAGTTCTGCTCCCCATCGTGCAAGCTCATCGGCTCTCTCGTTTCCCAGAATATCTTTGTGTCCAGGTACCCAGCACAGAGTAATATTATGCTGCTCGCTAAGAACCTTAAGCTCTCTGTGGCAGCGGCTGACTACCTAAGATCTGATATCATCACTTTTCAAAGCCATTAAAGCAGCTTGACTATCAATGAAAAAACCAATATCGCATCTGTATATTGGTAACATTGAAATATGCTCAGCTGCCTTGGCTATCGCATATACTTCGGCTTAAAAGATACTACAATCGTTGTCCAGACGGTAGGACTCATTTAGGTTTAGCTCCATGCAGTAAAAGCCACTACCGGTGCCTGTCAACTAGGGCTGTCAAACGGGATCGGTTTTTTAAAATCCCGGGATTCGGGATTTGAAAATTGAAATCCCGGGATCCCGGGATTTTTCGGGATTACGGGATTTTTCGGGATCCCGGGATTTTCGGGATTCCGGGATTTTTTGGGATTAAATTTCTTTGATTATAAAAGTAAAAAAATAGTAGACTCTTTATGTTTCAATTTTATTGTGCATATTAAGGGGGCTAGCGTGCTAGCCTATTAAGCAGTAAGTTGTGGGTTTGATTCCCACAAATTATTAAAAAATAATTTCTAATTGTTCTGATTGTTATTCAAAGGCAATCCAAAAATTAAGTATACGCCACTTATACAGTTTTCAAGTAGTTATTTCATTAAATATTTTTCAAGGAACTAAAAAAGCCTTGAGGGGTTTGTTATGGAAAATAACAACATTTATTTGTTGTCCGATTTTGGTTCTTGCTCTGTATAATTTTAAAACTAATTTAAAGAAAATTTAAAATAATAAAAACATTTAGGCTGGATTACTCAATGCTCCGTTAAAAAATAACTCCCCGTTAAATTTATCTTTTTCATACAAATTTTGACATAAGGCTCCGTTAAATCGGCATTTACCAGCTAACTTTTCATTGAGTAATCCGCCCTTAAAGGAGAAAATTAATAATATAAAAAATTTTTCTTCCAATTTTGAACGTTCGGGAACATTTTTATTCTCCTACGCCTAAAACTTATGTGGTACAAATTTGAGGCCAATCGGATTAAATTTCCCCGTGGCGCCCTTCGATCAAAGTTTCGGTTTTTTTTAGAAAATTTTCGCCAAAACCTGCAAACTTTGGTCAAAGTGGCTTAATGGTTAGTGCGTTAGACTATTATTCAGCAAGCCTGGGTAGAATTCTCAGCTCAGCCAAATTCGCCAGCTACCTTATAAATTAAAAAAAATTGTTAGTTTTAATTTGTTTCTGCAAATGTAACAATAATTGAATAAATTTGTATTTTTAAAAATAAATTCTCATATATTTTTAATATTTCCAAAATCCCGGGATTCGAGCTTAAAAATCCCGGGATTCGGGATTCATTTTATGACCAAAATCCCGGGATTTCGGGATTCGGGATTTCGGGATTGACAGCCCTACTGTCAACATTTTGGAACCATCCGTAAACACGTTATTTTTTGTTAAAGCTTTACTCTACTGTTAAGCCAATCATCTAGTGAAGGAATCACAATTTTTAGTCTACCATCAGTAACGTTATATGGGATATCATAATCCGATCTTGTACTCCGTTCAAAACTACCAATAATCTTCGTGTGTCGAACCTGTCTGTTTTTCAAAGATCCCATTTGAATTAGTTTATTTAGGGCAATTTTTGCATTTTTCTTAATGAAAAGATCAAGCGGTGTCATATCCAGAAGCACTTCCAAAGCATCGGTTGATGTTGTTTTCATTGCGCCTGTAAGACTTAACAACGCAATTCTATTCACTCGTTTGATTGAGTCAGCATGAGTCCTATATTCAATGACCGGCCACCATACATGACCACCATAAGTTAGCACTGGTCGGACGACCGCAGTAAATAACCAATGGAAGAGCTAAGGTTTCAAACCCCATTTCTTCCCGACTAATCTTTGACAAGAGTATAGCGCAGCGTAAGCCTCTTTATTCGTTCCTTTAAATTTAACGTCCAAGTTAGTTTTCTGTCTAGTATTACCCCCAAGAATTTAGCTGAATCCGAGAGCTTCAAGCTTACGCCATTTAGTTTCGGGAGGTCAAAACTAGGTATCAATCTTTTTCCTGTAAATAAAACCATTTCTGTCTTAACCGGATTTATCTTCAGACCGCATTCCTCAGCCCATACTGAAAGCATATTCAACGAGCTTTCAATTCTATCGGAGATTGTGCTCAGACATTTTCCTGAAGACATAATCAATAAATCATCTGCATAAGCCACCACGGTTAAGCCACCACTGTCCAATTTGCGTAGAATTTCATCAACAACAAGAATCCATTATAAAGGAGATATCACGCCCCTTTGTGGAGTGCCCCTCGTTGCTATGGCATGAGTTACAGTATTACCCAATTCTGATGTAATTTTCCTATGAGTTAGCATCGTCATTAGCCACTTTACAATTGATGATTCAATTTCAGTTCTAATCAACGCTGAGAGAATAACATCCGATTTAACATTGTTGAAGGCACCTTCAATGTCTAAGAAAACTCCTATTGTATAGTCCTTAAAGGAAATTGACCTCTCAATGTGCTGAACAGCAACATGAAGTGCAGAATCCACTGATTTACCTTTGATGTACGCATGTTAACTACCAGAAATGCTTAAAGGGCATACTTTCCTTCTAATATGTTCATCCAGAATTCTCTCCAACGTCTTTAACATGAAAGAAGAAAGACTTATTGGCCTAAAGTCTTTTGCAGTACAATGCTGAATTTTTCCCGCTTTCGGTATGAACGCTACCTTAACCTTACGCCAGGAAGTTGGAACGTAAGAACCTAAAAATGCATAATAGTGTATCGCCTATGATATCAATTTCCTCTTGGATCATTTTCGGATAGATTCCATCTAATCCTGTGGATTTATATGGTCCGAAGGTATTAACTGCCCATATTACATTATCCATTGTAATTATATCAGCCCTTTCTGAAAAATTACAAGACCGTATCGAAGTAGAAGGCTCACTCTCTTGCTGCGTAAAAGAGCACCCCGGAAAGTGAGTTTCAGACAGCAGTCTAAGTGCATCTTCCGTCGATTCTGTTAAGTTGCCACACGGTGTTCGAATATTACCTATCAATTTATCCTGTTTCGAAAGCATTTTTGTTTATCTTGAGGTATCCTTTATATTCATCAGTTCCTAGATGACATTTACATAATTTTCTCTTTCTGCCTTTCTGATTTCCGTTTTAAAAGCTCTTAGCTTAGTTCTATGTTCAGTCCAGTCTTCATCATTAACATCCTTTTTTGCCTTGTTGAAAGCCTTTCTAGATTCTTTACGCAACGTCCTTTAATCTTGGTTCCACCATGGTTGATTCTTTTTACCCCCGGCCTGCTCAGTGGACAGGACTTATTGTATGAAGCGACTAAACATTTTTCGATATCCCCGAGGGTCGATTCTAGTTTTTCAAGACTTCCTATTTCCATTGACTTATTTCCTAGCGTTTTATTTAACGATTCCCTAAATTTATTCCAGTCTGTTCTTCTACGGTTCCTGAAAAGTTTATTCTCACTATTTTCCATATTTTCCAACGATTTTAAGGTTGGGATGTCTCGGCTAATCGTCCATATCAGTGTTTAAAACCCTTATGAAACAATGTGGATATTCGGAAAAATTTCGATAAATACTGAACTAATAGGAATATTGTCTAGAGCAAAAATACGTGTCGACTTAAATTTAATAAAGATTCTTCCGTATTCATATGAATTTAATTTCAATTCAATTTTTCAAATTCAATTTTATTCATATTTCAATTTTTATTCATCGTTGGTCTATGTCTTCGCAGACGCGGTTTGCTTAATATCTGTCATGATTATATAGGTGAAATCAGGGCTGCCAAACGGGACCGGTTTTTTACAATACCGGGATTCAGGATTTAAAAATCGTAATCCTGGGATTTTTCGTGATCTCAGGATTTTTCGGTATCCCAAGACTTTTTGGGAATTTTCGGGATTTAAGTTTTTTTGAATATTACAAAAGCAAAAAAATTTAATTTTTATATAAAATTTTATTAGGGGAATTTGCGTGTGTGTCCTATTTGTTGTATAGTTGTTTTGCCCTACATTGAACCAGGGTTGGTAAGTCTTTAAAATAATAATACCACACATACACGATATGACGATACAACATTTATACCCCTGTTTTGTGTGCTGTTTTCAAGTATGTAAACAAACAGAAATTTAAGAGAAAATTATCGAATGGTAGATAAATAATTTTTACCAACTCAGTATTTAGATAGGCTAATACAACAAATACATCAAATTAAACAGTGTCCTAAACACTTCAGATTTACATTTCAGAATGTACGAAAATACAAAAATAAATATTTTATGCAATAAAATTATCTTTCCACACCAAATGTCCTGCGAAAAAAAACATATGTTCCATGAATGTCTGAATAGATGGTATGGATAGCCTTGAAACTAAGAAAATTGCGTTTTTGGCTTTTCAATTTTTTAAAAACTGTGCTAATGAGGCATGGTTAAATATTGGAGAAACTGTCAAAATTGTGTCGAGGTCCCTTGATTAAATATCTACTAAAATTTTTTGGTTTGGAAAATTTTGAGAAACCGTTCTGAAAGTTTTAATTTTTTAACCTTTATGTGCTCGGGATTGTAAACTTACATTGGCGGTCGGAAGTCTACATTTGTAGCAAGTATGTTTTTGTGTGGAAAACATATGAAAAAACACTTGAACGCAGAGTGTTATACTTAAATACATAATTATTAAGAAATATATGATTTTTAGATACAAAGTTAAGGTGAAAATGTTTTAATTTTAACTTAACAATATAGACAACGATCAGAGTGCATGGGCTGTATTTTGTTAGAAATATCAGGCGAGTGGTGCATACTAGTGCCAGAAATAGGAGAACTACCGAGCGCAATTTCAATTGCCAGGCGTGTTGGAGCATAGCCTAATACCCTTGCATTTTCAGAGCGCTGTTCAATTGCTGGCATGAAGGGCTATTTTGCAAGGCTTTGCAGTAACTTTCGAGGTTTGACTGTTTGGCGGATATGGTCGTTGTTTTCCGAATATATAATGAATGCGGATAGAAAGAGCGCATATATCTAGCATGTTAAAAAATATTGCCAAAGGCCAGCGCAAAGTTTTGAGTTTTGACTTTTGAAAGTTTGATTTTTTGACATCAAATGCCTACCCAGATTCAATGATATAAAAAAGCTGTCACAGACTATGGTTCTTCCGGTGTTTTTCCAAGTGTAGACCAGTCTTTGCACGACACTCTCTCCTATATTGGTTGCATGGCTTGCATTTGAGCTCTTCTTTCCTCTCAGCAGGAATCTCGCTGTTGGGAGGAAATAATGACTGCATCGCATGCAAACTAGACTTTTATGCCATACTTTGCAGGCTTGGATGGGATGCACTGCGCAAATCTAGTTCTACCGCGATATGCAAATAGTTGTTCGTCAAATGTAATTTCTCGCGATGGTTGATAGTACCGGCGAAGATTGTTGCTCATTATAGCCCATAATGCAGAAATTGGAGCAGCCTGTCCAGCAGCTCTACTACGCCTAATATCAAACCGAATAAACCGCAAAATTTCCTTGAACTGAGATTTTGGAATTACTGCACGATAATAACAAACTGCTTCCGTACTCCACAATACATGTGTATCATCATCGTTTGATTTATTAACGCCTGCAAAAATAAAATCTCAAAGTGATGTGAATTTCCATACATTTTATAGGTACTGCGCAATAACTCCCAAATGAAATAAGTCCCAATGAAATAATTCCCAATGAAATAAGTTCCAAGAAAAATGAATTAACTCCACACTTTAAAAAATGAAATACCTCCCAAAGAAAAAATGAAATATGTCCCAATATTTGGGAGTTATTTAAAATCAAAATAATAACTCCCAAAAAAAATGAAAGAACTCCCAATGAAATAAGTGCCAAAGAAAATGAAATAAGTTCTTATTGTTTTTTTGTAATAAAGGTTTTCTGCGTAGCCAGCCTTCGGCCGGGCTTAGGGATTACATACTCCATGCATTAAACCCACCCTCTCTGCAAACCAAAGCTATTTTGGTTATCAGGCCTTTTTGCGGCATAACAAATTTGATAGCGTAAAGGCCTGCTACCCTAGAAAACATTACTTTGCGGAGAGGGTGGGTTTAATGCATGAATTTTGTAATCCCTAAGCCCGGCCGAAGGCCGGCTACGCTGAAAAAATTATAAGCAAAAAAAAAAAACAATTGCACAGAGGTGTATATTGTTTTGAATTAAAATGAAATAAGTCCCACCATTGATGAAATAACTCCCAATGCTTAACAAGAAATGAAATAACTCCCAATCTATTTTTTGTTGGGGTTTTTTTCATTTGGAAGTTATTTCATAATGAAATAAATCCCAACAAAATTTGTGCAATAAGTCCCACTACACTGGGACTAATTTCATAATGAAATAAGTCCCAAATCGTATGTAAAATTTTTGGGAGTTGTTTCATTTTTTTTTTTGGGAGTTATTTCATTTGGGAGTTATTGCGCAGTACCCATTTTATATGATGTCTACATTTGTAGACTACCTACCAGGAGATGGTCATTTTCAAAAGTAGGGTCTGGGGGTGCTGTGAATTATTTTTTTAAAGTGTTAGTGGCTAAAACTGCTTAGAATTGATTTTTAGGAAGCTACTGAAAATATCGGACCCTGTTGTTGTGGACAATTTTTTTTAATTCAACTATTTCTGCAAAAATGCTACAAATGTAGACTACCGAGCACATAAAGGTTAAAAAAGTCAATTTATCAAAAATCCGGCCACATTTTTTTTAAGTTTAGATGTTTGTCTATTCGAGAAAATCGCATTTGAATATTGGATTTCAGAAAAATTCTATAATTCTCTTGTATACTATTGGGTCAACACCGCGTATGAGTAACGAAAATTCAGTGGTTTCGCAAATAGTCGTTACTTATACGCGGTGTTGACCCAATAAAATACAAGAGAATTATAGAATTTTTCTGAAATTCAATATTCAAATGCGATTTTCTCGAAAAATACGAAAAATGCCCTCCTGAATTTTTTATGTGGATAGACAAACACCCAAACTAAAAAAACAAAATGAGTATACCCCCATACTGTGGTTGGAAGGTATAAAAATTTAAAAAAAAATGTGGCCGATTTTTTTATAAATTGTTAAGGGTACAAAATGGGGTAAAATTTGGAATACAGGATCTTTTGGCAAAAATTTTAATTTTTAAGTGTCGTAAAATTGTCCTTTCATATTTTATGAAATAATGATCATAGACTCTTGAAATTTGTAATGAAGGATCCTTTCGTAAAAAAAACATTCCACAAAAATATATATTTGGGCGTCCCGAAAATTATAATCTTTCAAATTTCGTGTCAGAATACCTGCCAATGGCCACTGAAGAGCTGATTGTGTGAAAATTTATAAGAAAATTTAGAAAGAGCGTCTTTAGTCTGCAACCAGAGAAAAAAATTATGTGCTCGATTCGGGAGTACGCTTTCACCATTCACCTTATTCTAAAAAATTTGATATTCTTTTGAATTTTAAGATTTAAAATTTTTTTCTTGTTTAAAAAAAAATTACTTTAAATTTAAATTTCTTTTACAAGAAAAAAGGAAAGAGAAATTGCAAATAAGTTAAATGAATCGTTGGACAATATAATATATTTTAAAATCGTTATAAAAACAGTGTATTTCATAGAAAATGATTAATCGATATCGTATGATTTTTTTGTCGATTACGATTACAATTATTTGGTGCGATTAATCGCGATTACGATTACGATTTTAATCGTTTTTGAAACTCTAGTTTAAATGTTTAATTATGAATATGTTTAAAAATATGTTCAAAAATATCTACTTAGGCTGGATTACTCAATGAAATGTTATCTGCTAACTGCCGATTTAACGGAGCCTTATGTTAAAATTTTTATGAAAAAGTTAAATTTAACGGAGAGTTATTTATAACGGATAAATAAAAAGCGAAAAAAATTAACACTTTGAAAAAAAAAAACTTAGAAAATTTTCTTGAAAAATTAATTATAGCAAATTATTTCTGTAACAAAATTACAGAAATTACAAAATTATTTGCTAAATATATGTTCAAACATATTTTGAAATCCAGCAAACAGAATCAGTAAAAACTCTGTAAATATTCTGTTATTTTCTAAAACTGAATGACATAGATTTTAGTAAAAATATCTTTTTAAGCAGAACAATCTGCTGAAAGTTTGCTTATTCAAAGTGAAAGTCGTTTTACAGATTTTTTGACAGAGTTTTTTTTTGTTGAATGTAAGTTTTAAGTGACTGCTGACGTTTTATGTAAGCACACTTGGACTCTGAGTTCCGTTGTGATTATGGTTAGGTTGTAACTGATATTAAAAATGTACTCTTCTATAAAATTTGACAAATAAACAAATTTAATATATCTAAATTACACGAAATTTTCTCTGATGAATCATACAAAAAACTTTATGTCTATTAAATCCTTTCGTTTATGAAATTTTCCTTGCAATCTCTTACACACATAAACTAAATTATACTTTAGTTTTTTACGACTCCATACAACTTCCTATTACAAAATGCCCAATTATCATTTTATGGCCCAAAACAAATAGAAAAAGTTTCTCAAAAACTTTTTTGTCCCAAAACAAAATTTAAAGTATTTTACATTTAAATACCTATAAAGTTTGCTGATAGAGGACAGCAAATGTTGTAATCACAATAATAAATTTATGTAAATTAGATACATCAAATTATATCTGGTAGTAGCAAAAAAAAAAACAAAAATGAAAACATACTCCAGTGTAGGATATAATGTATCATAAAACTATAGTAATATGTAAATTTTATGCTTATAAATATTATTACAACAGTTGAAAGGGGTTGCGACATTGCAAATGTCAGTTACCATTGAAAAATATCAAAAAAAAAAAGAAAAATTATAAATGCCCAGGCAGAAAAATACAAACGGGCCAATGTTGGAATGAAGTTGGCGGCGGTGGTACCAACGCACAGTGGTCGGAGCTGTATGGAGATGGCGGCCAAAAATACTTCCAGTGTAGATATCATCGTGAAACTTCGGTCACGTCTTTTTAAATATGTCAGAACTATTGAATGATAAAAAGGGAGTGGTTGACCCACCCCCACCCACTACCGTACTCAAGCACCCACATTCACCCCACGTAAGAAATACGAAAGTTTGTTTTAAATTCACATTTAATTCATAACTTTTTTACAAGATTAGTCTTAAAAAAGAAAAATATTTAATTATTAGATATGAAATACTATGTAATAAAAAATAAAAAAAGGTTAAGGGGGGTTGTTACTAAAAAACAGCCTTAATGTTAACAAATTTTAAACAGCTATAAAAAAATAAATACGCAATAATTTTTAATTCTGTTTTTTTTATATGAAAGACAAAAATCGTTATATTTTATAAAGTTGTTATAACTCAAATTTTGGTCAAAGAGAATTGCGAGGGTTTTTGTGGTACCGCCCAATTGTGGTATGTTTTTTTAAAGGATAAAATTGGCTGCAGTTGTACAGCAAAAACTACTGAACCGATTTTGATGAATTTTTTTTTTTATTTGTAGATTAATTAATCCTCTTGTACACATATTTTTACATTAGCATATATATATATATTCCTCTAACTCCTACTGAAGCATAGGGCGCCAAAATTTTACATTAGCATAACTTCAACAAAAATCAAAATTTTTCAAAAAACTGTCATATAACTTTTTACGATATCCTTTACTTTCCCAGCTTTTTAGCATTTGTACCTCTTTCTAAGCACCAAATATCAAAAATATGCGACAGCGAAAGTTTGCAATTATAACATGTGCCTATTGCAAAAACTCTTTAAACTTTAAAAACTCTTGAAGAGCTGTTTAGACGATACGTATTTTCGGTATGATTTGTCTTTTCGGAGTATGTTTAATTTTGATCCGCTTGTCAAATCATTTTCAGAATATTTTCAAAAGATGAGGAGGACCATCCGTATGTCACATTATAAAAATTTATTTATTTTGGCTGTGTTTAAGCTGTCAAAGCAAGTGTTTTGTGCAGACATTTTTGATAGGTCGTTTTACAAATCTGCTGGTCTAAACTACCCTTAATAAGGATAAAATTAGGAAAAAATAAAATTAAAAGTCCGTTAAAAAGAAAATAAACAATCACATTTCTTACATACATAACAATACCAGAGCAACGCAAACAAAAATTAACAAAACACCACACAAAAATTCAAAGTTTGACGTCCAAAACAACGAGGCCGTTTTGATGTGTGGGTGATAACTCAAAGACATGCAAAAGTATGCAGCTGATATTACCAATTTTAGAATCTTGAAATATTAACTAATAAACCAAAAAAAGTCCGATTGGAGATTTCAGGGGGGAACACAACTAAAACTCTATTTGAAATTTCAATATATTGACGAACAAACACTAACAATGACACTGGAAAGATATTCATTTTATACAAACTCCAGAACAAGCTAAACACATTGTAATTATTTTAAAATTTAGTTAATACCTTCTAATTCAATATTAGTTTTGATTTATTTCAACAAAAAATTTTTTATATGGTTTTAATTAATTGAAAGTTGAACCTAATCTTCCATTTTTTCACACTGCAAAAACCAACTGTTAACTCGCCATCTCTTTTGAAGCTGTTCTTGAAGAGTACAGTTGGAATTAAACAGAAACAGCTCAAAATTTTAAAACCTTATTTTTATTAGAAATAGAGATGACACATTTGGTGACAAACTTTTGACTTTGATTTTTTTATTTTTGGCCAATGGGATCGACCAGTGTGCAACGTTGGCGAATCATACCCGTTTTTAAGTCTACGACGTCATTCCGATGTTGAAATTTTAACAGTGGCCAACGATCGCTCGACTTTTGTTTTGACGTTGGGTTAACATTGATTTTACAAATTTACGACATTGGATTTACCTTTTGCTTAGGGATGTATTGAAAATCTCGATGTAGTGCTTTTTAGTTACCATTTTGTACAAATTGTTTAAAAAGTAGCTACTTAAGTGTTCACTTAGATTAAAGTGTTGAGGTCTTTGTAAATTAATTTGTAATAAATTAAAAAAAATAAAAATGTTAAACTTTTAAATTATAATCTATAGTGTAGTGTTTTATGTAAACACAAAGTTGTGCCAACACAATATATTTAGTAAAACTGTTTTACATTATACAATGTTGTATCTTTCGTTAGCCCGACATTGTACCAACACAAAATTTTTGGTACGGTTGGCAATTTCTGACTGGGTATATTTATTTGATCATTAATGAAGATACTAAAGTTTGGCATTACAAAATATGTACCTAAAAATAGTCATGAGGAATGAAAGTTTAAGAATTATAAATACACTTACATATCCCAAATTTCAGCAAAAATTAAAAATTTACAAGAAAATTTTTTAAACTCCCCAGGCAGAAAAATACAAACGGGAGAGCGCTGGCAAAGTACCTTTTATGGTCGCTTGTGTGCTGGGAAAGCATCACAGTTTAGTACTCTCCCAGCGTCCAAAATGATAACCACGGTAAACGGTATGCCGTTGCTATTTTAAAGCGCTTTGAAAGCGCTTTAAAAACAAAAAATATGGCACTATTATAGCACTTTTAGAACAAAAAAATGGGACGTATCTAAATTGTATACATAAGTCCATAAGACTTAACTTTTTTTGGTGTTTATTTGGATAAAGAAATTTATTAAATTAGGATAAAAAATTTATTGACTCATTTATTAGGATAAACAAATTTTGAACAAACTTTGAACAATTTCCTAAGTCCCGGAAAAAATATGATTGCGGTTTTCTTTGCGTTTTGGAATAAAAAATTTATTAAAATGCTTTTAGGAAAAAATTTGGAAAAGTCCCGAAAAAAGTGGTGTATTGAACCGAAACGGGTATGTATCCGTTGTTTAAGGGTGATGTATACGGAGTTTAAGACCCTCCCTCCTCACGTGTTTTTATATAAAAGGTGTCAAGTTTGTAATATGTAGGTCATTGTGTATAAGTGACATATCACGAGAACTATCAAGGACCGGCCACTTATCCTGCAGGGAAATAAAAAATATTCCAATTGTTATGAAAATTAATAAATTTTAATGAAAAGTTTATACTTTGAACGGATTTAAATAGAAAAACATTGGCAAAGCGCTTGGAAAGCACTTTTTCAAATTCATACTACCTTCTACACAAAAAATAAAGTGCTTTGCCGAGACTTTTTCTTTGGAACGGTTGGCAGTTTCTGTCTGGGTCTTTATAAAATTATATTTTTTTGAACACCCGGCTAAAAATAAATTGTATATGGGCATTAGGGTGGCAGCTATTTTGCAAAACTTCGAATTTGAAGGAGTGCACCCCTAATTTTTATTACATTTGGTCTAAAAATGTTATGCTAAAAATTTCAGCCAAATCGGACAACGTTAACACGAGGCGCATCGAGGTCAAAGGTCAAAGGTAAAAAAATAGCCATATTTTGATGAAAAACATTAAATAAATGGTGTTGTTTTTTGAATATATTGTTAAAAAGTGGTAAACTACTTGTTTTTGGTATAAGAAGATAAATTAAAAATTTTTGGGTTTTCAAAAATTAAGTCTTTCTGGGTCAAAATGACCCAATTTTCACAAAATGACCCCTAAAACACGAAAATCAGCCCCAATTTTCTAAATTTATTGAAATAAACCAATGTAAACCCATATTTATATTCTATTCTATCATAAATACTAAGATATGAAATACTGTCTTTCTAGGATGTCATTCACCCGTTTCACGGTAAGGCCAAATATATGCATTTTATTTGGCGTGGTTCTCAAAACTGATATTTTGGTTTTTTCAAAATTTGCTTAAACAAAATTAGGAAAAATGCTGAAAAAACCTCAGAATCTTATAAAATATATGTTAACATATAATAAAAAAAAATTTTGGGGGATATCCCTCGGATAGTTTGGCGGGGGCATCGATTTAAACTCAGCGGATTTCGAGGAAAATGCCTTTTTTGCCCACAATTTATTCAATATGGAAAAGATTTGGTAAATATTTTAAAATTTGACAAAGTCAGTGCCATAAATTATTAAAACTATGTTAGACATTAACCCTAAACGTTTTAGGAAAATATAATAATATTAACCCGGGTTTTATTCGGGTCAAAGATCAAATTTAGGGATATTTGGATTTTTTTTGGAAAAAGGCATCTAAATATGATATGTTTATTGCGATTTTTTTACAAAACTTGGTATAATTATTGTACGAGCTCAGAAAAATAATTATTTATTTTTTTTTTAAATTAACCCATAAATGAACATGGGGTCAAAATGGCCCAGCACATTAAAATTTCTTTATATAGATTTTTATATTTTCTTTCGATTTTTATAAAACTTGTTATGATTATGTGCGAGGTCAGAAAACTAATTATTTGATTTTTTTTAATTAACCCATAAATGAACATGGGGCAAAATGGCCCATCACATTAAAAATTCTTAATATATTTTTTTTTGATTTCTATAAAACTTTGTATAACCATTGTGCTGGGTCACATAATTTTTTTTAATTAACCTATAAATGAACAACGAGTTAAAATGACCCAGCATGTAAAAAAATCCTTGCATTAATTTTTTCGACTTTTCATTTATGGGTTAATTAAAAAAGTCAAATAATTATTTTTCTGACCTTGCACATTAATTATAACAAGTTTATTAGAAATCGAAAAAAATAAAAATCTATTTTATGAAATTTTAAAGTGCTGGGCCATTTTGACCCCATGTTCATTTATGGGTTAAATTAAAAAGAAATCAAATACATTTTTTTCTGGACTCGTACAATAATTTTACCAAGTTTTATAAAAAATCGCAATAAATATTTCATATTTAGGTGCCTTTTTCTAAAAAAACTCTAAATATTCCAAAATTTGACCTTTGACCCGAATAAAATCCGGGTTAATATTGGTCGATTTTCCTAAAACGTTTAGGGTTAAAGTCTAATATTGTTTTTAATAATTTATGGCCCTTACTTTGTGAAATTTTAAAATATTTACCAAATTTTTCTATATTGAGTAAATTGTGGGCAAAAAAGACATTTTCCTCGAAATCCGATGAGTTTAAATCGATGCCCCCGCCAAACTATCCGAGGGATATCCCCCAAAAAAATTTTTATTTTATATGCTAACATATATTTTATAAGATTCTGTGGTTTTTTCAGCATTTTCTTAATTTTGTTTAAGAAAATTTTTAAAAAATCAAAATATCAGTTTTGAGAACCACGCCAAATATAATGCATATTTTCGACCTTACCATGAAACGGGTTAATGACATCCTAGAAAGACAGTATTTCATATCTGAGTATTTATGATAGAATATAATATAAATATCGTTTTCCATTGGTTTATTTCAATAAAAATAGAAAAATGGGGCTGATTTTCTTGTTGTAGGGGTCATTTTGTAAAAATTGGGTCATTTTGACCCCGAAAGGCTTACAAGGGTTAATTTTTGAAAACCAACAAATTTTTAATATACCTTCTTATACTTAAAACCACTCGTGTACCACCTTTTAACAATATATTCAAAAAACAACACCATTTATTCAATGTTTTTCATCAAAATATGGCTATTTTCGTGTGTTTGACCTTTGACCTCAATGCGCCTCGTGTTAGCGTTGTCCGATTTGGCTGAAATTTTTAGCATAGCATTTTTTGGCCAAATGTAAAAAAACTTAGGGGTTCACTTCTTGAAATTCGAAGTTTTCCAAAATAGCTGCCACCCTAATGGGCATACATGAACACGTCTGACCATTAGCGTGGTACGACTTATAATTTTTTTCGAATGTCATCGATGGCCGGGCGAATTATAGTTTGTTTTGGACTAAAAACTCTATATTTAAAGTTATAACCAAATCGGACAAAATTAACCCTTGCCTCTGGCGGGTTAAAGTTTTGCCCCAATATAGAGTTTTAAGACAAAAACAAACCATAATTTGTCCAGCAATCGACGAAATTCAAAAAAAGGAATTTTTTGTGGTACGGTAAACGGTAAAAGTGAATTTTTTGCTGTTTTTTTTAACATTTAAGTACACAAAAGGATGACACAGAAAGGAATAATATTTTTTTGTAGATAAGTATGTATCCTTTTTCGATTTAAATTTTTTTTTTGTTTAATTATTATTTTACTTGATTAGCTTTTTAACGACTAAAAATCTAATTTTAGTGGGATTAATCCTTCCTCTTCAAAATTGACTTAAAAAAAAATTCGTCCATTGGGGTCCTACTATAAATTTTTATTTTTTCATTTGAAAGGATTTTAACTGAGATGTTGTTTTTAATGATACAAATCCACAAACAGATATTACTTATTCCTATCGGTGACATCTTTATCATGTTCTGTAATGTATCAAAAAATAGAAAAAAAATGTTTTTTTACCCTTTTTCAAATGTATTATCACAAAAAAGGACTTTTGTAGTTTGTCTGGCAATTTCTTTTGCTTGGGTCTAAAAACTCAATGTTTAAATTTTAAGCCAAATAAGTTAATTTTAACCCGTGGCCTGTGGGGTTAAAGTTTTTTGTACAAACCAAAAAAAATATTTTTTATACCCTCCACTCTAGTGATAGAGGGTATATATAAGTTTGTCATTCCGTTTGTAACACCTCGAAATATTGGTCTAGGACCCCATAAAGTATATATATTCATGATCCTCGATCGATTTTAAGACGATCTAGCGATGTCCGTCCGTCCGTCCGTCCGTCCGTCCGTCCGTCTGTCCGTCTGTCTGTCTGTCTGTCTGTCTGTCTGTCTGTTGAAAACACGCTAACTTTTGAAAGACTTAACGGAGATTCCTGAAGCTTGGCATATATGTTGGGCATTTACCTGGTCAGGTTGGTATTGCAATCCAGCGAAATCGGTCCAGTGGTTCAAAAGTTATTAGCAAAAGACTGAATTTCGGCAAGGGTTTTTCGTGAATTTTTGAGATAAAAAGCACTATAACTTTTGAAAATCAATTCTGAGGCTGGTGAAGCTTGGCATATATATTTTGCGTTCCTCCAGCCTTGTTCGTATTAAATTTCAGCCAAATCGGTTCAGTGGTTCAAAAGTTATTAGCAAAACCGTGAATTTCAGATTAGCTTCACCTAAAATTTACGTGTTGAAAACCCGTTAAACCTGTTTTAAAAACATTGGTAAGTCACAAAAATATTTTACAACGTATTTTTGTCACTCAAAAATATTTTTATACCTAAACAAAAAAAAATACACTCGAAAAAAACTTTACACTCAAAAAAAATTTTACACTCAAAAAAAAAAATTAGTAAATTATTTTTTTTTTTCAAAAATTACTAAAAAAAAAATTTTTTAAACAAAATAAAATATTTCTAATCAAAACTGTTATTTTTTTCACGTTAGAAAATTTATTATCACTTAAAATGGGCATTGTGGAGGGTATTCATAGATTCGGCCAAGTCGAATTTAACTTTTCTACTTGTTAAAATTAAAAATTTATTTAAGAATCTAATTTTTTTTTAGAAACAAATTTCTATAAAATCTGTCTCAGAATATCACTTCTATTAGAAAATAATATTTTTTTAAAAGAAATGGTGGATCGGTTTTAGATTATGTTTGTTAGATTAAGTTTTTTAAATGATTTTTTGAAAAAAATTTGATGAAAATTAAAAAAAAGTGCAATTTATATGAAAATATGCAAAAATATGCATTTATACCATAATATGCAAAAATATGCAACTACAAATCGATGCCATTTTATTGCAAATTTATTGATCCGGATAGATATTTAATTTATATTATGTTTAGAGTGCGGAGTAAAAATATGCATTTTCATGAAAGTACTTGCCCTGGTCATAAACAATGTGCAACAAATTCGGTGTATCTTGAATGGGAACAAAAAAAAAAAAAAAAAAAATTTAAGTGTTTTTTTTTTTTATTTATTTTTATGAAATAATAAAAATTAGTAATTTATTCGACCTTTTAATTGTGCAATTGTGCAAAATGTCATCAATGACATGTCAGCAGTTGGTCAGCGGTTGTTTAAACGAATGGTTAGTGGCCACCTACACTGGTGGACACTGCTGACCAACTGCTGACATGTCATTGATGACATTTTGAAAAATTGTATGAAGATGTCAGCGATTTCATAAAGGGAAAGTCAGCAGTATGTCAGGTGTGCTTTTATTTTGCCAACTGGGAGAGTTTATTCTGATTCGAGGCCTTTTCATGTTCCCCATTATGAATTAACATAACAAGTACTTTTGATAACTCTACTTTCTTTATTAGGATATTCTCTCATTAAATACTCATCGAGTTTCTTGCTTTCAAAAAATTTTGGCAATTTTCAGGAATGAATTGACGATCGTTTCGGGGGGGGTTCCAATTCCCCCATCATCAGAATTCTTTAGAAAATTAGGTAATACTGTTAGCGTGTAAACATCAAATATTCATACTCTGAATTATCTCAACTTAATGAGAAAGCAAATATGATTTTTGAAGTTTCTCCAGTATTACACCAAATATAATTTAAAAAACAAGCATTGACGAAACGATCGTCAATTCATTCCTGATCAGTGATCGATTCTAAGATATTCTAGCGATGTGCGTCCGTCCGTTCGTCTGTCCGTCCGTCAGTCTGTCCGTCCGTCTGTCCGTCCGTCCGTCTGTCCGTCCGTCTGTCCGTCTGTCCGTCTGTCCGTCTGTCCGTCTGTCCGTCTGTCCGTCTGTCCGTCTGTCCGTCTGTCCGTCTGTCCGTCTGTCCGTCCGTCCGTCCGTCTATCTGTCCGTAAGTCTGTCTGTAGTTAACACGATGCAGTCCTAAATAAAAGAGCTAGAATCCCAACATTTGGCACGAATATGTCTTATGTTCCTAGGCAGGTTAAGTTTGTAAAGGAGCAAAATCGGACCAGGGGAAAAAAGTTCCCCCTTGAAGAACTAAACCAACCTCTGAAAAATACCATATTTTTACATGATTTTTTGTGTTTTTGTTTAACAAATGCAACATTTTTATGCTACAAGAAGTTCAAAGTCCTGCATTTGGACGCGCAGAATTAGAAAATGTCGTTTTTTCGGTCCGCCCCCCTCTTTTATGGGCGTGGAATATTTGTTATTTTTAAATAATAGCCATGTTTTTTGCAGACCGGATTAAGATTAGGATTATCTTTATTTAGTTAAAAGATGGGTCAAATCAAGTCCAGAATTTTTTTTCGTAATTTTTTTCTGAAATTACATACAATTATTTATTTATTTATTTGTTTATTAGTCTATGGAACATAAATTCCTTATAGACTATGATAAAATATACAAAAGTTGTATAATACAAAGTTTAAAAGATAATTTATAAAAATTTAAATTGACGCACATGAACTTCAGCAGGCCACAAAGACGGTTTAAACAACTCCTTGTAGAATTCAGCTGTGGTACCAAGTTTGAAGGAAAACCTATTTAGCGTTTTCAAATCAGTGTTGGTTTTGATAAGCTTGTAACACTTTAAATTTGATTTATCAATACTGAAATACTTCACAACATACGCTATTATCTGATCAGCCGTTACATTTGGTTTGAATGATGACAGGTGAACCCATTTAATATTAGCGATAACTTCTAAATCATTATTATCGTTGTCTCCAACAATAACATTCTTACGTTTTTTCTTATAAACTTTACTCCATCCCAAATTGTTAACTGGGATATCCGATTTAGCAGTAGCAGCATCCGATGTTTGAGATAAACAAAGACTCTCTCTTCTTACACGAGAACATGCAGAACTTTCTTTAGCATTACGAGCATCAACAACATCATTACGATTATAATGATCATCAATATGAAAGTTATTTTTCATATGATTTTTCATATGATCAATCGGTTCAGTAACAACTGCAGCACTATTTGCATTATTATTTAAGGCAGGAACAACAACAGCGTTTGTTTTAACGAGATGACCATCAAAGTGATTACTTGCAGAAATTGACGAAAAAGAACCAGACGAAGGTGAACGACCTCTTGTTTGTTGTAAATCATTTTTAGAGTTTATGACTTCTGTTTCGGCAAGTGATTTATTATTTTTTGTTAAAACACTCTCACTTGCATTGTTGGTTTTTTGATATATGCATACAATAGAGCCTTTAACTCTTTTACTTCTTCTGATAAAATTGATAATTTTGAATTAAGATCATTAGAAACATCTGCACATTTATTACAATTAAAAGCAAAAATTATATTATGTTTAACAATATCAAAAACATCATCATCTAAGCCAGAACACGATTTATGAAAAAATCCATCGCAACTTTTGCACTTTATGAAAACACAACCGACTACTTTGTAGCAAGTAACACAAAATGTGTTAGACTGCATTAGAAAAAAAAGACAACCTGTTCAAACGACAGTCACTACTGAACTGTTTAGAGGGTATTTATACACAGCCTTTTTTTGCTTGCAATAAAGTCTTGCAACTTTTTTTTGTAGGCAAACGGGGGTGAAAAGAAAAGGGGTAGAAAAAAAATCACGAATTCTGTTTTCCTTCTTCTATGCTTCTCACCCCCGTTTGCCTATAAAAAAAAGTTGCAAGTCTTTATTGCAAGCAAAAAAAGGCTGTGTATAAATACCGTCTTAGTAAATATAAACAGAAAAACAAATTAAGCTTTGTCCAAAATGTAAAGAATGAAAAATAAATTTAGTTAAATCCTAGGATTAACTCAGATTTATTTATTCCATTTTACATTTTGGACAACGCTTAATTTTTGTTCCTGTTTATATTAACTAATTGGTTGTAGATTCAGAAAAAAATATTAAAATAATTTCTGGACTTGATTTGGTCCATTTTTTTTAACTAAATAGAGTTAATCCTAATCTTAATCCGGTCTGGAAAAAACAAGCCTAATGATAAACTTGTATTTCTTTAGTGCAAAAAGCATAAGAATGAATTTTTGAAACACATATTCGAGAAGAAATGTGCCCCGCCCCCAATTAACACTACCCCCCCCCCCCCACCCAAAAAAAGAAAACGCCCCTGCATTTTTTTTATATATTTGCATGTTGGAGGGTATAAAAGATTCGGCACAGCCGAATTTAACACTCTTACTTGTTTTAGTGCCAAGTTTACCCTGTGCCGCTTGCATATCTTAAACTTGTCCGATTTTTCTAAAAACTTAAATATAGAGTTTTAAGAACAAAACAAACCAATACTTGCCCGACAACCGACGAAATTCGTCAAGTAATTTTTTATGATAATACATTAAATGTGAAAAAAGGGTAAAAAAAAAGATGGGCACATGAGCAGATTAGAGCGTGATTCACGCGTGATCACGCGTGAGTGTGACTGATTTCAATTTTACTCACGTGATTGTGAGTGGAGAAAAAAATTGCGTGAGTGAGTGTGCGTGAGTAAGATTTTTGCGTGAGTCGATTTTTTTGCGTGAGTCGATTTATTTTGCGTGAGTTTGCGTGATTTATTTTCTCTTCTTATTTCCTTTTGTACCAAAAAAAGCAGCAAGAAATTGTAAAATATGGCTTAATTTAATATTTCGTCCCGAAAAAAGCAAAAAAAAATTTAAATTTCGCTGAACTTTACATTTTGCTCAAAATTTTGAAAGATTTTTTAAATTTTAGTTCTTGATTTTTTTTTTTACAAATAAGTGTTTCGTGAGTGCGAGTCAACCTTAGTGTGAGTGAAGCTTGCGTGAGTGCACGTGAGTGTGATTTGTATTAAATTTACTCACGTGATTGTGAGTGAGTGTGAATAGAAAAAATATGATCGTGAGTGAGTGTGCGTGATTCAAAAATTCTTGTCGTAAGTGTGAGGGAGTGTCAGTCAAAAATTACTCTCGCGCCCGTCTCTAGTCCAAATATATATATAAGCGAAAAGAAAATAGTCAAAAAAAAATTGCACTTTCTTCGAAAAAATTAAGGTTTTTCTATATTGAGCTCCTGATGGTAATTTTTTTTTATAGCAGCGTATGAGTTTATATTCTGTGGTCAAAACTATAAAAACAACATTTGCATATAAAATTATCTTTTAAAAAATGCTTTAAAATATATGACTAATAAAATAAAAACAAAATTTACATAAGAGTTTTTTTTAACAAAACAAAAAATATATGATAATAAAATAAAAGTTACAAATTTAATATCCTATACTTTTTTATGTAAAAGAAATATTGTTTCTTTCTGTATTAGAAATTATGTATTTAAAAATTTAATCCTTAAATATTTTAAAACTCATTAATTTGGTGTTAAGTTTTTGGTATGAAATTTTTTATAAAATCTTTATAAAAAATAGATAGAGCAAAATGGACGAAATCTGGGGATCACTATTAAAAATTTTAAAAAATGTTTTCCATAAAACTAGGGATCACTATCAAAAATAAAAATAAAAATATTTTTGTATGCAATTTTTTATAAAATCTTTATTTGCCATTATTTCCTTAAATATAAGAGATAGAGCAAAATAGACAAAATCTGGGTATCACTATCAAAAATCTCAAAAAATCTATTTTTGTATGAAATTTTTTATAAAATCTATATTTGCCATTATTTCCTTAAACAAAATTTAAAAAAAATCAATTTTTGAATGAAATTTTTTATCAAATCTTTATTTTCCAATATTTTCTTAAATATAAGAGAAAGAGTAAAATATTAAAAAAAAACATTTTTGTATGAAATTTTTTTATTATTTCCTAAAATATAAGAGATAGAGGAAAATAAACGTAATCTGGGTATCACTATCAAAAATTTAAAAAAAATCAATTTTTGTATGAAATTTTTTATTAAATCTTTATTTGCCTTTATTTCCTTATATATAAGAGATAGCGCAAAATAGACAAAATCTTGGGATAACTATCAAAAATTTCTAAAAATCTATTTTTGTATGAAAATTTGTATAAAATCTTTATATGCCATCATTTCTTTAAGTAAAAGAGATAGAGCTAAAAAGACGAAATCTGGGGATCATTTTCAAAAATTTTAAAAAATCTTTTGTATGAAATTTTTTATAAAATCTTTATTTTGCATTACTTCCTTAAATATAAGAGATAAAGCAAAATAGACCAAATTGTTTATAAAGTCTTTATTTGGGGATCACAAAAATTTCAGAAAATTAATTTTTGTATGAAATTTTGCATAAAATCTTTATTTGCCATTATTTGCCATTATTTCCTTATTATTAATCACTAGCTGGCCCGGTCCGCGTTGCTGGCCCAAGGATAAGATCAGTGTTATATTTCGTCTCGCTTCAAATATAGCTTCAGATAATCATCTTCAAATTATTTTTTAGAAACTAAAAAAGTATTACCATATCTTCGACTTCGCGAATAACACAAAAATAAATTACGCATATCCTTTGTTTTCACCGTGAGCTATTGTCTTGAGTTCAAACAAACCTATATAGTTTTCCCGATTTTTAATTTTTCCGGGACACTTTTCTCATTTATATTTCCTTAAAAACCTAATTAGAACTATAATTATCATAAAAAAATCGGTCCGGTCATTAGTAGACGACATATTTTGACAAAAGTGGGCGTTAAAATTTGGGTGGTAAGTTAAACTTGTACATATGTATGTTAACAATCCCAAAAGATTTAAAATCATTTGTACCAAGTTTTATCGGAATCTATAAAGAATTATTTTTTTTTATTAGATCGAATGGGAGTAAAAATAAGTTTTAGATATAGCGAAAAAAAGTGCGCGAGGACAATGTTTCTTTCTGAAGAATTATATGGACAATTACGAACATTTAAAACCAAAAAATAAGCCAAATCGGTCCAGGCGTTCTCAAGTGTTGCAAATTTTAAGGATATTGAAAAAAGTGGGCTTTAAAGTGGGGGAGGACAATCTTTTTTTTTTTCGTAAATTCCTTAATGGGCCTATAATGATCATTGAGAAAAAAATTTCCCAAATCAGGCCAGTCGATGTATTGAAAAAAGTGGGAGTGGACAATTTTTATTTTCGTAAAAACCTTAGTTGTACTATCGCGAACGTCAACAAATTCTGCTAATAGCCAAATCGGCCTGCAGTTCTACTATTTGAGATGTATAGAAATAAAAGTTTGCGTGAAAATTTTGTATTTCCGTTTAAACCTAAATTAGACTATGACGAACACTAAAAAAAAAAGTTTAGTCAAATCGAAGTTTAGAAAGAAGGCGTAAAAGTGGGCATGATTAACTTGTTTTCTGAAAAACCTAAGACGAACATTTAAAAAAAACATTATCCAACTCGGTCAGTTCTCAAGTGATGCGATTACCAACGAACTACATTTGATTTTTATTGATATTTTATTGTTCGATATTTTATTTGTCTATAGAGCAAATTTTATGTATATCGAAAAAAGAATGGGTTTCACTTTTCTTACCGTAAAAACCTTATTTGAATTTAACCAACTCGGTCCATCCATTCAAAAGTGGGCGTAGAAATGGAAAATTGTTCTTTCAGAAAAACCTTAGTTGGACTATGACGAACATTAAAAACAAAATTAGACAAATTGATCCAGACATTCCATGATTTAAAATATATATATCGGGAAAAGTGAACGTAAAAGTAGACGTGGACAATTTGTTTTCCCTAAAAATGTTCTGCGGACTATAACCAAATCGGTATTGCCGTTACAGTTCTTTCGATACATAGAAAAAAGTGGGCGTAGAAAATTTTACTATCCATAAAAACCTTAGTTGAATTATGACGAAAATTTTCAGCAAAAATTTACCAAATTAGGCGTAGTAAATTTCTTTTTTCGTTAAAACCAAAGTTGGAATATAATGAAAATTCATTTAAAAAACTTAAGTCAGATTTTAGATAAATTGAAAAAAGTGGGCGTAAAAGTGGGAGTGGTCAATTTTTCTTTCAGTAAAAACTTAAATTGATTTCTACGAACATTTTAATAAAAAAATACCCACTTCGGTGCAGCCATTTTCCGATTTTAGATAAATCAAGAAAAGTGGGCGTAAAAGTGGGCGTGGTCAATTTTTATTTACGTAAAAACCTAAGTTGGACTATGACGAACATTTCAAAAAAAAAATTGTCCAAATCGGTCCAGCCGTTCTCAACTGATGCCGTTACCAACGAACGACAATTGATTTTTATTTATATAGATTATTAATCCTTATTTGCTATTATTTCCTTAAATAAAAGAGATAGAGCAAAATAGACAAAATCTGGGATTATTTTAGAAAACTTAAAAAAAATACATGTTTTTATGAAATTGTTTATAAAATCATTATTTGCCATTATTTTCTTAAATAAAAGAGATAGTGCTAAATAGACGAAATCTGGGAATCACTTTTAAGAATTTCAAAAAATCTATTTTTGTATGAAATTTTTTAAAAAATCTTTATTTACCATTATTTCATAAAATAAAAGAGTAAAATAGACTAAAGCTGGGGAGCACTAACAAAAATTTTAAAAAATCAATACCATAAACATAAGAGCTAGACATAAATAGACGAAATCTGAAGATCACTATCAAAATCTAAAAAATCTGTTTTTGTATAAAATTTATAATTTTTTTTTTATTTCCTTAAAAACAGATAAATAAATTTATTATAAAATCTATATTTGCCATTGTTTTCTAAAATATAAGAGATAAAGCCAAATAGACGAAATCTGGAAATCACTATCAAAAAGTCAATTTTTATTTTTCATAATTTTTTTAAATATAAGAGATGGAGTAAAATACACCAAATCTGGGGATCACTATTAAAAATTTCCAAAAAATCCATTTTTGTATGAAAATTTTTATTAAATCTTTATTTGCCATTATTTCCTTAAATATCAGAAATAGAGAAAAATAGGCAAAATCTAGGAATCACTATTAAACATTTTTAAAAAATCTATTTTTGTGTGAAAATTTTTATTTAATCTTTATTTGCCATTATTTCCCTAAATACAGATAGAGAAATGTTTTATAAAATCTTTATTTGCCATTATTTCCTTAAGTATAAGAGATAGGGCCAAATAGGCGAAATTTGGAGATCACTTCCAAAATTCCCAAAAAAAACAATTTTTATATGAAATTTTTTATAAAATCCTTACTATCATTATCAAAAAAGATAGAGCAAAATACGCGAAATCTGGGATCACTATCAAAAATTTTAACAAATAAATTTTCGTATGAAATTTTTAATAAAATCTTTATTTGCCATTATTTCCTTAAATAAAAGAAATAGAGCTAAATATACGAAATATGAGGATCACCATCAAAAATAAAAAAAAAAAACAATATTTAAAAAAAAATGTTTTTGATATTATTTCCTTAAATATAAGAGATAGAGCAAAACAGCCTTCATCTGGGGATTACAATCAAAAATTTAAAAAAAACAATTTTTGTATGGAATTTTTTACATAATATATCTATATTTGCCATTATTTTCTTAAATGTAAGATATAGAACAAAACAGACGAAATCTTAGGATCACTATCAAAAATTTCAAAAAATCAATTTTTGTATGCAATTTTTTATAAAATCTTTATTTGCCATTATTTCCTTAAATAAAATAGGTAGAGCAAAATAGACAAAATCTGGGGATCACTATCAAAAATTTCAAAAAATTAATTTTTGTATGAAATTTTTTATAAAATTTTTATTTGCCATTATTTCCTTAAATATAAGAGATAGTGCATAATAGACGAAATCTAGGAATCATTATCAAAAATTTCAAAAAATCAATTTCTGTATAAAATTTTTTACAAAATCCTTATTTGTCATTATTACTTTAAATAAAAGAGATAGAGCAAAATAGACAAAATCTGGGGATATTTTAAAAAATTTTAAAAAATCAATCTTTATTTTCGATTAATTCTTTAAATATAAGAGAAAGAACATAATAGACGAAATCTTAAGATCACTATCAAAAACTTAAAAAAAATATTTTTGTATGAAATTTTTTTAAAATCTTTATTTTCCATTATTACCTTAAATATAAGAGATAAAGCAAAATAGACGAAATCTGGGATCACTTTAAAAAAATCAATTTTTGTATGACATTTTTTATATAATCTTAGTTTTCTATTATTTCCTCAATATTAGAGATAAAGCAAAATAGACGAAATCTTAATAAAATCTTTATTTGCCATTAAATATATAAGATAGAGCAGAATAGACAATATCTGGGTATCACTATCAAAAATTTCAAGAAATCAATTTTTGTATGAAATTTTTTATAAAATCTATATTTGCCATTAAATATAAAAGATAGGGTATAAGACGAAATTTGGGGATCACTTTCAAAAATTTCAAAAAATCAATTTTTGTATGAAATTTTTTACAAAATCCTTATTTGCAATTATTACCTTAAATAAAAGAGATAGAGCAAAATAGACAAAATCTGGGGATCACTATCAAAAATTTCAAAAAATCAATTTTTGTATAAATATTTTTATAAAATCTTTATTTGCCATTATTTCCTTTAATAAAAGGGATAGAGCAAAATGTACAAAATTCTGTTTTAACTTTTAAAGAAATACAAATTATTTCTTTCTCAAAACAGAATTTTAAAAGTCGAAAAATTAATAATTTTTATTAATTTAAAAATTAAAACAAAATTTTAAACAAAAGGATAGCACTCCTCACCAACTATTCATATTTTGAATAAGATGGAATACAACAAAAGCACTAAACATCTAACTCGCGTAAGAGTATATTAGGGCGGGTATTTTTCATACATCCGGTACTGAATTTCATCGAAATTGGTCCAGTTTCGAGTAATAATCGTTTGATTTGTCCGTATTCGTGTCGAGTCGTAATTTTTCGCGACATCCATCAAATACATCAACAAGTATGCGACCAATCGAAATTTAAATTAAACACTTTGTGATTCATTGTTATTTTAAATGTAAATCCAATCCCCCAAATGAAATTTCTAAATCCGCGTCTGCTTTTAGTCGCTAGAATAGACGGTGTAAAACCATTATTTGTTTTTAACAATATGATTTCAGTTTATAACCTTTTCAAGTGCTTTTGCAGGGTGCATCACACACGCAAATGTTTTAGCTAAATACACACTTAAAAATAACTTGGCAATATTCAAAAAATATGATGTCTTTAAAATGCATAACCAATTTGTTTGGTTGCTGTTTTTAATGAACTATCCCAGTACACTCACAAACATCAAAAAACAATTTCTTTAAAGTTTACATTGCTGGACATAGCAGTACTCTAGGGATATAATGAAAGATTTGTATGGGGAACGATGTTTAAAGAATGTGTAGAAACTGGTTTATCTTGACATGATATTCATCACAAAGTCGCAAATATTTACCAATGGAGAAGAAAAAAGAACTTGATATACTAGGGTTATGACTTTCTGATTTTTTTTTTTTTTTGCGAATATCAAATTTTAGTTGCCTAGTCAAACAGACCATTAGAAAAAGTCCCGCACCAAGCGAGATAAAATTTGGTCTATGTTTTTTTAATTAAACTAATAACATATAAGGTTCAAACGATGCGTATTGAAAGCTATTTACGGTAAGAATGACGAGTGCTTTTTGTAGGGACTCTTAGATTTCTTCATGATTAAAATTTGACAGTTTAACCCTCAACTGGATGTCGTTAACTTTTTGTAGCGGCAACTTTGGTAGCATATAGCCCCGAAATAAAAAGTCCAGGGGTCTTAATTTTTGTTCGTAAGTGTTCTCAAGATCTTTTTTTATATAACTCATTCACTAGAAGGTTTAAAATAATCTTATTTTTTAAAAAAATATCTGTGAGTTTTTAGAAATTGCGGGACGAAGAGATAGTGGAAGATTCATTCCATTATCTTTGTCAGTGCCCTGCACTATCTCGCACTCGATTTAATTGTTTTGGCTTTTATTTCTTTCAGGAACTGGAGGAACTTAGAGATGTCAACCCATGGAAGATGCTTAAATATATTAGGCTAAGTAAACTCGATGAGACATATGTGGAGACATAAATCATCATTTACCAGGAAGGCAGTAGTGAATTATGATTAATATGTAAAGCAGCCAACAACAAAAACCAACCCCCCCCCCCCCCTTTCGAGGTATCACTTTGGATCAGGAACTGGTATTGTGGACATTACGTCAACCTCTTAACCTAACCTAACCGAACCTAGAAATTGCGTTTGAGGCGAAAGGTTTTTCAAGTTTTTTTTTGCCAAAATGACCAACAAAAACAATTTCAATATAAATTTTGTATTGCTTATCACTTGGTGATTGCTAAAAATTTTGTTAAAAATGTGCCATAACCCTAATAATATAGTACATAAAAACATGCATAAAGAAGCATTCCAAAGTAATAAATAAAACAAAAATCTAAAAAAAAGTCTTACATTTATATATAGCATATTTACTTTGCGAATTGAGTGCAGTATGTCCACTTCTTTAGATATCTCTAGGTGCACTTTGTTACTCTTGAGGATAAAACTTCTTATAATAAAAATATATGCATTTTCTTATTTTCAAAAAAACTATTACAACAGTAGCAGTAGCAGCAGAAGCATCAGCACTATAAAATATGTTAATACTTTACAAAGCCAACACAAGTAATAGATTATGTTCTAATAGATGTGATCATAATATTAGCAGTTAATGTTTCCTAGCAAATATTTACTAGAATAATTTACAGGAAAAAATTTCCAGAATTTTTAGCTGAAAAAATTTAAAAAATTATTTTTAGGAATAATATTTTTATAGTCTGAATTTAAAAACTATTTTTTCTAAGTTTTTGAAAAATTTTCTTAAAATTTTCACTTGAAAAAGTATTTGAAAATTTCTATTGCAAAAAATATTTCAGAGAAAAGTAATTTTGTTAAAGAAATTTGAGTTTAATCATGTATAGTTTGCTATACTCATAATCAATTCTAAATTTGCATACATGTATAAATATGAAATACGAGCATTAGAATATCCCTTAATAAACCGTCCAAAAAATTTAAAATTTTTGCTGTACACATGAACCGGAACAAAAAATGTTAAAGGGAACCGAAAATAGAATACCCGTGTCTCCCAGTTTTTCTTAATTAATTCACGTTTTTGCGGAAAATGCAAAAGAAGCTTGCACTTTAGAAAAAGGACACTCTAGTCAGAAAGTAAAGATAAAAATGGCATTTCCGTGTTTTAGGTGATTCTTTATTGGTATATTTTATTATACACGGAATGACAATGTATGCATGCACCCATGCTTCAATCAAACAGACAAGAAAAAGAGTAAGAAAATTCGATACTGTCTGTAATAAGGGCCACCCTACCGTGCTCTTACTCATATACACTTGAGTATACATATTCATTTATCTAAATTTTCTTAATGTCTATAAGCCACTTGCAACGACAAAGAAATACATACGAAACCACATTGAAACAAAAAAAAAAACAGATAATAAATGAAAATAGAACAAACAAGGAAAAAAGTAAATATGCATAAGAACAGAAAAGATAAAAGATCCTCGAACACTACAGTGGGGATTTGTGGTATCCTTTAACAACGGATTCATAACACCGTCCGACAAAAATAAAAAAAGTTGTTAAACACAAACTGGATAAAACTAGAGACTAAATGTAGTAAAACTGCATTTACAATTTTTCTTTTCGTGATTCTGTTTTATTTTTACATATCATGAAAAATTAAGGTAAGTTACGTCCTTTAAAAAATGTATCCTTTAATATCATTCAAAATTTTCAAAAAAAATATTTTAATAAAGTTTTCAAATGAAGTTATTTACATCCCTTGATCCTGATTTGGCAAAGTTAAAAAAATGGAAAAATTAGGAGAGATGCTCCTCTTTAATTTTACATCACCAGTGTCATAAATATTTTACAAAATGTATCCTTTAAAACTTTGAAATGTATCCTTTAAAACTTTGAAATCCTTTTAAAAGGAAACAGGACCACCAAATGACAAACTGTAAATGCAGTTTTTCTCCATTTAATCTCTACTTTCAGACATATGAGGCATTCCACACCAAATGTCCAGCGAAAAAAAACATGTGTACCGTAAACTTCTGAATAGGTGGTATGGATAGCCCTATATGGAACTTAGAAAATTGCGTTTTTGGTTTTTCAATTTTTCAAAAACTAGGCTTAGGAGGCGTGGTCAAATATTGGAAAAATGGTCAAATTTGTGGCGAGTTGCCTTGATTAAATATTTATCACATTAAAACGGAATGCACCACAATCTCAAAAATTTACAGTCTTATATAGTTTTGTATGGGCTATCGATTAAAATTTTTTTTTTTGGAAAATTTTCAGAACCCGTTCTGAAATTTTCCATTTTTTAAAAAAGTCAATTTATCAAAAATCTGGCCACTTTTTTTTTTCTTTTTTATTTATTTTTTTAAAAGTTTATATGTTTGTCTATCCACACAAAAAAAATCAGAAACGCGTTCATCTTTTTTTTCGAGAAAATCGCATTTGAACTTCAAATTTCATAACAATTTAGTAATTTGCTTGTATTTTCTTGTGTCAACAGAGCGTATGACGAATATTTATGCAATTAATATTACTCATTCGCAACTTTAAAACAAAGAAATACAAGCAAATAACAAAATTGTTATGAAATTTAAAGTTCAAATGCGATTTTCTCGAAAAAAAAGATGAACGTGTTTCTGATTTTTTTTGTGTGGATGGACAAACATCTAAACTTTTGAAAAAATAAATAAAAAAGAAAAAAAAAAGTGGCCGGATTTTTGATAAATTGACTTTTTTAAAAAATGGAAAATTTCAGAACGGGTTCTGAAAATTTTCCAAAAAAAAAAATTTTAATCTATAGCCCATACAAAACTATATAAGAACGTAAATTTTTGACATTGTGGTGCATTTCGTTTTAATGTGATAAATATTTAATCAAGGCAACTCGCCACAAATTTTACCATTTTTCCAATATTTGACCACGCCTCCTCAGCCCAGTTTTCGAAAATTTTAAAAACCAAAAACGCAATTTTCTTAGTTACATATAGGGCTATCCAAACAACCTATTTAGAAATTTACGAGACACATGTTTTTCTGTAGCGGGACATTTGGTGTGGAATGCCTCATATATCATCCGGTTAATGTTTAATTTTGGCTGTCGGACGGTGTAATCAGGGGCGTATCCAGGATTTTATTTCGGTGGGGGCCCAACATTTTTTTTTTTTTTATTTTTTTTTTTTTTACAAAAAATTTACATAACAGCACATGTTTAAGAATTTTTTTCGATCTTTTCCTTGGACTGAATGTAACACAATCAGATTCTTAATTTTTGTGTAAGTTTAAAACTGTTGCGGGAAAATAATATTTTTTTTTTTAATTTTAAAATTTTTTGAGAGACTTAAGCCTTTTTTTAAAGTTTGAATTATATCAGATGCTGATACACACAGAAAACAAATTTGCTAATTTCCAACTGAATTTCAGTTGCTGCAACAAAATCGGTGGATGCATTTGAATTAAGGTTGAAACAACTAAGTATCGGTAGTTACAACAAAATGTTGTTATTACAACTGTCTTTAAGTTAAAACAACTATAAAATTCGTTAGCCACATCAAAATGTAGTAGCAGCAACCGAATTTTGAGTTGATACAACTGAAAAATTCAGTTTGGAAATTTATTTTTCTCTGTGTACATTTTTACAAAGAAGATTATCAGAATCTGATTTTTTTTTTCAAAGAATTGTCTGAGATTCTATGACAATTTCCAGTTTTTGTTATAGAAAAAGTCAATGACTCTAAATCATATTATCAATGGAAAACGTTTCCGGAAAAAAGTCACTTTAGAAAATGATTCTATAAACATATTCATAAAATACATTTCCAAAAGAAAAGACTCCGATTGCAAGACATTTTCGCAGAATCTGAGATATTTCTAGTCTAGAAAATTTTCTCAGATTCTGAAACATTCTACACAAAAAGTTTTAGATTCTGAGAAAATCTCGCGTTTTTCTATAAAAAAAAAATAATTCAGATTCTGAGACCTTTTTTAAAAGAAAACAGTATAAAAAAGTCTTAGATTCTAAAACCTTTTTCCTAAAGAAAAATCCTCGGATTTTTCAAATAGAAAGTCTCAGATTCTTAGACATTTTCCTATAGAAAAAGTTTCAAATTCTATAGAAAAAGTCTCAGATTCTTGATTTTTCCTATAGAAAATGTCTCAGATTCTCAGACATTTTTTCTACAGAAAATTTCTTAGATTCTGAGACATTTTTCCTATCGAAAAAGTCTCAGATGCTGAAACACTTTTCCTATAGAAAAAGTCTTAAATTCTTAGAAATTTTCCTATAGAACAAGTCTCAGATTCTAATACATTTTGCCTATAGGAAATTGTCAGATTCTGAAACATTTTTCATATAGAAAAAGCCTCAGATTCAAATATTTTTCCCATAGAAAAATACTCAGATTCTGATATTTTTATTTTTACAATAGAAAATGTCTCAGATTTTGAGCATTTTGAGTCACAGCTTGTGTCTCTGAGACATTTTTACTATACACTAAATCTTAGATTTTCCCGACAAAAAAAGTTTAGATATAGTAACATATAATTTAATATATTTATTTATGGCCATACACAGTACTTTACATAATTATATTTAAATGTATCTTGTATTAAGTTTTACACCCAAAATTTAATATGGTGCCATATAAAAGGATATCGAATCATGTGTTGCTCCACATACAATATATAAAGCTTTATTAAATTAGATATTGCATATAATTTTTGATATGACTCCATGAATGACCTCATACAAGATTAGATAAATAAATATATGATATACAACTCCATGTCTGACCTCATACAAGATAAGATATACATATCCGTGCCGAATCGGGGGAAAAAAGTCCCGAGAAAATTTTTAAAATTTCCAGACAAAAATAATTATTGCGTTTTGGAGTTAAGAATTTCATTAAAAATGATTTAAAAAAAAAAAAATTATCAAAATTTTGAAAAATTTTACAAGTCCTGAAAAAGTTTTGTAGAATTTTCTAAGCCCTGGATAAAAAATATTTTTGGTACATATTTTGCGTTTTGGAGTAAAATTTATTAACAAAGTTTTAAGTAAAATTTTTTTTAAATTTCAATTTTTTTAAATTTTTTTTCTTTTATTTCTAAGTCCCGGACACAATTTGTTTTTTTTGCAATTTTTTTTTGCATTTCCCGAAAAAACTTGGGATAAATTTGAAAATTATGAGATAAAAAAAAATATTTTATGCAAAATTCTACATATTTTATCTTATGATATAAAATTATATACCCAATATTCGGATCAAAAACGATCATATTTAATTTAATATAACAAATTTTGAGCTATTTTGATCCACCAATTTCATCATCTTATTTTATCCAAATACGTGTTAAGCCATATTAAATTATATATGGCTCAATTTTAAATTATATATGGACCTGTATATTTATTTTTAGTCGGGTTGAGAGAATTTTCCATAAGAAAAATTCGTTTATTCTGAGAAATTATTCATTTAGAAAGTTTTCAGATTCTAAAACATTTTTCATATAGAAAAGCTTCAGATTCTAAGCCCTCTGTTCTGTCTTTCACAACTTTTCAATTCACTTGAAAATTTCCGAATCACATGAAATCAAGTTTAGTGTTTTGTTGATCACGTTTTCATTTGAAGTTGAAATCGAATAATTAAAAATTAAAAAATTATAAGGAAGAAAGTGCATTCGATTTACTTTCACCAAATTTTATTTATGTGAAACAAAACGAAAAGAAATTCGGATGTGAAATCTAGAACACCAAAAAAATTCGGAAATTTTTATTTTCACATTTTTAATGTGAATTACTTTCTTTGGAACAGCGGCCTAAGAATTTTTTTTATAGAAAAAATCTTAGATTTTGAGACATTTTTCAGATTCAGAGACATTATTTCTATGAAAGCTTTCAGATTCTGAAACATTTTTCATATAGAAAAGCCTCAGAATCTGAGAATTTTTTATAGAAAGTCTCAGATTGTGAGGCATTTTTTCTAAATATTTTAAGACATTATTCCTATAGAAAAAGTCTTAGATTCTCAGACATTTTTCTTAAAGATTTTTTTTCTTATAGTTTTAGATTCTGAGATATTTTTTTTTTAGAAAAGTGTAAGATTCTGATACATTTTTGTTTAAGAAATAGTGTCGTTCTGAGACATTTATCTACAAGACAAAGTCGCATTTTAAGATTAGACTACATTTTACTTACAATTAGGTCGATTTTTTGTGTACATAGAACTTCAGGTTCTAAGATATTTTTTCATTAAAAAAAAAAGGTTTCAAATTCTAAGAAAAAATTTTCAGATTTTTTTAACAGAAAAATTTTGCGTTTCAAATCATTTTTCTTAAAAAATTTTAGATTCTTAATGTTTTTCGATTTTTTTTGAGAGGTTTTTTAATACTGTATTTGTTATTTGATACCAAATCCAGAAATTTATGAAATCATTTCGGGGGGGGCCCGGGCCCCCCCCCCCCTGTATACGCCACTGGGTGTAATGGAGTAAAAGTTGTAAACATGTATAGTAGGGTGTTTCACTAAAATCGTTTTTTCGGATTTTTGCAACTCTTGAAGCAGAATATGAATTCTTATGACCTAAAAGATGTTTGAGATTTTTTCAGATTTTTTTAAGGTCGGGATCAACTCGCTCAAATCGATTTTATCAAAAAAATTAGGTTATGAAACATAATTATTTTATTTTTTTCTGGTGCTTTTTTTACTAAACGGGATACATTACTTATAATTGTTGCTAGCTTCCTAAAAAAAATATTCGTGGTCAAAATTCAACATGACCCTAAAAGTTAAAATTCAGAATTTGCCGAGTTCAAACGTCAACAAATCGAGAAATAAGCAATGTATGAATCCGTTAGATAGGCACTCAAAACACCTTTCATTTAGAACAATCTGGCAATTGTCGAAAATCGAAAAAAAATAAAAAATTACAAGGAAAGTTTGTAACCTTCAAGGATTTTTCGTGATTGTACTAGAATTTTTGCTATCCTGCTATTTTACGAGAATTTCTAGTAAAAATTAAAAACTTTTTTGTAATTTGACAAGATTTTTACCAATAAAATTGTAAATTTACAACTTTTTTGGCGAAATTAAACTTACAAGAAATTCTCGTAAATTAACTAATTTTTTTTTGTAAAAAATCTTGGAAATTTGTAAAATGACAAGAAAAACTGTAAAATTACAAAAAAAAAAAAAATTAATTTCGATCGGAAATTATTTGTTTAAAAACAGGGAAAACTGTCAAATATTGGAAAAATGGGATTACGAAACTTTTTCTAGTAATTTGACAAGTTTTTTTTTTTGAGTTTTGGTAGTTTTTTCGTAAAATTAAAAAAATAAATTTTAAAGACTTTTCTAGATTGTAATTAATGTTTCCAAGCCGGTTAACAAAAAAACCGATTTTCTGGTTTGGAAACACAAAATGCAATAAAAAAAAACTTTTTTGAAGTTTATTATAACAACTTTACAAAAAAACTACTAATGGATTCCCTTCGATTTTCGATAAAATGGGATCAAAAATGTGTTTGATTTAGTTTTTTTAATATTTCTGCTATAGTGACAAATGTCATTTTGGTTTCAAATTAAAGGTTTTTGGAAGAGCTATCTAACGGACTCAACACTAAGTTCATACATTGCATATTTTTCAAGTTATTGTGGTTGGAACTTAGGAAATTCTCAATTTTTACACTTAAGGTCATCTTAGTGACTTTAAACTTAATATTCAGAAGTAAACAGATAGTGCCTGCAAACTTTTTACTCTTGTCCAAAATATTAAATCATGATAATGCTTTGCTGAAGATTGCTTGCAAAAGTAAAGTTTTTTTTTAAAAAAAAATAATTTTATATTCATTTACCATTCCATGCAAAATGAATTGAAAAATCGGTCGAGGATCCCATTAAGTTTACGTATTATTGATCCATTTCTAAGACACTCTAGCTATATACATCCGTCCATCTGTCTGTGGAAAGCAAGTTGCAAACGAAAAGAGCTGTAAATTTGGTAAATGAGTGTATTACTTAAGGGCAAAAAAGCGTTTGTCACTTGTTTTTTGTACACACACTTAAAATAATACATTAGTAGATTTACTATTTTTTTTTTTTTGCTATAGCTAGTAAGCTAACCTTTAGCAAATTTTAAGTTGATATTAGCATGTTAGCAAAAAAATCTTGTAAACTTAATTTAGCGCATTAGCAATTTTAAACAAAACTTGAACTAATTTTTTTTGCTAAATTTAAAATTGAGTTGACTAAATTTTTACAAGCTGTTTTGCTAATATTAGCAAAAATAAATAGTATTTTTTTTTTAACTTTAAATGGCGCTATCTTGAAAACTAAGCAAGATAAAGCAAAACGGAGGCCATTTTTGGTTCTCGAGCTCGCCATGGTATCGCCGGTCCTCTTCACATGTGTGGAACCTAATGGGTCCTAACTTTGGATCCAAAAAAATTTGCATTCCCGAAAATTTTCAAATGTTCATATCTCAGTAAATATTGCCGTCACGATAAAAAGTCAAAAACCATTTTTGTAGCTCTCAACACGTAGAACAAGACCACAAAAAGCTCTTCGAGTAATATTTTTGAAGTTATCGAGTTTTTTAATTCTCAAAACCCCAGTGGTCCCCTAAAATCACGTATCTCAAAAACTAAGCTAGATAGAGCGAAACGGACAAAAATTTTGGATCAAAAACTATGACGATTTTTAAGAAACCCAACTAGGTATAGGCCCATCGGGGTCTGGACCTATCGGGTTAAAACCCAATGGGGTCCCCAAATGTGTATGAACTGAGTCGAAATAAAAGAATTTCAGTTAACTAATTTTTGGCAAAACATTTTTGCTAACTTCACCAAAAAAATTGTGTGTTCAAAATCAGCAAATTTTTTTGTTGGATTACAAGCTTTTTTGCTAACATTACAGGTTTTTTTTTTGGTGTATATTAAATAAATGGAACATTTTTTTGGGAAAAAAATGGAAAACTAAATTATGGAAAAAAAAAATGGAAAACTAAAACTAAATGGAAAACTAAATTATAAAAAAATTTATGAAAAAAAATGAATGAAAAAAAAATTTATAAAAAAACCCAAAAAACTCAATAAAAAAAATATGAAAAAAAGAATTGTTGTAATAAAAAAATTGATAAAAAAAAATTGATGAACAAAAACACAATTTGATAAAAAAATTTGATGAAAAAAAAAATTGATAAAAACAAAAAAAAAAAGATAAAAAAAATTTGATAAAAAAAATACGAAAAAAAGAATTTGATATAATAAAAAAATTGATGAAAAAAAAAATTGATGAACAAAAACCAAATTTGATGAAAAAAAGTTGTTGAAAAAAAACATAATTGTTTGTGTTTTTCTGATTGAAGAAGCAAATTGTGTCTTCTAAAGATTAAATTAAATGTGGATTTACCCTAGACAATGGTTTCTGTAGCCACTTCTACGTCATCAGTAGGCAATTACATTAAATTGATTATTTGATATTTGCTAGAAAAATTCTTTATATGTTTTTTTTATCAACAGACTAGCCTGACATGAGCTTCGAACCTGTGTCGTTAAATCACTCATGTTTTGTAAGCCGAAGCTAACATAATTTGATAAAAAAAAATTGATGAAAAAAAATTGATAAAAAGAAAAAAAAAAATTAGATAAAAAAAATTATAAAAAAAACTATAAAAAAAAAATGGTGAAAAGAAAATTGATAAAACAAAATTTGATCCAAAAAAAAATATAAAACAAAAAAAATTTGATTAAAAAAAATTTGATAAAAAAAAAAATTTGATGAAAAAAAAAAATAATATATAAAATAAATTTAGTGGAAAAAAATTTTGTTGAAAAATAATTATGTAACGTTTTATTCACCAGCCTTATGAAAAACGGTTTTATTCACCATCACGTGAATTATTATCCAAGTTACAAATCGAAGTTAGAAACGTTTTTGGTTTAAAGAAAATGCAAACAGTAATACTTATTTTCTTTTTAACATGATAATGTTTTAGGCTGGTGTCTATTTTTTAAAAAAATTGCAGGACGCTACCTCATTTTGACTATATAAGCTTACAATTAACGAAAAAGAAAATAACAATTACTATTTTCATTTTATTAAACCAAAAATTTTAGTAGCTTGGGTTTGTAACTTGGATAATAATTCACTTCGTAGTGAATAAAGACAGTCGAGACAGCCGAGCTCAGGCTCTAATTATAATTTTTTGATTTGTTATATATGGTTTTGAATTGAGAAAAGTGTGAAAGACAATTTTGTAATTTTTTTAAAAATTTAAGACATTCTGGTTTGTTACTTACTAGTTTCACATTATCCAGTTATTATAATTATATTAACCCTTATGTGTGTGGACAGGTACCTGGGTACCTATTGCGTTTTCAAAAGCAAAAAAGCAAAAAAGTTGCTGATATTACAAATTTTTTTTTTGGGTGTAGGATTTAAAAAAATATATGAAAAGGGGAAAACCAGAGTAAAATTCTAATATTATATCATTAACCATAGATTTTTTGTACAATACAAGACAAAAAATTAGATTTCTCATACAATTTGCATGAAGGTACCCAGGTACCTATCCACCCTATAGAAGGTTTATTTTTTTCCACACACATAAGGGTTAATTATTTTTCAACAAAAAAAAAATCATAAATTTTTTTGTTTTATAATTTTTTTTTTTTTCATGAAATTTTTTTATTCATCATTTTTTTTTTTCTTAAAATATTTTTTTCCCATCAAATTTTTTTTTACAAAATTTTTTTTCATCAATTTTTTTTTCATAATTTTTTTTTTTCATCAAATTTTTATGTTTTTTATTACATCAAATTTTTTATTATTAATTTTTTTTCATCAAAAAATTTTTTCATAAATTTTTTCTCATCAATTTTTTTTAACATCAAAAAATTTTTCTTTTTATCAAAATTTTTTTTTTTCATTTAAATTTTTTTTTTTTTATCAAAATTTTTTTTCTCAACTTTTTTTCAAAAAAAAATTTTTTGATTTCATCAAAATTTTTTTTATATAAAAAATTTTTTTTCTTCATCAGAATTTTTCATCAAAAATTTTTTTTTTCACCAAAAATGTTGTGTTCATTAAATTTTTATACCCTACACCGCACTGTGGTACAGGGTATAATGAGTTTGTGCTGATGTTTGTAACTACCCAAAATATTGGTCCTAGACCCAAAATATTGGTCCTAGACCCACTTTTAAGTATACCCATCGACTCAGATTCACTTTTTAAGTCGATTTAGCGATGTCCGTCCGTTCGTCTGTCTGTATGTCCATGTAAACGGTGTAACACGATACAGGTCTCAATTTTTAAATACTTGCCTTGAAATTTGAAACTTCAGGTTTTTTTGGCCCAAGGACGAAACCTATTGAAATTGGAAAAAATCGGTCCATATTTTGACCTAGCCCCAATACAAAGGTCCTCTTTAGTTTTGGCTCAAATAACCGTAATATATTAGGTATCTTTTCAAAATTTATCAGAATTTTAAAGGAATCCGACCAATTCTTCTTGTAGCACCCATACAAACCACCTTACCGATTTTCTCATAAATCTCTTAGATTTCATGAAAAAAGGAAACATTTTATTAAAATTTTGTTTGTGTATGTTAAACGCGTGCTTTAATAATCTTATAAAATCTGATTATCATTGGACGTTGACGTTTTACATCAACACACGTAGACTCTGAGGTCCATTGTGATACCACGGGACTGTAATAGGTTTCCCTACTTGTTTTATCACAATTTTGTTTTTCGTGCAAAAAAAAAATATTTGTTTTTCATTTTTTTACCAAAACTACTTTTTTACCAAGTCTAAGCATTTCACATAAAAGTTTTCCATTTGTTTATCAAATGTACATAAAGCAAGTGAGAGTGTTATATTCTTCGGTGCCGAATCTTTTATACTCTACAAAATGTAAAAAATTTTCTTGCACTCATTTTTGCACTCCAAAACAGCTCCCTTGGTTTTTTAATAGGGTCCTCGACTAATATTTCAATTCGTTTTGCGTGGAATAGCAAAGTGATATATCATTATTTTTTCTTAAAAAAAAACTTTGCTTTGGCAAGTACACCCAAAACTTCCGCAAAACATTATCGTGATTTAATGTTTGGGCAACTGTACAAAATTCGCAGGCATTTTTGTTAGTCGGTAGCATATACAGTCGAACTGAGGTGGCGTCCTGCATCATTTTTAAAATTAGACACCAGCCTAAAACATAATGTTAAAAAAAAAAAAATATATGTTTCCTAACCTCATTTATTGGATCAAATCAATTTGAGCGAGTTGAACCCGAAATTACAAAAATCTGAAAAAAAAACTCAAAAATCTTTTTGGTCATAAGAATTAATATTCCGCTTTAAGAGTTGCAAAAATCAAAAAAAAAAAAAACGTTTTTGTGAAACGCTCTCATATTTTTTTTTTACTGCGGAATATGTATTTTTAATTATTTAATATCATATCAAAAATTTATTTCTACCGAAACTTTAAAGTTGACCCCCATGTGTTCCATTTTGAAAACTTTTTAAACGAAAGCTTCATATTTTTTTTTTAAATTTCCCACTGTTTACATATTCACCCATAATAATAAACATACGTAGACCACAATCTTAGGGGAAAATAAATATATATATATGCTGCACATACACATGTCGAGCAATATATATGAATGCATGTACAGTGCCGGTCAAAAAAATAGCACCAATGACAAAATCTCTATTCATTCAATTAAAACAAAATATTATGTGCGTATTCGTTTAAAGTAAAAATGCAAAACTCTTATACTAAGTATATACCCCTTAAATGTTTTTACTTTTTCCAAAAATTGTGAACGGTTCTTTTTTAATGATCAATATTTAAAAAAAAACTCTGAATCAGTGCAGTCAATAAAATAGCACCGAAGGACAAAATTTCTTAAAAAAAAATAATATTGTTTTAATTATTTAAATGAAAGTGTTAAATATTAAAGAAAAATTGTTTTTATTTATAAAAAAATTTAATTCATTACAAAATTTGACATTTATTTTCAAAATATATGACGTGGAAGGTATTACACTCCTCAAAAACGTGCTTTTGTAAAAAATATGATTTCTGAACATAAGCCATATTCTGAAATAGGAAAATTGGTTGGATGCGCTTATAAAATGATTGGAAATTCAAAAAAATTAACTTTAGAGCTTGAAAAACTTAGTCACAAGCGATGTTTGTCACCATTAGTGGTTAGGTGTTTGTAATGACAATGGCAGAAAGCCCCATATACGGCAGCTCCAGAGCTAAAAAAGGACAGCAAATGGCGAAAATGGTTGTCAAAGATTACAAAACAACAACATTAACGCTTGTAGAATCGGAAAAGTGCGCCTACTCTCACTTAAGCATGCTTCAAGTCGTTTGAAGTTTGCTAACAGTAACTCAGAATGAACAGCTAAAAAGTGGATCAATGTTCTATGGACAACTGAAGCCATTGTTGTTTTATTTTGAGACATAGGATCACATACCTACGTTAGAAGACCCTTAAACGCGGAATTCAATCCAAAATTCAAAATAAAAATAACTTAAAATGGTGCTTATGGTGTGGGGGATATTTTCCTACTGATGAGTGGGGTTCATATATTGGACCATGGCTCACATATTGGACTAGATCAACCGTGGATATACACTTAACGTTTATATCCTCCAGAAAGTAATGTTACCATAAGTTTCTGAGCAAATGCCACTAATTTAGGTCTTTTAGCACGTCAATTACCCAAAGCATGATGGGAAATTGGCGAAAAATTGGGTCTGGACAATAAAGTAAACGTGATGGAATGGCCTGGTGAGTCCCCAGATCAAGACCAAATCGATAGTTAATGGACAGCTATATAGAAGGGAGTGTCTCGTATACAACCAACTTGTAATAAAGCACTTTGGGTGGCTGTTCAGCAAATCTGGAACTCAATTTCGAATTAAAGATCCCAAAATCTCGCAAAATCGGTACAAAAACGTTGTAAAGAGGCAATTGTCAACAATGAGCACTCGACAATTTTTTTTTTTTAATATTTAAAGATATCAAAACAATACTGAACTCATAATCCATTCGTTTTTCAAATTTAAGAATTAAATTTTAATACAAAAAGTACTGTGGTGCTATTTTTTTGACTGAGCCTTTTTGAAGTTTTTTTAAAAACTCTGAAAATTTTTAACAAAATAAAAAACCGAATTAGCCTTTTCTTATGTAATATTGTTTCACACTCTTGTAAGTTTCTTATGACACGTTGTCAGTGGCATAAGTTGAAATTGTTTAAAAAAAACTAACGAAGAAAATTTTGTTTTATCCTGGTGCTATTTTTTTGACCGCAGCTGTATGTTTTTCTTTATAATTTATAGTTAACACTTGCTCTTAGACCAGACCTTAGCTTATGACATGCATTAAATAACTTCTCATCTCAGTTTTATGCATTAATATGTATTTGTAACAAATTCATTTTTGCTATTGCAAATTGTACGTGTGTGTGTAAGTGAAATATATTTTAAAAACACATGCGTTTTTACATATTGTATGTATGTAGTACATAGTCATTTACTATATATACATATGTATAGTAGTAAATTTAGATCTATGGATAATAAGTTGCCGTCTATTTGAATAAGAAAATTTGTCAGTTTTTTGTTGACTTCCCTTAATTAAATATTTATCAAATTAAAACGGAATGCAGCACAAGTTTTAAAATTTTTATTCTTGTAAGTATTTTTTTATAGGCTATCGAAAAAAAAATTGTTATATTGAAAAATTTTCAATTTATCAAAAGTCAGCCTACGTTTTTTTTTTATTATTTTTTTGTAAAAAGTTTAGATGTTTGTCTATCCACATAAAAAAAAATTCAGCATGCCATTTTTCGTATTTTTCGCGAAAATCGCATTTGAATATTGGATTTTATAAAAATTCTTTTATTCTCTTGTATTTAATATGTTAACACCGCGTATGAGTAACGAATATTTGCTAAACCATGGAATTTTCGTTACGTATACGCGGTGTTGACACAATAAAATATTTTATTGTTTCAACACTGCGTATGAGTAATGAATATTTCCTAAACCAACGAATTTTCGTTACGCATACGCGGTGTTGACCCAATAAAATACAATAGTACAGAATTTTTATGAAATCAAATACGAATTCAAATGCGATTTTTTCGAAAAATACGAAAAACGCCCTCGTGATATTTTTTGTGTGGATAGTAGTGTTTGGGAATTCCCGGACTTTTTAATTTCCCGGGAAACGGGAAATAAAAAATTAATTTCCCGGGATTCCAGGAAATCCCGGGAAATTTTCATTATCAATATAAATCCTTAAAAAATATTAAAATTTCACAAAATTGTTGTTTAAGACTGTTTTATTCGAAATAAACAATAGCTCCGTTCGATTACCTACTACAATTTACTAGTATTTACTCAATTTTCTATTTTTCCTCAAAAACTGTTCGAGTACACACAAAAATACTAAATGTAGTAAGCAATTTAAGACAAAATTAAATTCTCTTTTGCTTAAATTTTACTACAATTTACCAGGAAAATTTCAATGCGTAAATAAGAAAATTATGTCAAATAAAATTATTGACAAATTTTTATATTTCATATTTATTTTAAAACAAAAATTTGAATACAAAAAAAAAACAAGTAGAAAGTTAAATTCGACTTGGCCGAATCTATGAATACCCTCCACAATGCCAATTTTAAGTGATAGTAAATTTTCTAACGTGAAAAAATAACAGTTATGATTAGAAATATTTTATTTTGTGTAAAAAATTTTTTTTTTGTAATTTAAAAAAAAACTATTTTTTTTTCGAACTTTATATTAAAAAAAAAAAAAATTTACTAATTTTTTTTTTTGAGTGTAAAATTTTTTTTTAAATAATTTTTGAAAAAAAAAAACTAATTTTTTTTTTGAGTGTAAATTTTTTTTCGAATTTTACATTAAAAAAAAATTTACTAATTTTTTTTTGAGTGTAAAATTTTTTTTGAGTGTAAAATTTTTTTCGAGTGTATTTTTTTGTTTTGGTAAAAAAATATTTTTGAGTGACAAAAATACGTTTTAAAATATTTTTGTGACTTACCAATGGTTTTAAAACAGGTTTAACGGGTTTTCACTACGTGAATTTAAGGTGGAGCTGATCTGATATTCACGGTTTTGCTAATAACTTTTGAACCACTAGGCTGGAGGAACAAAAAATATATGTGCCAAGCTTCAGCATCCTCAAAATTGATTTTAGAAAGTTATAGTGCTTTTTATCTCATAAATTCACGAAAAACCCTTGCCGAAGTTCAGTCTTTTACTCATAACTTTTGAATCACTGGACCGATTTCGCTGGATTGCAATACCAACCTGACCAGGTAAATGCCCAACATATATGCCAAACTTCAGGAGCCTCCGTAAAGTCTTTCAAAAGTTAGCGTGTTTTCAACAGACAGACAGACGGACGGACGGACGGACATCGCTAGATCGTCTTAAAATCGATTGAGGATCATGATTGAGGATCATGAATATATATACTTTATGGGGTCCTAGACCAATATTTCGAGGTGTTACAAACGGAATGACAAACTTATATATACCCTCTATCACTAGAGTTGAGGGTATAAAAAAACTTAAAATTGGACCGGAATTTGTATCGTATAATGGTGTTCAATAAAATAATTTAACGAAATCTTCTAAAATATGTATTTATGCGGTGGATTCATGTGTGTTTAAAGGAATTACCTAAGAAAGTTTTCAAATAAAAAAAATCTTGCCAAAAATCTGATTAACCACGGATTCTTGATTAAAAATTTGATTTTTTTCTTCTCAATTTTTTATCTGAAGGACCTTCATGCGCTAGTTTGTCTAAGAGTTTCCTTTATTGGAAATCAACTATCTTTCTCAATAGGCTTTCCTTTTTATGCAGTTGCTACATTTCGTCTTTGTAACCATAAATTGCTAGCATCTTGAGACTGAAGGACAGTTTGAAAAATTTCAAAGATTTTTATAACATTCATCGCACAGAACAGATCTCAGAGACTATGTTGCGGACATAAACGTTAAATCTGAGATTAAGAATATGAGCCTTCTGTTGTAGGAAAAATGTCTCAGAATCTGAGACTTTTTCTATAGGAAAAATTTCGTAGAATATGAGATTTTTTGTGGGAAATATGTTTCAGAATCCGCGGCTTTTCTAAAAGATATTTTATTGGAAAAATGTCTTAGAATATAAGAATTTTTCAATTGAAAAATTTCTCAGAATCTAAGACTTTTTCTAAAGGAAAAATGTTTTAGAATCTGAGACTTTTTCATGCCAAAAATGACTCAGAATCTGTGACTTTTTCTATAGGAAAAATGTTTCAGAATCTGAGACTTTTTCTATAAAAAAAATGTCTCAGATCCTGAGACTTTTTCTATAGAAAAAATGTCTCAGAATCTGAGATTTTTCTATAGAAAAAATGTCTCAGAACCTGAGACTTTTTCTGTAGAAAAAATTTCTCAGAACCTGAGAATTTTCCATAGGAAAAATGTCTCAGAATCTGAGACTTTTTCTATAGGAAAAACGTCTCAGAATCTGAGACTTTTTCTATAGAAAAAATATCTCAGAATCTGAGACTTTTTCTATAGGAAAAATGTCTCAGAATCTTAGACTATTTCTATAGGAAAAATGACTCAGCATCTGAGACTTTTTCTATAGGAAAAATGTCTCAGAATCTGAGACTTTTTCTATAGGAAAAATGTCTCAGAATCCTTGAATCTAAGACTTTTTCTATAAGAAAAATGTCTCAGAATCTGAGACTTTTTTTATAGGAAAAATATCTCAGAATCTGAGACTTTTTCTATAGGAAAAATATCTCAGAATCTGAGACTTTTTCTGTAGGAAAAAGGTCAGAGTCTGCGACTTTCTAAAGGAAATATGTCTCAGAATCTGAGACTTTTTCTAAGAAAAATATGTTTCAGAATCTGAGAGTCTTTCAATAGGAAAATTGTCTCAGAATCTGAGACTTTTTCTAAAGGAAAAATGTCTCAGAATCTAAGACTATTTCTCTGTCTCAGAATCTTAGACTTTTTCTATAGGAAAAATGTTTCAGAATCTGAGACTTTTTCTATAGGAAAAATGTCTCAGAATCTTAAACTTTTTCTATAGGAAAAATGTCTCAGAATCTGAGACTTTTTCTATAGGAAAAATGTCTCAGAATCTAAGACATTTTGTAAAGAAAAATATCCTTGAATCTAAGACTTTTTCTATAGGAAAAATGTCTCAGAATCTGAGACTTTTTCTATAGGAAAAATGTCTCAAAATCTGAGACTTTTTCTAAAGGAAATATGTCATAAAATCTGAGACTTTTCTTAAGAAAAATATCTGCGATATAAAATTTAGGATTTCTCTAAAGAACATGATTCCCAAGTTAGCAGAAGTTTTTGTTCTTAATGTTTTTTTTATTGAAGAAACTTATTTGGAACAAATTAACTAAAATCAGGTGATAAATTCAAAAAAGCAAATTGAGTGTTGGCCTAAAAAAAATATGAAAAATAAAAAAAAATTATGAATAAAATTGATGAAAATAACAAAATTTTATGAAAAAAAAATTGTGTTACAAAATCTTTGATAAAAAAAATTGAAAAAAAAAAATTATGAAAAAACAAAAAATTAATGAAAAAAAAATTTGAATAAAAAAAAAAAAATTGATAAAAAAATTATAAAAAAAAATTTATAAAAAAAAAATTTTGTTGAAAAATAATTATGTTACGTTTTATTCACCAGCTGGTGAAAAACGGGTTTATTCACCAGCAGGGGAATTATTAACCAAGTTCCAAATCGAAGTTACAAACGTTTCTGGTTTAAAGAAAATGAAAACAGTAATTCTTATTTTCTTTTTTGTTAGTCGGTAGCTTATATAGTCAAACTGAGGTGACGTCCTGCATCATTTTTAAAATTAGACACCAGGTTTGAATCATTATCATTTTAAAGAAATATGGATTTAAATATTTTTTAGTTCATTGGGTTTTTTATACCCTCCAACTACAGTGTGGGGGTATACTCACTTTGTCATTCCGTGTGTAACGCATCAAAATATCGGTCTAGGACCCCATAAAGTATATACATTTATAATCAGTGATCGATTCTAAGACATTCTAGCGATGTCCGTCCGTCCGTCTGTCTGTCCGTCTGTCCGTCTGTAGTTAACACGATACAGTCCAAAATAAAACAGCAAGACTCCCGAAATTTGGCACGGCTATATCTTATGTTCCTAGGCAAGTTAAGTTCGTAAATGAGCAAAATCGGCCCATGGGGAGAAAAGTTCCCCCTTGAAGAACTAAACCAACCCATGAAAAATACCACTTTTTTACATGATTTTTTGTGTTTTTGTTAAACAAGTGCAACATTTTTATGCTATAAGAATTTTAATGTCCTGCATTTGGATTCAGAGAATTATATAATGTCGTTTTTCGGTCTGCCCCCCTTTTATGGGCGTGGAATAACATTTTTTTTTTAAATAATGATAAATTTGCATTTCTTTAGTGCAAAAAGCACAAGAATGCATTTTTAAACACATATTCGAGAAGAAATTTGTCCCCCCCCCCCCCCCCCCCCAATTACCATTTTTTTTAATTATGGCCTAATTATGTTAACTTATGAAAGAAGAAAGGTATTTTTAAACTTATACGTATTAGCATAATCTTAACAAAAATCAACATTTGAAAAAAAAATTGCCACGGTAAGTACTATGGAATTTAATATTCTACAAATAAAAAAATAAAAAATTCATCAAAATCGGTTCAGTAGTTTTTGCTGTAAAACTGCTGCCGATTTTGTCTTTTAGAAAAATAATTCTTCAATTGAGTGGCAACCCTGTCAATTCTTGCTAACCAAATTTTGTGTTATAAAATTTGAAAAATATTACAATAATTCATCTTTCAAATAAAATTAAAAAGAATTAAAAAATATTGCGAATTTATATTTTTTTAGCTGTTTAAAAATTGTTCCGTAAAGACTATTTTTTTTCCTTTAATCCCCCCACAACCAATTTCGATCCACTGTTCGATTTTCGCTCCTGTCTGTACCATAGAGTAGTGCAGACATTTTTTGAAGATAGAATATAAATTAAAATAACTACTTGAATGTCTTTCAATATTTTTTCCCCTAATATAATCCATGTGCAACTTACACAAGTATTCCTTAATATAAAATAATACTTCTAATATGTTTTGTTAAAAAAAACATTTTTTTTTTGCAACATCCTAAAATAAATATTGTATGTTTGTTAAAAAAAACTCATATTTACAAATAATCCAAATTTAATATCCGTTCATAAACTACCATATAAAATTTAAATATATTTGCAAAAATTTAGTCAGTTTAATGATTTTAAATTTTCAATAAAAATATTTGTGTTAAAGTGATTTATGGAAATTTTTATGGAAAATGGAATTTTTATTTGGTGGTCTGTGCAAAATTACATAAGGATAAGAATGCATTTTTTTTTGAACATCTGCCAATGTTTGACAAAGTGTTTATAAAAATATTCTAATAATTGCCAAGAAAGAACAGATGACTTTTTTGAAGAATTTAAAAATATATGTATTTAAAATTTAGTTTATAAATAATAGTAAAAATTAAACAAAACTTTATGTACCCGAGTAAAAATAAACATATATAACAATATATAATGTGATACAAACATAATAAATCATATATGATTATTAGGGCGGGTCGATTTGTATGGATCGAAAAAAAACTGAAAAATCGTATAGCAAAAACAAAATCTACAAGAAATTCTAAGAAACTTTTCCAAAGAAACCAATGGTCTAAAATAAAACCCTATACCGCGCCTAACGACATGAAAATCTGTCCGTCCGTATGTCTTTCTGTCTGTGTGAAACACGCTAACTTTCAAATGTTAGCGGAAGAATGAAAAATATATACGGCAAGCTGCTGAGGCGTGGCGTATATATTTGTTATACCTCCGGTCAGATCAATACTAAATTTCAGCGAAATCTGTCCAGTGGTTCATAAGTTATTAGCAAAATTGGGAATTTCAGATTGGTTTTAACCCGAACTCCCGTGTTGAAAAAAAACGCTAAACACGCTTTGAAAAGGAATGGAAAGCCAAAAAAATATTTTTGAAACTATTTTTGTCACTCAAAAAACTAAAAAAAAATATTACACTCAAAAAAAAAAAAATTACACTCAAAAAAATGTTCACTCGAAATTTTTTTTTTTTTTACAAAAATTAAAAAAAAAAATTACTCAAAATAAATCAAATACTGATGTAAATAAAAATATTCAGCTATCAAAATTTTTTATCGAACACAGCTTTTTTCCTCTTCAATATGCAACTCTAAAATTTCATCCCACAAAAGTAACTATGTGTTTTTTTTTGACGAAATATCATTATGATCCTCAATTACATACTTTTATTTACTAAGAAAAATCCGCTGCACCAGCTTCCCTTTGTAATTAACATACAAAGGCTTTGGAGGGAATCGAACCCACAACCCCTGCACTTACTTTCAGAGTATCACGCTACATTTTAATATAGTGCAGCCCAATATAAAATAAATAATGGAGTAAAATTATCATGGATTAACGATAAAAGCAGCGATTTATTGTTAAAATTTCTTATTATAATTTTTCGTCTGCGGCGTTTTCAGTACAAATCAATCTAATTATTTATTTCTCCATTTCAGGTATTATATCTAATATACTTGCAGGTCATAATCCCAAAAATTGTTCGAATTATATCCAGCGGCAATTAGTAAAACATAGTCGTTGGATATGTTCTTGAAGCATATCGGTATATAAAACTATGTTTTCTTAACATCTGAGGTGTTGGGTATGTTCAGCAACTTTGTAGAAAATATTTTGGCAAATATTTTTGTGAAACATATTAACCCTCTAACTCCCTCTCATAACGGTATTTTTTGGCTCTATTCTAACAAATCGCAAAAAACACCCCAAAAGAGGGGGAGGGTTGGGATGAAATGTTCTACAAAAATGCTGCCAATAAAATTTTACTATATACCTCAGAGCACACCAAAGCCCAAACATTAACACAAACACCAAAAAAGAGTCAAGTTCTTTGTTTTGCTTATGAAAAAAGGACGGACGGACAAATCTTCATGTCGTTAGGCGCGGTATAGGGTTTGATTTTAGAGACATGGTTTCTTTGGGAAATGTTCTTAGAATTTCTTGTAGATTATGTTTTTGCTATACGATTTTTGACAAAAAAAATCGACCCGCCCTAATGATTATACATCCCGTGAGGTATTTTCTAATTTTTTTAAATGCAGTCATATGTAGTAATATATGGGTGAAATCAAAAAATGTCAACCAAACCATGTAATCGTGTAATATCTCATACATGGGTTAAAGAATTCGCATATTTTTTAATGTACAACGTCGTATAGATTGGCGTTATACATAACTAACAACATTCCGGATATTAGTTAGCTATTTTAAACAAGTTATTTTCATTTTTGTAGGCCAAATGTAAACTCCGTCGCCAGTAACAAGTTAAATTTTTAAACTTTAACCGGTTATATCGTAAAAACCAATAACCCAAGAGCTTAATAGTTGACAACATTTTTAAAGAGGGGATGTTGACGTTCTTAAAAAATATTTTTATATAGTCATAACTATCTCTTTTACCCATGCAAACACGGCTTCAATTGTGTAACGATTTTTCGACACTTTTTTTAGACATTATGGAACCTGAAAATTTTGTTGTTTTTGACGTATTATATTTAGAAAAATAATAGGTTATTGCCCCATTTATTAAACGCGAGGCTATAAAGTATCATTTTGCATCATTGGTTTCAAGTTTGCTCATTGCATATTAATTTCCCGGTATGAAAAGATAATTCATAAATGAAAAATCGAAAAATGCTGTAAACTCCGTCTCCACGTTTACAACAAAACTACTTAGCGTGTATCGGAAATATCGTCATATTTTGACGTATCTAGTTGACATCTAATGATTTTTTTTCGGAAACCAATTTCCGACAAATAGTTTTCAAAAAAAAGGCAAAAAAGTGACGAAATGTAAACTCCGTCTCTGTAAACTCCGTCAACTTTTTTTTTTTTTTTGCAGATAGCATTAAAAAACCTTATGTAGTTGTTAAAACCGACGGAAATATTAACACTAGTCATTCAAAAAAGTAAAAAAACTAATTTTAACAGAAATAATAATAAATTTATTTTACATTTCCTTAGAAAAATCCTATTAAAATAAAAAATAATTGTAAAATCTTTAATAACAAAAACCAGAAAAAAATCCTAATTACAAAAATTGTTAGCAATTACATAAATAAGTGTTTTAAATTACAATAAAATGTTTTCAAAGAAAATTAAAAAAAATTAATGTATTTTTCTAAAGTGAATGTAAACTCCGTCACCAAAAAAAATCATAAAATTGTCGATAAAATTTGTTTGAAACAATTTGTAGAAGAGATCTTTTATAGTTATATTAGTAGTGATGTAACATATCGATTTTAATAAAAAAATTTACCAAAAATTAAAATTTTTTGTTTGTACAATTTTGGCTCAAAAACACTGACATTTTTTGATTTCACCCATATAATTTAATCATGATTCGGATTAAAAGGTATAATAATATAATAGTTTTGATCACATCATATGATCAATTATTTTTATTTATTCTCTCTATTTATTTACAACTCATTTTTAATAAATGCAACCTAACCGAGAACTGGTATCAACGACCGTCGTCTCGTTGTAGCGAAAAAAACCAAGGGTTCTCGTGGGAATCGAACCCACGACCTCCACGTTGAAAGGCTAGCACGCTACCAACTAGCCTACGGGGGCCCCCTCTTTAAAGGTATACGGTTGATATAAATATATGAAATAATATGAGGGCCAATACAAAATTTGTTTTTCTGTATAATTTAATATAAAATTATATATAAGTATCTTATTCTGTTCCATATATACATAACTATAAATGTTTCCAATTAACCAAAAATGTTCTAAGTTTTTGAAGCAAAGTATAAGAAACTTTTAAAATGTTCCTAAACATTTTCTTGTTAGGGTTATGTATATCACCTATGTGGTTCGAAGCGTACCCGAACATTTTTTTTGTTTTAGAAAATTATATGTTTGGTGAATGTATCGTTGACCTGTGGTGTAACTCACCCAAACCAAAACACACCAAGATTTTTTGTGTTTTTATGCAATTAGATCTAATTGGATCCAATGAAATATGGCAATGTCTGGTCAAAACTGGGATGAAATCTAATCATATTTTATACAAGTTGATATTTTTTAATGCAAAAACATCCACCATCATTCGGATTAAATTGCGTATAAATATATATTGGGCAAATCCAGCTCAAACCACACAGCATTCGGATTTGTCACCTTCGATTTAAATAAAATTTGCCAAATATATTGCAAATGGATAGTGTTCCTAAAATCATTACCTTTATGGCTCCAAAACCTTTCGGTTTTCGAAATATGGCGTCTTGAAAATTGGCAAAAACGTCATATTTTCAATAAGGTGCACATACAAAGTCACCCATAACTTTAAAACTATAAATCCCACAATTACCAAATAGGTACCATTTGAAAGCTGAAAGGATTACCTTATAAGTGGCATCCATAATTTTTTCTTGTAACGAAAGGTCAAAGGTCATATTTCAAGGTCTAATGTTCAAAGACCTATATCTCAAAATCCGATATTTTTAAAATTCTCAAAAAAATATATGATAACAATCAAGTCTTTCCCTACATTTGTATCAAAATTTCAGGGTGGACACTCATATGGTTCCAAAGTTACAGAGGAAAACGTGCTTGAAGTCAAGATTTTCTCTACGAGTTCATATGCAAAAGCTTACACACACGAAGCAGCATAGCATGCTAGCATGCTGCTAGCAGTAAACAAACAATAGGACGGACCTAAAAACTGAACCCATTATTTATTAATATTTCCAGAGTCATAGAGTAGTCCAACAAATGGCGTTTGAAAAAGTAGTAAACAAAAACCATATGGTATTGTTTACGAAATTTTATCACAAATCGAAATGTGAGCGAGATGGAAGATACCACTTTTACAGTGAGAATGCAGATTGTTTTTTGTCTCTCTTTGCTTTGCGTTTGAAATTTAGTTTGGCATTGCCAGAATTTTCCAATTATCTTTGGTTATGCCAGATCTACAAAACGGTCGATGGATTACTATGTCACTATGAATATTTTTACATCCTGAATTTGATTTCACTATCAAAACTTAATTTTATCGTAGGGTTTTCTTGTTTTCTTACAAGGAAAGTCTTCAAAGTGAACATACGTAATTTCTTTGAAATTTATGCCCATGAAAGACAACAAATATCTAACATCGACCTGGCTGAACTTATTGGTCTTAATTTAGTTTTAAAGGGTTAAACGGGAGTCAAAAATGACCGATTTTACGTAATTTTAACTTTTAGGTACATTGATGCCACTTATATCAGATCCGTTTCATTTGAAAAAAAAAAAAAAAAATTGGCGTCTGTTTGAGACATTTTATTTGTTGCATAATTGTTTTTGTTAAAAATGTATAGTTTTTGTTAAACTATATAGTTTTTGTAAAACAAATTCATTGTTGGTACTATTTTCTATTAAAATTAAGCAATCACATGAATTTTTTATTGGCAGTTTTTCTAACAGGTCGGGTTTCATCCGAATTTAAAAAAAAATATATCTTTATTAGTGTGTCCAAAATAAAATAAGGCAAAAATTCAAAGAAGTTCGAAACATTAGTGTTTTCATTTCTAAACAATTTTTATGCTTGTTTATGAGCTTTATTCCGCTTTGAACATACGGTTCCCCCACCCCATTCCTATTTCCCTACTATGGAAGAATATAAGTTTCGAATGAAACCGATCTGTTATATGTGGCATCAATATAAAGTACCTAAACTTTAAAATAACTGAAAATGGGTAATTTTTAACCCCGTTTAACCTGAATTTAGGCCGACAAGCTCAGACTGGTTGATTTTAGATTTATTTTTTCTAGTTTGTGTATAAATTTTAAAGAAATCAGGTATGTTCACTTTCGAGGACTTTCCTTGTAAAAGAACAAGAAAACCCCTACAATATAACTCAAAATACATAAAAAGTATTAAGCCTTGTTCTAGGCCCTCACCTTTGTTTACGACTATGTATATTGTTTTGTTTGTGCAATATTTTTTATATGAACTCGTAGAAAAAACCTTGCCTTCGAGTACGTTTTCTTCTGTAACTTTGAAACCATATGAGTGTCCACCCTGAAATTTTGATACAAATGTAAGGAAAGACTTGATTGTTATCATATATTTTTTTGAGAATTTAAAAAATATCGGATTTTGAGATATAGGTCTTTGAACATTAGACATTGAAATATGACCTTTGAACTTTTATTACAAGAAAAAATTGTGCATGTCACTTTTAAGGTAATCCCTTCAGCTTTGAAATGGTACCAATTTGGTAATTGTGGATTTTATAGTTTTAAAGTTATGGGTGACTTTGTATGTGCACCTTATTGAAAATTTGACGTTTTTGCCAATTTTCAAGACGCCATATTTCGAAAACTAAAAATTTTTGTAGCCTGTAAGGTAATCATTTTATGAAAACAACGCATGTGAAATATTTTTTGCGAATTTCATTAAAATCGGAGGTGACAAATCCGAAAATCACAGTTTTCTGTGCGGTTTGACATGGAATCACCCTATTGTGTTATATATCACTATATATTGCATCATATACAAATTTTTACTCGGGTAGTCACCTAAAAAGAAAATTTCGTTTTTCCAACTGTGCGTTTTAAGATCATAATTTTGTATATAACATGGTATGAGTATCAGTATTTCCTGATCATATCCGAACCGAAATGTACAAACAAAGTTCACGCAGGCGATAACCACGGAAACAAAAAATATGTTCTAAAAACGGTTTTATGCGCTTAAAATATGCAGCATAGAACCAAAAATATGCTCTTAAAATGTAAATAATATGCTCTTAAAAGTTCAGTTCTTCTTTAAAATTTTATAAAAATAAAATTTTTTTAAGTTTTGTTTAAAAATTTATAACACTGTCCGAAAGTCACTATCATACATGAAGCGGATACGTCTGAAAGAAATGATCAAATGGAGTAAAACTGCATTTGCTCTTTTTCATTTCGTGATCCTGTTTCTTTTTAAGATGACTTCAAAGTTTTAAAGGATACATTTTGTAAAATTTTTGAAATATTTGTACTTGTTTTAGGATGACACTGGTGACGGCAAATGAAATCTCCCCGAATTTTTGCATTTTTTATTTTGCCATATCAGGATAAAAGGATGTGAATAAAGTCGTTTAAAAACTTTATCAAAATATTTTGTTAAAAATTTTGAATGATATTAAAGGATACATTGTTGAAAAGACGTAACTTACCTCCTTTTTCCTGATATGTAAAAATAGTATAGGAAAATTAGGGGAGATCTTCCTCTTTCATTTGTTATCACTAGGGGCATCCTAAGACAGGTACAAATATTAAAAAAATATTTTATGATATTTAATCCTTTTAAAACTTTGGAGTCCTTTTAACAGAAAACAGGATCACGAAAATAAAAACTGAAAATGTAGTTTTACTACATTTAGTCTCTCCTTTTAAACGTATATTATTCAGTTCGCGTTTAACGACCTTTTTCATTTTTGTCGGTCGGATACAAACAACTATGTTGGGACTTTTTTACGAATTAGAAATTTCCAAACTATGTTTTAACTAAAATCGATTTAAAAACTAAAAAAAAAAATTAGGCTCATCAAAAAACTTCCTCACAATTCTTAGCGAAATATTTTTTCTGTTTTCGCCAATACATGAAATGTTTATGCTTTTCTATCAAATTATGCAGTTTTTCGTAAAATATGCTTAAAAATCACCAAAGTATGCCCCAAAAATATGCTTTTATGCTAGAATATGCTCTTATGATTAAAATATGCAATAATATGCTTTTAAGACTAACAATAAGACATGCAAAAATATTCTGTAACAAATCGATGCTAGATTTCTTAAAAACAAAAAAAAAATATGCGGGCATTTTTCGTATTTTTCGATAAAATAGCATTTGAATATTGGATTTCATAAAAATTCTGTAATTGTCTTGAATTTTACTGTGTCAACACTGCGTATGAGTAACGAATATTTGAGAAACCAACAAATTTTCGTTACGCATACGCAATATTGATACAATAAAATATTTTATTGTTTCAACACTGGGTATGAGTAACGAATGCTTCCTAAACCAATGAATTTTCGTTACGCATACGCGGTGTTGACACAATAAAGTACAAGAGAATTACAGAATTTTTATGAAATCCAATATTCAAATGCGATTTTCTCGATAAATACGAAAAATGCCCGCCTGAATTTTTTTGTAAGGATAGAATAACATCTCAATTCAAAAAATAAAAAATAAGAAAAAAGTGTGGCCGCATTTTTTTGTTATAAATAGTGTCCGGCGTCAGTTTTAAAATAAGACACCAGTCACGGCTTGTCGAAAGCATCTTCGTTCTAAAAGTGCGACTACCATAAATTTTTTTGAATGTTAACTAGGGATGTGTAAGGATAATTTAGCAATGAAAAAAAAATCTTTGATCGAGAACTTTTTGAAAAAATCGCGTTTAAATTCGCAAAAAATTTAATTTTTGAATTTTCTCGAAAACTATAATAGAAATGATAAAAATACTGAAGATCACAATTATTCCTCGAAAAAATGTATTTCTATGAAGTATTTAATATTTGTTTCCACCGGACTTTTTAGCAATCAACAAACAAATTGTTATTTCCCAATGTGCTTCGGCTTGATGTGATATGTCGTGAGAGGAAGGACTTTAATTTTTCATTTGTTTAGGTACTTGAATATGATTAAAGATTTTTAAATTCTGAAGCTGAAGACAAAAAAAAATATTACTGGTGTTCCTTACAACACCAAGTTTAGAGTAGACAAATATGCTTAATACTTAAACTGAAACTTGCCGAAAGAAAATGTTAATTTATTAACCAAATTTAATATTGACACCTAACAATTGTTACTCCAAAGTCTTAAGAGTTTTAAAAAGAACAAAATGTAAAAATTTCGCACTTTTGCTCACTTAAGTTTGTTACCCATCATTAAGAAAAGTTTTAAGATATTTTTATTAATGCCATTATTATGTTACACTTGCAAAAGTTTGTTTTTTAAATACCCTACACTTTGAGATAATACATATTTGTTATTCTATTTATAACTAACTCAATGAGAAACCAATCTGCAACCCAACCACACCTATCGAGCTTTTTATTTCAAAACTACGACAAAAAATTACTGCGAATTTTTTACTCTTGCCAAAAACATTAAATGATAACGTTTTGCTAAAGATATAATGTTGTATTCATTTTGTATACCGTACAAAACAAATTGTAACATCGGCCGAGGACCACATTAAGTTCACATATTAATGATGACATCCAACCAGTGCTGCCAGGCTTCTTTTGTGAAAAATCGTCAAAATTTGAACAAAAAATCGTCAAAATCGTCAAAAGTTAAAAAAAAAAAAAATCTGCAAAAAATCGTCACTTTAAAAAAATGTTAAAAAACACTTTTTTTGATATATTAAAATTTTAAAACGCACAATAAATTTTTTTCTATCCACTTTTGTTTAATGAATTTTTTAAATTTACATACACAAAATATTCGATTTTTCATTTGTTTCAACAGACAGCAACATTCAATTTTAACTACTGATAAAATAAAAATCATTAAGTCTAAACAATCTACAAAGTCAATAAAAACAAGTGTTGTTTGTTTTAGAACTTTAGAAAGCGTCAAAATAAGACACCGTTAAGACACAAAATAATGTTTTTTCGGGCACTGTTTTCAGATTTTAAAAGGATATAAATTTTGAAAAAGAATTTTTGGTATCAAACATTTTTGGAGCTAAAAATGTGCCTTCGAAAACACCAAAAAAAACTGACTAAACGGGGTTCAAATGAAAGTATCAAGTATTTTGTTTGAAAATTTATCGATAAAGACTCCAATTATTCTCAGAGTTTTAGTTTTTGAATCTAAAAATGAATCGTTTAAATACAAACATTTTAAATATTTGCTCCATTTTTGGAAACACTAGGAATTCAAATATTAAAAAAAAAATATATTTCTCATGTAAAAATAACAACAATTAAAATTAAATTAAAAGAATAATCATTTATTTTTTTCATACCGATCAAACATTAATGACTTTAATACGACATAATTTTTAAGTGCATTTATATTTCCAAAAGAGAATGAAATGTTGTAAATTTGTGTCTTTCTTCTGTATTTTATTTTAATCGTATTTCATTTAATTTTTGCTTTCATTGTAAATTAAAAAAGTTGCAAATTTTGATTTTAGTGAATAAAAGTGGAGTTGCAAAAAATAGTCAAAATGTATGGGAATCAAATCAGAAAATCGTCAGTCGTCATTTTGCAAAATTTCATGAAAAAATCGTCAAAATGACGAAAAATCGTCACTTCTGGCAGCACTGCATCCAACCAATACATGTATTAATCCGTTCGTCTTTTTGTCGACAGCCAAATGCCGTCCAAACCAAAAAAAACCTGTTAATTTGGCAAATGAGTAAAATTGAGTCCATTTGTCCAACCAATATATATATCAATCCGTTCTTCTTTTTGTCGAAAGCCAAATGCCGTTCAAACAAAAAAAAAAACGTTAATTTGGCAAATGAGTAAAATTGAATCCATTTGTCTGTGGAAATTCTCTGCAGTCCAAAGCAAAAGAGCTGTAAACTTTAAAAATGAACAAAATCGAATTTAAGACATTCTAGGGATGTTCGTCGGTCGGTCTGTTTAAGGAAAAATTTTATGAAAAAATACCCGCGAATTTTGTACTCTAGCCCAAAACATTAAATCATGAAAATGTTTTTGCGAAAGATTTAGGTGTACTTGCCAATGCAAAGTTTTTTTTTAGAAAAAATAATGTTATTTGCCATTCCATGCAAAACGAATTGAAATATCGGTCGAGGACCCAATTAAGTTTATATGCTATTGATCCATTTCTAAGACAATTAAGCTATATGTACATTAGAGTGTCCCTTATTTTGGAAATGTTGGAAATGTTGAGGCGGTACCCCCTCATTTTTTTCCATTTGACTAAAAAATATCTCAGGAAAAATTTTACGCCCCTACGACCACGCCTTCCCTACGCGACGGGGCCTTAAAGAACGGGGCCTTAAAAATAATTTTTCCATACAAACCAAAAATTTTTTTTTTTGATTTTAAATTTTTTGGTTATTAATTATAATATTTCTTGGTTAGTTTATTCATGACAAAAAATATGATTTTGGTGGGATAAAGGTTTCAGTTCTAAAAAATTTTTAGAAAAAAAATGTTAAGCCGTTGGAGTCCTGCAGTAAAAATTTTTTAAAAAATATTTTTTTTAGATTTGACAAGCAACGGTTTTAGTTGTAGTGTTGCTTTTAATGATATATATTCATAAAAAAATATTATTGATATGTGTGACGCCTTTATCGTGTATCGAAAAACATCAAAAATGCGTTTTTTACCCTTTTTTAGAACACGATAAAGATGTGAGAGATAGGAATAATATTTTTTTATGAATATATATCACTAAAAGCAACATTAGAACTAAAACCGTTGATTGTCAAAACTAAAAAAAAATATTTTTTAAAAAATTTTTACTGTAGGACCCCAACGGCTCTAATTTTTTTTTTCGAAAAATTTTTTAGAACTGAAAGCCTTATCCCACCAAAATCAAATTTTTTTGTCGTGGATAAGCTAACCATGCAATATTATAATTAATAACAAAAAAAAAATTAAAAATCCAAAAAAAAATTTTTGGTTTGTATGGAAAAATGATTTTTAAGGCCCCGCTCTTTAAGGCCCCGTCGCGTAGGGAAGGCGTGGTCGCAGGGGCGTCAAATTTTTCCTGAGTTATTTTTTAGTCAAATGGAAAAAAACGAGAGGGTACAGTCTCAACATTTCCAACATTTCCAAAATAAGGGACACTCTGATGTACATCCATCCATCTGTCTGTGCACAGAAAATAATAAAAAAAAAATTAGAGTAAATTTTTAATACAATTCAGTAAAAAATTACTCAATTTTGCACCAGTAAACGATTTAATAGTATTGAGTAAAATTTTAATAAAAAATTATTAAATGCTTATTAAAAAAATTTTAGTAAATTTTTAATGGACACAATTAAAAATTTAATTAAAAATTTTTCGATTTTTTAAGTAACTTTTTAATTGTGTCAATTAAAAATGTTCTCAAAATTTATCAAATATCGGTCCTGGACCGATATTTCGATGCATTACACACGGAATGACAAAGTGAGTTTACCACCATACTACTAAAATATAAAATTTTATTAAAAAAAAGTTTGATGAAAAAAAAAATTGAAAAAAAAATATTTAATTTTGATGAAAAAAACGTTAAAAAAGCCCAACTTAACATTATAAAATCACTGAAAATAATTAAAAATCAACTCATTCGATTTTTCTTCAATATTAAGAATGGTCCAATAGAGTAGAAATAGGCTAGGGTTCATCTATTTATCTTTCTCAAGGAAACTACGCAGTCGATTTTAAATCAGGGTTGGCAACCGATACCCACCTAGAATTGTATCGCAACCAATAAAGATATGAACATTTTCAAAAGCGATTATGAAAGCTGATGAAATTTCTAGTATTTTAAATGTGTCACTTCGTGTTTCTACCGGTTCGTTTTGGTTACATTGGCCAATACCGTTATAATACCGTTTCAAACGGTATTATAAAGGTATTGACCATTATTTCGAAAACAAAAACACGAAGTGACACATTTAATATACTAGAAATTTCATCAGCTTTCATAATTGCTTTTGAAAATATCCATATCTTTATTGGTTGCGGTACAATAGCCAAATACCTTTATTCTAGGTGGGTATCGGTTGCCCACCCTGTTTTAAATATTAAATCGTGCCAAAAAATTACTAACTTAAATTAAAAACTAAAAAATCTTGAAAATTATTCGTTTTGAGTATCATGGTGTAATTAGTTAAGAAAAGTTACCTCGACCTAGAATAAACCTACTCAATAAATAAAAACTCTAATATTTTTTCCAATGACTATTTCATAAAGCTTGAGACAAACTTTCATTTCAACTTAACTTAAGAAAATTCATAGCACTTTAATTGATGAAGCCCTTCGATAAAAGTTCAGAGATTTTGTTGAAAATTTTCTAAGAAATTAAAACTTTGGTTAAAGGGCGCCACGGCTTAACATGATCGTATTTGGGTCAAATTAATTTTAAATGAAAGTTTGTCTCAAGTTTTATGTAAAAGTCAAGAAAAAAATTAAAGTTTTTTTTTAAATTTCTTGATCGTAGGGAAAAACTGTAGTGTTTGCAAATTTCAAACATGGATATCTCGAAAACCGTTTGACCGATTATTTTTTTTATGTTCAGCGCATCAAAATTAATAAATATGATGTATCACGAAACAATAAGCGAGGGTCGCGCTGAAAAATAAAACTGTTTGTAGGCATTTGATGGAAAGTTTTTAAAAAATATTTTTAAGTTCATTTTTTTCCACGTTCAAATATTTTCAATGAAAATTTTCAAGTGCAGTAAGAGAAATCCACATTTTTTGACCTCCAATTCTTTTGACCACCAATTTTTTGCTAACAAAGAAAAATTTAAATTATTTTAAAATCTCATTATTATAAACTTAGGAGCACTTTAATTAATAAACAACACCATCTCTTCGTTGTTTACAAAAAAAATTGTGGTCAAACAAATTAGAGGTCAAAAATTTGGATTTCTTCTACTTAAAAAATTTCATTGTTCGTTTGGGTTATTGGAAAAATTCGTTCATCACTGAATAAAAGCTATTGGACTATTTTTAAAAATTTTAATATTATAACTTGAAAAAAATCGACTTAAAAATTTTTTTTTTCTAAGAAACGTCTATAAATAATTTCATTTTCCAGAGCGACCCTCGTATCTACTTTAATATTTGTTCAATCTGGACACTGTCAAGCTTAAATAGAATCTTGAAAAATTTCCTATATAGCGTTTTTTAAAAAATAGTCGTTTGAAATAAAAATGTTTAGTATTATTAACTTTGTCGTTAACAAATTGCATCTACTTTAGAAAAGTTTCCAATGTATTGTCGCCCACTGTATATTTTTTTATTTAGCTTTCAAAAATCCAATACCTTGGTTCCCGGCCGCCCCGAATTAATTTAATCTTATTGGTCTCAAATTGCTACCACCTAATTTTTATATCTAGTAAAATAAAAATTGGCTCGGACACTTTGGAAAATCAAAAGTTGAAGAAAAAATGCCATTCTATAGGACAAATACAATTACACTGTGACACAATTGAGGTCATTTCTTAGGGCCTCAACCAAACCAAGACAGTTTGAAAGTACTTGTGTGTAGTAGTAAACCCCCAATGGGTTTTGCTCTGTAACGTCTCAAATTTTTTTTTATAGCCCACTGATTTTTTCTTTTTTTTTTAAAGGCGCACTGTGGCGCCTTTTCCCTAAAAGCGTTGCAAAAATCCAAAAATTGACAGAAGAATTTGATAAAATGAATGATTACATCTGATTGAAAACTCCTCACTGATTAAGAATCCAAAAACATTTTTGAAATCGGATAAAAATTATGAATTATAGAGCAACCCAAAGTTGGCAATTATTCAGTCCGCAGAAAAAAGTTAAAACTTAAAAAAAATATGTCATCTTTTAAATTGAATTTCAGGTAAACTATGCAACCGATCATTATTTTTTTGGTGTCGTTTGAAAGGTATATTAATTCAAATGAAACGATATAAAAAACGGGTTATTTGGTCGAATACTTTGTTTTAAGGCGCAGTTTTTCAAACACACCATATTTCGGTCTTTTTTTATATTTGATAGAATAGAACTAAAAAAGTGACGGTTTGTGACGGGATCTATTAAACAGAGGATGTTTAGTATTTAATACTCTAACATATTCAATAAAAATTGGGTGCCCGTACTTGCCCGTGTACATGAAAAACAAAGAAACTGTAACAACTTTTACTACGAAAAGGAGATATTTTTAAAATATCCTAACAGATTTTGAGCAGTTTTGAGATCTACTGGAATTTTTGACCAAGCTTAGTAGATGTATTGGTCTTTAATTTATTAATTTGTTTTTTTTTTACTTTTTTATTTGCTTATAACGCCCCCTAACGGAATTTTTTTTTCTATAAGTAACCACTTTGACGAGCTGTAACTCCTGAACAAATTGAGATATTTTAAAAGTTAAAATTTTTTATTTTTAATAAAAAAAGTTAAACATAAAAATTGCGAAAAACATATGTGTCATCTCAGAATTTTTAAGAATTTTTTAAATAGTCAATGGTTTGTGTAAAAAAAGAAACAAAAGTTATCTAATATGATTTATAATAAGCTTTTAATTAAAAACGTCTTAAATTTTTTAAACCTTTGTAAATACTCTGTTAAAATTTAACCTACAGCTAATTACAAAAAAATTAGATTAGTGTTTTGAATTCTCATTGAGTTTGTATTTCTTTCTTTATGTATTTAAAAGTTTCTAATCATTTGTTTAAAATTTGCCTACGTCTTTAAGACATAAATATTAGGGTTGAGCCAGAAATGCCTTTTTGCAAATGTCCCTTGGGCAATATGCGGGATTGGTAAAAATAGATGCCAAAACGATGTGGTTAAAATTTCAGAAAGATCGCACTTCATCTTGGGGTCCCCCTTCAGCGCTGAAATTTCAGCTTTCCTTAGCCAAAGAGCATTTTTTTTTTTAAATTGTCAAAAATTCAAATTTGATCAGATCTTCTATCTTTGTAACAAAAGAGGTCAAAAGGTGTCACTGTGCTCAGTGCCGCAGCGGGCCTATTACAATGCGGATACGCTTTTCTTGAAGCTTAAGGAGATAAAATTCAAGTGCATTTTAAACATTAAAAATGTCTTGATAACTTCAAAACTTATGATTTTTGCAACGAAAAAAGTCAAAACGAGGCACTGTGCTTTGTGCTGCAGTGGGCCAATGACCATACTGAAGGGGTTTCTTTCAAATGCTTTATAAATCTTGATAATATCTTTGTTACTTTAAAATTTATAATGTTAACAACGGAAAAAGTAAAAATACGACACTGTGCACAGTGCCGCGGCTGGCCTATTACCTTGTGGCCCATATATTTTGAAGCTAGAGGAGTCATCTTTCGAAAGCTTTTGAAATTTTTAAAATATCGTCATTAGTTCAAAATTTATGATTTTTGCAACGAAAAAAGGCAAAAGGCGCCACTGTGAGGCGTTTGAAAAAAGTCGAAAAAAATAATGTAACTGTTCTTTTGAGCTTAAAATAGTGTTAGGATGTCTGCAATAGAATTTGATGGGAAATTTTTTTCTAGAATATATTAACCCTCTATCTGCCGTATTTATTGGTCATTTAAGTACTTTCTTAAGAAATGGCTCAAAAGTCTACAAAGACTTGCGTTTAAAGGGTTAAAATGTTCTACGAATATGTTCTGCATTAAATTTCACTAGGGGTTACTGGAGGCAAAAAGTTCGACTGGTATAAAGAAAATGCAGAAAAAAGATAAATTGTAAAGTGTCATTAATTTTTTTATATTTTTGCCAGAAATTGTATACAATTGTAACTAACAAATTTAGGAAAAAATATAAAAAGTTAATGATACTTTAAAATTAATATTTTTTATGCATTTTTCGTATATCGGTCGAGTTTTATGCCTTCAGTAACCCCCAGTGAAATTTGATGCTGAAAATAATCGTAGAACAATTTAACCCTTTAAACGCACGTCTTAGTAGGTTTCTGAGCCATTTCTTAAAAAAATGACGTAAATGTCACATTAAAACGGGAGATATAGGTTTAGCGTTCTTATGTTCCCCATAAAATTCTATTGAAGACATCCAAACACTATTTTAAGTTCAAAAGAACAATTATATTAGTTTTTTCGACTTTTTTCCAACGCCTTTGAAAAAAAAAACTGAAAAATTCAGTGGGCTATAAAAAAAATTTGAGACGTTACAGAGCTAAACCCTTTGGGATTTTTACTACTACACAAAAGTACTTTCAAACTGTCTTGGTTTGGTGTAGGCCCTAAATGTGATGTTGCACTGTGTAATTTAAAAAATATTTCACAAAAATATAATCCTGTAAAACTTTGAAGTCCTTTTAAAAGAAAATAAGATCAGGAAATGAATAACTGTAAATGCAGTTTTACTCCCTTTGATCTTTACATTCAGACGTTGTCATCTGATTCTTGTTTGATATTGGCTGTATGGCGACGTTCTCTTAGCAACATTTTTCGATTCAGAAACATTTTCCTTCATAAAAAATTACAAACTCTGGAATGTTTTCTTTTTTACAACTTATTTTATGCGTTAAATTGTTATTTTATACTCAATCCTGAAATTTGTAAAATCAAACTCTGAAGGGTATTTAAATATTCAACTTTGCCGAATATATCACCATCAATCGTCTTTGTTCCTTTTTTTTTTAACTAAAATAATTTTTCAGTTATTTTTTTGCTGAATTTTTCGGCATAAGTTTTAGTTGTACCAGTCGTGTAGCATGTGTATTTAAGCATCACCTTTGTTATCCTGGTTTAGTGGATGATTATCTTCCACACCCAGGCTACCATCTCTTCAGCCTTTATTATTGCTAAAGGTACTCTTACATACAACTAACACCTCTACATTATTAGAATTTGACTGCCTTTAATATCCTGTCGTTTCAGGAATAACGAAAAAAAAGAAGTCATTGAGTTGACTGAGTGAGTGACAATGAACGACGACAACGACAACTACAACATTACCGACTGTTACACATTTAACTTTAACATTAAGGATACTTCATGTTGTAAATCAATTTCGTGCATTATTGTGTTTGCCTTGTGAAGTGCTCTGGAAAATTTAGTTGTATGATTCTCATCTTATTTTACTACTCTGCCACAGTGTGTACCTTTAAATACTGACTGACACACACTATGGCAACTCAACCAACATTCATAATGTTGGTTGGCATTCATATCGTTGGCTCGGCTGATGCTGCTGGTGCTGCTGATGAGGAGAGCAAGAGGTTACTGATGTTTAGTAATGATTATTATGAAAATTTAAAGTTTTTTTTTTTTTATGTTAAAAGTGGCATCATTGCTCCACTTGTCTTCTCAAGTATTAAATTTTGATTTTTATCCAAATTTTATGAAATTCTGTTAAAAACTTCCATTTGATTTGATTGCATTTATTGTTTGTTTTAGAATAAGTGTAATTTAAAGAAAAAAAAAATTTTGAATTTATTTTAATGGTATTTACTTTGCATAAAAATGGACATCAGCATATTGTGGAAAAAGTTTATTATGTGTAAATTTGGCTAGACGATAAATGAAAAAAGTTGAAAAGTTTGTTTTAAAGAATTTAAGAAAACAGTAGAATTTCTGTAAAAAAAAAAAAATAATATATAAACATATCGGTTGGATTTTGTTAACAGGAAATTGTTTTTTATTTATGTGACTTTTTATAAACATGAGGCATTCCCCACAAAATGTCTTGCGAAAAAAAACATGTGTTCCATGAATGTCTGAATAGGTGGTATGGATAGCCATATATAAAACTAAGAAAATTGGGTTTTTGGATTTTAAATTTTCTAAAAACTGGGCAGAGAAGGCGTTGTTAAATATTGGAAAAATTGTAAGATTTGCGTCGAGTTCCCTTGATTAAATATTTATCAAATTAACACGAAATATACCACAATCTCAAAAATGTACATTCTTGTAAATTTTTTATGGTCTATCAAATAAAAAAATTATTTCGGTAAATTTTCAGCACCTCTTTCTGAGCTTTATAATTTTTAAAAAAAAAGTCAATTTATATATCGTCCATTCCATGAGTCATTTTAAAAAATTTGACAAAGGGTCTTCCGATTTTTGTTATATTTTTCATACAGATACTCTATGGAGCCAGTTTCAAATGTCATCATCAGATCGAAAATATTTAAAAAACTCGCTATTTTATTCGCGATTTTCGTTTTTAAAAAAGTCCAAAAAATGCAAAATCTGTGGAACTTTGAGCAGCTGTATTTTCTAAACTACTTATCGCATTTTAACAATCCATAGTGCATACGAATGGTATGTAAGTCTATTTTTATATCTTATAGACTGAAAAAATATCAGTGGTTTAAAAGTGCATTTTATATGCAAATGCAGTTTTAAAGTGCATTTTGCGAAACTTTTACCCCTTTTAATTTTTTTTTAATTAGCATATTTTGAAAATTTAAGATTTTTGCTACAAAAAAATGTTTTCATTACAATGGACCAAGAATGTGTGCTATTTTTAATATTTATTTTTAAAAAATACTTGCTTAAGTTTCCCTTATAAAAAATTTTATATTTTAAATTATAGCAGAATCATGTAAAAAGACATGTTTTTAAACCGTTATATTTTCAAAAGTACTAATCATATCTCATTGTTTTTATGCACATTAGAAAGGTATTTTTGTCTATTTTTTGCATATGATGACCGCAAATATGTTGGTGTTTCAAAAATGCATTTTAAATGCAAATGCAGTTTTGAAGTGCATTTTTCAAAACATTTACCCCTTTGATTTTTTTTTAGTTATCATATTCGAAAAGTTTACAATTTTTAATATAAAGTAATGTCCTGCTAATAATGGACCCACCTTGAGTGCTGTTTTTAATTTTTTTTTAATAATTTCCTTAAAAAAATTTCAATATTTTAAATAAAACCAAAAAAATCTGAAATAACATGATTTTTTAAAAAATTCTAAAAAAATATCATTATTAGGAGGACACTATTTTGTAGAAAAAATTGTAAACTTTTCGAATATGATAGCTAAAAAAATTCAAAGGGGAAAAAGTTTTGAAAAATGCACTTCAAAACTGCATTTGCATTTGAAATGCATTTTTGAAACACCAACATATTTGCGGTCATTAAATGCAAAAAATAGACAAAAATACCTTTCTAATGTGCATAAAAACAATAAGATACGGTTAGTACTTTTGAAAATATAACGGTTTAAAAACATGTCTTTTTATATGATTTTGGTATAATTTAAAAAATAAAAATTTTTATAAGGGAAACTTAAGGAAGTATTTTTTTAAAAAAAATATTAAAAATATAATACACGCTCGGTCCATTGTAATGAAAACATTTTTTTATACCAAAAATCCTAAATTTTCCAAATATGCTAATTAAAAAAAAATTAAATGGGGTGAAGGTTTCGCAAAATGCACTTCAAAACTGCATTTGCATATAAAATGCACTTTTATACCACTGATATTTTTTCAGCTTATAAGATCTCAAAATAGACTTACATACCATTCGTATGTGCTATGGATTGTTAAAATGCGATAAGTAGTTTAGAAAATACAGCTGCTCAAAGTTACACAGATTTTGCATTTTTTTGACTTTTTTAAAAACGAAAATCGTGAATAAAATAGCGAGTTTTTCAAATATTTTCGATCTGATGGATGAAATTTGAAATTGGCTCAATAGAGTATCTGTATGAAAAAAATAACAAAATTCGGAAGACCCTCGGTCAAAAAATGACTAAAATTACCAAATGTCTGGTGGAATGGACGATATTATTTTTTACAAAGTTTAGATGTTTGTCTATCCAGACAAAAAAAAATCATAAAAATTCTGTAATTCTCTTGTATTTTATTTTGTCAACATGGAGTATGAGCAGGGGTGCCAGATGATTTTGATGAAAAATCGGCATATTTTCAAAAAAAAATCGGCATTATCCGCACTTCAATTTAAAAAAATCTTAAAAAAATCGGCAAATGAAAAATAACCATTTTTAATACAATAAATCATATTTTATTGACAAAAATCATTAAAGGCAAACAAAAATACTAGGCTAATTAAAATTTTTTAAAACTGAGCTGATATAACGATACATCTTCAGCGAAAATTTAAAAATATTTTTTTTTTTGCAAAAAAAAAATAATTAAAAATAATAAAATTTTTACAGACCAAAGAAATTTCCGATTGCCATAAAATGATTTTTCAGTAATGTGCTAATACTAGCTTTTTTAATTTCCAGCAAAAAAAAAATTAAAAAAAAATATTTTTTCACTTTCTCCAGAGCATTCCAGATTTGTAGGTCAAAAAAGAAACCCAAAGAAATTGACCCACACTGTGTGTGGGTCCAACAGGTTTAATATTTGTTTGTGATATTTACCCTAAAAGGAAACATTTCTGACCCCGCGCTAAGGGAAATTGAAAAAAAAAAAAGAAAATCGATCTACTCTAATGAAATGCTGTGTTTTCTACAGACAGACGGACAACGATATATTGACTTAAAATCGATGTAGGATATTTTGTGGTGTTACGAACGGAATGACAAAGTTATATATTAAATCCTTCTATCACTAAAGGGAGTGGCCGTGTTTTTAGGGTTGATCGAAAAATCTGCATTTTTGGAGCAAAAATCGGCAAATCGGCACTTTGATCATTTTGAGGCAAAAATCGGCAAAATGCCGATAAATCGGCAAATATGGCAGCCCTGAGTATGAGTAACAAATATTTTATAAATTTTGTTTATTTCGCAAATATTTGTTCCTCATACGCCAAGTTGAGATAATAAAATTCCAAGAATTACAGAGTTTTTATGAAATTTAATATTTAAAAGCGATTTTTTCGGAAAATACGAAAAACGCAGTATTGATTTTTTTTGTGTGGATAAAAAACCATCTAAACTGAATAAAAACAAGTGAGAGTATTATAATCGGCCGTGCCGAATCTTTTATGTCCTCCAATATGTAAAAAAAAAAATATAAAAAAAAAATCAGTGACGTTTTTTTGGCGGGGGCGTTTGGGGGGATTGGTGGGAGACATTGGGGGACACGTTCCCCTTGCAATATATGTTATCGAATATATTTATTATGATTATTGCAATAATTTAATCCAATTAATTATTATTAAAACATATTTTTTATATCCACGCACACTAAAGGGGGCGGATCAGACTATTTTTAATTTTTTTTTATCCGCTGGGTTTACATGCAGCGTTTTGAACTTCCTCTGCAGCGTTTTGAACTTCCTCTGAAATAAAAATGTCGTTTTTCTGCGGCTGGTTTAGGAGGGAACTTTTTCCCCTTGGTCCGATTCTGCGTATTTCCGAACTTAACCAGCCTATGGCCATAAGACATATTCGTGCAAAACTTTGGAAGTCTAGCTCTATTATTTTGGACTGTATCGTGTCCTCTACAAACGGACAGACGGACGGACGGACGGACGGACATCACAAGAATGTCTTAGAATCGCTCACCGATATATATACTTTATGGAGTCCTAGGCCGATATTGCGATTCCTTACATTCGGAATGAGAAATTGAGTATACCCCCGTACTGTGGTTGGAGGGTATAAAAATAAAAATAAAAAAAATGTGGCCTGTTTTTGAAAAACTGACTTTTTTAAAAGACACAGTGAAAAATGTTCGTATATGGCAGGCGTGGATACACGGGGTGAAAAAAATCATCCCGCCAAACCGAATTCGAAAAAAAGAAAAAAACCTAGATTTTTTTTCTATGAAAAAATTTCGAGAATCCCAGAATTTGTCTAATGGAAAAATGTGCCGGAATATTAGAATTATTTTTATGTAAAACAAGTAAGAGTGTTAAATTCGGCTGTGCCGAATCATTTATACCCTCCAACACGTTTCAAATTAAAAAAAAATTGCATGGGCGTCTTTTCTTTTTGCGGGGGGGGGGGTCCGCGGAATCGGTGGGGACACCTTTACCACCGCTATATGTGTTTACAAATTATTTGTTTATGAAATTTACGCTTAAATAATACATCTTTATCGTTGTTTTTAATTAATTTCTATAACCACGCCCCCAAAGGGCGGCGGTTTGAAAAAATCGAATTTCCTAACCATCTTGGTCCAAGCACAGGTCTATGAACGTAATATGGCATAAAAATTTTACATTTGTTGAGCAAAAATTAAAAAAAAATCGTAAAAATATTGTATTTTTCAGGGATCATTTTAGTTTTTCAAGGGGGAACTTTTTCCCCCTGGTCCAATTTTGCCCATCTTCGAACTTAAAAAAAATTCTAAAAAAAATTTTGAATTTTTCTATATCAAAGAGTATCGGAAAATTAAAATTTTTCTCTAGAAACAATACGAACATTTTTCTACAGGAAAAATTTGGAAATTTTACTATAGACTGGTTCCATTTAAAATAGCATCGGCAATCCGCCGATGTCCTGTACTTAAAACAGGATTTTAAAAAACGATAGGATGCTTTGCAAAAAGGATATTGAAATTAAAAAAATATCCTTAATTTGCAAATATCTCAAAATGCGTATCTTTAATTTTCCTATATTTTTTTGCACATATAGCCCAAAATGTACCTAACAACATATCGTCGAACTATATTCAATAAATGCCAACTCGAAAAAGCTTACTGTTCAGGAGAGCTAAAAAACTAGTTATTTCGCATATTATTGCAAAAATAAACAATGTACCTTCCACAAGATGGTTTAAATATTCTAAACAATTTTTACCTATGCAAAAATTTTCATATTTTGCACTTGTTTGCGTATTTTTCAGAGATGGCATTTATTACTATATCAAAAAACAAATATTTTTTTAGAGTTGGCATATTTTGTCGGAAAATAAAAATAATTTTTTTTTTGGAAAAATTTTTAAATTTTTTTTTTTTTTGGTTTTTGTTATCCTTAGTACGGTAATTGCAAAAACTGAACAAAAAATTAAAAATCTTTGCATATTTTTAAAAGTTACTAGCTCCGAAAGCCTTTTAATCTCAGGGTGATCAACTTTGGCACTCTGTAACTCACGCTGTATTGCAATAGGGTCACTCCAAACTAGCTATTTTGAAAGCTTATATCATTGACTTTATTTGCCCCATTCATAATGTTTCAATCTGATAAATAGTTTGAAAGTTACATAAACATAAGCAATTTTTTTTTTGCAAACACTATTTACCGATATTTTCAAAATGGCAATATCTCGAGAACCAGTCATTAGATATCAAAATCTTTACAAGATTCGTATTTAGCATGGCAAATGCAATAAGATATGTGATCTAATTTTTTTTTAAAAATTTTTTGAAAAATTTTTGGAAATTTACAATGGGAGTTGGCATTTATTTCCAACAAAAAAATATGTACTTTGAGTTAGCAGAATAACAAAAATGGACGTAAAACGACAACAAATTAGTTTTTTGCTCTGAAATTTTTATGGCAGATAGGTATTACATAGGGGAGCTATTTGCTATCGGAAACTCATTTCCGTCAAATTTGAGTTGGCATATTTTGAATATAGGTTCACGATATGCAAATCCCAAATTGGGGTGATAAGCAGTTTAATTGTAAACGCGGTTTCATGAAACGCCTTATTGATTTTTGTTAAAAACTCTCGTTTACAAATGAAAAACAATTTCTGCGCACTAACCGCGAATATTTTTTTTATATGTATTTTTGATCGCTAAACTCAAAAATTTCATTAAAACAACATTTCGCGAATATATTTTTGTTAAATGATTTTTTTAGCGTTTTTTGGAGGTATTTTAACTATTTTGCTTATATCTTAAGTTCTGTTTATCTGATCTTCTCGCAATAAAAACCAAACTAAAGATAATCAAATTTCCAACAAATCCTACATTCATCATTTTCTCGTCAGTTCATAGCTTTACGCGCAAATAACTCTTTTTTGCGTTATTTAAAGGTATTTTGACTATTTTTCTTATATCTTGAGTTCCGTTTATCTGATCCTTCCGAAATAAGAACCAAATTAAAGACAATCAAATTTCCAACAAATCCTTCATTCATTATTTTTATATCAGTTCATAACTTTACGCGCAATTATTCTTCTTTCGGAAAAATCCGAGAAATAGATGTGTAAAAAGGAAATTATGTGAGGCTTTTTTTATCTTAGAATTTATGAATCTAAGAATTTTTTTTTATTTTATTGGAAAAACAGGGAAATTTTATTTTGGGTAAAATTTGAGAATTTTTCTATAGAAAAAATGTGTTAGAATGTGATACTTTTTCTATTGCAAAAATTACACAGAATCTGTGACTGTTCTGTCTGGGAATCTTATATTTTTTCTATTTTAAAGAAGTCTTAGAATTTAAGAGTATTTCTTTAGAAAAAATGTCTCAGATTCTGAAATAAGTCTCAGAATCGAAGACTTTTTAATAGGAAAAGATGAGACATTTTCAATAGGAAACACCATAATCATTTTATTTCAAGTTTAGATGTTTGTCTTTCTACAAAAAAAAATCAGGAGGGCATTTTTCGTATTTTTTGAGAAAATTGCATTTGAATATTGGATTTCAAAAAAATTCTGTAATTCTCTTGTATTTTATTGCGTCAACACCGCGTATGAGTAACGAAAATTCGTTGGTTTCACAAATATTACTCATACGCGGCGTTGACACAATAAAAAACGTAAGAATTACTGCATTTTTTTAGACTTATTTTTAAAACTTATTCGATAGGAAAAACTCTAAAACTTTTTCGATAGGAAAAATTTTTTAGAATCTACACTTTTTCTATTCAAAAAAGGTCTCAGAATCTAAAACTTTTTCTATAGAAAAAATTTCTCAGACTTTTTCTAAAGGAAGAAGGGCTAAGGGTCCGAGGTCTTAAAATCTGAGGCATTTTATGAAGAAAAAGTCTTGGAATTTGAGACTTATTTATGGGAAAAAGGTCTTAGAATCTCAGAATTTGAGAATTATTTTATAGAAAAAAATCTAAGAATCTAAGATTTTTTCGAAATGAAAAAAGTCTCAAAATCTGATACTTTTTCTGTTAAAAAAATGTTTCACATTTAGGGCTTATTATGTTGAAGGTCTGAGGAATTTTTCTATTGAAAAATGCGGAATCTAAGACTTTTTCATAGGCATAAGGTGCTAGAATCTCAGATTTTGAGAATTTTTCTATAGAAAAAATGTTTCAGAATCTGAACCATTTTCAATAGAAAAAAGGTTTCAGAATCTGATCAGTATTTTTGGACCAAAATCGTGTTTTCTTTTATTTTTTTAATATTTTTTAGAAACGTGCCTAACATTTTCGAACCTTTGGGACCGATTTGGATAAAAAAATTAGTTTTCTATTAAAAAATCAGTTTCAGTGGACCAAAATCGCTATTATGGAATTTCTTAAAATTCCTAGTTTTTGAGCAGGATTTTGTTAAAAAAGCGGATATGAATTTTAGGCGAAAAATTTCATTTATTTCAACTTTGGACCGCTGGATGCCGACAGAAGATGCCCTTCCATTTTTTATACCCTCCACTCTAGCGATAGGGGGTTTATAAGTTTATCATTCCGTTTGTAACACTTCGAAATATTGGTCTAGGACCCCATAGTTTATATATTCATGATCCTCGTTCGATTTTAAGACGATCTAGCGAAGTCCGTCCATCCGTCTGTCCGTCTGTCTGTCTGTTGAAAACACTCTAACTTTTAAAGGACTTTACGGAAGCTCTTGAAGTTTGGCAAATATGTTGGGCATTTACCTAATCAGGTTGGTATTGCAACCCAGCGAAATCGCTCCAGTGATTCAAAAGTTATGAGCAAAAGACTGAATTTCGGCAAGGGTTTTTCGTGAATTTACAAGATAAAAAACACTATAACTTTCAAAAGAAAAGTTTTTCGTTCCTCTAGCCTAGTTCGTACTGAAATTCAGCGAAATCGGTTTAGTTGTTCAGAAGTTATTAGCAAAACCGTGAATTTCAGATTAGCTTCAACTTAAATTCAGGTGTTGAAAACCCGTTAAAACTGTTTTAGAAACATTGGTAAGTCACACAAATATTTTACAACGTATTTTTGTCACTCAAAAATATTTTTATACCAAAACAAAAAAAAAATACACTCGAAAAAAATTTTACAATAAAAAAAAATTTTCACTCAAAAAATTAATAAATTATTTTTTTTTTTTTTCAAAAATTACTAAAATAAGTTTTTTTACACAAAATAAAAAATTTCTAATCAAAACTGTTATTTTTTCACGTTAGAAATATACTATCACTTAAAGAGGGCATTTTGGAGGGTATTCATAGATTCGGCCAAGTCGAATTTAACTTTTCTACATGTTTTTTCATAAATTTTTTCAACAATCAGCTTCTCCTTGTCCATCGGTCGGCAGGTAGTACGTTACAAAATTCGAAAGTCTACATTTGACAGGATGCCCTATTTCGCAATGCTTTAACAACACTGTTATGATTGTAGTTTTCTGCTTGGGAACTATATCATAAAAAAAGTAATTCCCCACTGTCAATTTGCCTGTCAAATGTATATTTCTAGTACACAGGGGTCAACAAAAATTATTCCCAAAAATGTATTTAAAGATATTTTAATTAAAATGTATAGCAGTTTTATTTAATAACATTTAAAATAAAACTCACATAACTATAATTAAAATTGCATAAAAAAATAAAAAAACAAAACAAAATTACACATTTTGCAACATAAAACAAAAGAATACTACTAAATTTACTCCATGCTCCGATTCATTATACAAGGACAGCATTATCATTTGCTTTGGAATACATAACATGATGACTGGGTGGGTTACGACAAGAACCATGCACTCATACACACACACACGATAGCAGAATCAGCAGAAACATCAACAACATTTGGGACCAGCAAAAATTATAATAATAATACATGCAAACACAATCCAGCGACATCAACGAAATTCGTATTTACACCAGAAATACCATACACTGACAGCATGAAAATAAAATAGGAAACGTAGTGGTAATGTTAAACTAAATATAAAACATGAACAAAACATGCATAATTTTGTTTTATTTACTATACGAAGGTTGTAAGACAAATTTGGGAACATAATTAAGATTTGAATAAGCTTGGATCAAAGCTTAGGTTCTAGGCAGCTGAACTATCTGTTGCTAAGGGGACACCTTTAATCTTGTCATACAACATTCGGCAGTGTCCAACAATGTCCGTCTGACCGTGCGTCTGTCAGTCTGCTGCAGTCTAAAACAAAATAGCAAGACCAAATAGCAATGATTTTTAAATGATTTTTACAGTTTTATTTTATATTCTCTATTTTTATGGAAGATAACACCGCTCAACAAATCGAAAGTTTTTGGCTCCGGTTTGAAGTTTCGTATAAAATTTTAAAAGATTTTGACTCGCTGATTCCAAATCTGTGCTCCAAATTTTTCCATCACGTCTAGAATTTTAATTATTCGCGGTTGAAAATGCGAAAAAACGCGATTTTTGCTTTTTTTGAAAGCCTGCACAGCAGCCACTGGGTGGAATAAAAATCTGGTATAAAGCGTTAGAGTTGAATTGAACTATGATCTCAAATATATGATCAAAAAAATTTTAAGTTGTTGCACTATTATTGGCCAAACATTCATTTTAAAAAAACACTGTGAAAAAAATTAGAAAAGCACCATTTTTAAAAGGCTTTAAAACAAAAACCAGATGATCAATCTTTACTGTGATGAGATCAAAATTTAGGCAAAAGTTCATTCTTTCTTATAGGCTTTTAAACCCATTAAAGATATCTTCCGGTTTATACGAAAAATAACACAGAAAACTTGAATTTGTAAAATATTTTTTTTTTTAGTATTTCTTTGAAAAATATCAAAAAAAAAACTAAGGTATCTACCTTACCTTTTTTACAAAAACGGTAATTTTAAAAGTATCATTTTAAAACGCAAGTTTAACTCAACCAAACGCAATAATTTGAGAAAAATTGTGTTCTATGTTGGAGACCATAGACAAATTATACTTTTGCGCTTTATACCAGATTTGTATTTCACTGAATGGCTGCTGTGCAGGCTTATAAATAGGGATGAGATTTTCATGCACTAAAAAATCGAAAATATGCGCTTAAAATATGCGCTAAAAAATTCAAAATATGCACTAAAAAACCTAAAAATATGCACTAAAAAATAAAATGTGTGCAATAAAAATCTTGTTTTCATAGGAAAAACTTCTTAAAAAGCAAAAAGTAACGCCGGGTTTTAATATTAACATTTAAAACTTTATATAAACAAGATTTTTCAGAAATTAAGACAATCTATAAAAAAAAATTAAAAAAAAAAAATAATTTTTCTTATTTCCAAAATAAATTTTTAAAATTTAAAATAATTTTTGAAACAAATGAATTACAATTTGTGTTTTTGCTAATGTATGCCAAAATATGCACTTAAAAGTTGGAAATATGCACAAAATATGCATTTAAAACCAAAATATGCAAAAATATGCATTTTCACCAAAATATGCAAAAATATGCAATAACAAATCGATGCCATTTTAACGCAAATTTTTTGATTCGGAAAGATAATTGGTCGATATTGTTTTTAGACCATCGACAAAAAACATGCATTTGCATGGAAATCTCATCCCTACTTATAAATAATGCAAAAATCGTCATTTTTCGCATTTTCAACCGTGAATAACTAAAAATCTGGACGTGATGGGAAAATTTGGAGAACAGATTTGGAATCAGAAGATCAAAGTCTACTAAAATTGATCACCAGAATTCAAACCGGAAAATGATTGTTGAGCGGTGTAATGTTCAAAGTCCTTCACAAAAAAAACCTTGTCGAATTACTACAAAAAGTCTCGTAATCCCATTTTACCAATATTTGGTTGTTTTTTAACAAAAAATTTTCGACCGAAATTTATTTTTGTTCTTTTAATTTTAAATTAAAATTTACGAGATTTCATTGTAAGTTTTATAGCGCCAAAAAAGTTGTAAATTTACAACTTTATTGGTAAAAATCTTGTAAAATAATAAAAAATAATTTTCACTAGGAATTCTCTAAAAATAGGAGGCAGAAATCTAGTAAAAACACGAAACCTTCTTTTAAGTTTTATTGCGTCCAAAAATTTGAATATTGACAATTTTATTGGTAAAAAGCTTGTAAAATTACAAAGTTACTGGTAAAATGCTTGTAAAATTACAAGGAATTGTTGTCAAATAGGAGGTAGCAAAAGAAAGTTACTAACTTTTCTTGTCGTTTTACAATTTTTTTTTTTGAGTTTGTAATTGGATAAGAAATGCATTTTTTTTGGTCCGCATAATTTTTCGTGCGTGGCTTTTAAAAATAACGATATATATGAGCTTTTCGGAAGCCAAAGTGGCTAAGTCCCGCACACAATATTTTGAGTAAATCACTGTTAAAGTTCCAAGATTTTTTTAAATTCCCTGTTATACGCTAAGCTTCAGCGATGTTTAGGTTGAACTTTAGTGTCTACGAAAAGTCTAAACACAGTTTAATTTCTATATGATTAAGGGATTACACAATGAAAAGTTAGCTGCTAACTGCCGATTTAACGGAGCCTTATGTCAAAATTTGTATGAAAAAGTCGACAGTTATTTTATAACGGAGCATTGAGTAATCCAGCCTGCATGTCACAAAACTGTTAACATCGAAATCGTAGCTGACCGCATTCACGAGCTATCGCGAAATTAGTATTTTTGTATATCCTTAAATTTTGATAGTAAAGTTTTTTAAATATCTTAAAAAAAACTGATTATACAGTTTTAATTGCAATTATTGACAAGTCACAAAACAGTTAACACCGAAATGATATCTTATCAATTTCGCGAGAAATCGCAAAATTAAGAAAAACAAGTAGAGAAGTTAAATTCGACTTGGCCGAATCTATGAATACCCTCCGCAATGTCCTTTTTAAGTGATTGTAATTTTTCTAACGTGAAAAAATAGCGTTTTGATTACAAACATTTTATTTTGTATAAAACAACTTTTTTTTAGTAATTTAAAAAAAAAAAAAAAACAGACCAATATTTCGAGGTGTTACAAACGAATGGCAAACTTATGTAAAAAAATAAAAACTGGATTTGGTCAGATTGGCTACTGAAGAGCTAATATGACTGCTTCATCATCGCACAGCCCAAACCACTGAAGCTACGGGCTTGAAATTTGGAATGAAAAACTCCTAAAACTAAGGCTTGGTATTGCGAATTTCGTTTTTAAGGGAGTAATAATGTGTACAAAAATAGCGATTTTGTTCCACAGATGCTGATTTTTAAAAATAAAAATTATGTTAAATCCAATTGGTCCCAAAAGTTGGAAAATTTAAATTATCTTTTCTATAAAATATTAAAAAAATATAAAAACGCGATTTTAGTCCAAAATTTCTGATCAGCAATTTTGGTCCACAGATGTTGATTAAGTGTGTGAACACGAACTGATAGTTTCTGTATAAAACAGCACTCTTTAATAATAAAATAAAGAAAGACTTTTAAATTTATCCGCAATAAAAACGATATGTGTGTATTTAGATGTCGTTTATGCATTGTGAATCTTTTTCGTTTTTAGACAAAAATCGAGTTTTTTTATTTTTTTTTTTTAATTTTTTCACATGACACATGCGCGGGTACAAGGGGGGAAAGGGGAAATTCCAACCCCCCCCAGACCAAATTTCAAAAAGAAAAAAAAAGGAAAAAAAGAAAAAAAAAAAGAAGAAAAAAAAAGAAGAAAAAAAAGAAAAAAGAAAAAAAGGAAAGAAAAAGAAGAAAAAGAGAAAGAAGGAAATTTTCTAAAAAAAATCACGAAGTCCAAAAATTTTTTTTAAGGAATTAATCTGAAAATTTTCTGTAAAAAATATCTGTCAATCTTATTATGAACTTTGGAATACACAAATTATTTAGAATATGCTTTTTTGTATAGAAAAATTTTACAGGATCTTAATTTGGGTTATATGAAAAATGCTTGTCTTCTAGACAGCAATAGCAAAAATATCTTAAAATCTTAAAAATGTTGATAGTCGAACTTTTGTACATATGTAAAAATTTTTTTTCTAGAGAATAAACTTTTTCAAAAGAAAAAATTTTCAAAATCTGAGACTTTTTTTATGTGAAAAAGGTCTCAAAACTTATTTATAGGAAAAAGGTCGCAAAAGAATTTTTTTATGGGAAAAAAGTCTCAGAATTTCTGAGTTTGAGACTTATTTTAAGGAAAAAGGTCTCAGAATCTGAGTCTTTTTTAAAAAGAAAAAGGTTTCAAAGTCTGAGACTTTTTATTGTTGAAAAATAGTCTCAGAAGTTTAAAATTACTGAATTAGTAGAAGGTCTTTTTCAACGGGAAGAAGGTCTTAGAATCTAAGACTTTTTATAGAAATAAGGTCTCAGAATCTCAGAAAAATATCTCAGAATCTCAGATTTTTTTTTATAGGAAACAGTTCTCAGAATCTATGACCTTTCTATTGGAAAAAGGTCTCAAAGTCTGAGACGTTTTCTATAGGAAAAACATTTCAGAATCTGGGACTTTTTCTTTAGGAAAGGGTCACAAAATCTCCGAATTTTTCTATAGGAAAAGTGTGTTAGAATCGGAAAAGATTTCAGAATCAGAAAAAGGTCTCATAATCTGTCATTTCTTCTTTAGAGAAAAAGTGCCAGAATTTTAAACTTTTTCTATATAAGAAAAAGCTATCAGAATCTGAGACTTTTTCTTTAGGAAAATGGACTGAGAATCTCAGCCTTTTTCTATAGGAATAAGATTTCAGAATTTGAAACTTTTTTCTTTAGGAAAAATGTCTTAGAACCTGAGACTTTTTCTATTGGAAAAAGGTCGAAGAATCCAAGACTTTTTCTATAGAAAAAAGGTCTCAGAATCTAAAATTTTCTCAGTACGAAACATATCTAATAATTAGAGACCTCTCTATAGGAAAAATGGGTCAATAATGCTGAAAAATATGAGACTTTTTCTATAGTAAAATGTATCAGAATCTGAGACTTTTTTTGTGGAAAAAAATTCTTAGAATCTGAAAATTTTTCTATACGAAAAAAGTTTCAGATTCTGCGAAATTTTTCGTAAAGAAGAAGTCTCATATTCTGAGACATTTTCCCTATAAAAAAAATCACGAAAAATGTCTCAAAATCTGATATTTTCTATGTAGGAAGAATTTCTTCTATTAAAAAATTCTCAGATTTAGACTCTTCTTATGTATACGAAAAATATACAATTTTCTTTTAAAAATCTGAAAATTTTTCTATACGAAAATAGTCGCAGATTCTGAGACATTTTTCGTAAAGAAAAGTCTTTTATCGTAAGACATTTTCCCTATTAAAAATAATTTTTCAACGAAAAATGTCTCAACATCTGATGTTTTCTATATAAGGAGAATTTCTTCTATTAAAAAATTATCTTCTTATGTATACGAAAAAAATACAATTTTCATTTTAAACAAATTAAAAAAAAACTGATCTAAACGAAATATAATCATGAAAAACAAAAACTAATACACTTGATGATTTTATAGCTTTCCCATCATTTTTTTTGTAAACAAAAACGTATCCCTTTTTTTTTGCTCGTCAACAAAGGTTAATTTATGATTTGTTTTTTCGAAGTAAAAAAATTTCCCCTCCCAAACCCAAAAGCTGTACACGACACTGCATGACATACATAACATTTTCCATCTTTAAGGACCAATTTGGTTAAAAAATAATTTATATGTTTAAAAATCAACATTTGTAGATTAAACTCGCGATTTTGGTATTTTTTAAATATTTTTAACATAAAGTACGCAAAAATTCCTAATTTTTTAGACTGACTTGGTTAACAAATTCGGACATTAATTTTTGTCAAAAACGTAATATTTTTCAAACTTTGACCATGATGTCCTTGCTAAAATTTTTCATAAATTTTCCCACAAATCCGCTATTCCGAAGCCAGCGTTCGGCAGATATTACTACACGAAATTCGAAAGTGTAGATTGTATTTCATTGGGTAGAAGGGAAGGGAATTTATATTTTTTGGTTACACTGCGTGACAAAACTAAACACTATTTTAGAAAACAAGAGGTACGACCATCATTTCAATATACTTCGGACATGCTGAATCGAATAGCGTACTCCGTTTTTCGATGTATGGTACAGTTTTCTTGTAAAATGTCATTAAAGATTGGCTGATTTTCAGCTGCTTTTTTAACAAAAAAAATTCCGAAGCTAATGATTTTTAAATTTTTTGGCATGGAAAACAAAGATATAACTTGTACACCCAAAAAAAAACGTGGGTATTCAATACTAAAAATTTAACTAATTTTAGTCCAAAAGGACCTAGTGCAGCAATTGGTAACCAATACTAAAATTTTTAACTAATATTAGTCAAATCCAGTAAAAATTACTAATGTTAGTACTTTGAAGATACTAAAATTAGTAACGAATTAGTAGATTTTGGTACAATATCACTTACTAAACCTTTTACTGTAGAATTATTTTGAGTGTAGCAATATTTCTAATATAAATTTGGTTTAAAGCTTTTCATCTTAAGCCCTTAAATTCGCGGATTTCTTAATTTTTTTAAGTTTTCGCGAAATTAACCGCTAAATTGGTCTCTGATAAAAAGCTTGCATTTTGTGGATCAAAAAGGCGTCCATGACACTACGAATAGTGGACAAAAAACATCTATGTTATATGGACCATCATGATGAAAATCGCGAAAAACCGTTTTTTTGTATATGGCAGCCTCACTTTAGGAGATGATTTGAGGCTTCATCTTTTAGTATATAATGTGGGAACCTTAAACAATAAACTGACCCAAAATTTGTCCAAAAAAGTTTTCATTTGCAAAAGTTATCTTAACAAAAACTATAATTATTGTATCGCAAACACTGAAATAATAGTTTTTGTTAAGATAACTTTTGCAAAGGAAAACTTTTTTGGCCGAATTTTTGGTCAGTTAGTTGTTTAAGGTTCCCACATTATATACTAAAAGATGGAACCTTAAATCATCTCGAAAAGTGATGCTGGCATATAAAAAAAACGGTTTTTCGCGATTTTCATCATGATGGTCAATATAACATAGCTGTTTTTTGTCCACTATTCGTATTGTTAGGGATGCATTTTTGATTCATTAAAAGCAAGTTTTTTATCAAAGACCAATTTGGCTGTTAATTTCGCGAAAACCTTAAAAAATTAAGAAATTCGCAAATTTAAGGGCTTAAATTGAAAAGCTTTAAACCAAAATTGCATAAGAAATGTTGCTACAAGTCATATCTTTGTTTTCCATGTCATAAAATTTATAAACTATTTACTTTGCAAATTTTTTTGTTAAAAAACTGGCTCGAAATCAGCAAATCTTTAACGACATTTTGCAAGAAAACTGTACCATACATCGAAAAACGGAGTACGCCATTCGATTCAGCATGTCCGAAATATATAGAAATGACGGTCGTAACTCTTGTTTATTTTTTAGTGTTCCGCAGTGTTATTAAAGATCTCCGAACTATTCTCACTTTTAGAGGGCTATCCATCTAACCTAACTTATGAAATTAAAACAACTACCCATTCACCATTCATTAATGCTATTCATTAAAAATGTATCTTTTACTCTTCTGCCAACCCACGTGTAACATTATTTAGTAGGGGTCCAAATCATCGCCATCATCATGTGCACATAAAATAAAAATATTTATTATAACAATAATTTTACAAAGCAAGAAGATACATTTCTGCAACAACGAAATATAAAAATTTTTATGTTTTATTTTTATTTTGAAAATCCTTGTTGCTGTCGTGAAATCCTAAGAGGACATTTATCTTATTATCTTAAACTATGTTTAGCTATAATGAAAACTAAACTGAACGAACGAACGAACTACAGAAAAATACCCAGCATAACTAAAATAATGATAATAATAGAAATAACTAAGGGAGTTCCACTACAATGTATGGAAGTATGTTTATGAAAGTATGTAAAAAAAAATGCCAACCAACATACCAAAAGTAAAACCACACTGAAATATACAAATATGTATCACAAGAGGAGTTCTTTTAGAAATAATATACAAACAATACTATTCAAGTGAATGTTTTAAACTGTATTAGTGTGAAAAGGGGTAACACAGTCCAAGTCTACAAAATAAATGTACCAAAATTAAAACTAAGATCATTTGGAATATTTATACAAAACAAAAGAAGTCAAACAAATATGTAAAACCACAGTTGGTTTAAAAGAAGATGACAAAAATAAAATAAACCCACAAAAATCTGATGTATGTATATGCAATTCTTTTTTTTTTTTTAATCCTATCAACATCCATTCGTATGTATGGCTATAAGTGGGTCAATTGTTAATTATTTTAATTAAAATAAAAATTGTTTGTGTTTAAGAACCAATTTATATTTTATTTTGATACTAGCTGGCCCGGTCCGCGTTGCTGGCCCAAATATAAGATCAGTGTTATAAGTATTTTGTCTCGCTTAAAATTAGCCAGATGATCATCTTCAAATTATATTTTAGGAACTAAAAAAAATTGCCATGTCTTCGACTTTGCGAACTGTACAAACTTAAAACTTCTTTAGTACCATTGCGAACAACACAAAAATAAATTATCAATTGAATGTGTGTGTGGAAGAAGGTGCTAAAATCCAATTTTTTGAAATCGCGTTTTTTGGCAAAATCGTATCTTCCTTCAATAGTTCGACCTATTTGCAAACAAATTTGTTAAAAACTTGATCGTTTTCGGTCATAAAATTTACCTTAAAAGTTTAATTTTAGCTATTTTTGGAAATATTTTATATTTTTCTCCGAATACTAACATGTATTTTGCAGTTAAACTAAAGGTGGTATATCAAAATTCTTGCATGTGAGATGGATAACGAGTAGAAAACATCCCAGGCTTCAACATGTGCCCATTGGTTTGGCAAAAAACGCTTTCATATCTAATCTATCTATAGTTAAAGTGTGAATATGGAAAAAGGTGCTATATCCATACAAAAACACAATATTGTTTTACGAAATACTAAGGGCGGATTTAGATAATCTATCCAATTTTTGAGTTTAAACTATAAAATTGAATGGTTAGTAACCTATATTATAAATTGTGCAAATTTTTTTTAACCCATTACGCGAAAATCTGTTCAAAATAAACCAAAAACCACTTGTTTTTTGTTAAATTAACAACCTTTTATTATTCTTATATAAAAATTAGTATTGCTGGACCCCGTCTAAATTTTGCAGAATTCATCATGCCAAATTTTAATTTTTAAAAAATAACACAAAAAACATAAAACTACTTGGCAAATGTATTGAAATTCCTAGTAGAAATTGTAACATAGCACCTTATTCCACTAGAACAAAATTTCACATGCAATTTTTTGCTACTTCCGTCCATTCTATTTTTATGAAATTTTGTACATAGATGCAAATGGTCAATCTTTGTCGATCTGCAAAAAGAAAATTAAGAAATTTAATTTTTTTCGCGACTTATTTAGTTTTTTTCTTCTCCTATTCAATTTGGTTTTTGGATTATAGCACCTTGTTCCACACCCACATTCAATTGTATTTCAAAAATTATCAATTGTATTTCAGAAATTATCAATTGTATTTTAGAAATTTTTAATTTGTACTTTACGAAATATCAATAGTATTTTAGGAAATATCAATTGTATTTCAGAAATTAGCAATTGTATTTCAGAATTTACCAATTGTATTTCAAAAATTTTTAATTGCTTACGAAGGTTGGTTTCTGAAATACAATTGATAACACAGGCACACAAAAAAAAAAGTGTCCAGACCCAGAGGGTAGACCCAGTTATTTTTAGGTTTTTGGGGTCGCTGAGTTCAAATGTGCCCATAAAAAATCATTTCAGTTGCCAGTTTTTCCCCTACAGCCCCCCTATAACCCCCGGAGGATTGACTTTTAGTTCTCATACAAACTTAAAATCAATGTGTACTTTTATGTTTTTTGGGCAGCTAAGCCCTTTGCAACCCCCTGAAAGGGGATGCATTTTGAGTGTTTTTAAAAAATCAAGATGTATATGGATTTCTATGTTTTTTGGACCGCTAAAAATTAATTAAATTAAACTCCCTTTTTACTCTTACAGTTTTGAATTTCAAAATATGTCCTTTCTTAAATGTTTATTATTTATGCATGCCATATTTTAAGATTCTGGAGTTTTTGGTTCAATGGTTATAAAACAAAGTATTAGTTTTCTTTGTTTTCTCTCTGACAAGGGAAGTATCTCAACCCTTATGAACCGATTTGCATGAAACTTGAAATATATATAAAAGAGACAATTCTAAGGTTGGGGTGTCTCGGCTTATCGGCCATATCATGGATTTAGGGGTTCAAAACATGGGTCAAAATATGGCGAAAATTTTTTTGGATTTTTCAGCCATTTCTTTCTAAGGAACTATATGATGTTTACATATCAGAAGAAAGGTTTTTTGAATACCTATCCAACTGTGGCATAACCTTGTTAAAGTTTGGCTTCATTAAATCCTTTTTTCGTGAAAATGGGTAAATTTTGGGGGGTATTTATATGAAGACACAGACCTACGATGCACATATGAATACGAAATAATCTTTTTTAAATTTAAGTCGACACGTATTTTTGCTCCAGACGATATTCCTGTTAGTTCTGAAGTTATTGAAATTTTCCCGAAGGTCCACATTGTTTTATAAGGGGACAACGAAATTTTTAAACACTGATATGGCCGATAATCCGAGACACCCCATCCTTAAAATCGTCTCTTTTATACATATTTTAAGTTTCAGGCAAATCCGTTCATAAGGGTTGAGATACTTCCCTTGTGAGTCCAAATTTCAAAAAAAAATTATTCAGAATGTTATTTTCTTGAATGGAAGATTTTAACTTCAAAATTTCAAAACTATAAAGGCATACCCACTTAGAATCGAGACTTTCTTAAAAGAATTTTTTTTTTCTTTGCACACTTCTAGTTTATAGAATCATTATATCACGATAACGAAAGAGTTCCAAAGTAAAAATTATTGCCCTTTTTACCCCATTAAAATCAGAATTTCCAATAGATACTTTTCAGAATTTTTTCTTTTCAGCTGGAGGATCCTACATTTAAGTTCTAATGACCTTTATTTCAGGAGATAAAAAAATAAACAAATTAAACAATGTCCAAACACTACTTTTTTCGGATTTTTTTCGCCGCACAGTGGTCAATTTCGCGAGATAGCGGTCAAAACTCTATAACTTTTGACCGGATTGGTATTTTTTTACGCAATTTGTTTTGTTCAATAGGAGGGACTTTAAGCTTCAATTTGCGTGTTCAAACGTAAAAATCGACTGATAGGAACGTAAGTAATGTGGAGTTAAAAATGCATTTTAATTTTTTGTTGAGTTTCCATGTAAAAGTTGAATATTTTGACATTTTAAATAGGTATTTTTTTTATAATTTCTTATTTTCTTCAATCGTATTTTACAACCAATACTTATTTATTATTCCTAAACTTAATTTTGGTCAGAAAATGCCAACATTTGGCCACTGACATTTATTTAGTCTCAATATTCACAGGTCCTTTGTCCTTTTGATAGGTCCTAGGATAGGTGCTTTTGATAGGTCCAGGGATATGTCCTTTTGATAGGTCCTAGGATAGGTCCTTTTGATAGGTCCTTTTGATAGGTCCTAGGATAGGTCCTTTTGATAGGTCCAAGGATAGGTAATTTTGATAGGTCCTAGGATAGGTCCTTTTGATTGGTCCAAGGATAGGTCCTTTTCATAAGTCCAAGGATAGGTCCTTTTGATAGGTCCTAGGATAGGTCCTTTTGATAGGTCCTTCTGATAGGTTCTTTTGATAGGACCAAGGATAGGTCCATTTGATAGGTTCAAGGATAGGTCCTTTTGATATGTAAAGGATAGGTCCTTTTGATAGGTCCTAGGATAGGTCCTTTTGATATGTAAAAGGATAGGTACTTTTAATAGGTCCAAGGATAAGTCTTTTTGATAGGTCCAAGGATAGGTCCTTTTGATAGGTTCAAGGATAGGTCCTTTTGACTGGTCCTAGGATAGGTCATTTTGATAGGTCCAAGGATAGGTCCTTTGGTGGGTCCTAGTATAGGTCCTTTTGATAGGTCCAAGGATAGGTCCTTTTGATAGGACCAAGGATAGGTCCTTTTAAAATGTAAAAGGATAGGCCCTTTTGATAGATCAAAGGATAGGTCCTTTTAATATGTAAAAAGATAGGTCCTTTTGATAGATCAAAGGATAGGTCCTTTTGATAGGTACAAGGATAGGTCCTTTTGACTGGTACTAGGATAGGTCTTTTTGATAGGTCCAAGGATAGGTCCTTTTGATAGGTCATAGGATAGGTCCTTTTGATAAGTCCAAGCATAGGTCCTTTTGATAGATCCAAGGATAGGTCCTTTTGATAGGTCCAAGGATATCTCCTTTTGATAGGTCCAAGGATAGGTCCATTTGATAGGTCCAAGGATAGGATCTTTTGATAGGTCCAAGGATAGGTCCTTTTGGTAGGTCCAAGGATAGGTCCTTTTGATATGTAAAAGATAGGTCCTTTTGGTAAGTCCAAGGATATGTCCTTTGGATAGGTCCTAGGATAAGTCCTTTTGATAGGTGAAAGGAAAGGTCCGTTTGATATGTAAAAGGATAGGTCCTTTTAATAGATCAAGGTCCTAGGATAGGTCCTTTTGATAGGTCCAAGGATAGGTCCTTTTGATAGATCAAAGGATAGGTCCTTTTGATAGGTCCAAGGATAGGTCCTTTCATAAGTCCAAGGATAGGTCCTTTTCATAAGTCCAAGGATAGGTCCTTCTGATAGGTCCTTTTGATAGGACCAAGGATAGATCCTTTTGATAGGTTCAAGGATAGGTCCTTTTGATATGTAAAAGGATAGGTCCAAGGATAGGTCTTTTTGATAGGTCCAAGGATCCACAGGTTATTTCCATTGGTTTTAAATTTATTTGCAATTATCAGGTATTTAAGTTATGTAATATTAGATGGCAATAAAATCATTTTTTACCTTTTCCAAATGAATTGCCAGATACCACATAATTTGAGAGTTCTATTGTTATTTTTGTCAAAATTTTGATACACCCTTCTATGTGGACTAGGTCCAAATATGGGCCAACTTCTCCTAATTTCAACAGAATTATTTTTTGGGTCATTAAGAACTCTTGTACAAAATTTCATCAAAATATATGCATAGGCCGCTGTTCCAAAAAAAGTAATTCACATAAAAAATGTGAAAGTGAAAATTTCCGAATTTTTTTGGTGTTCTAGATTTCACATCCGAATTTCTTTTTCGTTTTGTTTCACATAAATAAAATTCGGTGAAAGTAAAACGAATGCACTCTTTTCCTTACAATTTTTTAAATTTAAATTATTCGATTTCAACTTCGAATGAAAACATGATCAACAAAACACTAAACTTGATTTCATGTGATTCGGAAATTTTCATGTGAATTGAAAAGTTGTGAAAGACAGAACAGAGGCCATAATAGCCCTTTCACATAAAAATAACTTCTAAAAAAATATGACGTGCATTTGTACCGAATATCTTACCTTGGGTCAGAAAAATTGCTGTAGCTCAAAAAGTGCAGCCCCGATGCATGGACATGTATATATAGGAATATAGGGGAGAGTTAGGACTACAAAATAGTAAATTTGTGTTTTGACTCAGCTTGACTCACAGGAGTTGTGCTCTATGAAGTAGGAAATTTCCGAGAAATTTGACCTTTTTTAAAAAAAATATTTAAATTGTTCTGAAAACAGTAGAGCTTCAATTTTTTTACCAGTAATAGGAAATAAGTTAAGTTACAACACAAAATTTATTTCATCCAAAAATCTTGAAAAACAAAAAAGTTATGATCATTTAAACTTTAAAAATTAACTAAAAATATCATAAATTTACTAAATTCTGAAAAATCCCATTTTGGACCACCCTGTTCTCAGTGAAATAATTGAAATAGAGTCCTAATTTTTTGGCTCCCGAGGTTTGCTACTGTCTACTTTCATATGAGTCGAATAACTTTAAAATCGGAGAACAAAAACCAAAAGGAGTTTTGGCCGCTATCTCAAAATATTGACCACAGTGCGCCGGTTCGGTTCGTTTTTTTGGGACCATTATTTCTGGAAATATTAAAAAGTACAAAAGCAAACTTTTTACCTAATTAGAATCGTAATCGGTTAAAAGAAGAGTGGATTATCCTTAATAAACAATATTCCAAATTTCCTAATTTTGGCCATAACTTCAATCTTCCAACAAATAAGGGATACCTAATTTATATTGTATAATAGGATGCTTTAATACAACAAACCTCAGGTATTTTGTCCACAATATGACGTTTGTAAATTTGTGTTAAGATCCCTTAAAGCTTTTTTACACTTATCTACGTTAATTCATTTGTAAATATAATATATGTAATATTTTTTGGGTAGGGTTTTGTTGATGCACCTTTCATAACATCTCTGCCTTTAAATATATGAGTCATTCCACACCAACTGTTCCACTACAGAAAAACCATTGTGGTTTCAATAGGATATCATTTGCAAAGTATTCGCCCTTAGGGCACTATTAAATAACAAAAATAAAATTTAAGATTTTTCAAAAAGTGGGCCTTGGAGGCATGGTCAAAAATTGAAAATTTCAGCATTTTTTGCCTAAGTATCTTTATTTGAATATTTATGCCAATAAAATGAAACACAGTGATGTCTTTAAAATAAAAGTTTTTTATAGATTTTTGTATGGGCTATCGATTAAAAAAATAAAAATTGGAAAATTTTCAGAAGAAGTTCTGAATTTTTTAAATTTAAACTTAAACTTTATTTATCAAAAAACATGCCACAATTTGATTTCTTTTTTAAATGTTTAAAAATTAGTTAAGGTGTATATCTATCTGTTCTGAAATTTTCAGAGATGCATTTTTCCTTGTTTTCGAGAAAAAAAATGTTGAACATTGCACTATGCTAATAATTTACAATAATGGGGTATATTACATATGCGAATGAGTAATATTAACTCTTAAAAAACATTTAAAATAGAGATGTGATCGTGGGTAAGTTTTTTTTTTTACCATCAAGCACTCTCACCAAGGAAATTATTTTAATCACGCATGATCATTTATTTTGCTCACGCTTAGTCACGCTCACGTGAGTATCGTGCCCGTGACAAAATTTTTCTACTCACGCGAGCGTACGTGAACGTGAGGAAAATTAAAAATCGTGCATGATAAAAACTTATCCTTCGTGAGCGTGTGTGATCGTCAAAAAAAAACTCACCCACGAAAACATCTCTATTTTAAATGTTTTTTAAGAGTTAATATTACTCATTCGCCTACGTAATATACTCCATTATTACAAATTAAAGGCATGGTGCAATGTTCAACATTTTTTTTTTCTCGAAAACAAGGAAAAATGCATCTCTGAAAATTTCAGAACAGATAGATATACACCTTAACTAATTTTTAAACATTTAAAAAAGAAACAAAATTGTGGCATGTTTTTTGATAAATAAAGTTTAAGTTTAAATTTAAAAAATTCAGAACTTCTTCTGAAAATTTTCCAATTTTTATTTTTTTAATCAATAGCCCATACAAAAATCTATAAAAAACTTTTATTTTAAACACATCACTGTGTTTCATTTTATTGGCATAAATATTAAAAAAAAAGATACTTAGGCAAAAAATGCTGAAATTTTCAATTTTTGACCATGCCTCCAAGGCCCACTTTTTGAAAAATCTTATATTTTATTTGTGTTATTTAATAGTGAACTAAGGGCGAATACTCTGCAATTGATTTCATATTGACACGACATCACTTTTTTTTGCTGAACATTTGGTGTGGAATACCTCATATGTATATACCTAGTTCACATACATATCGTCGTTGCGTCTAAAAATGGAGACATGTGTATTTTTTTACAAAGCTCTAAGTAAGAGCGACTGAACCAAATAACCTTTCGCAGTACTTTTATGAAAAAAAATTATTAATAAGTAGAGATCAAATGGAGTAAAACTGCATTTACACTTTTTCATTCCTTGATCCTGTTTCCTTTTAAGAGGACTTCAAAGTTTTAAGGAATACATTTTGTAAAATATTTCTGAAATATTTGTACTTGTCCTATGATGCCACTGGTGACGGCAAATGAAAAAGGATGATCTCCCCTAATTTTTCCAATTTTTTATTTTGCCTTACCTGGATAAAAAGATGTTAATAGAGTCTCTTGAAAACTTAATCAAAATATTTTGTTGAAAACTTTGAATGATATTGAAGGATAAAAATTTGAAAGGACGTAACTTACCTCCTTTTTCCTGACATGTAAAAATAATAAAATAGGAAAATTAGGGGAGATTCTCCTCTCTCATTTTCTATCATTAGTAGCATACTAGGACAAAGAAATAAAAATATAATCCTCAAAATGTTAAAGTCCTTTTAAAAGGAAACATGATCACACAATGAAAAACTGTAAATGCAGTTTTACTACATTTAGTCTCTAGTTTCAAATGTATATTATCCAGTTCGTGTTTAACGACTTTTTTAATTTTTTATCTTAAAAAAAAACGTTTAAAAACACTTAGCTCCATTTTTAGGCGCAGCGATGAATATGTATGTGCAATTCTTTTGTACACTTGTAATAATCGGACTACAAGAGTTTTTGTAAATACAGTAAAATTTTAACTTTTTTTCGAGTATGTTACAAGTTTTATTTAAAGTTTTATTTTAATTGATTAAAGTTATTGTTTGTTTTTTGGATTACATTTGTTTGGGTTAAACTGTTGAGGCAATATTGGTTTTAAAGTTTTTTATATTGTAAATGTATTGGTCTTTTGGTACGTACGTACATTTTTAGAATTAAGATAAAGTAATAAAACAAATTCAAAAAAGTTTCTCTTAAGAACGCATATTAGGGTGGCACGAGTTATTTCTTTTTAGAATTTCGTCAATCGACGAACAAATTATGGTTCACTTTGGTCTAACAACTCTATGTTTAAATTTTAATACTGAAAATTTTTTTTTAATTTTTTTTTAGTTTTGACTTGAAAGGATTTTTATGAGAATATCATGGTTTTAATTAGTAAAGAAAATAATGACCTCGAGCCAGAATAAACATCCTCAAAATATAATATTTTAAAGGTCGAATAAAACAATTTTTATTGTTTATTCAAAATTAATCAGAATTTGAACATAATGATTGGCACGCCATAGTGATGAATAACCCTAATGTGGTATTATTACACTCACAACAACAAATAACATATTGTTGTAGTCCAATGGACTATCATATGTAAAAATGTTTTAAATATTTTTGTTGTTATTGACAATCGTTGCCTTACTAGTATAGTGCAATTTCTTCGTCTTTCTAATTCCCATTGTGGATAGAGTCGAATATGTATTAATATTTTAGTTTGTGTACAAACGATTTGTCATTAACTCGTTTGCTACTTTGTAGTAAATCGTTTCTATTTTTGCTAAATAATCTTGACAATGGAATCTGACAAATTCCGAAACACGTGTCGATTAAGTCTTGCAAAAATTACCAACATAAATAAATTTAAAACAAAAAAATAATAATAATTTTCTTAAAAATGACCAACATAAATAAATTTAAAACAAAAAAAAAATAATTTTCTTGAAAATTTTGCTATGAGAATATCATGGTTTTAATTAGTAAAGAATATAATGACCTCGAGCCAGAATAAACATCCTCAAAATATAATATTTTAAAGGTCGAACAAAACAATTTTTATTGTTTAATAAAAATTAATCAGAATATGTTTAAATTTTTAGCCAAATCGGACAATTTTAACCCGTGACCCTGGGGGTTTAAGTTTCTTGTACAAACCAAAAAAAAAAAATCAGGGATAAACTTTAACCTTCAAGCAGCACAGGATAAAATTGTCCGATTTGGCTAAAAACTTAAATATAGAGTTTTTAGACCAAAATAATTTGCTCGGCATTCTATAAAATTCGAATTTAAACATAGAGTTTTTAGACTAAAACGAACATTATTTGCCCGGCGATCGACGAAATTCGAAAAAAATCATAATTCGTGCCACCTTAATGTATATACGATATTCGAAGCATTGCGCAAGGAATGACAAAGTAAGTTTACCCCATACTGTGGCTGGAGGGTATGTAGATTTGCAGGGCAGGGGTGCGTTTGGGCACACCTTCCCCTAGAAAAAGGGGTAGAAAAAAATCAAAAAAAAATTGATTTGTATGGGATTTTTTTTTTTTTTTGGGCAAAACTTTAACCCCCTAAAGGCACGCGTTAATTTGGTCCAATTTGGCTAAAAATTAAAACATAGAGTTTTTAGACCAAAACGAACTATAATTTGTCCGGCGATCGAGAAAATTCGAAAAAAGTCATTATTCGTGCTACCCTAATATACATATGTATATAATTAATTCATGATCGATTCTAAGATATTTTTTGAATGTCCGTTCGTCTGTTTATAACACGATACACTCCAAAATACAAAAGCTTGACTGCTGAAATTTGACAAGGAAGCTACAGATTTATACTTATTCTTTACATTAATAAGAAATTTATTATCGATCTTCTTCTTACATTTTTTGTACTTTGAAGTATGGTCAATAATAACAATATTTATGAGGACTTATGAAACTTCCGCAGCTTGCCAAAACCGAATCCAGGCATATCATGTCGAATTACTACATACAACTTATAGGTAATTTATTACTGAACGTTGTCATGCAGACATTTCTTGCAGGTTTTCACAGGTTTAAAATTAATCACAGTTTTTATGAAAATAGATTTTCGCCTAAAATTTTTTTTTCTAAATATATTTAATATATTTAATATATTTTTTTTCTAAATATATTTAAAGTATCGAATTTTTGTAAGTTTTTATAACTTTTAAGTATTATAAGTATGCTTAGCTAAAATAAAGCATTAAATGTGATGTTTCCTATTAAACCGCGGCCAATTAAACACTTCGACTAAACTCAAAAATATCCGTCCGTCTGTTCGTCTGTAGAGGACACGATACAGTCCAAAATAAAAGAGCTAGACTTCCGAAGTTTGGCACGAATATGTCTTGTATTCCTAGGCAGGTTAAGTTTAGAAATGGATAAAATCGGACCAAGGGGAAAAAAGTTCCCCCTTGGAGAACTAAACCAACTGTGGGTAATTGCGTAAAAATTAGAACACGTCTGCTTATAGAAAATTATAAAACAACAATAATAAATTTTATTGAAAAATTAATTTAAAAAGTTTTTGAAACAAAAGTAAAATTCAAAACTACTATTTTTAAAACAAAATATTTTTGTAAAACAAAATATAAAACCCAGTTGGAAATTTAAAATAAACAGTTGAACGCCACATTACTCCCTTCCTAGTTTACCAAATTAAACGATACCTTTTTAGGAAAAATCAAAGGAATTGAATCCGCGTTGATTTCAGCAACTTCGTTTTGTAGGAAAGCAGGTTTAAGACGGTCAATAGAAATGTTTTCAACTCTTGTTCCAATTTGAAGTTTGAAAAATTTTTCACTTCGATGTAAAACTTTATATGGACCGGAATATTTTGGACACAGTGATTTAACAGGTGTTGATTTCATCCAAACGTGCGTTGAATTCATTAATTCCTTATGTACAAAAGGCTTTTGAAGTGCATGATTGCTTGCTGGTACTGGCTTGACTTTTTCAAAAGATATCCGAAGATTAGTTAAAACTTCTGATGGAGATATACTATAATCCATGCTACTACTGAAGAAATCTCCTGGTAGTCGTAGCACTTCACCATAAACTAGTTCTGCGGGAGATGAATTAATGTCTTCTTTATAAACTGACCTTAAACCCAGTAGAACGATAGGTAAAGTTTTTGTCCACTGTTGATTTTCATGAGAGATCAAAGCAGTTTTCAATGTACGATGCAACCTTTCAACAATTCCGTTTGCTTGCGGATGAAAGGCAGTTGATTGGATATGATGTGCTCCAATACTTTTGGCAATACTTCGAAAAACTTTTGAGATAAATTGTCTGCCCCTATCTGTATGAATTTTATGAGGACAGCCAAACCGACTCACCCAACTTTCGAAAAATTTTCTTCCAACTTCTTCAGCTGTTATGCCTTTTAACGGAATAACTTCAACCCAGCGGGTAAAACGGTCAATTATTGTCAATAAATATTGATATCCTTCTGATGGCGGCAAAGGGCCAACAATATCCATATGGACTGTTGCAAATCGTTCGGTTTCTAATGGGAAAACTCCAAATTTTGATTTTGTATTACGATTTACCTTTGTTGCTTGACAAACTTGACAGGTTTTAACCCATTCGCCACAATCTTTATTAATAGATGGCCAAACGAACCTTTGAGTCAGCAAACGTCTTGTTGATCGTACTCCAGGATGAGAGAGACCATGTATGTTGTTAAATATTTGTTTACGGAATTTTTGAGGAATATATGGTCTTGCACGTTCTGTAGAGACAGCACAAAATAATTCAACATTTGAACTTGGGATTTGAATAAGTTTAAATTCAAGACCAGTAGATGAGTTACGAAATTTTGCAAATTCTTCGTCAGTTTTTTGTACTTGGGCTATTTCATCATAATTAATAATGGAAATTTCTTCTATACGTGACATAGCATCTGCGACAGTATTACATTTACCAGATATATGACGAATATCTGTCGTAAATTGCGATATGAAATCTAAATGTCGATACTGCCGTGGTGAAGCTTTTTCAGGTTTTTGACTGAAAGCAAAAATAAGCGGTTTATGATCAGTATAAAGTACAAACCTGCGACCTTCGAGAATATGACGAAAGTGTTTAATAGAGGAATAAGCTGCCAACAACTCTCTATCATATGTGCTATATTTTGATTCAGCATTTGAAAGTTTTTTCGAAAAGAATCCTAATGGTCGCCAATCACCATTGTCGAATTGTTCAATTGCAGCGCCAATAGCGAAATCAGATGCATCTACTTTCAGGCAAATTTCTGCATCAGGATTGGGATGAGAAAGAATAACTGAGTTGATTAAATCTTCTTTACACTGATTGAAATCTTCTTCAAGATCGTTGGTCCACTGAATACGAGTTTTATCATTTTTAACAGCTCCTTTTAGAAGATCATTGAGCTTGACTTGATTTTTTGCGACATTAGGCATGAATTTCCTATAGAAATTAATCATGGCTAAAAATCTTCTTAGTTCCAAGATGGTAACAGGCTTTGGATATTGAATAATGGCATCAACTTTTGATTGAGCGGGTTTTAAGCCTTCGAAAGTTATATTAAAACCGAGAAAATCAATTTCCTTAGCACCAAAAGTGCATTTTCCAGGATTTATTAATATTCCATATTCCTTAAAACGTTCGAAAAGTATTTTGATGTGATTGATGTGTTCTTCTTCAGTTTTGGAAGCAATTAGGACATCATCAATATAGACGAAAACGAATTCTAGACCTCTGCAAACCTCATCCATGTACCTTTGAAAGGTTTGGGCTGCGTTCCTTAGACCAAACGGCATTTTAAGGAACTCAAAAAGTCCAAAAGGAGTAATAATTGCGGTTTTGGGGATATCAGCAGGATTGACTCTTATCTGGTGATATGCACGAACCAGGTCTAGTTTGGAGAACACTCGACAATCTTTTAAATTATAAGTAAAATCAGTTATAAAAGGAATAGAGTACTTATCTGGGACAGTTATCTTGTTGAGAAAACGATAATCTCCACACGGGCGCCAGTCACCATTCGATTTTGGTACCATGTGAAGAGGATTGGCCCATTCGCTTTTAGATGGTTGGATAATACCTTGTTCTAGCATGAATTGGAATTCTTTTTTTGCAATTTGCATACGTTTTGAATCCAGCCTACGAGCTTTTGCTGTGACGGGTCTACCAGTAGTTTCAATGAAGTGAAAAGCATTGGTTTTCTTGTTGCATTTAAGTGATGAATTTACGCTAACAATCTCTGGGAAATCTTTCAGAATTGTTTGATAAACAGAATCATCTTTCTGAATATGAGAAATAGATGTTGAATTAACTGTAGATAATTTTGCAGGAGTTGTAATTAACGTTTTCCCATCAACTAAAACACGATTCTTTAGATCGGGTAATAAATGATGGTGCTTAAGAAAATCTGATCCCAGGATTGGATGGGTAACATCAGCAACAAGAAAAATCCATGAATAAATTCTTCGCAAACCAAAATTAAGTTGTAGTAGTTGAGTTCCATACGTACGAATTTCGGTTCCGTTTGCAGCAAAAAGTTTAATTGGATAAGACTCACCTTTAAATGTTGTAGAATTTTTAATCTTGGTAGTTGGAGGGATGACGGAGACGTCAGCTCCAGTATCAATCAGAAAAACACGTTTTGTTGAATTATCTTTGAGGAGTAAGCGGCCTGTTGTTGATATTGAAATTTCGGGAGCCGCTGTACCCGAAATTGCATTTAGTTTTTTGCTTGAGGGTGCTTGCAAGGCAATACACATTTTGTTGCTTTGGTGTCAAAACGTTTATGGTACCAGCACCAGCCTGTACGTGCCTTAGAGTTGCTTCGACTTCTACGACGGTTTCTAAAAGAATTACCTTTTTCACTCCGACCTCGTAAAGATGCATCAAGCTTTCTATCCAGAGCTTCAATTCTGGCAGTAAGTTCGCTTACAATATTATTTGGAAACGATAAACTGGAAATTTGAGGATGAGCGATTTCCATTATTTTATCTGCTTGCAATGCCAGATCATTTAGATATAAGTTGCTAGCTGCTAAAATTGAACGAATGTTTTCCGGTAGTTGTTCTAGGAAAAGCGTTTTCAAAACATTGTCACTAACATCGTTTCCAGCTGCCAAAGCTTTCATCGTTTGAAGAAAATGTGAAGGCTTTTGATCGCCGATCACCAAACCACTGAAAAGTTTTTTTAATTTAGCCTCTTCAGATATGGAAAATGATTTTATTAGACGACTTTTAATGACATCATATTTATTTGCAATTGGTGGATCAAGTAGAATGTCACCAATAAAATTTAAATATGAAGGATCCAAACTGGCAATAACGTGAGAATATTTTATTTCATCTCGGGAAACGCGCGAGATTTGGAATAAAGACTCTATTTGTATGAACCATAATTGAGGCTGTTCAGTCCAAAACGGTGGTAGCTTTTGCAATGTTGTTGCTGCAGTGAAGAGCGTGTTACATGTCCTGATGTTGATTGATAAGCAGGATCCAAAGGATCGGTCGAAGTTTGCAACAAGGACATTGGGTCACCAAATTGTGGGTAATTGCGTAAAAATTAGAACACGTCTGCTTATAGAAAATTATAAAACAACAATAATAAATTTTATTGAAAAATTAATTTAAAAAGTTTTTGAAACAAAAGTAAAATTCAAAACTACTATTTTTAAAACAAAATATTTTTGTAAAACAAAATATAAAACCCAGTTGGAAATTTAAAATAAACAGTTGAACGCCACACAACCTAAGAAAAATAGCATTTTTTGCAGGGTTTTTTGTACTTTTGCTAAGCAAATGCAACATTCTTCTCTCAGATGAAGTTCGAAATCGCAAGGGGAAGGTGCTCCCTAACGTCTCCCACCAACAAAAAAAAGACGCCCCTGAATTTTTTTTATATTGTTTTTTTACATTTTGGAGGGTATATAAGATTCGGCACAGCCGAATGTAACACTCTCACTGGTTTTTTATTTTTTTTTTACATTTTGGAGGGTATAAAAGATTCGGCATAGCCGAATTTAACACCCTCACTTGTTTTTTTCAATTACACTTCTCGTAAAAAAATTTTTTTTTTTTGAGAGATTACAAAACTTTTAAAAAATATGTTTTTGCATTTCATATTTCTGTTCTGCATATAAACCATTTTTGTCATTAATGAATTACTGAAATTAAAAAAAAAAAATAAAAAGTTGTCGATTAGTGTAATCGACTTAGAAAAATTTAAACATGTTTTTTGAACTCAGCGACCCCAAAAACATATAAAACAGTGATACAATAATTTTGTCCAGCTAGATTTGGACTTGGAACCACTGTGCCCTGTTTCCTTTTAAAGGGACTTTCAAGTTTTAAAGGATACATTTTGTAAAATATTTTTTAAATATTTGTAGTTTTCCTAGAATACCACTGGTGATAGCAAATGAAAGAGAAGGATCTCCCCTAAGTTTTCCATTTTTTTTTTTACTTTGCCATATCAGGATAAAGGGATGTGAATAAAGTCATTTGAAAACATTATACAAATAATTTGTTGAAAATTTTGAATGATATTGCAGGATACATTTTTGAAAGGACGGAACTTACCTCCGTTTTCCTGATATGTTAAAATAATAAAATAGGAAAATTAGGGGAAATCCCCATCTTCATTTGGTATCACTAGTAGCATTCTAGGATAAGTACAAATATTAAAAAATATTTTATAAAATTTAATCCTCTAATCCTTAGGGATTACAAACTCCATGCATTAAACCCAACCTCTCTGCAAAAAAGGGGATTATGACCAAAATTGCTTTGTACTTACTCCCCATAATGTGAATGGGGGTTATGACCGAAAAAAGTTCGGTCGTAATCCCAACAAGAAACGGACATAATCCCCATTGGGATTGTGACCGTTTTGGAAACTGTCATAGTCCCCACAACTATTATGGGGATTCTGACCGTAATAAATTCGGTCATAATCCCCATTTCCGTTATGGGGGTAATGTCCGTGGGGATTATGTCCTGTCACCACAGTTGAGCTCAGGCTCAAATTAAAATTATGTAATTAAAATCCTGAAGTTTGACGTATATGTTTGGCATTTGCCGGGTCAGGTTGGTATTGCAATCCGGCGAAACCGGTCTAGGAATTCAAGAGTTATGAGCAAAAGACTAAATTTCGGCAAGGGTTTTTCGTGAATTTACGAGATAAAAAACACGATAACTTTCGAATTCTGAGGATGCTGAAGCTTGACATATATATTTGTCGTTTCGTATGGAATTTCAGCCAAATCGGTCCAGTGGTTCAAAAGTTATTATCAAAACCGTGAATATCAGATTAGTTTCACCTTAAATTCTTAAATTCACGTGTTGAAAACCCATTAAATATGTTTTAAAAACATTGGTAGTCACTTAAATATTTAACAACGTATTTTTGTATTTTTGTCACTCAAAAATATTTTTGCACTAAAAAAAATACACTCGAAAAAAATTTTACACTCAAAAACAATTTAGTAAATTTTTTTTTTTAAAAATTACTAAAAAAAAGCTTTTTTACACAAAATAAAATATTTCTAATCAAAAATGTTATTTTTTTTCACGTTAAAAAATTTACTATCTGTTAAAAAGTGCATTATGGGGGGTATCCATGGATTCGGCCAAGTCGAATTTAACTTTTCTACTTGTTGTATTTTATATTGTTAAACAAAGAGTTGTAGCATATAACCCTAAATTGGATTTAGCAATATTACGGTCACAGTTAGGCAATGCATGCATTGGTTCCGGCTCTGGCTCGTCGGCAAACGGGATGGGTTCTTGCCTAACTAATGTTTCTAGCATAAAGCTACAAATGACAGAATTATTAATTGCATGCATATAAAAAAAAAATATTTGAAATAAACTGAATAGAAAACAAATTGGAAAAATAAAAAAATAACGACCTGAAACTATAATTTAAATGAGGGCTTGCATCTTGCCATTCTGGTGCTGCTAGATGGTAAATGAGCACTCTCTACCCCACCCTACCGTGATCATTAAAACTTCCAAAAAAAAAAATATTTTGGGGAGATCCCATAAAATGCCACACCACTACTCTGCGCCTAATTCGCACCGGAAATCAAAAACAACCAAAAATTAGAAATTCATAATTTCACAAACTTTATTCATTAGAAGAAAAAAAAAATGTTTGACTTAAGAATTAATTTATTTTTAATATTAAATTTGAAACTAATACTAAAAATTAAATAAAACTCAATTTAAAATTCTCCATTCAATTAAAACTAAACAAAAATTAATAAAAAAAAAGGTTATTTAACTAATATCAAATAAAAAAAATAAATCACACGCGCCTATGCAAAAATCTATACAAAACGCTGAAAACAAAATTAAAGGATATATCCAGTTCGGATATCAGGGTAGTAAAAAAAAAAAATATAAATTAATAAATCTAACAACTTTTCAAAATGTTCATTTTTATCAACCGGGAAATAAATTAAGTGCAATCTAAACACTGTATTTACTAATACAGGCACAAAAAAGTATGTTTGTATTTAAACTTTCTTCAAAACTATTATAACATTAATTTTTGAAGCAACCTAAACGAGGCAAAAACTAAAAGCATTCCGAGTAAAAAAAAAATAATTAACCCGATAAAGAAAATTTACTCGTAAAAATCATCATAAAAAAAAAAATAAATTATCACCGAAATTTCCGGGTCTCGAACCCACGACCTCAAACTTCTGAGCCGGGCGCACTACCACTATACCGTATGAGTAATATTAAGTACATATATAATGCATGATAAGACATGCATTCATAATGCAATTACAATGTAAACAATTTTAACGCTATTTTTAGATTTATTAAACCACGTGAAATTACCGAACATTAAATAATTAAACACTTTTTCTTAACTTTCAAATAAACAAAAAATAATTTATACGGAGTGTTTGGTATTAAAATTTACGATTTTTAATTCCCAACAACATCCAAACATTTTTAAACCCGAAAAATAATTATTTACTGACCGAATGAATATAAAACACTTTTCATTAACATAGACTGTTAACACACTGTTAACTAATATTGTAACAGTGTCTTAATAAATTTAACATACACTGAAAATGTTAATTTTACATTATCATTTAAAAATTAAATTTAAACTGTTAACAAGTATTTTTAACAGAAAAAGGGTTTTATATTTATGTTTAATTAAAAAAAAAAAAAATGTTAAATAAATGACTTACAGCTTCATTGGTCCCACGATGAAAGATCTTTCACGCTGGATCACTGATATTGATGATGAAAACGATGAATTTGAATATTTCGCTTATAAAATTTGATTAATTAAATGTTATTATATATATTAAAAAAAAATTAATTTAATTATTTAAACGAAAAAAAAAATTTTTTTTTCAGAGTCATCTGGTAAAAAATAGCAAAACCACGAATATTTTTAGAACTTTTTATTTTATTTTATTGCACTTTTGACGTTTCTATTTGAGTCTTTTTATATATTTTTTATTGGCACTTTTAGAACATTTTGACATAAAATTATTTTTACTTTAGTTTACATTCGCGAGTACACAATTTTTGTATCAAAATTGATTTTTTTTAATTAATTTTAATAATTTTTCTATATAAATTAGTATAGTACATTTGTACTAATAAAAATCGCGTAAAAATACCGGGAAAACGCGTTTTAGGGCGGTTTTGATTTTTGCAGGGTAAGTATGCGGGATTCAACAAAAGGAAAAAAATAAAGGTAAGTAAATCGTATGAAAATAAAATTAACAAACTAAAAATTGAACTAATAAAAATTTTCTTTTAAACTTTAGATTTCACATTAATGGAAATTTCCTTATTGAACTTGGAGTTTTTTTTTAAAATACAGAAATTAATGAAATTTATGAAATTTTGTGATTTTTCTTGTTCTTTGTAAAATTAATGTTTTAATATATTTTTTTTTTTTAATAAATCACTTTTAGAATTTGTTTTTGTTTTCTTTGTTTTTTTACGGACAAAAAGGTTTGTATTTGAAAATTTTATGGCTTTCTTGTGACAATTTTCGATGTGGGAAAAATTTTAAGGATTGTCTTTGAGAACACTACTTTAGCACTTTTGAGGTTTTTAGTATCACTTTAAGGTGAACGATTTTAGAAGACACTTTATCACAATTTTGAACACTTTCACTTATGCTTTTGTTGGTGTAATGACGATTTCCTCGTCTGGTGTTTCTGAGATGAAAATAATGTTCGGGTTTGTCGATGAGGGTTTCCCGTTCCCAGAAAAATATCCCCTCGAAAAATGAGTACGTGTGTGTGCTGTAAACAAAAATTTTATTAAGAAATTTATATGTATGTTTTGTATGTGCGGTTGAATTTTACCTTTTGTAAAGCTAACAGCAAGGTGTATGAAGAAAACTCTTTTTGCTGGCTCTTTTAAAGTGAGAAAAAAAATCTCTCGGTTAAGGGATGAAATTAGAATTTTCCTTTCAGAAAATTTGGAAAGAAAATCCAATAAATGATTTGGGATGAAATCAGGAGATTTTGAAAGAAAATTATTCCGGAAAAATTATGCCCCTATAGAAAAATATTCAATTAAATAATTTTCAATTAATTTTTAATAACTTTTTCTTTATTTTTATTTGGAAAATTTACCAGGCGATTAAAAAGAATTTAAAAAAAAAAAATTAAATGAAAAATCAACCTGAATTTTCTGGTAATTTTTCCTCAAAAATTAAAAAAAGAAATTTAATAATTTTAATAAGCAACACTTTAAAGATTTCTCTTAAACAAAATATATAAACTTTACAACTTACTATTAAAAAATAAAATTTTCCGTGGCGCAGATTAAAAAAATACTTAAAGGTGATGATCAGCAAAATAGGCCGAATCTTAAAAACCTTTTTATACCCATAAGAAATTGGAAAACTTTTGGGAATCCTGGGAAATTGGAAAATCCCGCTTATTCAGCTATATATAAACACATACATATACAAAACCATATACTAATCTTAACATAAAATGTCACTTGTCCCTGACACATACGGCATTATCCTTTTTGACAGATACATGTCCTTTTGACATTAAAAAGGAGCCCTTTACACCATATAAAATTTAAAAAAAAACCGTTACGGTTCAAAAATATTCAAACTTGAAAATTCAAAATACAAATAAAGATTTTGAGCTACAAGCGCTACTACAGAGTCCCAATTCCTGCACTTTGATTCCATTAAAAGTTTTGTCCTACATTTCATAACTTCTTATTTATCAAATTACGAAATTGTTTCTTCGATTTCTCTAACTCACATTTCAAACATTTATTTCACATTCTAAAACTTCCAATTGAATCACCTTTTAAGTACAAAATAAAAATCGATTGACTAAATGTCCAAAAAAAATTTCACTAACACTTAAGTGTTATTTTCTGTTATCAACTGTAAATTTAACCCAACTATTAAATCGTAAAATTCAAACATTAAAGGCACCCACTCCTATTCCTAACTACAAAAAAAAAACAATAAAATCATTGAAAATGTGCACCGGAACAGAAGACCATAACCGCGTTGTACTAGTTGCCATAGATTTCAGACTATGTATTGTGGCTGGATACTATAACGAGCACGCGTAAATGGTCACACATACTGAACAAGTACGTGTACGATACAATACCATATTGCAACGATTGTTGTATGTATTTGTGTATAAACTAAAAATAAACGAGAGTCTATGGCGTTGGTCATAAACAAAATTTTGGCCATTGTGGAATCTCAAACACATGAGTGTTTATGAATGTTCATGTTCTGTCCGGCAGTAACGAAGTAGTAAGTTAAAAAAAATGATTGCATGTGTGTGTGTGTAGTGCAGTTTTTAAGCGCGTAACATGTTCAAATATTTGGCGCCACAGTTGTAAACCAGAAAAACAACATGACACAATATACGATATATGCCATTACAAATACCACCATAGCTATTGCCATTTACCACCATCACCACCACCACTACCACCATCATGAGAGACCAATACCACATACTCGCGCATTTCGTTGCCAATTTTCCGTTTCCGTTTTTTTTTTTGTTCATTCGTTCTTTCGTTTGAATTTAGAATAACGCCATGTACAATTTGGTACATACAATCACCACAAAAACCAATGACTTTAAATTACAAGTTCTATAGTTTTTTTTTTTATTTCTAGCATGTTGCTATTTTTATATTTGAAAATTACAAAGTGGCTTTATACAGTAAACCACTTGTGCTATTTAGTTTAGTGATTTTCAAAGTATTTTTATTGCGAAAGACTTGGGATAATAATTGATATGGTGGAGGTGTATCTACTATAAATGAGAGTTTCATAGTATTAACTAAGAGTATTTTAGATTTCATATAGTGCCAAAAAAGAAAAAAACTTAAAATATTGATTTACTTTTGCAATGTTGCTGGTGGAAACAAAAAAAAGTTAATTTTTAATTAACTGAATAAAAGTGAAATTCTAACAAAGTTTTGTGAAATCATATCTAGTAATTAAAACAATACCAAACAGCAGGTTATAATAGCAAAACACCCAGCAAAATTTTCTGTTCCAAATAATCGGTTCCAGAACGCATCAAACTACCCGCAACCGGTTCTACTTAACATTCCAGAATCAATGATTTTTGTTTGAAATTTTTCCGAAAGCAATCGTGTTTTAGAACAAGTAGTTTTTTGGAAAAATAATTTTACATAGAAAATTTTGTTGTGATTACCGTAGAATATATTCAAGAACCTATTGAACCAGGAATTTGTTCCAAAAAATTTTCCTGGGTATTTATTGCAATTTTACCATTTCAAGCTATTTTTATCTTTGCAACAGAAAATAGTTCCCATGCACAGAAAAATTTTAGATTCTAAAACATTTTTATTTTTTCTATGGAAAAAGTCTCAGATACTGAGATGTTTTCATATAGAAAAAGTGTTAGATTCTCAGAAACTTTTCTTTAGAAATAGTCTTAGCTTCTAGACATTTTTCAAACAGAAAAAAATTCAGATTCTAAGACATTTTTCTTATGGAAAATGTCTCAGATCTGAGGAATTTTGACTATAGAAAAAGTCACACATTCTGAGACATTTTTCTTATAGAAAATGTCTCAGATTCTAAGACATTTTTCTACAGAAAAAGTCTCAGATTCTGAAACATTTTTCTATGGAAAAAGTATCAGATTTTGGGACATTTTTCCTATCGAAAAAGTCTCAGATTCTGAGACATTTTTCCAATGGCGTTGGTAAGAAAATTGGTGGAATACTGTAAAACTAGGGACATAGAATTTTTAATTGGCTGTGATGCAAACGCACATCACACTCTTTGGGGCAGTAGTGATACCAACGATAGAGGGGAAGATCTTCTGGATTTCATTTTAGGAAATAATTTGGCGATTTATAACGTAGGTGATAAGCCAACTTTTCAAACACGTACTAGAAAGGAGGTTTGGGATTTGACTTTTGGTTCCAAAAGCGGGGTAATGGATTGGAAAGTTTCGGATGAAGTAAGTTTTTCCGATCACAAGTATATAGAGTTTCCATTACAGACTTCTGAGACTTTGGAGGAAAAGACTTTTTGGAATCCAAGGAGAACTAATTGGAAACAATTTAGTACTTCTGTAACAAAATCATTGGAATATAAATCTTTAGCATTTGACAGTATAGACACACTGGAATATTCACTTGAGGTCATCGAACGGACTTTAATTACCTCCTACAAGGAATCGTGTCCCTTAAGTAGGTCTAGAAATAAAAAAGATCAACCCTGGTGGAACCAGAATTTAAGGGCCTTGCGTAAAGAAGCAAGGAAAGCTTTTAACAAAGCTAATAAGGACGACGAAGATGAATCATGGGCACAATATAGGAGCAAATTGAGAGCATACAAAAAGGAGCTTAGGAAAGCAAAGAGAGAAAATTTCGAAAATCTTGCAGAGGAATTGATTAATATCAAGGATACCTCAAGATTCAGGAAAATTTTATCTAAACAGGAAAACTTCATTGGCAACATCCGTACCTCTGATGGGATTTGGACCGAAACAGAGGAAGAAACGCTTGGGCTGCTCTTCCATACCCACTTTCCCGGATGTATGATTAATCAATGGGAAATGGAAGGTTGTTCTTTTGGTTTGAACTCTTTTCAGGAGGTTGAGGATATTATAACAACGGATGCGGTCTCTTGGGCAGTTGGCACATTTGGACCATACAAATCTCCGGGGATTGATGGAATTTACCCCAAAATGATTTTGGAGGCACTTGATTCTATTGGGGATTATCTTGTTCAAATATATAGAACATGCTTGGCAAGAGCATACGTTCCGCTTACGTGGCGAAAGATAAAGGTTGTTTTTATTCCGAAAGCGGGAAAAATTCAACATTGTACGGCGAAAGATTTTGGGCCAATAAGTCTTTCTTCTTTTCTTCTTAAAACGTTGGAAAGAATCTTAGATGATTATATAAGGAATTATCTGGATCCTTCTTTTATTTCGGATAAACAACATGCTTACATTAGGGGCAAATCCGTGGACTCAGCACTTCATACTGCTGTTCAGCATATTGAAAGAGCTCTTTCCTTTAAGGATTACACTCTTGGAGTATTTTTGGACATTGAAGGTGCTTTTAATAATGTCAAAACAGAGGCTATTTTTAACGCTCTGACTCGGGCAAGGATCCCAACGCCGATCACGAACTGGCTAATGAGGATGTTAACAAATAGACACGTGACATCGGAACTGGGTAATGCTAAACTTCAGGCAATGGCAACGAGAGGGACACCACAAGGTGGAGTTATTTCTCCATTGTTATGGCTCCTAGTTGTAAATGAGATTTTGGGGAAACTAGAGGAAACTGGAATAACTGTTGTGGCTTACGCTGATGATTTAGTAATATTATCTTCAGGTAAATTCCTTAACACTGTCTCTGATGTACTTGGAAATGCTCTGAAAACGCTCTCATCATGGGCAAGAGATTGTGGTCTCAACGTGAACCCGGCAAAAACTGAGCTGGTGCTTTTCACAAGGAGAAGGATTATCCCAGCTTTTAGTCCTCCTAAACTAAATGGCACTGTTTTAGCATTGTCAGACTCTGCCAAATTTTTAGGGGTTATCTTAGATAAAAAAACTCGACTGGGTGGAAACTTGAAGGAGCGTGTAAGGAAAACTTTTGCTGCACTATACACGTGTCGGAAATTGGTGGGCAGGAAATGGGGACTACAACCAAAGCTTTTTCTATGGTTATACTCGGCTATAATTCGACCAGTGATGACGTATGGTTGCCATGTGTGGTGGCCAGTTGTTGATCATAGAGTACATGCGGATAAGATCAAGAGAGTTCACAGAATAGCCCTGCTCAGTCTCACAGGCGCGATGAGTACGACTTCTACTGATGCATTGGAAATACTACTAAACATCGCACCCTTAGATATTCACTTAAAGGAGAATGCTGCGATTACTCTTAATAGACTATGTCAAACAGGATCACTGAAAAACATACAAGTACGACATATGGAACTTATAAGTGGCACTGAAAGGAACACTATTACTGATTATATTACTCCACGTAATGTTGTAAATGGGAGATTAAACATTGAAATCCCTTCATAGGATGATTGGCTCAATGATCAGGTGGAGTTCTATCCAATTAATGTCTACACGGATGGTTCTAAAATGGCAAGTGGTACAGGCAGTGGCTTCCACTGCAATGAACTTAACATGGAAGGATCATTTCGACTTGATAATGATTGCAGTATTTTTCAAGCTGAAATTTACGCTATTATCAAAGCAGCGGAGCAGCTTTCAATGTCACCAATATACAGAAGTGATATTAGTTTTTTCATTGATAGCCAGGCTGCTTTAATGGCTCTGAAAAATGACAGTATAAGGTCCAAGGTAGTTAGCCGCTGCCACAGAGAGCTTAAGGTTCCCAGCGAGCAGCACAACATTAGACTGTGCTGGGTACCTGGACATAAAGATATACTGGGCAACGAAAAGGCAGATGAGCTTGCTAAGCTCATCAGCTCTAATCTCGCAACGGATCAGACTGGAAGCGAGAGAAACTTGGTTAACCCGATGGACTCAGTCGGACTGCTGTATTCAGACAAAATCATTATGGAATGAAAATTCGTTGAAACAAAGCCAAGTTCTTCTTGATATGGATAGAAGACAATTGAGAATGGTAATTAATTTGATTACAGGCCACAACACCCTGGGTAAACACATGGTAAGAATTGGAAGAGTAGATGATGATACATGCCGATGGTGTAGGGAAGCTGTTGAAGACAGTTTTCACTTTTTATGTGAATGCCCTGCACTGTCTTTTAGAAGATTTAAATTATTTGGCTCTTTTTTCTTTCAGAATTTACATGAAATCCGAAGAATAAATCCATGGACCTTATTGGCGTTTATCAAAACATCGAAGTGGAATGCATAGATGCAACTATTGATTTTTATCTAAGAAGGGGAAACTGGAATCATAATGGGCCACAAGTCGGCCTCTATGGGCATTGGTTTATGCCAATGCCATCCACCATAACCTAACCTAATGGCAAATGTTTCAGATTCCAAGACATTTTTCTTATGGAAAATGTCTCAGATTCAAAGGCATTTTTTCTTCCGAAAATTCAAAGATGCTGAGTCATTTTTAAAAACGAAAAAGTGATAAGAAATATTTTATTTGTGTAAAACAACTTTTTTTTAGTAATTTTTGAAAAAAAAAAAAATAATTTACACTCAAAAAAAAAACTGTAATGTTAGCAAAAAAAGCTTGTAAACCTACAAGAAAATTTGCTGATTTTGAACCCACAATTTTTTTGCTAAACTTAGCAAAAATGTTTAGCCAATAATTAGTTAACTAAATTTTTTTTTTTAACTTAGTTAAAGTTCATCTGAGGACCCCATTGGGTTCGGACCCGATAGGTCCAGACCCCGATGGGCCTAGACCTAGTTGGTTTCCTTAAAAATCGTCATAGTTTTTGATCCAAAATTTGTGTCCGTTTCGCTCTACCTTGCTTAGTTTTTGAGATAAGTGATTATAGGGGACCACTGGGGTCTTAAGAATTAAAAAAACTCGATAACTTCAAAAATATTACTCGGAGAGCTTTTGACTATTTGGCGGTCTTGTTCCACGTGTTGGGAGCTACAAAAATTCTTTTGGACAAAACAAAATTTACCATTTATTTTGTTAATATTAGCAAAAAAAATTAGTTCAAATTTTGTTTAAAATTGCTAATGCGCTAAATGAAGTTAACAAGATATTTTTGCTAACATGCTAATCTCAACCAAAAATTTGCTAAAAGTTAGCTAACAGCATTAGCAAAAAAAATTAGTAAATCTACTAATGTATTATTTTGAGTGTACTAAATTTTTTTTTGAGTGTAAATTTTTTTTTGAGTGTAATTTTTTTTTGAGTGTAAAATTTTTTTCGAGTGTATTTTTTTTGGTTTTAGTTTTAAAAATATTTTTGAGTGACAAAAATACGTTGTAATATATTTTTGTGACTTACCAATGTTTTTAAAACATGTTTAACGGGTTTTCAACACGTGCATTTAAGGTGAAACTAATCTGAAATTCACGGTTTTGATAATAACTTTTGAACCACTGAACAGATTTGGCTGAAGTTCAATACAAACCAGGCCAGGGGAACAAAAAATATATATGCCAAGATTCACATCCTCAAAATTGCATTTCGAAAGTTAGCGTGTTTTTTATCTCATAAAATAACCCTTGCCGAATTTCAGTATTTTGCTCATAACTTTTGAACCACTGGACCGATTTCGCTGGATTGCAATACCAACCTGAGCAGGTAAATTTTCAGCATATATGCCAAACTTCAGGAGCCTCCGTAAAGTCGTTCAAAAGTTAGCGTGTTTTCAACAGACAGACAGACGGACGGACGGGCAGAAGGACGGACAGAAGGACCGACAGAAGGACGGAAGGAAGGACGGACATCGCTAGAACATCTTAAAATCGATCGAGGATCATGAATATATATAATTTATGGAGTGCTAGACCAATATTTTGAGGTGTTACAAACGGAATGACAAACTTATGTATACCCTCTATCACTAGAGTGGAGGGTATAAAAAAGAAAAAGTTTCAGATTCAGAGACATTTTTACTAAAGAAAAAGTTTCAGATTCTGAGACATTTTTCCTATTGAACATTTTCCCTATAGATTCTGAGACATTTGTCTTAAGAAGACATTTTTTTCTGCAGAAAAATTCTCAGATTCTGAGACATTTTTCCTACAGCAAAGGCCTACGATTCTAAGACATTTTTCCTATAGAAAAAGTCTCAAATATTTTTCCTATTGGAAAAGTTTTAGATTCTGAGAGATTTTTCCTATAGAAAAAGTTTAAGTTTTTGATACATTTTTCCAATAGAAAAAGTCGAAAATTTATCCTATAGAAAAACTGCTAGATTCTAAGACGTTTTTCCTATAGAAGTCTTCTTAGATTCTGAAACATTTTTTCTATAGAAAAAGTCTCAGATTCTGAGACATTTTTTCGAAAAAAAAATCTAAGATTCTGAGACAATTTTTTTCTAGAAAAAGTATCAGATTTTGAGACATTTTTTCTACAGAAAATGTCTCAGATTGTGCGACAGTTTTTCTATAGAAAAAGTGTCAGATTCTGAGACATTGTTTCTATAGAAAAGTGTCAGATTCTGAGACATTTTTTCTATAGAAAAAGTCTCAAATTCTTAGACATTTTTTCTATAGAAAAAGTCTCAGATTCTGAGACATTTTTTCTATAGCAAAAGACTCAGATTCTGAGTAATTTTTTTAATAGAAAAAGTCTCAGATTCTGAGACATTTTTTCAATAGAAAAAGTCTCAGATTCTGAGACATTTTTTCTATAGAAAAAGTCTCAGACTCTAAGACATTTTTCCATAGAAAAAGTCTAAGATGCTGAGACATTTTTCCTATAGAAAAAGTCTCAAGTTCTGAGACATTTTTGCTTTAGAAAAAGTCTCAGATTTTGAGATATTTTTCCTATAGAAAAAGTCTCAGATTCTGAGATATTTTTCCTATAGAAAAAGTCTCAGGTTTTGAGACATTTTTCCTATAGAAAATGTCTCAGATTTTGAGACATTTTTTCTATAGAAAAAGTCTCAGATTCTGAGACATTTTTTCTATAATTTACATTTTTTTTATAATTTGTTATTTTTTAAATTTCAATTTATATCTTTGAATTTCAATTGATCTTTTGTCCACTACAACATGTTTCTTAAGAAAAATTTTATTTTAAATCAAAAATAAATATGGGCACTTCCACCGAAAGGTCTACCAAGACCAAAAAACCAAAAGTTCTTGAAACCAATTTGTTTTAACATATTTTCATAAGAAACAATCAAATTTTACTAACGTGAACAAATTTTACATTTATTCATAACCCATTTCGAGATATTCGAATATAAAGTCGAGCAAGCCAATTTTTTCTCATTGGGACATTTCTATTGCACCTTTTGTTTTGATAAAATTTCTTAAAGAGAAGCATTAAATGTTGACTTTTGCTTTTAAAAAATCTTTCTGGAGATACAAAGAGCTAAAAAAAATGCATAACAAACTATGCATTTAAAAAATAACCGTAAGTTTTTGCTATGCTTTATCGCATATTTCGATGTCCCGTGCGACATAGAAAAACAACATTAGTTATTCGTGCGTCAAGTAGACATGACGAAAATTCATCAAATATTGAGAACAAACACAGGTTTTTATTACAATTAAAATAAAAAAAAAAAATTTTTAAAAATAATAAAATCTGTGATCTTGGTCCTTATATAAAGTTGGTCACGTGCGACATGGTAAGTGTGGATTTTAAAATTTTTAAAAAATATTTTTTCTTGCATAAACGATTTACTTATATAAATACATACTTTTAAATTATTTAAATATAGATGAGTAGGGATGAGATTTTCATGCACTAAAAAAATCGAAAATATGCGCTTAAAATATGCGCTAAAAAATTCAAAATATGCACTAAAAAACCTTAAAATATGCACTAAAAAATAAAATGTAGGCAATAAAAATCTTTTTTCATACGAAAAACTTCATAAAAAGGAAAAAATAACGCCGGCCTTAAATAGTAACATTTAAAACTTTATGTACCATAATTGTTTTAAAAATTAAACAATCTATAAAAAAGTTAAAAAAAAATATTGTTCTTATTTTCCAAATAAATTTTTAAAATTTAAAATCGATTATGAAACAAATCAATTTCAATTTGTGTTTTTGCTCATTTATGCCAAAATATGCACTTGAAAGTTGGAAATATATACAAAATATGCATTTAAAACCAAAATATGCAAAAATATGCATTTTCACCAAAATATGCAAAAACAAGTCGATGCCATTTTAACGCAAATTTCTTGATTCGGAAAGATAATTGGTCGATATCGTTTTTAGACGATCGACAAAAACATGCATTTGCATGGAAATCACATCCCTATAGATGAGTATGCAAACGGTGGAGAGAAAAGTTAAAGGAAGATGAAATAAAATTACAAGACAATAAATTAAAAAACAAGGAAATAATGCGGAATGCTAGACAAAAGTGGAAATCGTAGGACGTATTGAAATTAAATGAATGAATAAAAATATGTTTTTAAGCTTATTTACTTATAATTTGTTAAAAAAAGAACAACTAAAACAACATAAATATGATGATGGAAAAAAATGTCCCGTGCGACATGTCCCGTGCGACAGTGATTAAAGTTAACTTAACAAAAAAGTAGAAATAATTTTGAGGTAAAATTTTACAACTTTTAAGAGAGATTATTAGCCAACATTCTAAAATTAGTCGCATTGTGATAGTGCCTCAGGTTTCGCTAAAAACAGAGTTTTAATTGATAGTCGCGAAAACCAGTTCTGTTTTTTGTCCCGTGCGAATGGTTGTGTTCTTTGCGATTATCTCGAAAACTTGAAACAATTTTCAAAATCAACCTGAGCAACAATTATAGAGCTAGTTAAGATCTATAAGTTTCCCCTTTTGTCAAGAAAAAAATTCTTTTTATTTTGACTTTTATTTCAACTTAAATGTGTTCAACGGTCACGTTCGACATGATGGAATTGCCCATATTTAAAATTCCGTATCGGTATTTCCGAATTTTTCGTTATGAAAATTTATCAGAATCTGAAAAAACTTTTTACCAAAACTACCCAGAAGGAAATTACGACTTTTCTAAAAGAGATCACCATTATTACATTGGATATACAAAAATACGACTTTAAAAATCCAATACCTTGAAAACAAAACAGCAATACCAAAACAACATTGCACAGAAAATAATATGGTACATTTTTTTCAATTAAAATTTTATTTAATTTTAAAAGTAGTTTCAATTAAAAATTGACTTTTGACGATTTTGTTTGGGACTTAGAACATTTTGATATGTCCAATTGTCTCCGGCCCCTGAAGGCTTAATCGTTCAATTAAGTGAGCGCTCATTTTCGTTCATTTCAGATGAAACACCTTGTTCGTTCATTTAGTTTAATCGAACATTTGTTGTTGTCATTCAACAGTTCGTAATCGAATCACTTTAATCATGTCTGTTATTCGTTTACGAACAAATGCTCGAATATCGTTTAATTACCTTAAAGAGCTGAATAAACAGAGCTAGGTCAATCTTTCAGTGAAGTGAATAGTTCAATTTAACTAGCTCATTTTTAAACGAGACAACTTTAGGTCACGGGGTATGTTAGAAAAGTACATTTGTAAAATTGGTAAATTTTCTACTCAGGATTGTTTTTGTTTATAAAAGCCTCCAAAAAACGTTCTTCACAATCAATTTACTGTTTTTCCAGTCACTATACACGTTTTACAGGAAAACAATTGTATTAGCCTTAGTGCGCTTTATAAATGCTGTATTCATATAATAAATATTAAAAAATATGGCGAAATATCGTTAAATAGTGTTATCTCTGAACACAATTCCAATGTCGAAAATTTGTTATTACAATGTCATTGTAAACCAGAAAAGTTTACAAACCAAAAAGTCAGGCTATTGTTTTTTGGTGTCATCATTTCAATGTTATCGAAACACCATTAATTTTGTAAATAAGATCTCACTTTGGCTTTGGAAGGTCGTCCACCAACTATATTCTTACGTCATTCTGATTGCATTATTCTGCCTGGGTATTTCAGTTACCAGTTACGTGATACAAAAAATGTATTTCCCCTTTTCTTCGGAACGATTTAGTTTCTGAACATGAGAAACCAAACTATTCCTGCCTACTGTCAAGCCAATTTTATTTTTTTCCTGTTTTATTGGTTAAAGTCCTGTCAGCGGTTTGACCTCAAATGGTGACGAATAGTTGTCAATTTTAATACCAATGACAAGTGTTTCCCAAACAAACCAAAGAAGTAAAACAATTTTGAATTTAGGTAAAATTTACCTTTACTAAAACCTAGAACAAATTGTACACAATAGACTGGACGGAAAACGAAAAAAAAATTTGATTTTTGTTATTTTCATTCTTTTGCACTTATTCAAAGTTGTATGTTACTGAAAATTTAAAGAGATTTATAAATACTCATCTAAATATCAAAAATGAAAATTTTTATATTGAGTACAACAACACGAAAATTTGGGGTCATTTTTCCAGATTTTTTGGGGTAATTTTTTCCTATTTTAATTAGGGCCATTTTTCATTAAAAATCACCCCAAAAATGTTGGCCCATTTTGTCATTTGGGGCCATTTTGCATAATGAAAAATTATCCTAAATTTGATTTTTTGAAATTTCATGCATTTTTTTTTAAATTTTATAAACTCCATTCGTGAGAACTAAGTCCAAAACAATTTCGGTCATAATACCTTTATTTTGCGAAGAGGGTGGGTTGAATGAATGGAGTTAGTAATCCCTAATCCCGGGCGAAGGCCGGCTACGCAGAAAAACTTTTAAGAGAAAAATATAATTCATAAAATTTTTTGGATTATCAACAACTACTTATTGTTAGTATAGTAGTTCACAATCAATATCTGTGTGCAATTTAATTTTTTAATTAAAGGGGTTTTAAACACCATGCATTAAACCCACCCTCCCCGCAATATAAAGCATTTTTGGGCATAATATTAAAGTGTTTTTTATTTATTTCGCGCGATTGCACGATTTATTAAATTTAAAGCCTCTTTTCATATTGGTTTGAAAATAATTTTTGGCGTACGGACATAGCGCCCAAGCGCATATCGCCCAATTTAAAAAAGTCATTCCACCCAAAAACAATGTGTGTTAGTTGTTGTTGCAAAAATTTTTGGACGATATGGCCATTATTTTTGGGTATTTTAACAATTTTCTTTAAATTTATATAAATTATCAAAAATGTCATATTACCCAAATATCAAAATGTTATATTTATAAAATGTCATAGCACCCAAAAAAAAATTATCATAAAACTCACACTCAAAAAAATAAAACTGTAAAGTTAGCAAAAAATTTAGTTAAATTTAACTAAAAAAACACCTGGCTTTGAACCTACTAAATTTCTAGTTAATTTAACTAAAATTATTTAGTTAACTTTTCGTAGAATGAATGTAGCAAAAAAAACGTAACTTTAACTAAAAATTCAGCTGAAAATTTCGTAATATTTTTATGTATGTATTAACAAAAAAATTAGTTAAACTCAGCTAAATTTTTTGTAAAAAAATTGTAAGTTTGTTAAATATTGATTTTAAACACTAACACTTCACTTATTTTATATTTTTTTTTCACAGCATTAAGTTCAGCTTAAGTAGAAATTATGAGATTTGCATAGGAGGCTACACAAGAAATTTCTAACATTTTTTCACTCGACAAATATGTTACGAGAAATCAGCAAATTAATTAATAAAAATTCGTGAACACAGTTTTAAAGTCAACAAAAAAAATTAATTCGAAATTTGTTCAAAACTAGTATTTTCGTAAATTGAACTTAGCTAAAAAAAGTAGTTAAAACGCTGATTTTAACTAAAAATTTGCTAAAAAGCCAGTAAACTCGAGTTAACAAAAAAAAGTTTGTTAACTTTACAGTTTTATTTTTTTGAGTGCACCAATATTGTTTTTTTTAACACAATATTTTAAAGTTTTTTTTGTTTATCCGGCCTTCGGCCGGGCTTAGGGATTACAAAATCCATGCATTAAACCCACCCTCTCCGCAAAGTAAAGTTTTTTAGGGTAGCAGTCCTTTACGCTACCAAATTTGTTATGCCTCAAAAAGGCCTGATAACCAAAATAGCTTTGGTTTGCAGAGAGGGTGGGTTTAATGCATGGAGTATGTAATCCCTAAGACCGACCGAAGGCCGGCTACGCAGAAAACCTTTATTACAATAAAACAAATCATAGAAGTCGTAATTTTGACATTTCGCCCAAAAAAAATATTTTGGATTTTTTGATAATTTTGTTTTGGGAGAAATAACATTTTTAGACCTCTCATTTTGGGCTATATGTCGCAGCGTGGGCGATATGTCATTTACGGTTTTGGGCGCTAAGACCTTGGGCGATAAGACCTTGGGCGCTATGTCCGTACGCCTAATTTTTTTTAAGTGGGACCATTTTTCATATTGTAGAATGAATGCAATTTGGTGCCTTTTTTCATTTTTATTAAAATGGTTTCAATTTTTTGGGGCAATTTTTCACTAAGAATTGGGGTTATTTTTCATAATTCATAGTGGGGTGATATTTCATTTTTAAAAAGACCCCAAACTTGGGGCCTTTTTTCATTTTTGGCTTTGGGGACATTTTGCATTGGGGCCATTTTTCAGGGTGCCATATTTTGTTTTTGTTTTATTTATTTACTTATTTTATATTTTTATTGTTTTTATTTGTTAGTACAGATCGAGTGAAGGCTCTAATTCTATTTGTTATAAGGGTTTTAGTTGAAAAATGTATAAGAAAATTAAATTTATAAAATTTTTAAAAATTCAAATACCGGTTTCAAACACTCCCGTTATAGTGTAGTCATAAGTAAAAATATGAGATTTTTTATTAACATGTGTTCCCCAGTATGTAATCGAACCACGGATTTTTTTGTCATATTCATACTATTAACAACACAGCCAACACATTGTTAGAATATGCTTAGACAAATACTCGTTTTGTGTTCTATTACTGCTGCGTTTTACATTTTAATACTTTCTAAAGAAGTTTTAGACAGTTACAACAAATACAGTTTTTTTTTTTGGGGAATCTCAACTTTACTTCATACCCTCTTTCAACTTTTTTTGTCTCTTATTTATTTTTTGCAAGGGTAAGCTAAATTTTTTGGAATTTCAACCATAAAGGAAGGAATTTGCATTTCGCCTAATGGTGACATATTTTTGTCGGTACTTATTTATTGTTGTAGTTTTCACGAAAAACATCTATAGTAGATCAATAACACCGTCCGACAAAAATGAAAAAAATCGTTGAACAGGAAGTGGTTAATATACTTTTGAAACTAGAGACAGTAGTAAAACTGCATTTACAGTTTTTCATTTCGTGATCCTGTTTCCTTTTAAAAAGGCTTCAAAATTTTGTATTAAATTTTATAAAATATTTCTTTAATATTTGTACTTGTCCTAGGATGCCACTATTGATAGCAAATGAAAGAAGAGGATCTCCCCTAATTTTCCTATTTTATTAATTTTACATATCAGGAAAAATGAGGTTAGTTACGTCCATTTAAAAATGTGTCCTCCAATATCATTCAAAATTTTCAACAAAATATTTTAATAAAGTTTTCAAAAGACTTTATTCACATCCTTTAAATCTGAAATGGCAAAATATAAAAATGGAAAAATTAGGGGAGATCCTCCTTCATCCGCCGTCACCAGTGTGATCCTAGGACAATTACAAATATTTCAAAAATATTTTACAAAATGTATCCTTTAAAACTTTGAAGTCCTTTTAAAAGGAAACAGGATCACGAAATGAAAATCTGTAAATGCAGTTTTACTCCAATTGATCTTTACTTTCAGACGTATATCATCCGGTTGATGTTTAATATTGGCTGTCGGACGGTGAAACATTTTATTTCCAGTCAACTCTACTCTACAACCATAAATGTTTTTGTTGAATGTTGGTTTGTTTGGGAAAACTGTTTTTTGTTTTGTTTGATTTTGAATGAGCACAACCACAAAAAATGTTTGAATAGCCAACATAAACACTAATGACCGGAAATGAGGATTAAAAGCATCATTCAATAGTGACACCCAAAAAGGAAGCATGTTCATTCATATCCATACATTAATACCTACCTATACAATATAAAAGGTAACAACTGTTTGTCACAACGATGTAAAATTTATAATATGTGGGTGGGATACTGTAGTTGTATTGATTGAAATTTGTTCGTTTGTTGGTAAAAAAAAACCTTGTATGCAATTGTGGATGCAATGATTTTTTCTATTTTTTGAATACATATAGAAAGTATTTTTTTTTAATTGGAAACACCATTTGTTGCAGTTTTTGTACAATATTTGCTAACTTTTAAAGTACGCAATTAGAACTGCAATAAAACTTGGCAATTGTCCAAATTTAATTTTTGAAAAATATATTAACAAAATTCAATTTGAAAAATTAAAACAATTAATACAATGGTGTCACTAAATAATTTTTATTGGGGTAGATTAAGGGCATGACAAATATTTGTTAACAGAAAAATAAAATTGTGCTAGATTAGAACAAGAAATAATGTTATGCGGCTGTGCAGAATTAAAAATACACTTTACATTTACCTGTTTTTCAAATTTTTTCTTCTAGAATATTCAGACGCGGATCCAGCTCTTCGGTTGGGGGGGAAAATTTTTTTTGTGCAGTGAAATTGAGGTCGGATTTGAATCATTGGTTAAGGTTTTTTACTGTTCAACACTTATTTATTATGATTTTTTCTAAAGAAACATTTTCAAATTTTAAAAATTTATTTCTATAATAAAAAAAATCTTTAATGTTTGATATTTTGAAAAATGTATCTACAAGAAATTTTCAGGTTCTAAAGCATTTTCCTGACAGCAAAAGACCCAGATTCTGACATAATTTTCTAATAGAAAGTTTATGATTCTGAGACGTTATCGCAATAGAAAACTTTTGAGAATTCTGATACAGAAAAGCTTTTAAAATTTAAACTAAAATATTTTAAGTAGGTTTATTCTATATTCTCATAGAATAATTTTCAAAAAGTTATACTATGAGAATATCAAAGTCTAAATAAGTAAAGGAAATAATGACCTCGAGCTAAAACAAACCTTCTAAAAATATAATATTTTAAAGTTAGAATGTAACGATTTTTATTTTTGAATAAAAATTCATCAGAATTTATACAAAAATTTATAAATTCTGATACACCTTCATATAGAAAATTCTCAAATAGTTATGCAATTCTCACACCAAAAATTTCTATATTTAGAAAAAATGTTCGCAAAGAAAAATTCTCAGATTTAGTGAATGTTTTTCCCATAGAAAACTTCTTATGTTCTGAAATATTAAAATTTTTTCTATTCTATTTTTCTACAGAAATGGTTTAAGATACCGAAACGATCTTTCTATACCAACATTTTAAGGGTTTGAAAAAATATTCCGCAGAAAGTACCTGAGATTAGAAAAATTGAAGACTTTCATGCTTTTTAAAATTTTTCTGAATTTTCTAGATTCTGAGACATTTTTCTATTTAAAAAGTTTTGTTTTCTGAGAAACTTTTTCCTAGAAAAATTCTAAGATAGTCAGGCATTTTCTGAGAAATATTTTTATAAGAGAGTCTAAGAAATTTTTTCCGAAAAAAAATGTTTTAGTTTCTGAGTCATTTTTCCCATAGAAAAAGTCTCAGAGTCTGAGTCTCCGAAATTTTTTCTAAAATTCTCAGAATATTTTTTTTGTATTCTCAGAGTCTAAAGCAATTTTTATATAAAAAGACCTGGATTCTGAGTTATTTTTCCTATAGAAAATGTCAGAGATTTTAGAATATTTTTTTAATATTCAAACTCAAAATTTCTGAGATATTTTTAATATCGAAAAAAACGAAAATTTTTACTAGGATTCTAGGACTTTTTTCCTGTAGAAAAGGTCTCAGATTTTCCTATTAAAAAGTCTTAGATTCCAAGACATCTTTCTAATAAAAATAATCTAAGATTCTGAGATATTTTTTTCTAAGGAAAAATACTTGGATTCCGAGAGATTTTTCCTATAAAAGTCCCAGATTCTGTATAATTTTTCCCATAGAAAAAGTCTAAGATTCTATTGCATTTTTTTTATAAAAAATTCTAAAATTTTCCTTGAAGAAAATTTTTTTTTCCTATAGAAAATTTTTATTTTAATATTACTTTTTTTCTATAAAAAAATTAAAGTTTTAAAAAAAAATTTTCTAAAGAAACTTTTGAGTTTCTGGAAAATTCTCACTCATGATTTCATTTCTTTTTTTCTTTTTACCCAGAAGAATTGTCTAATTTTTAATATAGAAAATTATCAGATTTTGCCTATAAAAAATCTCTGATTTTTCCTATAGAAAAACTAATAGATTTTTCATATAAAAATTGTCAAAATTATAAGATTTTTCCTACAAAAAAGTTCTAAGAATAATTCTCAACTTTTTTCTATAAATTCCCAAATTATTCGTCTAGAAAAATTCCCAAATGTTTCGTCAAGAAAAATTTTTATATTTTTTATAAAGAAAGGTCTTAATTTTTTGAGACTTTTATCACATAGAAAAATTCGAACATTCAGAAACATTTAAGGATTCTTATACATTTTTCATAGAAGAATTTCTATAAAAAAAATTCTCCTATAGAAAAATTCCTCGATTTTTCTTATAGAAAACTTTTAGCGATTTTCCTATACAAAAATTCTCAATTTTTTCTCCTAAAAATTTTTTTCATATAGAAAAATGTTAACATTCCGCCACATTTTTCCTCTAGAAAAATTTTAAGATTCTTTAAAATTTTTCAGAGAAAATTTTTTCGGATAATTGGACATTTTTCATAGAATTTTTTTTAGATTATTTCCTATTCACTCAACTTTTTCCCTCTTCTTTTCTTCTCTTTCTTTTCTTTTCTTTCCTTTCCTTTTTTTTGTCTTTTTTTCCTTTTTTTTTTCTTTCGAATTCAATTTAAGGGGGGATTCCTTTTTTCCCCCAGTGGATCCGCGCCTGAGAATATTTCTGTTTTAATTTTTTTAAGAGTATTACAAGTTTACAATTTTTTTTTTTTAAATCTTACTAACTTTTTTCTTTGTTGTTGAATTTTTTTTGATATATTTTTAACTTTTCTGAATTTGTCTGATATTCTAAGTGTTTTTTTTTTTTTATTGTTAAGATCACAATACTTATTTTCCTGATTCTAAACTGCAATCCAAATTTTTCTAGCACGTACAGTAGAGTGGCCCGAAATTCCTTTTGCTTCGCTACAGGTCAACGTACCTCAAAAAATGAAAGATGTCATCCTAACTAATATTTTGCGCCAAATTGCAGCACCCTACGACGATTAGAAGGGGATGCTAACTGATCAATTGTGTTTGCAAAGAAATCTAAAAAAAAAAAAATATAATCCTAAAAATAACTACATAGAATGGTAGCGTAACAAGGGCACATATGGCCATGTTGTCAAAAGATTGCCTACAAAGAACAATAAGGACCATTAAGTTTCAATTCGGAAAGATATTTTTATCACCTTTCAAATGAACTTTACCTTAACTTAATGGCCCTCATAGTTTTTGAGTTATACCGGTTTAAGTGATATGCAGGTTTCGCTTTGTTTAATATCTTTCTTTTTTTTTTGATTAAGGACAATCTTTGGACAAAATGGCGACATCTGAATTATGTGCTCTTGTTACGCTACCATTCCATGTAGTTATTTTTAAGATTGCAATAAAAAAAAAATTTTAAAATTTCATTGGAGACTGCAAACACATTTGAGTTTTTCGGAAGCCAATGTGGCCAAATCCCGCTCACAACATTTCGAGTAAATCGTTGTTAAAGTTTAAGGGTTTTCCAAAAATCCCTGTTAAATACTTATTGAAAATCTCATGAAAAATTAACTTAACAATGCTAAATCTAATTGAAACGATTGCTAGTTTCAACAAAAAATAGCGGTTTTTCATCTTTTTCTGATAAAAAATAAAAAAAAATTATTGATTTTTTTTTAAGTCAATTTTATATTTTTATCTTATTTTGGTTCGCTTTAAGATTTAGAAAAAATAAAAAATCTACAAAAAAATTTCATACGAAAAATCGATATTTTTAATGTTTTTTTGGCCACTTTGGCCTCGGAAAAAATTGAAAAATTCTTCAGAGAATTTTTTTTAAGTCAATTTTATATTTTTATCTTATTTTGGATTGCTTTAAGATTTAAGAAAAATAAAAAAATCTGAGAAAAAATTTCATACGAAAAGTCGATTTTTTAATATTTTTTTTGGCCACTTTGGCCGCGGAAAAAATTGAAAAATTCTTCAGAGAAAAAAAAAAAATTGTTTTTAAGTTAATTTTATATTTTTATCTTATTTTGGTTTGCTTTAAGATTTAGAAAAAAAATTCTAAAAAAAAAATTTTACACGAAAAATCGATTTTTAATGTTTAATTAACATTTTTTCAGAGAAAAAAATTATTTTTTTTTTAAGTTAATTTTATAATTTTAACGTAATTTGGTTTGCTTTAAGATTTAGACAAAAATAAAAAAAAAAAAAAATTCTCACACGAAAAATCGATTTTTTAATGTTTTTTGGTCACTTGGCCTCGGAAAAAATTAAAAAATTCTTCAGAGAACAAATTATTTTTTTTTAGTTAATTTTATATTTTTAACATATTTTGAATTGCTTTAAGATTTAGAAAAAAATAAAAAGAACATTCTCACACGAAAAATCGATTTTTTAATGTTTTTTGGTCACTTTGCCCTCGGAAAAAATTTAAAAATTCTTCAGAGAAAAAATTATTTTTTTTTAAGTTAATTTTATATTTTTAACGTATTTTGGTTTGCTTTAAGATTTAGAAAAAAAAATCTAAAAAAAAATTTCATACGAAAATCGATTTTTTAATGTTTTTTGGTCACTTTGGCCTTGGCAAAAATTGAAAAATTCTTCAGAGAAAAAAATATTTTTTTTTTTAAGGTAATTTTATATTTTTAACGTAATTTGGTTTGCTTTAAAAAAATAAAAAAAAATAATCTACAAAAAAATTTTCACTCGAAAAATAGATTTTTTAATGTTTTTTGGTCACTTTGGCCTCGGAAAAAATTAAAAAATTCTTATTTTTTTAGTCAATTTTATATTTCTATCTTATTTTGGATTGCTTTAAGATTAAAAAAAAAACAAGTAGAAAAGTTAAATTCGACTTTGCCGAATCTATGAATACCCTCCACAATGCATTTTTTAAAGGTTAGTACATTTTTTAACGTAAAAAAATTAACAATTTTGATTAGAAATATTTTATTTTGAATAAAAACTCTTTTTTTGTCATTAAAAAAAAAAAAAAAAAAAATTACAAAAATTTTTTTTTTTTGAGTGTAAAATTTTTTTTCGAGTGTAATGTTTTTTTACTGTAAAAATATTTCTGAGTGAATGCACGTACGTATGTACACAAAATATAGTCATTTTTGTAAAAAAAAATTTTTTTTGTGTACATTTTTTTTGAGTGTAAAATTTTTTTTGAGTGTAAAATTTTTTTTGAGTGTAAAATTTTTTTTGAGTGTAAAATTTTTTTCGAGTATGGTTTTTAAGTTACCAATACTAAACAAGTTTAAAAAGCATTGCTTTAAAATTAAGCAAGTTTGAAAAGCATTGCTTAGTTACCACCAATGCTTTTAAAACTTGTTAAAACACGTGGCATTTTAGATGAAACTAATCTGAAATTCAGGGTTTTGCTTATAACTTTTGAACCACTTAACCGCTTGAGCTGAACTTTAAAACCAAATAGACCCGGAAAACGCCAAAGATACGTGCCCAGCTTCAGTAGTCTCATTATTGTCTTTCGAAAGTTATCGTGTTTTTTATCTCGTAAATTCGCGAAACACACTGACCGAAATTTACTCTTTTGCTCATAACTTTTGAACCACTGGACCGATTTGGCTGGATTGCAATACCAACCTGACCAGGTAAATGACAAATATATATGCCAAACTTCAGTAGCCTCTGTAAAGTCTTTCAAAAGTTAGCGTGTTTTCTACGGACGGACAGACAGACAGACAGACAGACGGACGGACGGACGGACGGACGGACATCGCTAGATCGACTTAAAATCGATCGAGGATCATAAATATATATACTTTAAGGGGTCCTAGACCAATATTTCGAGGTGTTACAAACGGAATGACAAAGTTATATATACCCTCAATCACTAGAGTGGAGGGTATAATAAATAAAAAAATCTGAGAAAAAAATTTATACGAAAAATCTATTTTTTAATGTTTTTTTTAAAAATTCTTCAGAAAAAAAAAAATTGTTTTTAAGTTAATTTTATATTTTTATCTTATTTTGGTTTGTTTTAAGATTTAAAAAAATATAAAAAAAAATTTTCATACGAAAAATCTATTTTTTAATGTTTTTTGGTCACTTTGGCCTCGGAAAAAGTTGAAAAATTCTTCAGAAAAAAAAATATTTTTTTTTAAATTAATTTTATATTTTTAACGTAATGCACAAACCTTCTAAAAAGTGGTCACAAACAAAAAAAAAGAAACAAATTTTTTAAAATAAATCTAATAAATATTTAAAGATTTCATATCGATAAGTTTCAGATAAGTTTCTTTTACGTAATCGTTTTTAAAATAATACATTATAGTTTTAAATTTTACAACATAATGACATATTTAATTATTATAATGTTTATGAAAAAAAGGAAAAAAGCAAGTCTCAATAAATAAAACAAAAAAAAAAAAAAAAAAAAAAAGTTTCAGAAATGTAACATTATTTCTAATCCTTATAAATTTTGGAATACGAAGTTCCCATCGTATGCTAGTATACAATAAAGATGCAGCAAATGCTTCTTCTATTTACTGTTCACTAAATGGCGTTTTTTATAACTGTTTACAGCAGTCAAAGAGCAAAGATTTCTTCGATGACCTAGATTGCCTTAACGGTGTCTCATTGACATCTCTAGCAGGATACCTTACAAGGAAGGTCTTTCACAGGGCACCCACCGATTGTCCTGAAACTTGCATATGGTAAAGAGGGGAGGAAAATAAGATCTACCAGTTTTTTCTTAGCTGTCCAATCTCACATTTAGCTAGTCAAAGGGGAGGGGGAAAACGGGATTTTTTTGGGTTTTTGAGGTTTTTCCCATTTCTTTAAAATAAACTCTATGAGCATTCTATACAGGTCGAAAGGTTTTTTGAAGGCCAATCCAATGGTGTATCGGTCGTGTCCAAATTCGACTTCGTTATGTTCGTTTATGTCAAAAATGTACAATCGTTGGGGTAGTTTATATGAAGATGTATATACGTACTACCGCCAAAATCATATATAATAATCCCTATCAAAATTAAGTATTTTTTCGTTTGGCGAAATTCCTGATAGTTCGGCTCTTATACGGATTTTCCCGAGAGCCCTTATTTTTTCATGAGGTGGCAACCCTTTATTAAATTTGAGATTATGCAGCTAAAAAAACAGGTAACACTTGTTTTCCCCCTCACCCCGTAATTTCCATATTTAAATTTTAGGACAATCGGTGGGTGCTCTGTGAAAGACCTTCCTTGTTGGAGAGTCAGGGTTTTTCAAGAAGTAAAAAGTTTTTTGTATCAGATGGGAGTTGGAAATGACAGTCTAGGGAATCACAATGGGCCGTATGACCCCCGAATGAATTCGCCAAATTAGCGGACGCCCATTTAACTTAACCAACAGCAGTTAATTGAAAGTCCATAATTGAATTTTGACTGTAATTTTGATTCCCGAGTAAAAATTTATATATGATGCAGTATGTTATGATATGTAACACAATATATATTTATACGCAATTTGATCCGAATAATGGTGGATATTTTTGCATTAAAAAAGATCAACTTGTATAAAATACTAGCGTGAGCAGGGTATTTTGTTGCCCGTAAATACAGAACAATTTTATAATGATAACAAATGACCCATTTTTTTAACTTTTCTGTGGTGTTCATTCCTTTTTGAATAGTATCCGTTAAAGAACAAAAGAGTTTCTAGGGATAAGATCATTAAATTAAAAAGAATCATTTTGCCCCTTATTTTGTTTCAGTAAATTTAAAAAGTACCCCTTTAACTCCTTAGGAATCAGAATTTAAAAAAAAAATCTTTTGGGAACGTTTTTTTTCGCTAGATGATCCTACATTCCAAATTTCAAGTTTCCAGTATCATTATTTTAAATAATATGAAAAGTACCAAAGTGCTCGTTTTTACTTCCTTAGAATCGAAATTTCGAAAAAAGTACTTTTTACAGATTTCTTTTCTGTTGTTGGATCCTACATTCCTAATTTTAAGTTTTTATGACCTCTATTTAAGAAAATATAAGCAATACCAAAAAGTAATTTTTGGGGGGATTTTTTCCCGTTAGATGATGCTACATTCCAAATTTCAAGTTAATATGCTCATTATTTAAGAATATATAATTCCCTTTTTTAATTAATTTCCTTTGAAATCAGAATTTCCAAAAGTTATTATCTTGGGAATATTTTATTTCGCTAGACAATCTTACATTCCAAATTTCCTTCATAACTATTTCAGAAAAAATAAAAGGTACCTAGTACTCGTTTTTATCCCTTTAGATCGGAATCGGAATTTCCAAAAAGTACATTTTTCATAGTTTTTTTCTGTTGTTGGATCCTACATTCCTAATTTTGAGTTTTTATGACTTTTATTTAATCATGGGATGCTACATTCCAAATTTCAAGCTAATAAAACCATTATTTAAGTATATATGGGTGAAATCAAAAAATGTCAGTGTTTTTGAACCAAAATTGTACAAACAAAAAATTTAAATTTTTGGCAAATTTTTTTATTAGAATCGATATGTTACATCACTACTAATATTACTAAAAAAAATCTCTTCTACAAATTGTTCCAAACAAATTTTATCGACAATTTTATGATTTTTTTAGTGACGGAGTTTACATTCACCTTAGAAAAATACATTAATTTTTTTAAAATTTTTTTTTAAAACATTTCGTTGTAATTTAAAAAACTTATTAATGTAATTACAAACAATTTTTGTTATTAGGATTTTTTTTCTTGTTTTTGTTATTAAAGATTTTACAATTATTTTTATTAACAGGATTTTTCTAAGGAAATGTTAAATAAAATTAATTATTATTTCTGCTAAAATGACAATTTATACTTTTTTAAATGGCTAGCGTTAATATTTGGATCGGTTTTAACAATTTTGCAAAGTTTTTTTAATGATATCTGCAAAATAAGATGTCGTCGGTGTTTACAGAGACGGAGTTTACATTTCATCACTTTTCGCCCTTTTTAGCAAAAACTATTTGTCAGAAATTGATTTCCGAAAAAAAAAATCATTAGATGTCAACTATATACGTCAAAATAAGACAATATTTCAGATACACGCTAAAGGTCGTTTGTCACGATAAGACTCAGTAAAATGATCTGTCAAAAAATCGTATAGAATTTAAAAATGTTATCGTGAATATGCGAAATGTAATGACACGGACGGTAATACGGAAGAAATTTTGACAGTCGTATAATACTCGTCATTTTTAGAAATATTTCTAAAAGCTGAGACTTTTCATTTTATCAGGGGTGTATTTTTTTTTAATTTATTGCCAAAAACATAAAAACAAAAAGCTAAGGATAAAAAGTTAAGGTTATTAATTTATAAGTCTCTTATTTTAATGAATTTTTAAAAATACGCAACAAATTATCTTTTTCAGCATTTATTTTTCTAAACAGCTGTTTTCATATTATTTGAAATGTGATGGTTGCAAAGAGCAATGTATCGAAAATATTTTTGGTTTGATTTTTTGACAGTCAGACCAAATTTCATTTTATTTTGGTTTAACAAAATCATACGACTCAGTATAATCGTGACAAACGGCCTTAAGTAGTTTTGTTGTAAACGTGGAGACGGAGTTTACAGCATCTTTCGATTTTTCATTTATGAATTAGCGTTTTATACCGGGAAATTAATATGCAATGAAAAAACTTGAAACCAATGATGCAAAATGATACTTTATAGCCTCGCGTTTAATAAATGGGGCAATTACCTATTGTTTTTATAAATATAGTTAGTCAAAAATAACAAAATTGTCGTGTTCCACAATGCCTAAAAAAGTGTCGAAAAATCGTTACACAAATGAAGCCGTGTTTGCATGGGTAAAAGAGATAGTTATGACTAAATAAAAATATTTTTAAAGAATGCCAACATTCCCTCTTTAAAAATGTAGTCAATTATTAAGCTCTTATTTTATTGGGTTTAAAGATATAACCGGTTAAAGTTTAAAAACCAAACTGGTTATTGGCGACGGAGTTTACATTTGGCCTACAAAAATGAAAATAACTTGTCAAAAATTGCTGATTAATGTCCGAATTGTTGTTAGTTATCTAAAACGGCAATCAATAGGACATTGTACATCATAAAATATGCGATTACCTTAACCCATGTATGAGATATTACACGGATACATGGTTTGGTTGACATTTTTTAAATCCACCCATATATAAAAACTACCAAAATACCATTTTTACCCGTTTTACCCCCATAGAATCACTATTTCAAAAACCCAGCCTTAGTGGATATATATTCCGGGAAATGCATCTACATTCCACATTTCAAATCTTTAGCTTCATTGGTTTGTGGAACTATAAAAAGAATCAACATTTCCAAAACCCAAGCCTTTGTGGACCTATTTTCCGGGAGGTGCATCTATATTCCAAATTTCAAGTCTCTAACTTCAGTGGTTTGTGGAAATATAAAAAGTACCAAAATACCTTTTTTACCCCTATTCCCTAGAATCAACCTTTCCAAAAACTCAGCCTTAAAGGATCTATACTTCGGGAGGCGCACCTCCATTCCAAATTTCAAGTCCCCATTTCGATCCCTGTTTTAATCCATTTGATTCCCTGTTCCATTCCGATTAGTCCCATGGTGCTTTCATTCCGTTCCGAATATGCGCTTACATGCGCTAAAAAACAAAAAAATTCTTTGCCTTCTTTACCCTGCATTTCAAATTTAAAGTTTACAGGACCATTATTTCAGGAATTATAATAAGTACCAAAATACACTTTTTTACCCCCATTAGAATCGGAATTTCGAAAAAGTACCCCGTTGTTGGAACTAATATTTTAAAATTTTTTTGTAGGACCTTAATTTCAAAAAATTTAGAAAGTAACAAAGTACATTTTTTACCCTTAGGAGTCCGAATTTCCAGAAAGTACTTTTTTTGGGAATGTTTTTCCGTTAGAGGATCCTACATTCCAATTTTCAAATTAATAGGATTTTTTTTTCAGAAAAAGTAAAAAGTACCAAAGTGCTCGCTTTTTACCCCTCTTAGAATCGGTATTTCGAAAAAGTCCTTTTTTAGAATTTTTTTTATTGTTGGAAACAACAATGAAAATTTTAATTTTTTTGTAGGACTTTAATTTAAAAATATATAAAAAGTACCAAAGTACAATTTTTTACCCCTTTTTACCCTTAGGAATCCGAATTTCCAGAAAGTACTTTTTTTTGTGAATGTTTTTCCGTTAGAGGATACTACATTCCAATTTTCGAATTAATAGGATTTTTTTCAGAAAAAATAAAAAGTATCAAAGTATTAGTTTTTTTACCCCCCTTAGAATCGGAATTTCGAAAAAGTACGTTTTCAGAATTTTTTCTGTTGTTGGAACCACCATTGCAAATTTTAATATTTTTGTAGGACCTTAATTTAAAAAGATATAAAAAGTACCAAAGTACCATTTTTTACCCCTTTTAACCCTTAGGAATCCGAATTTCCAGAAAGTTCTTTTTTTGGGAATGTTTTTCCGTTAGAGGATCCTAAATTTCAAATTTCAAATTAATTGAATTTTTTTCAGAAAAAATAAAAAGTACCAAAGTACTCGCTTTTTCCCCTTTTTCAACCCTTCGTTTTTACCCCTTAAAATCAACATTTCCAAAAACCCAGCCTTAGTGGATATGTATTCCAGGAGGTGAAACTACAATCCAAATTTCAAGGCTCTAGCTTCAGTGGTTTGGGCTGTGGGATGATGCGTGTTTAGTATGTCAGTCAGTCATCAGTCAGTCACGCAACTACTTTATATATATAGACGGTTTGATTTCATCCGAGTTTTGATCAGACATTGCTATATATTGGTGGATCTAATTAGATCTAATTGCATAAAAACATATAAAATCCTGGTGTTTTTTGGTTTGGGTTGAGATACACCACAGGTCAACGATACATTCACCAAACATATAATTTTCTAAACAAAAAAAATTGTTTGGGTACGCATCGAACCAGATAGGTGATATAAATAACCCTAACAAGGAAATGTTTAGAAATTAATCGCACCAATTAATCGTAAACGTAATCGACAAAAAAATCATGCGATTACGATTAATCATTTTCTATGAAATACAGGATTTGGCTGGATTTGGTCAAAAAATTCTGTCATGAAATTTTATCAAAAAACTTAGTTTTTTTTCTGGTTGCAGAATGAAGACGCTCTTTCTAAATTTCCTTATGAATTTTCATACAATCAGCTCTTCAGTGGCCATTGGCAGGTATTCTGACACGAAATTCGAAAGATTATAATTTTCGGAACGCCCAAATATATACACATAAAAGTAATTTTTGTGGAATGTTTTTTTTACCAAAGGATCCTTCATTACAAATTTCAAGAGTCTAGAATAATTAGTGGTATTCAGAGTCTTGCTTGCCAGCCCTGGCACTGGTGGTAAAAGAGCACTTTTTAAAATTACTTTGCAAAATACATGTATTTTTTGAAAGAAGTACTCTTTTGCTACATTGCCAGGGCTGGCAAAAAGACTCTGAATACCTCTATTATTTCATAAAATATGAAAAGTACAAAAAGTACCCGTTTTTTAATAATTTTATTAACAATTTATCAAAAATCCGTCCACATTTTTTTTAATTTTTTTTTAGTTTATATGTCTGTCTATCCACATGAAAAATTCAGGAGGGCATTTTTCGTATTTTTTGAGAAAATCGCATTTGAATATTGGATTTCAGAAAAATTCTATAAATTTCTTGTAGTTTTTTGTGTCAACACCGCGTATGAGTAACGACTATTTGCGAATTCAATGAATTTTCGTTACTCATACGCGGTGTGACACAATAAAATACAAAAGAATTACAGAATTTTTATGAAATCTAATCTTCAAATCAGTGGTCGGCAGAAAGAGAGTATATAAATGCATTGTTGTATGAATATAAATATGCATGTGTTAGTATATTTCTTAAACAAAGCGACATCAACCAGCTTGTTGTTGTATTTTTATGATCTTAGTTGTGAGTTTTATTGACATTCGTGATGAATACATGTGTATAGCCGAGTGTGTTTGGGATCCATGTGCAATGAATGCCGACCACTGCTTCAAATGCTATTTTCAGAAAAATACGAAAAACACCCTCCTGATTTTTTTTGTGTGAATAGTAGTGTTTGGGGTCCGGGAATTCCCGGGTTGGATTTCCCGGGAATTGCCGGGAAAAGACTGACAGGAATTCCCTGGATTTTTTTTAATTTTTCGGGAAATCCGGGAATTTTATAAAATAAACCATTTTACATAAAAAACGTTTATTTTAATTTAATTTTTAATATTTTTTTCACATACAGGTATAATTAAATTTGCTATTTTTTGTATTTTTCTATTTGGAAGAACAGTGCAAATATATATTCATTTTTGAATATATTTTTTGTATTTTTTCTATTTGGAAGAACAGTGCAAATATATATTCATGACCAAGTGTAAAAAGTATGACAATATCATGAAAAAACTTAAAAAGTCAAAAAATATACGTCGGTTAATGATAATTTTGCTAAGACTGTCAAAAAAATATAACAATTTTGAACCTAGAATTTACATTTCCAGAACAAATATTAAAAGTGCTGCCAAATTATTGCTCGAATAACGCAGTTTTAAATTTTTTTGCGATTGTTAGCTATTTTTTGCGATTTTGTGTGGGGAAAAAGTTGCAATATTTTGTTTGTTTTGTTTTATTGTATTTCAGTATTTTTAACTTTAATTTTTTTATTAATTGCTTTTCTCTAATAAAACTGTTTTTAATAAAAAGTTGGTCAAATTTTAATGTTTTTTATAATTTATATTAAAGCTGAATTCACAATGACAGAGTACTCTGTGCCAGAGAGTGGATTTTGTTCCTTTCTCTTTCGCACTTACACATTTTTTGTATGATGTCGTCTCTATTTTTAGAGATGGAACTCTGTAGTACAGAGTACTCCGACATTGTGTTGGAGCCTTATAATGAATATTTCCCGGGATTCCCAGGAATAAATTTTTTTCCCGTTTCCCGGAAAATTGAAAAGTCTGGGAATTCCCAAACGCTAGTGAATAGACAAACATCTAAACTTAAAAAAATGTGGACGGATCTTTGATAAATTGTCTTTTTTAAAAAATTAAAACTTCCAGAACGGTTTTTGAAAATAGCCCATAAAAAATATACATGAATGTTAATTTTTGCGATTGTGGTGAATTTCAACAATTTTTTCAATATTTAACAACGCCTCATTAGCCCAGTTTTAAAAAAAAAAATTGAAGAACCAAAACGCAATTTTCTTAGTTTCATATAGGCCCAAGCAGAAATTGACGACGGTTATAAAAAAAAAGCGTTCTGAAAGCACTGTAACAAAAAAAAGAACGTTCTCAAAACGTTATTTTCGAACGCTTTACGAGCGTTTTCGAAAAGCGTTCTGAAAGCACTGTAACAAAAAAAAAGCATTCTCAAAACGCTTTATTCGAACGCCTTGAGAGCGTTTTCGAAAAGCGTTTTGAAAGCACTTTATTAACAAAATACATGTTCGTTTCAAAATTAAATGGTTTTAAAGCAGTTTTTGCAAACGTTTTTAAATTTTTTTTCGTAGTACATACAAGTATAGTATTTTTTAGATTATACTCAATTTTAAACAAATTGTTATAAAAACATTTTGTTAAATCAAATTAAATAATTTTTCCCTACCACCACATTGAAAACGCAAAATTTTGAAAACATAAAACATTTTTTTTATTTGTAAATCTATTTTAAGTTTTATTATTATCATTTATGCAAAAGAGTTATAGCAATTGTTTCGTTATAAAATTTACAAATAATGCATTTAACTTCTACAATATGCACACTGACTTCAATAACATCTTCACGTAAATTTTTAACGTTATAAAGTCCTATTTCTTTTGATGGAATTGGATAGACAAAATAATCGTTTATTTCATTAAAGATGTTGCCTTTTAAATATATATTATCACATGTGTGTTTAGATCGATTTGTACTAAAAATTTGGTTTACTATCATAATATTTCCATTTGATATTCCATAATATTGCAATTTGAAAGCGAAACAGAACAAACCATTTTTACAAAAATTAGCCGCTGGCTGGCTGCAGTAAAGGACAGAATGGGAGGAAGAAAGTCCCTATAAATAAATTAGTTTACTTTTTTTATGAAGTTTACCTTTACTAAGTTTACTTTTTTTATTACATTGAATTTAATTTTTATTTTCTAAAATACTTTTATAAAAAAAATATCTACAATTAACGAATAAAAAAAAATATCAGCTTTATATGAAGTCCTTTAAATTACTGTTTTTTCTTATTTCAATCGCTGGAAAATATCTTTAATTTTTGTATTTAAGCTCTTTATAAGTGCTTTACTTTTGGTTTTTAAAGCGCTTTCATGACTCTAAACAAAACGTTCTGAAAGCACTTTTTTAAAACGCTTTTAAAACGCTTTAAACCTAGCGTAGATCGATGTTATCATTCGGATCATCTGAAAGCGCTTTGAAGATGGTATATGGAACGCTTGTAGAACCGTCCACAGCGCTTTCACAGCGCTATTGCGATTGTATTTTTCTGACTGGGGGGATATTCATACCACCTATTTAGACATTCATGAGACTGATGTTTTTCGCAGGACATTTGGTGTGGAAAGATGATTTTATTGCATTAAATATTTTTGTTTGTATTTTTGTACATTCTGAAATGTAAATTTTTAAAGAGATTTTTTTGTTAAATAAACTATTGCAATTATATTTATTTAAAAAACTCGATTAATCGATAATCGCGATTAACGGCTATTTTTTTAATCGTAATCACGATTATGAAATATCTCGATTATTTGCAAACTTTACTTTGCCTTAAAAACTTAGAAAATTTTTGGTTAATTGGAAACAATTATAGTTGTATATGAAACAGAATGAGATATATACGATTTTATATTAAATTATACAGAAAAGCAAATTTTGTATTGACCATCATATTATTGCATATAATTATATCAACCGTACACCTTTTTATCCGAATCATGATTAAATTATATATTACCACATCATTGTATCAAGTTATATATTGTAATATATGCTTATTTTTACTCGGGTTACCACATTAAAATCAATAAAGCAAACCGAAACATATCGTGTTTCCTTCTTTAGTTTTTATTCGTTTAATTTCTTTCTTCCGTTTCCATAATTTACTGGAAAAAATAATCTGAGGCCATCTATACTTACACTGTGCAACTCAATTAGAGCAGTCTGCGTTTCCGGTTATAAAGACCCATCTGTCGAGTATATGTTGAAGTGTATATCTTAGACATTAACCATATATCCTTGACAACCACCTCATGTCAATGTTTTACTTGCCAGTACTTTTACAGTAGTTTCTAAAAAATTAGCATTTCTTATTAAAAGAAATCCAAAAATTTCCGCCGAAATATATTTTGTATGTAGATTTTATTTTTAAATACAGTAAAGCCTCGATTCAACTAATTCAGTAAACACATTTCTATCGAAAACTTTTTTCGAAAATATTGCAGATGTTTAGAATATTAAACTTTTTTTTATAGAATAACCGTGATTTGTGAGATTAATCCCCAAAATATGCATTTTTACTTTGTTTTGTGGATTTTACAAAATGCTGGTGATTTTTTGCTTATTTTTGGCGAATTTAAAAAAAAAATAAAAATTTTTGTTATTTTTTTATTGTTCGACACATTGACGCTAAAATTTTAAATCGGTCCAATTGTCTTGGAGTTAAAGCGATTTTACCATATTTTTCCTTAAGCACTGACTAGCCAATTTTGTCGAAAAATCTTTTTTTACGGGGTAAAAATTTGGGTTACATTTTCTAAAAGAGCATAAAAAATTGGGACGAAAATGTAAATTGTGGCAACCCATGAGAGAATTTGAAATTTTAATTTTTCTAAAATCGAAATAATTTTAAAATCGTTTTATCTCCGAAACTACTGGACGGATTTACAAAAATTTAGCATCAATGTGTCGAGCGTGAAATTCTACATAAAATATATATCAAATAAAATAGAAACAAGTGAGAGTGTTAAATTCGGCTGTGCCGAATCTTTTATACCCTCCAAAATGTAAAAAAAAAATTAAAAAAAAAAATTTCAGGGGCGTATCTTTTTTTTTTTTTGGGGGGGGGTTGATAAGGTCAGTGGGGGACGTTGAGAGCACCTTCCCATCGCGATAAATATACCAAATGTTTTATTTACTTAACAAAAATACAAAAAAACATGTAAAAAAGTGTATTTTTTAGAGGTTGGTTTAGTTCTTCAAGGGGGAACTTTTTTCCCCCTGGTCCGATTTGGCCAATTTCCGAACTTAACCTGCCTACGAACACAAGACATATTTGTGCCAAACTTGAGGGATCTAGCTCTTTTATTTTGGACTGCATCGTGTTAACTACAGACGGACGGACGGACGGACGGACGGACAGACAGACGGACGGACGGACGGACGGACGGACATCGCTAGAATGTCTTAGAATCGATCACTAATCAATAATATATATACTTTATGGGGTCCCCGACCGATATTTCGATGCGTTACACACGGAATGACAAAGTGAGTATACCCCCATACTGTAGTTGGAGGGTATAAAAATCGAAAAGTTTTTTGACAAAAAGGCTGTGGTTAGCCTATCTTTTTTTTTGGCCAAAATATTTTTGGTAACACTTGCGAAATAATGTAAGAGACAAAAAAGAAAGTATGAAGTGAGGTTGAGATTGCTAGAAATAGAATTGTAGTGTTGGAAACTGTCAAAATTTATTCTGTAGAAACTATAAAAATTCACATATATAAAAAACAGTTTTCATTAACAAGACAAACCGACATTTAAAATCCTACTGATGATGACACTAACTGGGGTGTTTGAAACCGGTATAGGAAATACCAGAAACGTCTATAATTTTTAGAAATTCAATTTTTCTTCTGCATTTTTTCAACTTGAACCCTTATAACAAATATAATTAGAGCCCGTGCTCGATCTGTACTTACAGAAAAAATCAAATATTTTTTTTTTTATTTTTGTTATTTTTTAATAGCTTGACATATTGACGATAAAATTTCGTAAATCGGTCCAGTAGTTTTGGATCTATAGCGATTTTACCATATTTTTTCTTACGCACTGACTAGGGTTGCCAAGTTTGTCGAAAATATTTTTTTACGGGGTAAAAATTTGGGTTACATATTCTGAAAGAGCATAAAAAGTTGGGACGTATAGGTCTCCGAGCCAAATCGGGCCAATACTTTCCGAGTTATTGACGAAAAACTAAATTGTGGCAACCCTTGAGAGAATTCTTCTGATTTTTGAAGGTACAGAGATATATCACTAATTACGTTTGAAAAAGTATTAAACAAAAACCGTCTGGTATTATAAACGAAATGGTATCACATATCTGGTATGTCACATAAATGGTATCACATATCTGGGCGAGAGGGATGATATCAATTATACAATGAGAATATAGATTGTTGTCTCTCTATTTTACGTTCGAACTTTAGCCTGGTATTACCAGATTTTGGAAATTATTCTTGCTGATAACTGATGTGCAAAACTGTATTTGCTATTCTCTGTTTTTATACCCTCCAACTACAGTATGGGGGTATACTCACTTTGTCATTCCGTGTGTAACGCATCGAAATATCGGTCGGGGACCCAATAAAGTGTATATATTATTGATCAGTGATCGATTCTAAGACATTCTAGCGATGTCCGTCCGTCCGTCCGTCTGTCCGTCCGTCCGTCCGTCTGTAGTTAACACGATGCAGTCCAAAATTAAAGAGCTAGACCCCTCAAGTTTGGCACAAATATGTCTTATGTTCCTAGGCAGGTTAAGTTCGGAAATTGGCCAAATCGGTCCAGGGGAAAAAAAGTTCCCCCTTGAAGAACTAATCCAACCTCGAAAAAAATACACTTTTTACATGTTTTTTTGTATTTTTGTTAAGTAAATGAAACATTTGGTATATTTATCGCGATGGGAAGGTGCTCATAACGTCCCACACTGACCCTATCAACCCCCCCCCCCCAAAAAAAGAAACGCCCCTGACAAATTTTTGTTTTTAATTTTTTTTTACATTTTGGAGGGTATAAAAGATTCGGCACAGCCGAATTTAACACTCTCACTTGTTTTTTTTCTTTTTAAATTTTGTCAATTGGGAGTTTTAGGCCGGATTACTCAATGTCCACTAGGTTTGCTCGTTTTTGGTCTTTTCTCTCTGATCAAATTTTAATACCAGCCAAAAGTGTCGGTCCCCTAAGGGTAACTCACATGTAAAATATCACTCCGATCAGAGTTTATCTTCTGTCTCCACTTTAAGCCTCAAAATTGGGGTTTTTGCAAAACAAGGACTTAAAAAAAAAAAAAAATAATTTTTTTTATTAAAATAATTAACAAATTATTTTTATATAATATTATATCGTTAATACTTAAATATGAAATTTTAAGATTTTGCGATATCATTAGCCCGTTCAAACTTGATACCAAAAAAATGTCATGATTTTGGGGGCGTTCTCAAAACAAATTTTGAAAAAAGGTGTGCCTTATGTCAAAATTTGTATAAAAAAAGTTAAATTAAAAGGATAATTATTTTATAACGGAGTATTGAGTAATTCAGCCTTAATCGTTTATATTTCACTGAAATCAAAAAAATTGTCACTTAAAAAAAATGTTAAAATATTTTATAAAAAGCTAACGAAAAGTTTTTCTAAAATTAAATACTCTGCTGAAATTGACACAAAATTAGTAATAAATTCAAAAACAGAATCAGTAAAATAACAGAAAAATTTCTGTTATTTGTTAAAACTGAATGACAAAAAATTTAGATGTAAAAATTTTAACTTAAAATATCAATTAATGCCCAGAAATTGGCTAAATGTTAACTAATTCAAAATAAAAGTCTTTTTACAGACTTTACTTTGAGTAAGGACAATTTTTGTTTGGAAAGTACACTCAAAATAATCACTCTGTTAAATTACAGAGATACTCTGCTGAGCCAGCAGAAAATACCATAGATTTCCAACCAGCAAGATTTTTTGTTATTTTACAAAGAAAACTCTGTAAAATGATTTCAATAAAAAAAAACCTGTAAATTTACAGAATTATCTGTAAAATATTGATAAAAGCGACCAGAATTTTACTATTTTATTTACTATTTGATTTCTGATCAATTTCTCTTTCCTTAATGTGCAAGTAGTATTGACAATTGGAAAATGACAATTACGACTTTTTGAAAATTACGACTTTTTTTACGAGAACCTCCAATTTTACACGACATCCTCGTAAAATTTACCAGGTTTTATTGTAATTTAAGACTCTTTTTAAGAGCGGTTGAAATATTTGGAAGTTTTCTGAAGAATTTTTTATTTGAAAACTGTATTACAAAGCAATAAGTAAAATTACAGTTGAAATTTAGTATTTTGGTTACGAGAAAATTTATAAAATCTGTATTTTACCAAAAAAACTCAGTTTATTATCTGTAAAATAGAGATTACAAAGTAAAATTACAGATTAAATTTTGTTTTTCGGTTACAAGAAAATACAAAGTATATTCTTAAAATCTGTATTTCGACAGATAACTTTGTCAAATGTCTGTCGAATTGAGATTACAGTCATTTTACAGAGTTTTTAACAGAGTAATTATTTTGAGTGTATTGTTTATATTTTTGTAAATTTACTTTGTTAGGGTTAGGGTTTATATTTTGCTAAATAGTCTCGGCACAGATCGAATAAAGTAAAGAAAAATACCTCTAGCTAGAATAACCCTAATCAAAATAAAATATTTTAAAGGTAAAACATAATTTGTATTTTTAACAAAAATTTAAATTTATAAAAATGTAGACTAGAAAAATTTTATTATGATTATAAGCATATTTTTAACCATTTTTGTTACAAAAAAATTTTTGAGTCCAAAGTTTTTTTGAGTGTAAAATTTTTTTTGTGGCTTACCAATGTCTTTTACAGTATGTTTAGCAATTTTTTGCAATTCGTGAATTTTTTAAGTAGTCGAAAAAGATTTTATTACAAAATTTAAATGTTTTATTTTAGCGTTGAAGAGTGTTAATTTTCAAGTTGTCAACAGAGTTTGAATTTCTTAATTATTAGGTTGAATACCCCATTATTCAAATTATTGGATGGTGTTTATTTCTGAAAATCAACGAAAAAACTTACATAAATTAGAATCTATAACTAAACAATTAGAATATAAAATTAAATAAATTCGATTTACACAGAGAAAAAAAAATTTTCAACAAAATTTTGTTGTTACTACCGATATTTATTTGTCGCAACCTTAATACAAATGCATCATTCGAAGTTTTGTTGCAACAACTGAATTTCAGTTGGAAATGAGCAAATTTTTCTTTCGGTGTGTAGTAATTTTTCTAATTTTGAGTAAAAAAATAAAATTTTTTCGGTTTAAAAAAATATTTTTGTGGCTCTGTAATGTCTTTCAAAGCGTTAATAAGTGAAACTTAAGGGTGTGCTCATAACTTCTAAACCTCGGAACAAATATTCCTGAAATTCAGGAAACTAAACTAAACGAAAACTAAAAGTATATGTAAATGTCAAGCTTAAGTAGCCTGGAAGTTGGCTCGTGAAAGTTACCAAGTTCTCTACCTACAGACAGACGGAGATCGCTAGATCGACATTAAGTCAATAAAGGATCATAATAATATGTATTTACTTTAAGGGTCCTAAACCTATATTTCGAGGTGTTACAAACGGGGTAACAAACGTATATAAACCCTCAATTAGTAATTTGGAAGTGGAGACCATCAAAAACAACTCACCTAAGTTGCCTAAACATATTAATTTTTTGACGAGCTTGTGATATGTTAACAAAATGATCATCCATAAACTTAAATTCAGATGCTGCCAAACGTTCCATGGCAAAGTCATTTATAGGTTTACGATTAAATAAATAATCGGGTGTATGATCTTTAACCAATTTCGGAAGATAACTGTTTCCATTTGGCGGAGCATAATCACGTTTGTATGATGTACTTAGAGGGATCAACTTTGGTTGCTCAAAACTCATTAGTTGAAAACGAAAGCTAAGAAATGGAAATATTTTGCATATTTTTTTTTTGTTTAATTATTTAGATTTTTTGTTGCTAACTCACTCATTCATCGGATATGATTGAAAATTTAATTGTTTTCTCGATGTTATTTTAAATTTTGTAGTTGTTTTGCATCCCGTCTCCAGCATATCTTGAGTGGTAGTTTTTGGCATTACGTTTTTGGGTTCCGTATAAAACCAAGAATCTTTGGTTTGATGTTTGTTATTCATTAGTTTATTTTAAAGATTTTTTAGTGGTTAATAATATGAAAAATATACAAAATTTATAAAATATTTTATAGCACAATTGTCACTTGTGTGATTAGGACAAATTTCAAAACTTTTAATAGAGTTGCCAAGCTAATTTGTATACCCTACACTAAGAACTTGAGGGCTTGTGGTATTTTGTCACTCTAATGTATCAGGCTACGGGGTTTGATCGGTATGATCCTTGGATCCATTTTATACTTTACGGATTTTTAAAATGCATCAATAGATCACACCGATTCGCTTACATATTTTTTGATTTCATTTTCTTAATACGCTTTATTTTGCCCCTTAACATTTTTTCAAAACATACCCACCCCTAGTTTTCATTTCTTAAGAGAGCTTCCATACAAATTATAATGGAAGCTTTTCTTAAGAGAGCTCCCTCACAAATTTAATGGAAGCAGACTTTTTAATATTCAAATTTTAAATGGGAGACCACTTAGAAAGTGAAGATAAGAAGCAGGTACGTTTTGAAATAATTTTGAGGGATAAAAATACATTGCGGCCGATCTCACTAATGACACCTTTAGGACGGACCATTAGAACGGTACCTGGTTTAAAACTTATGTTTAAAATTTCAAGCAAAAAAGTTTATTTTTGCAAAAGTTTTCTTAACAAAAATTGTTTTCAAACTACATTCATCTGTTAGAATCCCTAAAATTATGTTATATTTTTTGTTTTGTTAACCATAAATATACAAATTTTGTTTAGGGCAGGTAACTTATCAAATGCTTATCAATGATTAATACTAATCATTGTTTATTTTCATATAAATTTGACGTTTGCAAACACTGATTAGCCTTAATCTTTGATTATATTGTGATGAGCTACCAGCCCTTAAAAAGGTATTTTAAACCAGTTTTTGTTAAGAAAACTTTTTCAAATAGGCATGCTTAAATATTATACTAAAAGATGAAGCGATACATCACATTTTAAAGGGATGCTGCCATTATAAAAAATAATTTTTCGCGAAAAAAATGTTCCATTGATTCAAAAATGGGCTTCACCATTGAAATTAGCATGCCCTAATTATATAAAAATGATGTTCAGACCACATGTAACAAATTTGATGTTACGCAGTGTAATTTGAGTTAAATACAACAATTTTAGCCCGTGTTTTTTTTAGAAAATTTTGAATAAAAGTTCTAAATTTTGATCGAAGAGTGCCATTTGTACAAATGGTATTTTTTGGCTCAAATTAAGTTTGTCTCTAGCCCTGTGATAGGGTCAAGAAAAAAAAACTAATTATTGTTTATCTTAAGTGAAAGTTTTTTCAAATGGAGATAATCTCAAAAATCAATCGATATTAGTATTATGTGAGCAATTTTTAAACGGCTATAAAAAAAACAAATACGCAATATTCTTCAATTCTGTTTTTTTATTTGAAAAATAAATTATTCAAATATTTTAAAAATTTTATAACACAAAATTTGGTCAACTTATATTTGGGGCATTCTACGTCAAATGGGACACTTTGAAAAATTTTTTTTTAGATTTTCCCAATTTGTTTACAGTTTTTAGTACCCCTCAAAAACTCCTTCGTGGTAAATTTTCAGATTTTTTTGATGACCCGTTCAAAAGATATCGAATTTTTAGAAGTTGGTAATTTGTTCCTTTACTCAAATTTCTTTTACTAATAACTTCTTCAATAATGGTCTAAATTTAAATTTTTTTTTTTCAAAATTTTTGTTTTTTTACGTATTTAAAAAAAAAAAATCCAAAAAAAATTCTTAAAAGCGCTCTAGTATGCGATTTTTAAAATTTAAATCTCATTTTTGAAAATGTTTGTACTCTTCGATTTTTTTGAAATTTTTTTGTGTAAAACTTCTATCGATTCTACATATTTTTTGCCTAGTAGGATCGTGGGATAACGATTATTACTATTTTTTAATTTTTTTTGAAAAAACTTTATTGTAGTTTTCAAATCTTAAAATCATTTCTATTGCTCCAATGGTGCGTCATAGAGGGTCCTTTATAAGACCGACCCCCATTAATTTTTACGTCTTAACATTTCTTTGGAACAAACTAATACCCTATCTCCAATTTCTAAGGGGGCTCCCACACAAAACGACATTTTTTAAAATTTGTTCCAACCGCTCTAACTGCCCTAATAGTGCCCCTAGATCAACAAAATGTATGACCGACCCTCAATATTTTTTTAGTCCAAACATTTTCTCTGAACACACCTACCCTCTATCTTTAACTGTTAAGGCGGTCCTCATACAATTTTTTTTTATTTTTTGTAAATTTGTTTTATTTAATTAGCTTCTACCAGTCCAATGGTGCGTCCGAGAGGGGTCATTAATGAGACCGACCCCCATTTATTTTTACCCTACAACATTTTTTCAAAACATACCTACGCCCTATCTCCACTCCCTAAGTAGGCTCCCATACAAAATTAAATTTTTATAAAATTTGCTCCAACTGTTATTTGTATGGGAGCCTACTTAGGGAGTGGAGACAGGGCGTAGGTATGTTTTGAAAAAATGTTGTAGGGTAAAAATAAAATGGGGTCGGTCTCACTAATGCCCCCTCTCGGACGCATCATTGGGCCGGTAGAAGCTGATTAAATAAAACAAATTTACAAAAAATAAAAAAAATTGTATGAGGACCGCCTTAACAGTAAAAGATAGAGGGTAGGTGTGTTCAGAGAAAATGTTTGAACTAAAAAAATATTGAGGGTAGGTCATACATGTTGTTGCTCTAAGGGCACTATTAGGGCAGTTAGAGCGGTTGGAACCAATTTTAAAAAATGTCGTTTTGTGTGGGAGCCCCCTTAGAAATTGGAGATAGGGTATTAGTTTGTTCCAAAGAAATGTTAAGACGTAAAAATTAATGGGGGTCGGTCTTATAAAGGACCCCTCTATGACGCACCATTGGAGCAGTAGAAATGATTTTAAGATTGAAAAATTACAATAAAATTTTTTCAAAAAATTTTAAAAAATAGTAATAATCGTTATCCCACGATCTTCCTGGGCAAAAAATTTGTAGAATTGATAGAAGTTTTACACAAAAAAATTAAAAAAAAATCGAAGAGTACAAACATTTTCAAAAATGAGATTTAAATTTTAAAACTTAAAAATCGCATACTAGAAGGCTCTTAAGAATTTTTTGGGATTTTTTTTAGAAAGTACGTAAAAAAACAAAAATTTTGAAGAAAAAAAAATTGAAATTTGGACCATTATTGAAGAAGTTATGATTAAAAGAAGTTTGAGTAAAGGAACAAACAACCAATTTTTAAAAATTCTATATCTTTTGAACGGGTCATCAAAAAAATCAGAAAATTTACCACGAAGGAGTTTTCGAAGGGTACTAAAAACCATAAACAAATTGGGAAAATCTAAAAAAAAAGTTTTTCAAAGTGTCCGATTTCACATGGAATGCCCCATATACATTCATGATCCCCGATCGATTTTAAGACATTCTAGCTATGTCCGTCTGTCTGTGGAAATGGTGATCACGGCCAAAATATTACACGTAGATGACTGAAACTTTACATATTTATTGGAAATTCTCCCGAGAAGTTTGGTATTGCATTTGAGCAATATCGGTTTAGCGGTTCAAAAGTTATTAACGAAAATGTAAGGACACCCAAAAAATTTTAGTGCATTCAACATAACCTAAAAATACAAAAAGCGTTAATTCGGCTGCTGGTTGACTTATGTGAACATATTTGAACACCAAATGGTATTTAAACAAGTACAAACATATTTTTTGACAAAAAAATAAAAAAATCGCGGATTTTTTTTACCAAATTTTTGTTTTCGCGAAAATATTTTTTCAAAAAATTTTTTTTTTTTTTCAAAAGTAATTTCCTTTTTAATAAAGTTTTTGCAATAATCTTTTAGAAATTGTGGAGGGTATCACTACATTCGGCAAGGCCGAATTTAACTTTTTTACTTGTTAACAATAACAACAGTACCTAACCAAACAATAGTGTTGGTCGGATAAGTCGTACTAAACTTTGTGTTAAATGTTGTTTTTTTATTTTTAGTACCAAAAAGTACATAAAAAAATTTATTTATTCGGCCTTTATTTATGTATATATTTCGATTAGAGTTTTATTCTAGTTCGAGGCCCAAAATTATTTCTATATATGATATTGCCTTAATAGAGCATTTTTAATTTATTGCTTTAAAAAAGTTACTCATCTCATAGTATATCTGTACTGATCAGTTTCATCCCCACTAAGGAATCTTCAGCAGACTTTAGAGAATCATCGTTGATCAATCAAATTCTCTAAAGTCTGCTGAAGATTCCTTAGTGGGGAAGAAACTTATCAGTACAGATATACTATGAGATGAGTAACTTTTTTAAAGCAATAAATTAAAAATACTCTATTATGACAATATCATATCGTGAACCTATGTATATTCAAATACTCATCTGTGATAAAAATTTCAGAGCAAAAAAATAATTGGTTATCGTTTTACATCCATTTTTGTTATTCTGCTATCTCAAAATACATAAATGCCAACTCCAATTTTTCAAAAAATTTAAAAAAAAAATTAGACCACACATCTTATTGCATTTGCAATGCTAATCACGAATCTGGTAAAGATTTTGATACCTAATGGCTAGTTTTCGAGATATTGCCATTTTGAAAATATCGGTAAATAGTGTTTGCAAAAAAAAATTGCTTATATAGATGTAAATTTCAAACAATTTATCAGATTGCAACATTATGAGTGGGGCAAATAAAGTGAATGATATAAGCTTTCAAAGTAGCTAGTTTAAAGTGACGCTTATACAATACAGCGTAAGTTACAGAGTGCCAAAGTTGACCACCCTGAGATTAAAAGGATTTCGGAGCTAGTAACTTTTAAAAATATGCAAAGATTTTTTAATTTTTTTTTTTCACTTTTTGCAATTATCGTACTAAGGATAACAAAAACCAAAAAAAAAAATATAAAAATTTTTACAAAAAAAAAGGTTTTGTTATTTTCCGACAAAAATATGCCAACTCTAAAAAAATATTTGTTTTTTTGATATAGTAATATATGCCATCTCTCAAAAATACGCAAACAAGTGCAAAATATAAATTTTTTGGCATAGGTAAAAATTATTTAGAATATTTAAACCATGTTATGGAAGGTACATTGTTAATTTTTACAATAATATGCGAAATAACTCGTTTTTTAGCTCTCCTGAACAGTAAGATTTGTCGAGTTAGCATTTATTGAATATAGTTCGACGATATATAGAAATATTGTTGGGCCTCGAACTAGAATAAAACTCTTTTTTTTTTATTTGTTAAAAATTTTAAAAACTTCAAAACTTTGATCTCAGGGCTCCACCTAACCCGTTTTATTCGATTGGCCTGAAATATGTACCACATAATTTTCAGGTCTAAGAAAATAAAAATTTGCCTGGACGTTCAAAATCGAAAGAAAAATTTTTTTGCCATACAAAATAACTCTGGTCTAATGCAGCATCTATTCAAGTGCCACATAAGTTAAGCTCGTAAGTGGGCCAAATCGGACAATGGTGAAAGAAGGTACCTTTTATCTAACTGAAACCACTTCTAAAAATTATGTTACTGTAACTTTTATTAACTTTTAATAACCGTATGAAATTTCTGATATCAAAAGAAGTTAATTGCGTTGGAGTTGGACCAAAAAGTTGGTGTAGACTGGGTCAAATAAACATGAAAACACTTGATGATGGTAAGTGAATTAAATATTCGTCACAGCCGTACATTGCACTTACACTCGTCTTCAAATAAAACTCTAAAATATTTTACAAGTTTTTTAATTCAATTTATTGAAAAAAGATTATTTTAACATATTTGGAATAAATATTTTTTTTTTCTTTTTTTTAAGCTTTTTGAATAAAATAAATTTAATTAAATTAAAAAAACATAAAATAACAATATAGATATTTAGTTTTAAAAATAAAATATATTTAAAAAAGAACTAAAATAAATGTATTTTACAAAAAATTTTTATTTGACTAAAAATCAAAATAGAAAAAAAAATAATATAACAAAAAAAAATTATTTACTGTAGTAATTTTTTGTTTAATATTTTATTTATTTCGTGCCTAGTTTGTGTATTAATATTTTTTTGAGTTTTTTTTTTGTTGTATTTTAATATTCAAATTATTATGTTTTATTTTAATAATATTTGCAATGCTAAAAAAATAATTGCAATTATGAAAATAGCTGAAAAAAAGATTTATATTTAGATTTTTTATTTGGTTTGTTCTGTTTTTTTACTAATAATGTTTTTTTTTTTAAATTTGGTTTTTTTAATTAAAATTTGAAAAATACTTAAAGTATTTTTACTATCAAAATTTTTGAAAAAAAAGTTCAGTTTTTTTTTCTTTGTTTTTAATAATTAATTTTTTAGTTTTGTAATAATGCTATGCTATTTTTTTTTTTTTGGTTTTTCAAAATTATCTTTAATCGAGGACATTTTTTTTTTTTAATATTTTTAATAAGTTCATTTTGTTTATGATTTTTTAGTTTCAATCCTGTTTTTAATTTTAAATTTTTTTTTATAATAATTTATTATAATTTGTTTGTATGTTGCAAAAATTTGTTGACTATTTGTTGTTTTTATGTTTAAGAAAATTTACTTTAAATTTGGGAGTGATCATATAAATTTTTTTTTTTATTTATTAAATTTCGTTAATTATAGCATTCAATGTATATTTTTTATTATTTCTTTTTGGGATTTTTACTTAATTTTATAAAAAAAAAAATAAGATTTAAGATTTTAAAGCTTTTATGAAAAAAGTATGACTTATATATTAATAATTTTTATTAAAATTATTTAAATTAAAAACAATTTAATATAAAAGTCACAAATATTAAATATGTTTAGGGAAATTTTAAAAGAAAACTTTATTTTTAACTGGATAAGACGTGTGATTTCTTTTAAGACCCAGGGCTTAGGGCCCGGTAGCGTCCTCAAAACCTTTATAAAACAAATTGGAAAATTCCGGGTGCTCCATACAAATATCAAAAATGCCTACCAAGTTTCTACTCTGGCCCAAAACATTAAGTCATGATAATATTTTGCTGAAGATTTGGGTGTACTTGCCAAAGCAAAATTTTTTTTAGAAAAAATAATGTTTATTCATTTGCCATTCCATGCAAAACGAATAGAAATATGGGTCAAGGGCCCCATTAAGTTGAAAAAAAAAAATTAATAGCAAAAAAATATTTTATGAAAAACACATTTTTTGATAAAAACTAACGATGAAAAAAAAAAAATTGAAAAAAAAAATTTACAAAAAAAGAATTTGATGAAAAATAAATATGAAAAAAAAAACAAAAATTTATGAAAATGTACACAGAAAAAAATATTGAGAAAAACATTTTTTTTTTTCCTCAAAAAAAAAAATTTTTTGCTCAAATTTTTTTTTTTTTGCAGGGAACTTCAGGTCGAATTTGAATCATTGGTTAAGATTTTTTACTGATCAACTCTTATTTATTATGATTTTTTCTAAAGAAACATTTTCAAATTTTAAAAATTAATTTCTATAATAAAAAAACTTTAATGTTTGATATTTTGATAAATGTATATTCAAGAAATTTTCAGGTTCTAAAGCATTTTTCTGATAGCAAAATACCTAGATTCTGACATAATTTTCTAAAAGAAAGTTTATGATTCTGAGACGTTATCCCAATAGAAAACTTCTGAGGATTCTGATACAGAAAAGCTTTTAAAATTTAAACTAAAATATTTTAAGTAGGTTTATTCTAGCTCGAGGTCATTATTTCTTTTACTTATTATAGCTATGATATTATCATCGAATAATTTTCAATAAACTATTCTATGAGAATATCAAGGAAATACTGACAATACGTAAAGGAAATAATGCTAGAATAAACCTACTAAAAATATAATATTTTAAAGTTAGAATGTATCGATTTTTATTTTCGAATACAAATTATTCAGAAAAATTTATAAATTCTGATACACCTTCATATAGAAAATTATCAGATACTTAGGCAATTCTCACACCAAAAATTTCTATATTTAGAAAAAATGTTCGTAAAGAAAAATTCTCAGATTTAGTGAGTGTTTTCCCCATTGAAAACTTCTAAGATTCTGATATATTAATTTTTTTTCTATTCTATTTTTCAGAAAAGTTTTAAGATAACGAAACGATCTTTCTATACCAAAATTTTTAGGGTTTGAAAACATATTCTGTTGAAAGTACCTGAGATTAGAAAAATTAAAGACTTTATTGCTTGTTCAAATTTTTGGAGGCAATTTTGTAGATTTTGAGACATTTTTCTATTTAAAAAGTTTTGTTTTCTGAGAAACTTTTCCCCAGAAAAAGTCTAAGATAGTCAAGCATTTCTGAGAAATATTTTTATAAGAGAGTCTAAGAATTTTTTTCCTAAAAAAATGTTTTAGTTTCTGAGTCATTTTTCCCATAGAAAAAGTCTCAGAGTCTGAGTCTCCGAAATTTTTTCTAAAATTCTAAGAGTCTTAGGCAATTTTTATAGAAAAAGACTTGGATTCTGAGTTATTTTTCCTATCGAAAAAGTCAGAGATTTTAGAATATTTTTTTAATATTAAAACTCAAAAATTTTGGGATATTTTTAATATCGAAAAAATCTAAAATTTTTTCTAGGATTCTAGAGCTTTTTTCCTGTAGTCTTAGATTCTGGGAAAATAATCTCAGATTCTGGGACATTTTTCATAATGAAGAATACTTAGATTTCAAGACATTTTTCCTACTAAAGTCCCAGATTCTGTGTGAATTCTCAGATTTTTCCTATAAAAAATGAAAATTCTCAGATTTTTCCTATAAAAAAAATTTTAGATTTTTCCTATAGAAAAACTGTTAGATTTTTTATATAAAAATTGTCAAAATTATAAGATTTTTCCTATAAAAAAGTTCTAAGAAAAATTCTCAACTTTTTTCTATAAATTCCCAAATTATTCATTAAGAAAAATTGAAAAATTTTTCATCTAGAAAAATTCCCAAATATTTCGTCTAGAAAAATTTTTGTATTTTTTATAAAGAAAAGTTTTAGTTTTTTGAGACTTTTTATCACATAGAAAAATCGAACATTCAGAAACGTTTAAGGATTCTTAGACATTTTTCTATAAAAAAATTTCTCCTATAGAAAAATTCCCCTGATTATTCCTATAGAAAACTTTTAACGATTTTCCTATAGAAAAACTCTCAATTCTTTCTCCAAAAAAAATTCTCAAATTTTTTCATAAAGAAAAATTTTAACATTCCGCAAAATTTTTCCACTTGAAAATTTTTAAAATTCTTTAAAATTTTTCAGAGAAAATTTTTTCAGATCCTTGGACATTTTTCATAGAAATATTTTCAGATTATTTCCTTTTCACTCTCCTTTTTCCCTTCTTTTTTCTTTTTTTCCTTTTTTTTCTTTCGAATTCGGTTTGGGGGGGGAAATATCCTTTTTCCCCACCGTGGATCCGCGCCTGATGTATATTAAAATTTTAAGTCATCTTTATGAAATTTTCCTATGTCTTTAAGACATAAATATATTTGGTAAAGTGTGAAAAAACATTTTTTTTTTGGAAAAAATTTGAAACTTTTTAAACTTTTTAAAAAAAAAAACTTTTTTGAGTAAATTTTTACTTGACACAATTAAAAAGTTACTTACAAAAATCGAAAAATTTTTAATTAACTTTTTAATTGTGTCCATTAAAAATTTACTAAAATTTTTTAGTAAGCATTTAATAATTTTTTTATTAAAAATTTACTCAATACTATTAAATCGTTTACTGGTGCAAAATTGAATAATTTTTTACTAAATACTATTAAAAATTGGGGGGTGGGGTTTTTCACAGAGGTGCACTTCGGTGTGGAACGCTTTCTGTCTGCTATTCACTTGGGAATAGCAAGAAGCAATTCCTCTGTTGGATTTCCCAAGCAGCTCACTACTTCCGGTCCTTTGGCCAAATATCCCCTGGTAATGACGTTCAGACAACTGTCTGACGACAGCTAGAGTGAGAAGGCGTACAGTATGAGTAACCTGAATGGCATGCTAACACCGATGCGTCTCAGGTAATTAGGTGGTAATCTAGAATACATTTTAACCTCTGAAACTCAGCTGTATTATTTTTGCCGTTTTTAGGGCTTACCTACCTAAAGGTAGTTGGCAGCCCCAACACTAGGATCGGAGTGCAGTGGTCCAATCAGCCCTCACTCCTAAACTACTATGATTACAGAAACGTCAATAAATTTAAATAATGATCCCCCCTCGATGACGACTTATGGCTTTAAAAAAAGACGCCCTATGTTCAAACTGAACTTTATTTAAGTATTTTTAGTAGTCAGAAATGTATTCCTATTGATATTTAAATAAATAAAGGACATTTATATATATTAAAAATTTACTTAATTTATTTTTTATTTTTTTTTTTCTGTGTAGTGTATATAAACCGGTTAAACGGGTTTTCCAAAAATTTCGTTTTTTTTTTCGTTAAGTGGAATTTAAAATTTTCGGTGCACCGAAAACCGTTTTTTTTCTGTCGGTTAACCGTTTTTTTAAATATATTCAAAACGTAATATTTTTGCAAATACTAAGGGCTTATTTTTTATATTTTCAAAATTTCGGTGAAACCAGCTTTAAAATCCGTGAGAAAGAAAGTCTAAAATGTTTTTTTTTTTTTCATCAAGAGACAATTTTTCAAATAGGAATTTTATTCCGAATCTGGTAAATATTTGAATTACTCACGAGTTTGCACTTGGGAAAATTTTACTTAAACATATTTTAAAAAAAGAAACAAATCTAAAAAAAGTTTTTCAATAATTTCAATTTCCATTTCGACTCTCGTAGCACATTTAATATATATCATACTCAATCTGCACAGAAAAAACACGAATTGTTATATTGAATACAGTTAATTTTTTCACTGAAAGTGCTTCTATACGAAAATTTGTAATATCAACAAACGTTTGTAAATTTTAATTGTTGAAAAAAGAATTCTGTTATTTTCAACAAAGAAATTCAACAAACACAAACACAATTTGTTGAGTTGACAAAAAACCCGTGGCGGTCTGCGATTAAGTCTAAGCCAGTTCGTGTGTATTGTTCGCCTTCTGTAAACTGGCACTTAAATTTTTTAAAAATTTAAAAAAAAAAAGCTTGAAAAAACTAAAAAAAGAAATAATTTAAACGTTCTCAGGAGCTTGAAATAGTGAGTCTTTTATGAGGATTTTTTTTTTTCTAGAGTACATTAACCCTCTATCTGTTATTTTTGTGGGTCATAGTAGCTTGTTTAAGAAATGCCTCAAACTTATTTAATTCTATTGACTTTCAATATGTTTAATTTTATTATAATAATCTCTTCAAATTTCCTTTAACATGTCATTCTCTTCATAAAAGCTTTCTATTTATATACATAATTTTTTTTGTTCCAATTAAAATAACTAAATGTTATTTTTCATAATTTTCATCATAATTTACATATTTATTACATACAATTCATAAGTATTTATTTAGAGCTTTAAAAAATATAATTTCTTTTTTAAGTAATAAATTAAACAAAAAATAAAATAAATTTATTTAAAATACACAAAACTTATAAGGAAATTACACTGTGCTTGAATTTGACACTTTTTTTTAAAAAAGCTGGGCACCCTACTGGTAAAGTAAATTCGAGTACGCTGAATGCAATGGTGGTAGCCGTTTTTTGAAGTTAGCGCTCGTAATCGCGATTTTCGTAATTTAAAATCCTGATGCTCAAGAACAATAAAAATGGATATTTTTAAACTTTTGCGATAATTTTTAAATGTAAAACAATTCAAATCTGTTAAACTAGCATAACAAGCAATAATACCGTGATTTTTTTCGCGAAAAACAATTATTTTTGGCGAAAATTCTTTATTTTCGTGGAAAAATTGGTTCAATACAAATAATTTTAATTTGATTTGAATTAACGACAGCCATCTAGTAAAGCTAGTTCGTGTACACTAAATCCCATTGTAATATTAGTTTTTTTTTTTCAAAGTTAGCGTATGTATTAGCGATATTCGCGATTTTTTTTTTCTATTTTTAAATAAAAAAAAAATATTTTTTTATTGATAATTGCTGAATTTTTTCATCTAAAAAAAAATGTTTTCGCGGATATTTTTTCTCCGCGAATTTTTTTCGCGAAATGTTTTTTTTTAATTTTTTTTTATTTTGCTATTAAATTATGAAAATGAATATTAAACACACAAAATTTTTTTCGCGATTTTTTTTCGCGGAATTTTTTTTTAGTTTTAGCGTGAATTATTTTTTTTGGCGAAAAAAAACAATGCATTTTCTAAATTTATTTTTAAAAACTATCACAAAAGCAGAAAAATTTAATTTTTGTGGTACCTAGGCTTTGCAATTTTAAATCGCGAATATCACGAATACGAGCGTTAATTCGAAAAACGGCTAGCACCATTGAATTCAGCGTACCCGAATTAGCTTCACCAGCAGGGTGCCCAGCTTGTTAATTTTTGCGACTAGCACAGTGTTATTAAATATTTGTTTTTGTTCCAAATATCCCATAATTGATCATTTTGGATACAGCACACGTTACTTGAAATTGAATCTCTTCTGAAACGTGTTCTATTCTTATAGCGGTTGGAATTGTAAAAGACTGCTTGCCGGGATAGAATCAGATCAGGTATATAAGTAGAAACGTAAAAAGTTTTGGAACGACTGTCTAAAGTGAATATTGAAATGTGGTAAAAATGGGAACATGTCCAGTTTTGCGTACGAAAGCTTGAATGATAAACAATAGACATATGGTGAAATAAATGGTAAGTCGTAGAAAAATCACCGCTACAAATTTCATTCATCTAGTGTCCCAAAGAAAATTTTAAATCCGGCTGATTTTGAGTTGCAAATTATCAAAAAATGCCTCTTTTATGTGTACCCAATGCTTTAAAGTTCACTGATTGAAATAATCAATTCATTATCAATTACTCTTGTCATTGTTTCAATTAAAAAAATAATCACTTTTTAGAGTTTCAAATATACTTATTGATACTATTTGGAAATTGTTAATGATGATTACCTTTTTTATTGAATTAATTAAAAAAGTAATTGTGTAATATATGTTTGAACAGTGTAGGTAATTTGTTTACCTGAGAAAAAACCTAGCTCGAATAGTTCGCAGCCATATAAAACAGTTTTTTTTGGACAAGGGTCGAAATACTTCGAAAGAACAAAATATTTAACAACAATTTCTCAGAAATTGAAATGCAAAAACTTCAAAATTTTAACAAAAAGTCTGTAAAAACTTAACGAACAATTAAAGAGATTTCATGAAATTGTTATTGTTTATTTTAAAAATAATAAGAAATTGTGCAGTATTATTTTGTATTGTAGAAAAGATTTAAAAAAAAAAAAAAGTTTTTTGAAAAAATTTTTATTTACAACAAACGATTTTATTTCATTTAATTTTAATAGTTTTTAATTAGTTCAAGTAGTACAGGCTTAAAAATTACAATGATCCGTTGAAGAGTCTTAAACAACTCTTAAACAATGCTTGAGTTATTTGTTTTTTTAATTTATTTTTGTTTAATTATTTTTTAATATTTAACTATTATTAAAATATTAAAGCTGACATTTATCCAGTACACAATTTTTTTTTTTTGCTTTAATTTTGTTTTTTTTTTATTTTCTTATTTTTTTTTGCAAAATTTTACAAAAAATGATATTTTTAAACTGGAAATTGTTTAAAAATGTCTTAATTAAAAAAAATAATTTTATAATTAAAAAAAAATTAACGACACGATGAAAAATGGATAAACATGTTCTTCTAAATATATGTAGACGTGATGCTAATGGTGGGGTAGGACCAACCCTGGAGTGCCGCTTGAACTGGCTGGCGAAAACCTACAGTGAATCTGGCGACACGGAATAATATGGAACATGATGTATCTCACAACTAATTTTATTTTCCAGATATGAATAGCAATTTTTAAAGGGAAAATGCAAAACAGATAATTGAAAAAAACCTGATTTGAATATTTATTTAAGTTTTCAATATTAATTTAAGTTTTCTCGCATGTTGGCTAGGGCCAAACTTTTTTTTGGATTATGGCCTAAAAGATTTTTGAGATTTTTTTCAGATTTTTGGAAAGTCAACTCGCTCAAATCGATTTTATCAAAAAATGAGGTTATGAATTATAATTTTTTTTTATTTTTTTTTCTCTGGTGCGTTTTTTTACGAATCGAATACATTACTTCTAAATGTTGCTAATCTCCTAAAAAAATATTTGCGGTCAAAATTATAAGTTCAAGGGTCACCAAGATGACCTTAAAAGTAAAAATTCAGAATTTCCAACCTCAATAATTTGAGAAATATGCAATGTATAAACGTAATGTTGAATCCGTTCGATAGGTCTACCAAATACCTTTAATTTAAAACCAAAATAACATTTGTCGCATTAGTAGAAATTTTGACTTTTCACAATAAACCACGGGCAACTTACAAGGAGAGTCTTCCTGGTGTCACCATCCGATCATTATGAAATTTGGATATGTTGTTTAGACCGAAAATTAATTCGACACGTATTTTTTTTAGCGACCCAAACTCATTTTTAGCGAAGTCGACCTTTTTCAGTTTTTTAAGATTTAAAATACCTATCTCATGATGCTAACAACGCACATTGGTTGATGTTCATAGAACGAGCGGCTAAAAATAGAAGAAATTGTCGAAGGACAATGAAACTTGGCACAAAGGCACTTTTTGTTTGAATCCAGAAAAAAATGCACAAATCAAAATGATCCGCCCACTTTTACGCCCACCTCCCATACAAAGTGAAAATTAAATTTTGACCTACAGCATTGTTTTTTGGCACATATCATTTTTTAACACTTAGAATCATAAATATTATAATTGTATAATTGTCCGCCAACTTTTACGCCCACTTCCCATAGAAAAAACAAATAGAAAAAAGTAAGAGTGTTAAATTCGGCTGTGCCGACTCTTTTATACCCTCCAACACGTTTAAAATGAAAAAAATAAATCGCAGGGGCGTCCTTTTTTTGGTGGGGTGGTCGGCGGAGTTGGTGGGGGACACCTGTATCCCCGCTATATATGTTTACAAATTAATTGTTTATGATATTTACGCTTAAATAATAATTTTTCTATCGTTATTTTTAATTAATTTCTATAACCATGGCCCCAAAAGGGGCGGCATGAAAAAAATCGAATTTTCTAACCCCCTTGGTCCAAGCGCAGGTCTATGAACATAATATGGCATAAAAATGTAACATTTGTTGAGCAAAAATTAAAAAAAACTCGTAAAAATATCGTATTTTTCACGGGTCGTTTTAGTTCTTCAAGGGGAACTTTTTTCCCCCTTTTACGATTTTGCCCATCTTCTAACTTAACCTTACCAGTAACATAAAAGATATTCTTGTCTATTTTGAGGGGTCTAGCTCTTTTTGTTTGGACTGCATCGTTATTTCTACAAACGGACGGACGGACATCGCTAGAATGTCTCAGATTCTATCATGTATCCATATTATATATACTTTGTGGGGTCCTCGACCGATATTTCGATGTGTTACACACGGAATGACAAAGTGAGTATACCCCCATACTGTGGTTGGAGGGTATAAAAATCAGAGTTTCTGAAGCATGAACGAAAATTCATGTTTTGTTACTTCATTATTTTATAGTTTTCACTGTTTTTTTTTTTTTTTGGAAAGGAGCAGGTAGGAGCAGCTGATTTTTTTTTAACTTTTAGCTGAGACTTGAAGCCGAAATTTGACATCTTTCGTTAAACAGCGCTCCACAGCTCTAAAAAGATGTAGTCCACTGAAGTTGATGAACATTAAAATTTTGATGTTGTTTATATTTTTTTCTACGAAATTTTTTGTATGGCACTTTTTACAATATTTTTTAATGCAAATCTCGCCCATGGCAATTGTCATTTACGAAATATACAACAAAGTCAAATGATAAGTTTACTATGATTGTAACAAAAGATTGAATATACAGTAAATTTGCATGCCATTTTAAACAAGCGAACACATATGAACTTTGAGCGTGTCTGCCCAAACAAATAATACATATATCAGCCTAATATTACGGAATCATAATATTCAGATATCTGACAACAAAATACCAAAAAAAATTATCCAAGTCGGCGAACATGAAAAAAATGAATTTTGGACACTCTTCAACCAATATGTAACGTGCCAAAAAAGTAAATATTTTTCAACTTATTAAAAATGTCCTAAAATTTGGGCATTATACTCAATATGACGAAAAGTTGTGCATGTTTGGACACGTTCTTTACATACAAAAATAGGTTTTCCAAAGACCTTTCATTTGGTATGTAACATGACCATGTCTTTTTGTATAGTATAGGAGATAAACGCAAAAAACTGAAAAATTACAGTGTCTTCCCCCATAATTTTCACCCTCTAAATATGAATTTGGGCCACTAAAAAAAATACATGTCCCTTTATTTTTCCTGCTCTACAAAATAAAACCAATTCCATAAAGATCGGCGGGTGACACCAGGGAGACTTTCCTTGTTAGAGACTTTTCAAATGATTAACAATTTTTGAATTGTTGTGGATAGAAGAAGAATAGGACTCTCCATGTGTGTGAATTGGTCTATACATATAGGAAAGAAATGTTTTGATTTTTTCAATAATATCTATTTTTTTTTTTATTTTTTGAAAGTTTTTCGAGTTTGTCGAGTTTTTTAAGCTATAGTTCATTTAACAACCTTTATATCTATAGACGTTTTCGTAAAGGAAATTTAATTCTGAATACGATGAGCTTTATCCTAAAAAAAAATCGGTTAAACATTGACAGAGTTGTGATAATCTTTCTAAAAAAGCAAATTAAGATTTTGTTGGAAATTGGTGTTCGGATTACCCAGGCAAAAAAAAATAAGAGGCATAATAAATAATGAGGCATTCCACACCAAATGTCCCGCTACAGAAAAACATGTGTCCCGTAAATTTCTGAATAGGTTGTTTGGATAGCCCTATATGTAACTAAGAAAATTGCGTTTTTGGTTTTTCAAATTTTCGAAAACTGGGCTTAGGAGGCGTGGTCAAATATTGGAAAAATGGTAAAATTTGTGGCGAGTTGCCTTGATTAAATATTTATCACATTAAAACGGAATGCACCACAATGTCAAAAATTTACGTTCTTATATAGTTTTGTATGGGCTATCGATTAAAATTTTTTTTTTTTTGAAAATTTTCAGAACCCGTTCTGAAATTTCCCATTTTTTAAAATAGTCAATTTATCAAAAATCCGGCCACTTTTTTTTTTCTTTTTTATTTATTTTTTTAAAAGTTTAGATGTTCGTCCATCCACACAAAAAAAATCAGAAACACGTTCATCTTTTTTTTCGAGAAAATCGCCTTTGAACTTTAAATTTCATAACAATTTTGTTATTTGCTTGTATTTCTTTGTTTTAAAGTTGCGAATGAGTAATATTAATTGCATAAATATTCGTCATACGCTCTGTTGACACAAGAAAATACAAGCAAATTACTAAATTGTTATGAAATTTAAAGTTCAAATGCAATTTTCTCGACAAAAAAGATGAACGTGTTTCTGATTTTTTTTGTGTGGATGGACAAACATCTAAACTTTTAAAAAAATAAATAAAAAAGAAAAAAAAAGTGGCCGGATTTTTGATAAATTGACTTTTTTAAAAAATGGGAAATTTCAGAACGGGTTCTGAAAATTTTCCAAAAAAAAAATTTTAATCGATAGCCCATACAAAACTATATAAGAACGTAAATTTTTGACATTGTGGTGCATTTCGTTTTAATGTGATAAATATTTAATCAAGGCAACTCCCCACAAATTTGACCATTTTTCCAATATTTGACCACGCCTCCAAAGCCCAGTTTTTGAAAAATTGAAAAACCAAAAACGCAATTTTCTAAGTTCCATATAGGGCTATCCATATCACCTATTCAGAAGTTTACGGTACACATGTTTTTTTTCGCTGGACATTTGGTGTGGAATGCCTCATATTTTGAATTTTTTTTTTAGCTTAAAATTTTGTTAAAGTATTTTGGGTTTACCCATATTTTACCGAAGATTTTCAAAAAGGACTTATGTAAATACTCTCAATACGACAACATTTATTATTTATCTTCATTTATACATAAAATTTGAACATGAATCCATTTTTCATCTGGTACTAAGGATTTTTTTTGTTTAATTTATACAATTTAAAGTATTTTCTTTCAATTATTTATTATTTCTTTTTGAATATATTTAGCTAAAATTTAAGACACATTAGGCTTGTTAGCATTTTGTTTTTTAATTTAAATTTTTAAATAACGCTTTTAGGCGTTATATGAAAAAAAATGGTTGCTGCATTAAATTTTATGGGCGTTTTTTTTTTATTTTCATCATATAACGTTATGAGTTTTATGAATTGTTTTTTACATAAAAAAAAATTAACAACAAAAAAAAATAGAAACCGAAAATTTCATTTTATTAATTCAGGTTATAATTTTTTAACAAAATTAAAAAATAAATAATAATGCTGAATTATTTTTGGCACTTTAAAAATGCGTTTTGGTTTTTTAAATCAAAAAATAAATATTTAAATATTTTTATAAGTTTTTTTTTTTTAATGATTGTTTTCACATATTAATAGAAAATTATTTATTTCAGTGTAGGAAACTTTATTTTAAAGAGCATATGAAAAAAATATTTATATTATTCTCTATGTCTCTTTGGCCAGGGTTTCCCAAACTTTAGTTCAATTTCAGTTTAAATTATATATGCATTTTTTTTGTTGAAATTTTTCCTTTTTTTTATATAACAAAAAATCACATGAAATCTCTTTAATACAAATAAGTATTATCACTGCTCAATATATCTTCTTCATCTTCTTCTACAATAACTTTATTACGTATGGCATTTGTTAAATCATCGACATTGGTAAATGAGGATGTGGCATAATCGGTTGTATCGGCACCTATTAAATCCTCTTTATGACGACCTCTTAGCATTTGATAATGCTGCTGTTGTTGCGGCTGACCCTGCTGCAGTGATTTCATGTGCTGTGAATTGGATGGGGTGGAGGAATGTGCTTGATCGATATGATGCAGATGAAAGATATCCGTTTTATCTTGCATTTGTAATGGTGGCATGGCATTATTGGATGATGAGTTGGGTGTCATGACATCTGATACAGATGATGCAGTAGGTGGTGACATGGGATTAACATGAGACGTGAAACGTGCTGTGTGTGATATTTTATTACGTCTATTCATATTACTACTACTCATACTACCACTACTACTGCCCTGTGGCTCGACGGAGGTAGATAATATTGAGGAGGACAATAATCGTGATGATTTCGAGGATTGTTGTGATTGTTTTTGTGTGGCTAGATGATGGTCTTGTTGACTATGATATTGGCGATCGATATTACTAGTACTACTTGTTGGAATTTCCATGTGCTCTCTAACCCTTGATGACGTTGAGGCCGCCGCGCCAGCCATCATCGTCGTCCCTTTGTTATCGATCTGATCCCACCCCTATATCCACGATTCCTACATGGCATTCAGCATTCTCCTACTACTCCCACCACCTCGGTGCGGACTGTATTCATCGCGATCAACCACAGGAGCACCGCGTCTTGTTGTCGGCGCTGAGGGGGGTAAATCACGTGGATCTATGACACGGGCCGTGGCACCAGCCGCATAACGTCCGCCTCTTAAATCGTCACGTTCATGTATAAGATCACAGTCGTCTACCACCAAACGGCTGCCGCGTGATATATGTGTATGAGGACCAGCACCGCCGCCTACGGCGCCTCGATGTGGTGGATAATCGGCAGCATAGTTACGTTCATCCAATAATTCCTCATTGTTAATATCGTAATGCATTAAATCACGTTCACGGGCATGCAGTCGTTCTCTTTCACGTTCATAACGATCTCGTTCACGTTCTCTTTCCAAACGATCTCTTTCATAGCCGGCACCACCACGTTCGTGATGACGACCAGAGGCTGGACGACGATTATGTGGATAGGAAGCACCTCCTGTAAATTACATAACATTTTTAAAATTAATATTCATTACTTTAGCATTTTTATTAAAGAAAACAAACATAAACTTTGGGTTAATATTTTTTTTTGGTTTGTTTTAAATAAAAAAATCAAGCATTCGATAAATGCAGTATTATAGAAAATATAACATTTTTTTTAACTGTATATAAAAAGTAACATAACTAAAATGTATTAAATAAGATTAATTCAACAAAACAAATTTATATTAGAAAATAACAAAATTTAACAAAACTTCTAACATTTGAAGAGGGATTTTAAAATATTTGTGGTAAATCTTTTATATTGGACAGCACTGTTTTTTTTAAGGGGGGTCTAAGTAAAAAATAATAATTTTAGGTAAAGAACTATATAGCAGTGGAGTATGTAATGATTTTGATGATTTGTTTGTATATATAACATAATTGTAGAAAATGATTGATAGGAATTTGAATATATTTTTATGATTAAAATAATGTTGAATTTGTAAAGGAATAATGAAGGGATGAATGAAGGTATCTGAATGAATACTTAGTAGTTGTAAAAAAAATTTGGTAGTTGTTAACCTCCCTACTACAGACCTCAAAAACTCTATATAAGAACATCAGCACATTTTACGAAATGGATAGAATTACACAGGGAGTAATGTGCTTGAATAATAGTTCATTTGAATAAATGAACTAGTTCTCACTGTTTTTTCGCTATTTTCGTTTTTTTAGATCAACTTATTTGTAGAACTATTTATATTGTACTCTTCAACTGCTCAGATTGCATCAGCATTACATTTGCAACGAATCGATATATCACAAAATCTTTTTTAAATTTCAACTCAGTGAAACTGAAATAAATGTTTAAAAAAAACGGTCAGTTTTTGGAATTTGGAAAAATTATAAATGCAGTTGTGTAAACAAGATTGTGTAAGGATTACCCCACTTTATCCGTAAAAGTTACAGAGGGTTAAAGTTAAAAAAATCGATAAAAATGGCTTGAAATAATCCATAGTTTTTACCTTCTTTCGTTTTTTTTTAAGTTCTCCTTATATTTCAATCTTTTCCGGCATAACACACAGTCAGCACATATAAGAGATTATTTTAATGTTGGTTTGATAGATGCTTCATCGCTTGGTAAGAAGTTATAAGACGGTAAAGTTTTGAAACCAAAAATTAAGAGTTTTTAAATTTTCGAGGTTTTTTGATCAGGGATTTCGGCCCGCTCTGTAAAATGAAAAAAGTTGAACTAGAGTTGGTAGCTGTTGTAATTCTTAACATTTTGCAATTAATCCCGTTAATGTGAAACGAATAGTTAAGGAGTTTCAGCAGATCAAAGTTCGAAAGAAAAAACGTATTTTTTTTAAAATACCAGCTTTTCGCGAGGCACATTCGCGGTTTCATTCGAAATTTGGTGGACTCTTACGTAAAGCGAGTTAAATTGCAATATTTTTATGGCATTTTTAAAAATTGTGCGAAATTTGCAAATCTGTTTCCTATTTTTTTTTAGTGGCAATTAATGCATCATGTTTATTTTAATACACCAAGAGACGTGCCTTAACGAGTAGAACTGATTTGCTTTTTGACTTTTTACTTTAAGCCATTCTGTGCGGAAAGCGCGATGATTTTATCTAAACCTGTTTTGATCTAGCACATCCAAGGCCTTACACGAAATCGAATGAAATTTTTTTTATATGAAGGCCCACTTGATGTGTCATCATAAAATCAGAGGCGGGTTAAAAAATTTTGATGATTATAGGTTTTTTGGGCCATATTAATTTTCTTGTTATAAAAAAGCATCACCGATTTTTTTAAACTACTGGTACACAGATACGATTTTCCGTGATTTTTTTTCAGTAATACCAACGCGCATTTCCAAAACATGTTATAAAAAATTGTGAAACTTTTCTTTTACCGCGAATTAATCGCGATTTTAGGTACTTAGATATTTTTTTTTTTAAATCGTTTGGTCATTAAAGGGTTAAATTTATATCATATATTTTAGAAGAAATGATATATCCTGGCATATTTTACTAACGCATGCAACAAATGTGTAGAAAAAAGTCTTTAAAATATTTTTAAGATTTTTAAAACCGCTAAATCTTAAATCCGCCATAACTTTTGACCCCCTTGCGCGAATTAATTGACGCGAAAAAATTTCTTATTCTTAAATAGCTTCTAATATTTATCCCAACTTTCATCGATGTGCCATCAACAAAAAAATCACATCTTTTTTACCACAAAATTTAAGTCTTAGACGGAAGTCCTCATGTACTTAAAATAATCTATGGATAACACCGTCCGACAGCCAATATTAAACATGAACCGGATGACATACATCTCAAAGTATATAACAAATGGAGTAAAACTGCTTTTACAGTTTTTCATTTCGTGATCATGTTTCCTATTAAAAGGACTTGAAAATTTTAAAGGATACATTTTGTAAAATATTTCTGAAATATTTTTACTTATCCTAGGATGCCACTGGTGATGGAAAATGAGAGAGAAGGGTCTCCTATATTTTTTCCATTTTTTTATTTTGCTGTAAAAGGATGTGAATAAAGTCGTTTGAAAACGTTATCAAAATAATTTGTTGAAAATTTTGAGTGATATTGAAGGATAAAGTTTTGAAAGAACGTAACTTACCTCCCTTTTCCTGATGTGTAAAAAAAAAAATTTTAAAATTAGAGAGATTCTCTTCTTTCATTTGCTATCACTAGAAGCATCCCAGGACAAGTACAAATATTAAAAATATTTTAAAAAGTTTTATCCTCTTTTTAAAAGGAACCAAGATCACGAAATGAGAAACTGTAAATGCAGTTTTACTACAATTAGTCCCTAGTTTCAAACTTATATATATAGTTCGGGTTTAAAAACTTTTTTTCATTCTTGTCGGACAGTGTTATATTAAAATTCATCTAGATTCTACGGCCGGCACTGTGACCCTTTTGGGTATTTAGTCCAAAGATCTATAAATTAAAATCAAACTCTGTTCAATGTTCCTAATGAACACTTTAAAAGAGGAAACCAACCTTATATCCTCAGAATCAAGTAATTCCCTGTCTAAAAACCGTGTGTGTTGCTTTGTTTATATTTCCCTGTCGACTTTGCGAAAAAAAGACAATGTACAAAGGTTTAATTTATGCAGGTGATAATTTACTGTATAATGTCCGGTAAGAAAACTTATTATTAGCTTAATCACACTTTAAGTGTGATTAGGAATACTCCCGTAAGATAGTAGTGCGATTAGCGCCTTGGATTGTCGTATACCCCCTGAGTTTTCCCACAAGTTTAAGAAGTCTTCCACTTCAATCCCCTAATCATGGTAGAGAGGGTGATCTAATTTACGCCACAATCGGGTAATATTTATACTAGTAGCAGGGGAATTTCTAGCATGCTCACCCACGAAACCAAAGATCCAAAATAGGGTAATAATTTTTCGCATGGCTAGCTCACATCCCTCTTCAAGAAAGTTTAGGTTTTGATAAAATGCTGTAAAAAATGGCTAATGGCATTTCACTCATCTTTATTTTGAACTTTTAAAATCGTTAACACGAAAATCCTAGCTGATCCTGTTTTCGAATTATTGCTAAATAATAGCACTGTTTGACAACAAAAAACTCACAGTGAAATATCCAACTGATTCTTATAGATTTTTCTCTCCTGAATACAAATCTGCCATTTTTATCTAGCGCGTAACGTTTTTCAGATATTTGCTGTTAAAAAGTCAAAAAAAACAATAATTTCGCACTTTTGGTGGTCCACTGTTACAGATTCTTCCAAAAATATGACTTCATTTCATATAAAATGGACCTCTTGATTTCAAAACTGCAATCCAAATTTTTCTAACATGTTTATTTTTTTGAGATATTCGCGTTTGAATATGTATTTCACACGAAAATCTCGAACTTGATTATCACGAAAACGGAACATACTAACAAGGGAAGTATCTCAACCCTTATGAACCGATTTGCCTGAAACTTAAAATATAAATAAATGAGACCATTTTAAAGTTGGGGTGTCTCGGCTTATCGGCCATATCGGGGATTAAGGGGTTTTAAAAATTGGTCAAAAATTGGCGAAAAAATCGTTTTTTGGATTTTTCAGCGATTTCTTTTTAAGAAACTATATGATGTTTCCATATGAGAAGAAAGGCTTTTTTAATGACTATCCAATGGTGGCATAACCTTGTAAAAATTCGGCTTCTTTAAATATTTTTTTCATGAAAATGTGTAAATTTTGAGGGGTATTTATATGAAGACATAGACCTACGATATCCATATAAATACAAAATAATCTTTTTTAAATTTAAGTCGATACGTATTTTTGCTCTAGAAGATATTCCTGTTAGTTCGGGAGTTATCAATATTTTCCCAAAGGTCCTCATTGTTTCATAAGGGGACAACGAAATTTTTAAACACTGATATGGCCGATAAGCCGAGACACGCCAACCTTAAAATCGTCTCATTTATATATATTTTAAGTTTCAGGCAAATCGGTTCATAAGGGTTTAGATATTTCCCTTGTAAGAAAAATTTGGATTGCAGTTTTGGAATCAGAAGGTCCAATTAATATGAAATCAACTCCTATTTGTTGGAAGCTACATAACAGTGATCCCCCAAATGTGCGAAATTATTAGTTTTTTTACATTTTAACAGCGAAAGTCTCAAAATCGGTACGTGTTTAAAAAAATTGGATGGATAATTTAGTTTCAGGAGAGAAAAATCTTTAAGAATCAGTTGGATATTTTACTTGGAGGTTTTTGTTGTTCAACAACAATTAACAATAACTCGAAAACTGGATCAGCTAGGATTTTCGTGTTATCGATTTTTAAAATTCAAAATAAAGAGGAGTGAAGTGGTATTAGCCGATGTTGTCACCATTTTAACACAACCTAAACTTGCTTGAGGAGCGGCGTGTGACACCTCGCAATAAACTCAGATCGAATCTTTTCAATATCCTAAGATCCTTTCGAGTTTTATCCTCCAAAGTAACGAAACTTATCTGTCCGGAATTGGATCGGCGACTTCTTGCCCCCGCCGCACAGTGGACCAAAAGTTGAATCTGGTGCGCAGTTGGTCGAAAAATGAAGTTTTTACAATATGAAATTAGTATCGTATATATAATTGCACTATTCCTACCTTACTTAACGCTAATAAAATTTCTTTGTTTATTGCAAATACACCATCGTAGTAGGCAGCCAAACATGAGTAATTAGTTTTTATAAAAAAATTTCTTCAAGTTCTGTGTAGACGTGTTGATTGTTTAAACTGCTATTTTACGACCGTATTAAGGCAATTTAACAAATTATTTGTTATATTTTAATCTCAAGGAATGTATATTTGAAGCTAATTTGTGTTGTTGATCGTAAAAAAACGTAAATTAAAAAGAGAGTCCACAATGGAATTATTTTTCAAGCAAACTTGAATTTTGTTAATGAATTTAGGTACTAATCCCGCTTACTTCTATAGGGTTTTTACATGATTTCAAAAGAATAGATATTAACCTCCAAAATAATAAAAAAATTGACTGCTGGTTTTTGCTGGTTTTTGTTTTTCAGTCGATCTAGCGATGTCCGTCCGTCTGTCTGTTTAAAACACGATAACTTTCAAACGGCATCTCTGTTGCTGCTGACGCTTGGCATATATATTTTCAATTTTCCTAGTCAGGTTGTTATTGAATATCAGCCAAATCGGTCCAGTGGTTCAGAAGTTGTAAGCAAAAACCGTGAATTTCAGATTGGTGTACCTTGCGCGCCGGGCAGAGACATTGCATCTATTCCATTGTTTTATCCACTTCTGGTGAAGCGCATCTTTTACAACTAGCGTCTATAAGTCCAATATTTTTGGCATGAAAGCCGATAAGACAATGACCAGTTATTATCCCATTCAGAACTCGACAGTCTTTTCTCGTAAATGATAGTAGATATTATGTTTTCTCTTGGTCATTTGAGGCCATAAAGTTGTTCTGATTTTGCATGTTGTTAGTTCTCTCGACTTCTTGTTTGCCTTTGCAAAATAGATGTAATTTCGTTTGAGTTTTTAATGTTTGAGCCGTGGTTAAAACTGGCACCATGGTACATGCACCATCATCGTTCTGTGATATCACCCTTTATCGTTCTGTGATATCACTGCAAATCCATGATAGACATTTTATGAATGTCCGTCCGTTTGTCCGTGGCAAGCACGGACATAGGTCATAATTGTGGCAAACTGCTTAATAGCCATAGGGTCAGTGGCAAAAAAGTCCAAGTTTTTAAAGGTTTTTTGTACTTTTGTTAAAAAAATTAAATTTTTTGTGTCAGAAGTAGTTCGAAGTCCTGCAGTTGAAGTCAGGGGATTAAAATATTTATTTCGACTCACCCCCTTTTGTGGCCGTGAAAATTAAATAAGTGTTTTAACAATTATAAAATTGTATTTCTTACGTGAACAAATATAAGTAAATCAAATGTTAAGCATTTTTTAATGAACGTGTGATTTTACTTAATCTCAAAATGTATTTTTGTCTCTGAGAAAAATGTAAATGTAACTTTAACTGAACTGGAGTTGAAAATTGGTTCGAACTGGGAAACACCAGACATTCCAGCTACTCTTTATTAAAATGTTATCCGTTTATTAAGGGGGTTATTCATAATACTTAAAGTGTACCTAAAAAAAGTGTATCAGTCAAATAAAAATATATTGGATTTAATTTACTCATTATGAATAACCCAGTAAATGTTGAGAAACACTGTAAATTAGTGTAATATAAATTGTGAACATAATGAGATCTGAGAAATCTTACTCAGAAATGGAAGTGAGTTAAAATATGAAACACTTAAAGAAAAAACATTATAAATTATTGAAAACTTTTAAATTCAAACATGAGTACATGTATCACAGTTAATGTAAAACATTCAACGGGGAGAATTTGGATAATGGGAAAAAATTAAAACAAATCAAAAACGGTTTTAAAAAAAAGGGATTCAAATTCAACATTATTTTACTCACTAACAAACAAATAATTTTATAGTAATGATGAAAACACACACAAAATTTATCAAAATTTATGATGAAATATTGCGTAAAAGAAGACGACAACATATAATATTTTTCAACAATTAGAAGACGTAAAACATAAAAATATCACAGGGAGATGATGTTGTGTTTTTTGAAGTTTTAAAAAATTAGATGTTTAAATCAATAACGAAAATGTTGAAAAACAAAATATTAAAGGCGTACTACGGTCCCAGGTGTAACTAAAAATATATATTTTTTTTAACATATAGATAATTAGAATTTTTGAAATTTTGATTTGGTTTTTTTTTTTTAATGAAATGAACAAATTTTGTATGTATCCACAAGGAATGATGATTTGTAAGAATCTTTCTACAAGAGTGTATTAATAATTTCCTTCTTAAACTTCCCCAGTTAATAAAAAAATCAACACTTAATGGGAGTTTAACTACACAGAAAAAACAGACCTTCCATAAAAAAACAAGTAAGACAATTATAGTCGGTCAAGACCGACATATAATACCCTACACCAGAGTTTCCCGGAAAATGGGTCCCAAGTTTAAACACGGACTGATTAGATCTTTATTTTGTCAAATCTTTACTAACAAGGGAAGTCTCCCTGGTGTCACCCTCCGATCTTCATGAAAATTGGATATGTTGTTAAGAACGAAAATTAATTTGACACGTATTTTTTTTTAGCGGTCCAAACACATTTTTAGGGGGGGGGTCAATTGTACGGGGGAAATTAACCTTTTTTAGTATTTTACGATTTACGCCGATTTAGACAAATTTAATATAGACATATGGGGCAAAACGCGTCAAAGGTCCACACCAAAAAACAAATTTAAAAGTGCGACCGTTATAAGATAATTAAAATTTAATATTTTGACCTTGAATTTTAGGGTCAAATTTATTTTTTACAAAAAAAACACAAATGTCATTTTAAAGGCCATCAAAAATACTTTAAAATTAGTTTTTTAAATTATAATTTTTGTTTCATCAAAGTGTTAATTAAAATTCACCAAAATATATTCTTTTCAAAAACATCAAAACTTCCCAACCCTGTAACTCTGCCAATATTTCATCAAAAAATTTTATATTTGTAATTTATACTACCTATCATTAACCTAATATTTTGCCAAAATATATTCGATTAGAGTTTTATTCTAGTTCGAGGCCCAAAAATATTTCTATTTATGATATTGTCATAATAGAGTATTTTTAATTTATTGCTTTAAAAAAGTTACTATCTCATAGTATGTCTGTACTGATCAGTTTCATCCCCACTAAAGGAATCTTCAGCAGACTTTAGAGAATCATCGTTGGTCAATCAAACATCAAACCAGACATAATATTTGATATATTTCCCAAGTTATATGAGAAGTACTATTATGAAGGTCCGAAATCTGTTTTCCAACAAAAATAACTCTTTTAAAGCAAAAATTGTATATATTAAATCACCGTCGGTAACCATTAATATATGTGTTGCTGTTATTTTACAATAACAACAGTGCCTAACCATACAATAGTGTTGGTAGGATAAGTCGTACTAAACTTTGTGTTAAATTTTGTTTTTTTATTTTTAGTACCAAAAGGTACATAAAAATAAAATGTATTTATTCGGCCTTTATATCTATATATATAATTTCCCTATTTGTGTGTTCCTCTTTTTTTGTCTATCCAGAGCTTTTTGAAGCCAACAGAAGAGCTACAATGCTGAAAATTGGCATGCATATAGTAAAACACCTGTGGCAGATCCTAACGTAGCCGGATTTTCGATTTTTGGCCTGTGGGCGGAGAAATAAGCGGGAAAATGGGCGTGGCAAAACTCAACTTTTTGACATTTTTGCTTAATTTAAAGCCCCCTAATGACTAAGGAAGCTGAAAACTTCCTAGAATATAGTCCTAACGTTGGCGCATATCACCAAGTAGTCGGATTTAAAATTTTCGCAAAGTGGGCGTAGAATTGTGGGGAAAAGTGGCGTGGCAAAATTGAGATTTTTTAACATTTTTACTTCTTTTGATGCCCCCAAATGAATTAGGAAGCGGAAAATTGCATAGCATTTAGTTCTAACAATAAAGCATATCCTGAAGTAATCGGATTTCAATTTTTTAGACTGTGGAAGGAGAATTAAGAGAAAAATGGGGCGTGGCAAAATTGTGTTTTTTAATATTTTAACTAATTTGACGACGCCCAATAACTTATGAAGATGAAAATTTAAATTTTTGCATATTTTAAAGTCCTCTAATGACTTAGGAAGCTGAGAATTTCCTAGCATATAGTCCTATCGATGAAGCATATCCTGAAGTAGTCGAATTTTGAATTTTTTGACTGTCGGCGGAGAATTGAAAGAAAATGGGGAGTGACAAAATTGGGATTTTTAACATTTTAACATCTTTTGAATCCCCCAAAGAAAGCGGAAAATGCATAGCGTATAGTCCCAACGATGTAGTATATCCTGAAGTAATCGGATTTATTTCTGCGGACGGAGAATTAAAAGATAAAAGAGCATAGAAAAATTGGGATTTTTTAATATTTTAACTAATTTGAAGACCCCCAATAACTAAGGAAGATGAAAATTGGCATGTATATAGTAGGTTTCATGGGGAAGATCAACACGAACCTGGTTTTTTGATATCCAGTGTGTGGGTGGAGAACAAAAAAGGCAAAGGGGCGTGGTAAATTTATTTCTATCTATTTTTTTGTGTTTCTCTTATTTTTTGTGTATCCAGCGCCTTTTGAATCTCATTGATAGACTTAAACGCTTAAAATTGGCATGCATATAGTAAAACACCAGGGAGAGATTCTTACGAAGCCGGATTTTTTGCCTGTGGGCGGTGAATTACGAGAAAAAGGGGACTTGGCAAAATAATTTTTTTTTTTAACATTTGAGAGTATTTTTAAGCTCCACCCCAATGAATTAGGAAGCTGAAAATCCCTAACATGTTGTCCTAACTATGAAGCATATTCTAAAGTAGTCTAATTTAACATTTTTGGAATGTAGACGGAGAGTTGAGAGGAAAAAGGTTGCAAGGCAATATTGTGTTTTATTTTTTTTTAATTTAACTAACTTTAAAGCCCTAATGACCTACGCAGCGGAAATTTGGCAAGCATATTGTCCTGATGCTGGAGCATATTCTAAAGTAGTCAGACTTAAAATTTTTGGACTGTGGACGGAGAATTAAAAGGGAAAAGGGGCGTGGATACGAGTATAGTACTAACAATGGAGCTTATCCTAAAGTAGTCCGATTCAAAGATTATGGAATATGGACGGAGAATTAACAGAAGAAATGGGCGTGGAAAAATCGTGTTTTTACATCTTACCTAATTTTGAAGACACCCTATGACCTTGAAAGATGAAAATTGGGATGCATATGGCACGGACTATGGCAAAGATCAACACTGACCTGGATATCCAGTGAAATGGCGGAGATACAAAAAAAATCCGTTGTGAATTTTGTTCAGTTTATATATATAATCTGTAACGTAGCCGGATTTTCGGCCTTTGAGACAGGGGGAGTGGTGGAAGACTGCGAAATTAAGTTTCCAATCATTTAGACTATTTCTGCAACCCCTAATGACTAAGGAAGCTGAAAATTGTAAAGCATAAAGTATTGACAATGTATCATATCCATATTAAGTCAACTGTGTACGGAGAATTATAAGAAAAAATTGAAGTGAAAAAAATTGTGTTTTTCAAAATTTTTTCTAATTTTAAAACCCTTCATGACTAAGAAAGATACAAATTGCCATGTATATAGGAGTGACCATGGGACAGATCCACACGATGGATTTTTGATATCCGGTTTAAGGACGGAAACGAAATGGGAGTGCTAAATTTAGTTCTAAAATTTTATCAATAAAACTTTTTATAGTCATAAAGTTTTTTTTCCAGTTTGGGAAATACATTGATGTAACTCAATCTAGCAATATTAAATTTTTGAAGCACAAACATAATTTTTTATAAAGTTTGGTAAAAAATTAGAATTATTAAGAAAAGTGATTTGGTGTTCCGCCTGGCAGGGACAGGCTATTCGACTAGTATGTATATATATTCGATTAGAGTTTTATTCTAGTTCGAGGCCCAAAAATATTTCTATTTATGATATTGTCATAATAGAGTATTTTTAATTTATTGCTTTAAAAAAGTTACTATCTCATAGTATGTCTGTACTGATCAGTTTCATCCCCACTAAAGGAATCTTCAGCAGACTCCTTTAGTGGGGATGAAACATACTATGAGATAGTAACTTTTTTAAAGCAATAAATTAAAAATACTCTATTATGACAATATCATAAATAGAAATATTTTTGGGCCTCGAACTAGAATAAAACTCTAATCGAATATATATACATATATAAAGGCCGAATAAATACATTTTATTTTTATGTACCTTTTGGTACTAAAAATAAAAAAACAACATTTAACACAAAGTTTAGTACGACTTATCCTACCAACACTATTGTATGGTTAGGCACTGTTGTTATTGTAAAATAACAGCAACACATATATTAATGGTTACCGACGGTGATTTAATATATACAATTTTTGCTTTAAAAGAGTTATTTTTGTTGGAAAACAGATTTCGGACCTTCATAATAGTACTTCTCATATAACTTGGGAAATATATCAAATATTATGTCTGGTTTGATGTTTGATTGACCAACGATGATTCTCTAAAGTCTGCTGAAGATTCCTTTAGTGGGGATGAAACTGATCAGTACAGACATACTATGAGATAGTAACTTTTTTAAAGCAATAAATTAAAAATACTCTATTATGACAATATCATAAATAGAAATTTTTTGGGCCTCGAACTAGAATAAAACTCTAATCGAATATATATACATATATAAAGGCCGAATAAATACATTTTATTTTTATGTACCTTTTGGTACTAAAAATAAAAAAACAACATTTTGCCAAAATTATACTCGAATCGGACAACATTTGTTTTTGGCGTTTTGCCCCATATGTGGTATCAGATTAAAGGTATTAAAAATACCTATCTCGTGGTGCTAACACCGGGCCAAAGAAGTTAATATTTTTCGACTTATTAACAAAAATGTCCTTGTATTTTACTCAATATTACGAAAAGTTGTGCATGTTTGGACACGTTCTTAGCACACGTAGATTGGTTTTCCAAAGACCTTTCATTTGGTATGTAACATGACTAAGTTTCTTTGCATAATAGAGGAGATAAACGAAAAAAACTGAAAAATGGCCTTGTCTTCCCACCCTCTTTTTACACCCTAAATATGAATTTGGGCCGCTTAAAAAAAACGTGTCCCTTTATTTTTTCTGATCTTCAAAATAAAATCAATTCCATAAAGATCCCCGGGTGTCACTAGGGAGACTTCCCTTGTAAGTGTAAAAACACTCACATATAAAATTTGAGTAAAATTGGCTACTTTTTGTTGACAATAGACCGCTTTAACTGAATATCGGGCGAAATTTTCACATGGGGTCTAAGTCCAAAAATGATCCGAAGATAATCAGATTTGATAAGGTTATTTAAGTACGCGTTTAAAATTAACAAACAGAATTTTAATTGAGTATTTTTATTTTTATGAAATTTGGGGGCTAAAAGAAGAACTGGTCCGATTTCTTTAAAATTCGGAATGGTGATTTGTGTAGATGGAACATAATTACCTGCAAAATTTCGAAAAGATACCTTTTATAATGCGGTTATACGAGTCATTTCAGCCAAACCTAAAGAGGACCTTTGTATGGGGGCTAGGTCTAAATATGGACCGATTTTTTCCAATTTTAATAATATTCGTCCTTGGACCAAAAGAGTCTTAAGTATCAAATTTCAAGTCAATTGATGAAAAATTGCGACCTTTATCGTGTTTACACCGTTTACATGGACAGACTGACAGTCGGACGGACAGACGGACATCGCTAAATTGACTCAAAAAGTGATTCTGAGTGGATCGGTATTCTTAAATGTGGGTCTAGGACTAATATTTCGGGTAGTTACAAACATAAGCACAAACTCGTTATACCCTGTACCACAGCGTGGTGTAGGGTATAATTAACAGAAATTTAACTACTACATTAGACTGGCATTTTTCTGTATAGCTAAATTTTTTCTTCTCCGATTTTCAAAGTACTGGCATTTTTTTATTCTACTAGGCCTAAACCTCATGTGGTACCAATTTGAGGCCAATCGTATTAAATTAACCCGTGGCGCACGGCGGTCAAAGTTTTGGATTTTTGAAAAATAAAAAAAAAAAACAAGTAAAAAAGTTAAATTCGGCCTTGCCGAATGTAGTGATACCCTCCACAATTTCAAAAAGATTATTGCAAAAAACTTTATTTAAAAGGAAATTACTTTTAAAAAAAAATTTTCTTAAAAAAAAATTTTCGCGAAAAATATTTTTGGTAAAAAAAAAATCCGCGATTTTTTTCTTTTTTTTGTAAAAAATATGTTCGTACTTGTTTAAATACCATTTGGTGTTCAATTATGTTCACATATGTCAACCAGAAGCCGAATTAAAGCATTTTGTATTTTTAGGTTATGTTGAATGTACTGAAATTTTTGAGGTGTTCTTACATTTTCGTTCATAACTTTTGAACCGCTGAACCGATATCGCTCAAATGCAATACCAAACTTCTCGGGAGAACTTCCAATAAATATGTTAAGTTTCAGTCATCTCTGTGCAATATTTTGTCCACTACAGCATTTTCCACAGAGAGACAGACGGACAGACGGACAGACGGACATCGCTAGAATGTCTTAAAATCGATCGGGCATCATGAATATATATACTTTATGGGGTCCCAGACCGATATTTCGATGAGTTACAAACGGAATGACAAACTTATATATACACTCTATCACTAAGTGGGGGGTATAAAAAAATATATATATCTTTCGACACATCATATTTGTTAATTTTGATGTGCTGAGCACGAATATCAAAAAAAAACTTAAAATCGGTCGAACAGTTTTCGGGTTATCGCTATTTGAAATTTGCAAAAAATTACGGTTTTTTTCCTACGTTCAAGAAATTTTTTAAAAAAAGTCTCAAAATCTCATTTCGCCGACCATTTTGTAATACTTGATACAATCTTTCGGTTAAAACTAATTTGAGCCAAATTCGATCATTTTAACCCGTGGCGGCCTTCGATTAAAGTTTTGGATTTTTGGAAAATTTCCACCAACATTTTGGATTTTTGAAAATGAAAAAATAAAATATCTTGCGATACATTATTTTTATTAATTTTAGCATGCTGAATACGAATATCAACAACGAATATCAACGAATATATAAAATCGGTCGAACGGTTTTCGAGATATCACCATTTAAAATTTGTCAAAAAATTGCAAAATGGGGGGTTTTTTCCTACGTTTAAGAATTTTTTTTTAAAAAACTCTAAAAATTTCTTTATTTTTACCCTTTTATAGAGCTTTATGCAATCTTTCATTTAAGCTTAATTGGAGCCAAATCCGATCATTTTAACCCGTGGCACCCTTCGATCAAAGTTTTGGGTTTTTGGTAAAAAGTTTCTAAAAAGCCAAAACTTTGATCGATAGGCGCCACGGCTTAAAATGGTCGGATTTGGCTCGAATTAGTTTTAAATGAAAGATTGTTGAGACAATGAAAGTTTGTTGAGACAAAAGGGTTGGCGGAATGAAAATTTAAGACATTTTTTAAAAAATTTCTTGCACGTAGGAAAAAACCGCCATTTTTTACAAATTTGAAATGGCGATATCTCGAAAACCGATTGAGCGATTTTAATTTTTTTTGCCCGGACACTTGGGAAAATCGAAAGATGACAAACAAATGCCAATCTATACTCCATATACACTCAAAAAAAAAAAACCTTGTCAAATTACTAGAAAAAGTCTCGTAATTCCATTTTACCAATATTTGACAGTTTTCCTTGTTTTTAAACAAATAATTTTCGATCGAAATTAATTTTTTTTTTTGTAATTTTAAAGTTTTTCTTGTAATTTTACAAATTTTCAAAATTTTTTACAAAAAAAGTCTATTAAATTTACGAGAATTTCTTGTAAGTTTTATTTTGTCAAAAAAGTTGTAAATTTACAATTTTATTGGTAAAAATCCTGTAAAATTAAAATTTTTTTTGTAAAAAGCTTGTAAAATAACAAGGAATACTTGTCAAATAGGAGGTACCAAAAAAAGTTACAAACTTTTCTTGTAATTTTACAAGAATTTTTGTTTAGTGTACACATCACTTTTGAAAATAGAACTTGTTTAATAATAAAGTTTGGTATTGACTGTTAACTTAACAAGAAAAAGTTTGTTCCTTTTTTTGCTACCTCCTATTTGACGAGAATTCCTAGTAATTTTACAAGCCCTTTACCAATAATTTTGTAGTTTTCCAATTTTTTTACCAATAAAATTGTAAATTTAAAATTTTTTTGACGCTATAAAATTTACAAGGCTTTCTCGTAATTTTACTAGATTTTTTGCTTCCTATGTTACGAGAATTTCTAGAAAAAGTTACGATTTTTTTTTGCAATTTTACAAGCTTTTTACCAATAAAATGGTAAATTTACAAAATTTTTGGCGCAATAAAACTTGCAAGAAATTCTTGTAAATTTACTAGATTTTCTTTGTAAAAATGTCTTGGAAATTTGTAAAATTTCAAAAAAAAAATGTAAAATTACAAACAAAAAAATAAAATTTCGATCCAATTTTTTTTGTTAAAAAGGAAAACTGTCAAATATTGTTAAAATGGGATTACGTGACTTTTTCTAGTAATTTCTTTTGACAATCGCTGTATATAAAGTTAATGGGAATTTTAGATTGAAAAACAAATTTTGAACATAAATTATATGAGACTTAAATAAAGTTAGTAGAAAGCAAAATCTTCAACATTTTCTGATGAGCTCATAATAAAACTTTTTTTTTCAAATAACTATTTGAAATATTACAATTTTTGAGTATTTTTTTGACATTAGTTGTTTAAAAACAAATGATAAAAAATTATTATGAATAAGCCCCTTAGGCAAAGTTTTTAGGATGTGGATTAAAATTCAACGGGCCTCCCAAAAACTAGGCCTTATTATTAAAAACATGTTTAGTATAAACGATTAAAAAATAAAACTAAAAAACTCCAAACAAATGAATTTTAAATATCGTACTCTTTAAGGATATGATGATCAAATAAAATAAGGCATGACTGTGGGGTAAAGAAGTCTGGACAGCTTGCTGGGATTTAATGATTATGAAGTATTTATAAAATAAAGGTTTCAGGGCAAAGATTTCTAGTTTGCGATTTTTTTTTTTTAATAGAAAAATTAAACTAGAGAAACTTAAACAAATGTCGAAAAGGTACCACGTGATGTAACAGCTATAAAAAATTAAAAAAGTCAAATTAAAATAAATAAAAAAAATAATATAGAAATTAAAATATAAAAGCGTATTTGTAGAAAAGTTAACATCTAGAAGTAACTATACACATCAACAAAAAAATTTTTTGATAGATTTGAGGGAGTATATAGTGTATTTAAATTTAACAAAAAGCCTTTCTAAAGATTATGAATTTATAAAATATTATAGGGAATTTTTTTGTAATTATTTAGCCAATTAAGCAGGCCAACAAATGTTTAACCCTAGGACCAGAATATACTTTTGGAATTGTTTAAGCTGCGCTGAATTCAAATCTGACTATAAAATGTGTCTATCACATCAAGTTTTCAAGATATCGTAGCTTAAGGTTAAAAACAACCCCGTTTTTCGCGTTATTTAAGATGTTATAAATGCGCGAATTTACATTTGTGTATTAAACTTTTTATGTCGTTTGAAAGTTCTTTCAATTAAGTACTTTTAAAATAAATGTTTATCCGTTTGTATTATTTTGTTCCTTTTGACTGGTTTCATTTTAAATAGCATAGGCAATCAGCCGATGGTGGTTCAATTTATCCAAAAATTACCATATCCATTCTTCTGATTTTTATTGAATTTCGGTTTTTGATATTTAGTCGAAATTGTGAATGGTTCGCGATTTGTCGCTGTTCAAAGTTGGTATTTTTCAACAATTTTATGAAAAATACATAATGTTTAAATGATCGTATCTTTGAAACGCATCATACGATTGTCCCGTTCTTAAAATATAATTTTAAAAAAGGATAGGATGCATTGCAAAAAGGATATTGAAATTAAAAAAATGGCCTTAATTTGCAAATATCTCAAAATGCGTATCTTTAATTTTCCTATATTTTTTTGCATATGTAGCCCAAAATATACTTAACAACATATGCAAATCCAAAATTGGGGTGATAAGCGGTTATATTATAAACGTGGTTTTATGAAACGACTAATTGATTTTTGTTAATAACCGTTGTTTACAAATTAAAAAAAAATTCTGCGCAGTAACCGCGAATATTTTTTTATATGTATTTTGGGACCGCTAAACTCAAAAATTTCATTAAAAGAACATTTCGCGAATACGTTTTTGTTTAATGAATTTTTTAGCGTTTTTTTGGAGGTATTTTGACTATTTTTCTTATATCTTAAGTTCTGTTTATCTGATGTTCTCGCAATAAAAACCAAATTAAAGACAATCAAATTTCCAACAAATCCTGCATTCATAATTTTTTCATCAGTTCATAGCTTTGCACGCAAATAAATTTTTTAACGTTATTTGGAGGTATTTTGACTATTTTTCTTATATCTTGAGTTCCGTTCATCTGATCTTTTCGCAATAAGAACCAAATTAAAGACAATCAAATTTCCAACAAATCCTATATTCATAATTTTTCTATCAGTTCAAAGCTTTCCGTTCAATAGGCAAACATATGACTAAAATAAGTTTTTTGATTAAGTAATAATTTGATTAATCATTTGAAAAAAGTTCAAGAAATAGAAATCTTTGCAATTAATTACGTTTTTTTTATTTATCTGCAAAGCCTGAACATTTAGAAATATAATAAAGTTGATTTGATGAAAATCTATAGGTTTACTCCTTAGTTATCATAAATTATATGAATATACATGATAAAATAAAAAAAAAAATTGGTAATTTTTTACGACTTCTGTTTTTTAAAATTTTTCAAAAATGAGCTTTGTTAATAAAAAAATAGTTTTTCCTTGTTTGCCTATTGCGCGTAAAGTTAAGAACTGATATAAAAATAATGAATGAAGGATTTGATGGAAATTTAATTGTCTTTAATTTGGTTCTTATTGCGAAAATATCAGATGAACGGAACTCAAGATATAGGAAAAATAGTCAAAATACCTTCAAATAACGCTAAAAAAAATTATTTGCATGTAAAGATATGAACTGATGACTGTAGGATTTGTTGGAAATTTAATTGTCTTTAATTTGGTTTTTGTTGCGAGAAGATCAGATAAACAGAACTTAAGATATAAGAAAAATAGTCAAAATACCTCCAAAAAACGCTAAAAAAATGTATTCGCGAAATGTTGTTTTAATGAAATTTTTGAGTTTAGCGATCCAAAATACATATAAAAAAATTATTCGCGGTTAGTGCGCAGTAATTGTTTTTCATTTGAAAACAAGAGTTATGAACAAACATCAATTAGTCTTTTCATGAAACCACGTTTATAATTAAACCGCTTATCACCCCAATTTGGAATTTGCATATGTTGTTAAGTACATTTTGGGCTATATGTGCAAAAAAAAATATAGGAAAATTAAAGATACGCATTTTGAGATATTTGCAAATTAAGGACATTTTATTAATTTCAATATCCTTTTTGCGGAGCATCCTATCCTTTTTCAAAATTCTATTTTAAGAACAGGATATAACTATTATTTTGCGCGAAATTCAACAAAAATCAGAAGAATATATCTACCAATTTTTAAGACAATTGAAATAGGTAAGGCCGAAAAAGTGTTTTTTGTAGTCAAAAATTTTGGAATTCATCTTTTATAAGATATCATAATCTGAAGTTTTAAAACCTTGGATTTTCACTATATTCATGGTATATTCACAATGAATGCAAATTCAGCTAAGCTTTTGCTATTTTTCGCTTTTATTTTACGGTACAATTTAATTTTTTGAATTTATTGTGAAAATATCATGAATATAGCGAAAAATTGGATGTTTGCTATATTCATGTTTTTTTTTTGCTATGAATGCAATAAATAACCAGTATGAATTTTGCTGCAATCGGTTTTGTACTTACTAGAGTTGTCAACCGATTTAGAATAATTCGATTAGTCGATCAAAGAAACCCAAACTCTTGTTCGATTAATTTAAAAATGACGATTTTCGAATAACGAATATATTGATTAATTTATGTGAATTAATCGAACAATTATTTTTTTTTATACCCTCTAAATTCAGTATGGGGGTATACTCAGTTTGTAATTCCGTGTGTAATGCATCGAAATATCGGTCTAGGATCCAATAAGGTGTATATATTATTGATCAGTGATCGATTCTAAGACATTTAAGCGATGTCCGTCTGTCGGTCTGTGGAGGACACGATACAGTCCAAAAAAATATCTATACTCCTAAAGTTTGGCACTATTATTTGGACCCAGATGTATTTGGAACCAGATAATTAGGAAATGCTTGATAAAAGTGAATTTTTTAGGCATAAATATCGTAATAAATAAATTTGTAAACATTTATGAACAGAGGAATTGTGTCCGACCACGTCCCCGCCGACTATTAACCATTTTATTTTTAAGTTTTTTGTATGAATTGTTTATTTTTTGTTAATTAATATATTTTTCAATAGCCACTTTTTTTATTCGTTATTCTCACCAATTAATCGAATAATTTTTAAGATTTAATCATTTGATCGAACGAACAAAAACAGTTATTTGAATTTTTCGAACAAAGTTGAAAATCGAATAATTGACAACTCTATTAAGTACACAAATCATTATACCCGTAAGTCAATTTGTCCCACAATGCCTCCCGCTGACGCTCACTAACAATAAGCCATTTATGGCACGAGACAACTGTTATTATCAAGGAGAGGACTTTCATGCAAATGCATGTTTTTCCTCTTTAGTCTTAGAATAGCAAAAACGGCATCGATTCGTTAGTGCATATTTTTGCATATTTTGCTGAAAATGCGTATTTGTGGATATTTTGGTATAAATGCATATTTTTAGAGCACATTTTGCTATAAATGCTTATTTTTGGGGCATATTTTCTACTAAATTTAAATTTTTGTTAATTTTTTTAATGTTTAGTGCATAATTTTATAGTTTTTAGTGCATATTTTAAGATTTTTGAGTACATATTTTATGCGCTTAAAACATAGTTTTTTGGTGCACGAAGGTCCTGTCCCTGCTTATTATGAATGATATTGTAAAATATTTAAAATATTTCTTACAAAAAAAAATTAAATTATAGTACACAAAATTATGTAAATAACGCAAATTTTAATTAATATATAACACTGTGCGCACCTACTGGTAAAGTTAAGTCGAGTACTCTGAATTCAATGGTGCTGTCCGTTTTTCGAAGTTAGCGCTCGTATTCGCAATATTTGCGATTTAAAATTTGGATGCTCAAGCACAATAAAAAGGATATTTTTACCATTCAACTCTGTTAAATTTATATTATTACCCCAGTAAAAATCATTTCGTATATAGCCATGTATAAATTTATACAAATTTATCTTTTTATACATATTGATATCTTATTATATTTAATTATATAAAAAATCAATCAGATAAGACCAAATTTCGTATCAAATTATATAAAATTTGATATAATTCCCGATAAAATTTTATAAAATTTGATACGAATTTTGGTCTTATCTGAGAAATTTTTTATATAATTTTACATAATTAGATAATTTTATGTAAAATTAGATATATTTGTATCAATTTATACATGGATATATACAAAACCATTTTTACTAGGGTAGCGATAATTTTTTTTTTATTTTTAAGAAAAAAAAACTTTTTTTAAATTATTTAGACAATTGCTAAATTTCTATTTTCTAAAGTCTAAGGAATATAAAAATAAAAATATTCGCGGAAATTTTTTTCATGAAATTTTGTTTCCCAATTTTTTTTTTTTTTTGATATTAATTTAGGAAAATGTGTAGAAAAACACTACACAAAATTTTTCGAAAATTTTTTTCGCGTTTTTTTTTACTGAAATTTTTTTTTTCGCGAAAAAACAATGCATTTTCATATTTTATACTTAAAAACTATCCCAAAAGCACAAAAATTAAATTTTTGTATATCGCGAAAACGAGCGCTAACTTCGAAAAACGGCTAGCACCATTGAATCCAGAGTACCCGAATTAGCTGTACCAGCTATAACGACAATCATCAGTGTTTTAAATCATTCAAATTTCGTACAAAAAGTCTGAACAAATCACAAAATAAATTCGTGTCGTTCTGATCAGCTGTTATTTTTTACATGTATCACTTTTTACTACAAATTAAACAGAAGCGACACTTATGACATGTGTAAAAAAACACATGTTTAGAAAACAAATTTTAATGAAATTTTCCAATGAATCAAATTTTCAGACTTTAATGAAATTTGTTCCGAATATGCATAACATTTTAATAAGGTAATGAATTCCTTCATTGGTTAGATAAAAACAAAATTATGAAACTATTTCATTAATATCATGAATGATTTTTTTTAGTGAAGGTGAAGATATCTCAAAAAGGAACAAGATTTTAAACATTTATTTTAAAGATAATTGGAAGGAATTTCAAATGACATAACAAGTTTTATTAAGTTATATTCGCTCAGTTATCGAATATGGCTGAAAACTGGGATGGTTTAACTTTAAGGTAAGATATCTCGAAAACTTGATGTTATAGGCAAATTCTGAGGTCAGATTCAGAGCAGCTCAAAACCTTAAAAAAGTATACCCTAGTCCTAGGGTGTCTACTTTTTTAAATTTTGTTGGCCTGTGTTATTTATAAATAAAATAGTAATTTGAATTAAATTGTAGTCTGTTTTTTTGCTAAGCTTTTAAATATATTATTTTTTAAATGTATGTAATATAATGGATTTGAAGAAACTTTTTTTTTTTACAAAAATATAAAACTAAATGAACTGAAATAATATTATTAAGTTTACCTTGGTCCCAATCGAATTCTCTTTCCCAATCCCTTTCTCGTTCTCTTTCCCATTCTCTTGCTCGCTCGCGTTCCCATTCTAAATCACGTTGACGCTCACGCGGTGTACGATGACCCTTGGAAAATTCATTATCCCAAAATTCTCTTTCGTAATCAGCATCTCTTTCCCTTTCACGATCACTGCGTGATATATCTCTATCGCGACTACCCTCACGTTCTATGGAACTCATTCTAAAATCTCTTTCATCTTCTCCTCCATCCACTGAGAGAGAATAGTTTTTATAAATAAAACAAAAAAAAAAACAGAGCAAGAGTTATGGGGAGAAAAAAACAAGAGAACGAGAAAGTTTTCGATTCGATTGTTAAGTCATATTTATTAAAAAAAATTAAATAAATAAAAAAAGTAGAATAAACATAATTTACAAAAATTTGTTAAATAGTGTCGTAAGTAGTAAGTTTATTTGTTTAAATAAAAATTCAATTTAAATGAATATTAAAATTAAATGATAATTGTATGTGGCATAATTAAAAGTGGTCCCTACAAAAAAATTTTGAACGACTTTTCCCGAAAAAATATTGTTTAAAAACCTCAAAACAGTTAATGATTTAATGAAATTATAAAGAAAACTTAAGAGTATATAAAATTTCCATACATACCGGGTGGTGTAGGACCCAGACGGGCTTGTTCTGTGGTAGGTGAAGCTTCCTGAGGTAATGGTCTAGGTATAGAAGGAGCCATTGTAATATCTGGATGAGTGGCTCTCCAATAGGTCTTTTACAAAAAAAAATTATTCATTTAATTTCATATGTTCAAATAAATTCAGATAAAATACCTCTAAATATTCAGCAATATGTTCACAGGCATCTTCTAATTGATTTTCATCTAGGATAACATCAAACATTTCCGGTGGACATTGAGCCAATTTTTCAGCGGCTACCATTTGTACGGAAAGATTTTTAGCCTGTGATTTACCACGTGATTTGATTAAACGCTGTAAAACCTAGAAAAAAAAACATTAACAAATTGTTAATTTAATCAGTTTTTTGTGTAATATTTATTTAACCGGCAGTATTTTTTTTTTTTTTGAGAAATATTTTTTCCCGATTTCACTGTGCAACAAGAAAAACAATTGATAATTTCTAAAATACAATTGATTATTTCTGAAATACAATTGATAACTTCTGAAATACAATTGATATTTCCTAAAAAACAAATTAAAAACTTCTGAAATACAATAATCTACACCAGCGGTTACCAACCTTTTTGGCTCGCGTACCCCTAATTTTAAATTTTATCAGTCGCGTACCCCCTAACGAGTTTTTTGTTTTCGTTCTTCACATATAAATATTAGAGTTAATTTTGAAATTTTTTATCTGCGGTATAATTTTTTTGAAGGATTTAGGGGAGATCAAAACAATGGTGGTATTTTTTTGGAAAAACGTTCGCTCCTTGGGGTGGTTGGTTCAATGCATCTGAAAACGCGGATTTTGAGCTGATTTTTCTGCAGAGAAAAAATGGAGGAAAATATTGTAAATCTGATTTCACCAGTCAATTATACATCAAAAATTAAAACAACGGACGTTTTTTGAACTTTTAAAAAAAAATATATTTTTTTATTTTTTTTTTAAATGTATTTTTTATACGAGGGCAGATCAATAATTCTGTGATTTTTTGAATGAAACACCCCCAATAACAATGAAAGGGCATTTTGAGCTTAACAAAATGGGGGGTGAAATAAAGCCATAGGCAATAAGGCCATATGGCCTTATTTCTCAATTCAATGGGAAATAAGGCCATATGGCTTTATTACCAACACGATTGAGCAATAAAGTCATATTGATTTTGCAACCAAAGTGGAAATAAAGCCATATCAGTTGAAAATGTGGAAATATATTTCCCCGTAAATCCTGCTACCCAAAAAAAATTATTTAGCGAAGCCGCTAAATTAATTTATGGAGTTTGTAATCCCTAAGCCCGGCCGATGGCCGGCTACGCAGAAAAACGATTGTTTTTTGACAATCTTTAAATTAAAAAAACACATATACCAGGAACCTCGGAACTTAGAGGGGTTTAGAGGCACCAATTTTTTATTGGCAGGGTTTTTAATTTATAGATTGTTTAACAAAAAAAGTTTTTCTGTGTAGCCGGCCTTCGGCCGGGCTTAGGGATTACAAAATCCATGCATTAAACCCACTCTCTCTGCAAAGTAAAGTTTTCTAGGGTAGCAGGCCTTTGCGCTATCAAATTTGCTATGCCTCAAAAAGGCCTGATAACCAAAATAGCTTTGGTTTGCAGAGAGGGTGGGTTTAATACATGGAGTATGTAATCCCTAAGCCCGGCCGAAGGCCGGCTACGCAGAAAACCTTTATCACAAAAACAAAAATCATAGAAGTTGTAAGTTCGACATTTCGCCCAAAAAAAATATATTGGATTTTTTGAGAATTTTGTTTTGCGAGAAGTAACATTTTTAGACCTATAATATTGGGCTATATGTCGCAGCTTACGCGATATGACATTTACGGTTTTGGGCGATAAGACCTTTGGCGCTATGTCCGTACGCCATTTCAAACTCCATAAATTAATTAGAGGCTTCGCTAAATAATTTTTTTTTTGGGTAGCAGGATTTTCGTGGAAATATATTTCCACACTCTCCGCAAAATAATGATGAACATTTTTAAAAAATATTTAAATGAGTAACAAAGCCATATATGGCTTTATTTCCAACAGTGGTTGGTAATAACGCCATATGGCCTTATTTCTCAACTCTTTGGGAAATAAGGCCATATGGCCTTATTGCCTATGGCTTTATTTCACCCCCCCCCTAACAAAATGGTACCAACATTTCCACTCTATTACAACCCGTCTTAAAAATTCCCAAAAACACGGTTTTGAGAAATTTGATATAAATTTGCTCAAAAACCTGACATCATAGAAAAATTTGGGAACCATATTCGGAATCAGCATCGAAAGGTTAATCGAAAACAAGTGGTCAGATCTCAAAATATCATCCAAAAAATCGCAAAAAATGCTTTCTAAATTGCACAAAAATAAGTTTTTTGTGAACTTTGACCTCAACTTTCTTGAAAACCTGACCATATGGAAAACTTTGGAAGCCAGATGCGAAGCCAGCATTGAAAGGTTAATCTAAAACGAATGTCCAAATTACAAAAATTTGGCGTACCCCCGCGGACAGTTTCGCGTACCCCCTAGTGGTACGCGTACCATAGGTTGGTAACCGCTGATCTACACCATTTCCAATTGTATTTCAGAGTTATCAATTTTAATTCAGAAATTATCAATTGCATTTCAGAAATGATCATTTGTATTTCAGAATTTATCAATTGTTTTTCAGAACTTATCAATTGTATTTCAGATATTATCAATTGTATTTTAGAATTTATCAATTGTATATCAGAAATTATCAATTGTATTTCAGAATTTATCAATTGTATTTCAGAAATTACACAGTGTTACAAAAATGAATGAAACAGAAAAACCTGGGATGCGATACCATTTTTCTAGTAGGTGTTGTCGAGTACAACAAGATTCTGTCCTTGAAATTTGCGAAACACCTCCAAAATCATGAGTTACGGGTAAAAAACCGGTTTTTCGAACTTTTTACACTTATAAGCCAGCAACTTTGTTGAATATTAACCGATTTTCAATTTCTCGACGGTTTTAGAAAGAACAAACTAATATCTTTCGAAGTTGTTAACATGAAATTTAAGTAATATTAAAACAACTGTGCGTATTTTTCCAGCAAACTCAATTTAAAAAAAAAAAATCATTATTTTTTAAGTTTGAAGATGTTTTATCATATTTTTTAATTTAGGAACCGTACCATTTGTGAATTTATTAATAAATTATATTTATTTAAGAGTAAATTACAACGCTGGTTTTTAAAATCGGTTAAAAATTTACTGAGTTATTAAACTTTTAATAAAAACAAAATTTTGGAGTAAATGCCTGCACAATGTTGTTCAACCATCCAACCATAATATGCGGGGTATACTCACTTTGTCATTCTGTGTGAAACACATCGAAATATCGATCTAGGGTCCCATAAATTATATATTTTTTATCAGTGATCGATTCTACGACATTCTAGCTTTGTCCGTCTGTCTGACCGTCCGTTTGTCCATCTGCGGAAGACACGAAGCTGTCTAAAATAAAAGAGCTAGACTCCTGAAGTTTTGACACGAATATGTGTTGTGTTTATAGGACAGTGAAGTTTGTAAATGGGCTAAACCGGAGCAGGGGAAAAAGTTTTCCCTTGGAGAACTAATGCAACCCCAGAAATACACTATTTTATTTTAAAGTTTTTTTTCTATTTGTTCAACAAATAAAACATTTTTGCGTCATATGAAGTTCATTGACCTACTGTTGAACCAAGGGATTAAACAATGCCATTTTTTTGGTCCGCTTTCCTTTTAGGTTAAACGAAAAATTAAAAAAAAATATAAAATTTTATTATTTGAGTGTCAATATTATAATATATGAATTTTTAAACATTAATCGCTAGGGGAAGGTGACAGCATCACTCACAACCCCCCCCCCCCCCTTCAAACCCGCGAAACGTCCTTGTAGTTTTTCTATTTTCATTTATCGCAAGGGAAAGGTGTCCCAGGCAGGCCATACATTGTCATTTATACAATATTTACATTCCACTAAATTATCATGTCTTCTACACGCGGACGTCCGCACATGACGGACGTCTCTTCAAAGTCTTATTCTTTATGGGACTCTAGACCGATATTTCGCCATCTCTATAATGTCTTAGAATCGATCACTGTTCAAAAAATTATATTCGCTGTGAGACTCTAGACCGATGTTTTGATTTTTTTCCAAAATTTAGTTTTTATTAAAAGTTAAATAACTCGGTCAATTTTTTACCGATTTTAAAAATCAAAGTTGAGTTTTTCTCAAAACTAAATATACTTTTTTAATAAATTCATAAATAATACGGTTCCTTAACAAAAAAATGTGTAAAAACATCTCCAAAGTTGAAAAATAGAGAAATTTCTTTAAAAAATTGAGTTTGCTGGAGAAATACGCACAGTTGTCTCAATATTACTTAAATATTATGCTCAAATCTTCGGAAGGTCGCAGTTTCTTCTCTCTAAAACCGTCGATAAATTTAAAATCGGTTGGTTTTCAACACAGTTACTGGCTTAGAAGTGTAAAAAGTTCGAAAAACCGGTTTTTTACCCGTAACTCAAGATTTTGGAGGTGTTTCGCAAATTTCAAGTACAGGGTCTTATTGTACTCGACAACACCTACTAGAAAAAAAGTATCGCATCCCAGGTTTTTTTTCTGTCACACAGTGTTATCAATTGTTTTTCTGAAGTTATCAATTGTATTTTAGACATTTTTAATTTGTATTTCAGAAGTTATCAATTGTATTTCAAAATTCATCAATTGAAGGGCTTACTGCAAGAACTGGATAAGCAACATTTTATTTTTTCGTGTTTTTCGCCTTCTGCAGATGTTCCATTGACAGATTTTTGGCAGAAGTCTTGCTTTAACCCTTCGTACAAGTATATTGAGAATAAAAGATCTGCAAAAGTTTTATTTTCTACATTATTTTAAAAGTTTTAAGGCAAAAACCACCATAAAATAAAATGTTGCTTATCGAGTTTTTACAATAAGCCCTGTAATTGATAAATTCTGCTTTAACCCTACGTACAAGTATGTATATTGAGAATAAAAGTTCAGCAAAAGTTTTATTTTCTACATTATTTTAAAAGTTTTAAGGCAAAAACCACCATAAAATGAAATGTTGCTTATCGAGTTTTTACAATAAGCCCTTTAATTGATAAATTTCTGAAATACAATTGATAGTTTCTGAAATACAATTGATAATATCTAAAATAAAATTGATAAATTCTAAAAAACAATTGATAATTCTGAAAAACAATTGATTATTTCTGAAACACATTTGATAAGTTCTGAAATACAATTGATAGCTTCTGAAATACAGTTCATAATACAATTGATAAATTCTGAAATACAATTGATCATTTCTGAAATTCAATTGGAAATGGTGTAGTTGTGAGTAAAAAAAGTTTTGTTAATAACAAACTCTGAATTTTTGAAAATTCGATATCTTTTTGACGGGTGAAAATTTACCAGGAAAGAGTTTGTAAAGGGTTCTGAAAGCTGTAAAAAAAATTTTTGGTATTCCGGTTTATCAAAATGAAATTAATTATATTCTTTATTGTTTCAACATTTTAATTATTTCTTTAATTTTTTTTACAATATTCAATAACACATAATCTTTGCTCAATAATTGTGAAAAATCGGTCGAAAAAAAATACTGCCGTTTTTATCTTTAATCACTTACCTTACTACTACTAATTTTAAGATAAACTATTGTTGGTGCTAATGAAGTTTTTGCTAGTTGTGACGGATGATTGATTGTATCACAATCGAGTACTACTAATTGTAACGTTCGTGCCAATTCGAATATTCTTTCGATCTCCTCTTGCACTTTACTTAAACAATCGGAACGACTACTCGAACGTTCCATTATTGCACGTTTCGAGGGATTATTCATAATCGAACGTTTCGCCAGCGATATATCGGCCATTACTCTTGTTATTATGATACGACCTTCGAAACGATGTTTTAGGAAGTCGAATAAAGCCTTTTGCATCATATCGGTTACTTCGTAACCTTTTAAACTTGGACCCACTAAGACAACGGGACGCATCGATGGTACAACGTCATAGGGTGATGCGGTTTCTTGTTTCTTAAAGAACGGTTTGCGCTTCTCCTTGTTCTGGGATGCTAGTGATGCTTTACCACGTCCTGGTCCCTGGTCTGATTCGTCACCTGATTAGTTAGTATCATCGAAAACAAGCAAGAGAAAAAAAAAACGAAAAAAAGGTATGGTTTTCGAATGAGCGATTTTATGACATCTACATGATTGTTTGTTGGTTCTGATTGTTTTTACTTTATTTTTTTCTTTTTGCAACTAACGTGAAAAGAAGGGTGTTTTTTTGATAGAGATTGATTGTATAATAATGTTAATGTTTAACTAAAATTTTTAAATTTAAATTAAAATATTTAAAAAAAAGCATAAGGTATTTTCGTTATTATAGAGATCAAACATGATGTTTTCCACATACTGATTATATTATTATCATCTCTGCAATGGGTGGTGATATGCAATTAACCAAATTTGACCTGAAGCCATGACTGTGTATATAAAGAGTCCTCCGAGACTTTCATTTGTGTGATCAGTGGGGCCAGTATGTGATAAAAAAAATTTAAATTTTATAAAAAAAACGTCGAGTACATTCTCCATATTATTAAGTTGGCATCACTGTATGTTCTTTTGAGAGATTCGTTGTGAAAATGCGACACGGATAGAAAAGTCAGTACTTTAGTACTTTTTTCAGTACTTTATCACTTTCAAAAATACCGTAGTACCCCCGCGACTGATCTAGTACATTTTCTATACCAGACGATTTCATACATTTTTCAATCAAATCTAAAAAAAAATCCGAAAATCGACCGATTTTCATTGGAAAAGTGTTTCAAAAGCTTCAAATAAATGAAATTTTTGGTTTAAGCCAATCTTTATTAAAGTTTTCTCTAAAAAATAAATGAATGAATAAGGATGTCCTCAATTTAAGAACTTTTATATTGAATTATGCCTAGTTTCTTTTTATTCGTTGCAGACGAACGGCGTTTGTCGTACCGAAACAGGACTTTAATTATTTTTAGTACCGTCGAGGGCAAAAAAACACTTTTTTGGTTAAGCTACAGTACCATTTCAAAATTCCGATTTTCCATCCCTGATGCGACAACACTGAAGTCAGAGAGAAAAATTGATATTGAGAGAAACCATGATGGAAATAAAAAAATTCATTTTATTTGGCAAATTTCAATGCAAAACTAATTGGCTGCTTAGAAGACAAGGAAAAGCGTGATTTTTTTTTTGACATAGCTTGTTGTGCGTCATGGATAAGCACTTTTAAAATCAGTGGAAAAATAAGTGAAAAACTGGACATAGAAAATAATTTTTTTATAACGCAATATTTGTAAGTGTAAGTGAGTGAGCGTGAGTAAATTATATATTTCAGTGACTCATAAGTGATTTTTAAATCCATTTCTAATAACGGGTTGGTGGGTTACCATAATTATACGATTTGACAGATTGTGACCGGCACTGCAAAAAAATTAAATTGATTTTTTTTTCTCTCAGGTTTTTCTCAATCTCTGTCTCTATCTCACTCCATAGTTACAGTGTTACAAAAAACATTTTTGGAAGTTTAATTTTTTATGAAATTCTTTACTCAAAAAAGCAAAAAAATTATGTCTTGGAATTTTGAAAAATGTTTTATAAATAAAAAAAACACGCTTTATAGTCCCCGCAAAACACTGTTGGAGTGGTTGACGTTTTCAGTCATGAGAGACTATAGTCGAAAAATAGAGACGGCAGCAGAAAATTCTGTCATATGTTGATTTTTACACTATTTTTCCACTTTTTCGTAACCTATTTTGGACGTGGCGATCTGGATAAGTGAGAATATAGGGAGGGAAAGGAGATCACTATCTGCAGTGACAGCTAGGCTGCGCTCAGTGCACTTGAATCTCTAGTCACTCCATCTAAAATTGTTCTGGAGTGCAGACGGCGTTTCTATGAGGTCTCATGTGGAAATAGAGACAGTCTTCTGTTGGTTCCGGGTCATAGCAGAATACCCGGAAACGATATTGCCGACTCTTTGGCAAATGTTAGCTCCAATACAATTCCTCACAATCGCACATGCTTGACATGGATGATGCATTGGATAAACTCTCATATTAAATAAATATTCATGGAAAGATGGTCAAATGAGTTGGCATGCAAGAACACCAAACGTTTTGTGATTAGATCTGACAAGAAAGTGGATAACTATCTACTCAGTCTCAGTAGTTGACTGTCGCAGACTTACTGGCTAAATTATGACACATGGCTGTTCTCGTCATATAACGAGATTAGATGTCTTATCAGATCACTTATGTGCACCTTGTCTTGAGGATGAGGATACGACAGAACACCACGTCTTTTGTTGTCCTGGGTTGTCAAGGGCTAGAATGCCCTTGTCGTGCCCATGTCAATGGACATGGTTCGTGGACTTCCCTAGCCTGAATTTCTCAAGTTTGTGAAAGCAACTGAAAAATTCTGAGCAAGCACTTTTTCATTATTTTTAAACTTTCTCTCACCCTTACAAATTTTTCTTTTCATTTCGTTAAGAAAAATAAAAAAAGTGTAGGATGAAGGACCGAGCCTTGAGGTACCCCTGATATTAAATGAAACTCATCAGATGAGATCTATAACAACACGTATAGAGCGGGCTCTAAGAAAACTCGATATAAATCGAGAGAAATCACTACCGACACGAAACGCAATAAGCTTCGAAACGAGTCAACCGTGCCAAATACAATGAAACGATTTGGAAATATCTAGAGCAACCACTTTACCTAAAAAAGTGCCTGCGAATTTTGTGCTCTTAACCAAAACATTAAATCATGATAATGTTTTGCGGAAGATTAGGGTGTACTTGCCAAAGCAAAGTTTTTTTTAGAAAAAATGTTATATTACTCTGCTATTCCATGCAAAACGAATTGCAGTATCAGTCGAGGATCCCATTAAAAAACCAAAAGAGCTGTACATTTCGTAAGTGAGTGCAAAAATAAGTACATAAAAGTGTTTTTACATTTTAGAGAATATAAAAGATTCGGCACCAAAGAATATATCACTCTCACTTGTTTTATGTACATTTGATAAACAAATGGAAAATTTTTATGCGAAAAGCTTAGACTTGGTGAAAAAGTAGTTTTGGTAAAAAAAAATGTTTTTTTTCACGAAAAACAAAATTATGTTAAAAAAATTTAATGAAAATTTTTGGTGAAAAAAAATTTTGATGAAAAAAAGTTTTTGATGAATTTTTTTGATGAAAAATTTTTTTTGATGAGAAAAAAATTGATAATAAAAAATTTAATAAAAAAATTGGATAAAAAAAAATTTGATAAAAAAAATTGATGAAAAAAAAAAAATGATAAAAAAAAATTATGCAAAAAAAAAAAAATTTGATGAAAAAAAATTTAATGAAAAAAAAATTGATAAAAAAAAAAAAATTGAGGAAAAAACAAAAAAAAAAATGATGAAAAAAAATTTGGATGAAAAAAAAAATTTGATAAAAAAAAATTATGAAAATAAAAAATTTTATGAAAAAAAAAAAAAAAAATTAATGAAAATCAATTTGATAAAAAACAAGTAAAAAAGGTAAATTCGGCCTTGCCGAATGTAGTAATACCCTCCACAATTTCAAAAAGATTATTGCAAAAAACTTTATTTAAAAGGAAATTACTTTTGAAAAAAAATTTCCGCGAAAAAAAATTTTGGTAAAAAAAATCCGCGAATTTTTTCTTTTTTTGTCAAAACATATGTTCGTACCTGTTTAAATACCATTTGGTGTTCAATTATGTTCACATATGCCAACCAGAAGCCGAATTAAAGCATTTTGTATATTTAGGTTATGTTGAATGTACTGAAATTTTTGAGGTGTGCTTACATTTTCGTTCATAACTTTTGAACCGCTGAACCGATATCGCTCAAATGCAATACCAAACTTCTCGGGAGAACTTCCAATAAATATGTTAAGTTTCAGTCATCTCTGTGCAATATTTTGTCCGTGACAGCATTTTCCACAGACAGACAGACGGACAGACGGACAGCGCTAGAATGTCTTAAAATCGATCGGGCATCATAAATATATATACTTTATGGGGTCCCAGATCGATATTTCGATGAGTTACAAACGGAATGACAAACTTATATACATATACCCTCTGTCACTAAGTGGTGGGTATAAAAAAATTATAAAAAAAAAATGATGAAAATAAAAAATTTTATGAAAAAAAAATTAATAAAAAAAAAAATGATGAAAATAAAAAATTTTATGAAAAAAAAAATTGATGAAAAAAAAAATGATGAAAAAAAAAAATATGAAAAAAAAAAAAAATTTGATGAAATAAAAAAAATTTGATGAAAAAAAAAAAAAAATATTTTTGAAAAATAATTATGTTACTTTTTATTCACCAGCTCGTGAAAAACGGTTTTATTCACCACGAGGTGAATTATTATCCAAGTTACAAACCCAAGTTATTACAATTTTTGGTTTTAAGAAAATGAAAATAGTAATTCTTGTTTTCTTTTTCGTTAATTGTTAGCTTACATAGTCAAACTGAGGTGGCGTCCTGCAACTTTTTTAAAATTAGACACCAGCCTAAAAACATTATCATGTTAAAAACGTTGGTATTCAATAATAAAAATTTAACAAAGGAACTAATATTTTAGTCCAAAAGGACCTAGTGCAGGAATTGGTGAACAATACTAAAATTGTTTACTAATATTATTTAAAATCAGTAAAAATTACTAATGTTAGTACTTTGAAGATACTAAAATTAGTAACTTATTAGTAGATTTGGGTACAAAATCACTTACTAAAACTTTTACTGTGGAATTATTTTGAGTTCCAAATTGGTGAATAGAAGAACTTCAACGTTCCTCAATGTCGAGGTCGCGGTGGACAAGACTGTGATTAACATAATCTGAAGGCATACTATCGCACAGTCACTGTTGCCAACTATTTTTAACCAAAAACCTCTAAATTTCACGAAAAAAGCGCTAGAAACCGCCAAAAATTAATTTAGCGGGGAAAATTTAAAATTTTCCCGCTAAATTACAAAAAAAACCGCTGAAACCGAAAAACTTGGCATTTTGATTGACAAAAAAGAAAAATTAAAAAAAAAAACTCCAAATTATTTTTCCTACAAAAATTTACTTTTCATTTAAAACACGCAAGAAACCGCCGAAAAAATTTTAGCGGGAAAATATAAAATTCTCCCACTAACAATAAGTTACAAAAAAATCGCTAAAACTCGACAAACTTGGCGTTTTTTGATTGAAAAAAAAAAAAAATTGGAAAAAATCTCTAAATTTGTCCCACTAAATCCAAACAAAAAGCGCTAGATTTAGCGGGAAAACCTCCAACTTGGCAACAGTGCGCACAGTTGACATCCAACTGTGAAAGTCAACGGTAGTGTTAGTTTCCGGTATGAAACGCAAGTCAAATATCTGGGAATAACAATGTCTAAAAGAATGAATTTCCTTGCTCAGATCTATGATGTAAAGGACAAGTTGACAGCAGTAGTTTCTTCACTGCGTCAGGTGCTACGTTGTGATTGAGGTCTTAGTAGGCGTGCCGTTCGCGTCATATATGGTGGGATATTTGTTGTATGTGTAACTTACGAAACACTTGTATGGTATCGGACGGCGACGTATCCTGCGAGATCTCGCAGGATATTGTCGGCTCAGAGGGTGATGATGTTTATATCAGCTTAATATATCTAGAATTGCTATTTGTTTGTCTTTTCAGTATCGAGTACCCATTACTTCACAGCATTTAATTACACTGAGAAAAGGGATTGCGTAACAATGTACATATGTTTGAAATCTCTATAACAACGAATTGGTTTATACATTTTTTTAAACTGTTAATCAAATTTTTTAAAACAATATATATATTCTGATTGTTTAAAAATGTGATATATTACTTAAATTTAGTGTAACTTGTTGAATATTGAATTTTTGTATAAATATATTTTTTTTATAATAAAGCATAACTAAAACATAAAAATTTGCAAATTTTTTTAAAAAACCAAAAAAATTTAACAGGCAAGTGAATAATTTTTTTTTTTGTTTTTGGAACGACATGTAACGACAATGTTTGAAATGTAAGACTCGAAGGTGAATTTTTAAAAAAATCTAAAGATTTCTAATAATAAAATCGTAAAGTTTTGGAATTTAAGTGTGATTTTTTTTTAAACATTTTAAATTTTAAAGTGTTTAGGTTTTCTTTTTTTTTTTTAAGCTTGCAAGACTAGCCAATCTAAAATCCTATTTTTAAACCAATATTTTTGGTAAGAAAGAAAAAAATCTACTTTTTTTTTGACAAAAGACAAAAAATAATAAAGGAAAAAAGACAAACACAAACCTTTCTTTTTTTTCGGTCGAGGTGTTGTACTATAAGGATCTTGTGGTACAAGTGTGGTTTTTTATTTGTTGTTGTTCAGTTTTGTAAGAGTTTTTTTTTTTGGTTATTTTGGATTTCAGTATTTACAGTAGTGTGCAAAATTTTAGTATTGGTTTTTTGTTGGTTATAGAGTTTTGTTTGTTTTAGTTTTTAACACAAAGAAATATTTAAAGTGCAAAATGATTAGAATTGTCTTTTTATTTAAAGATTTTTTTTGTTTATATTTAAGGAATTTAAAAATCAACAATTTCTAAAAAATTGCTAAAAAGAACAAGCTTAAAATTTTGAATTGTACTAAATAAAGCATAAATTATAATCATGCAAATATAAATATAATTCTAAATTTGTTTAAATATTTAATTAACTTTAAAGGGGGAGTTTTTTGTATAAATTTTGATGGCTGATGATTAAAATAAAATAAAAACAAAATTTAAATTAAAAAACCTATAAGTCCTAGAAACTATTTTTTTTTTTTCTTTTTTTAATTTGTACAGATTTACAGTAAGTGGCGCTGATTTTAGTTATAGAAATAAAACACATAAGTTTGAATTTTTTTAAAAAAATATGCAGTTTCCGTTTAAATGACTAACAACCTGTTCAATGAACAGAGTTTTCTTATTGTTAGATAAGAAATGGATTAGATTTTATATGATCTCTTTGTATCTATTCATATATGATCGCATCTGATTGCATATAACACTGTGCTACAAAAAAAAAAACAAAAACGAATATACTTTTGAAATGAGGTAGTTAAGTCTGTAGGTCTCGTTGAAAAGATCACAAAAATGCCCATTAAACTTGCCAGACACCCTCAAATTTTAGAGTTATTGTCAAAAAACTTTTTTTGGGACTTTTCTCACTAAACCTTGTGTTATTCAGAAAATTTTCGACCGATTTTAAATTTTTTAGCTGTTTTCGATAGAAGAAGGATAGGGCTTTTTATGTGTGTGAATTTTTCTATACATATAAGAAAGATATGTATGTATTTTTTTAACAATATCAAATTTTTTGTTATTTTTTTAAAATTTTTTGAGTTTATCGATTTTTTTCTGCTATAGTTCGTTTAACAACATTTATATTTATAAACGTATTCTTAAAGAAAATTTAATTGCCCGAGTAAAAATTTTTATATGATGCAATATATATTGATATGTAATCTATATATATAAAAATGGATGTGTGTATGTATGTGGGTATGTATGTATGTATGTATGTTCCGTATGGACTCGAAAACGGCTGGACCGATCTTGATGAAATTTTCAGGGAATATTCAGAATAGCCTGGGGAGTAACACTGTGCGGTCAGATTTTTGGTTTTCTGTCGATGGGCGGAGGGGCGTTGCAAAATCAAATTTTTACATTCCACCACTAATGAGATCTCTATATAACAAAAACGGATGGTCCGATTTTGATGAAATTTAAACCAAATATAGTATTAAACAAGTACTACCTATGTGCCAAATTTTCGACGAAGGTGCGTTAAATGCCACGCCCCATTGTATTGAATTGAAAATATTTCTGAATGCTTTGCAATAATGCAAAAACGGCTGTGTGTATGTTTCTTATGGACGCGAAAACTGCTGGACCGATCATGATGAAATCTTCACGGAATATTTAGAATAGCCTTGGGGGTAACACTGTGCGGTCAGGTTTTTTATTCTCTGTCTGTGGGCGGAAGGGGCGTGGCAAAATCGAATTTTTACATTGCACCAATTTTGACATCTATATATAAAAAAAGAATAAACCGATTTTGATGAAATTATTGGACAAAGGGGCGTAAAATGCCACGCCCTTTTGTATTGAATTGAAAATGTTTCTGTCTGCTTTGCAATAATGCAAAAACGGCTGATACGATTTAAAATTAATTTTTAGTACTGATAGTACCACTGATAGTACACTACGATCGAAATAACGCAAAACAGTTGAACCTATTCTCTTGGCGTTTTTAATCAGGATAGTGCTAATCAATTGCATATGTAGGCCATATAAGATTTTTATTGTAAAAAGGCTCGAAAACACAATGAATTTCATTTATAGAGGACATCCCCTGAGCGTTGGTCAAACAAACAAAGAACAAATTTATTCCTGCCACAATTCCTCCGCAATCAAGCAAAACGACTAAGCCGATCCTAATGAAATTTCCTGCACAGATAGTGCTAAAGGAGGGTGGAACTACAGGACATATAAGAACACGATTCAACAAAGAATCAGAAGCAGATCGAGATGCAATAGAAAACAGAATCGATGTTTTCTTAGGGCCAGCCACGCGGACCGGGTAAGCTAGTCTATATATATAAAAATGGATGTGTGTATGTATGTATGTATGTATGTTCCGTATGGACTCGAAAACGGCTTGACCGATTTTGATGAAATTTTCAGGGAATATTCAGAATAGCCTGGGGAGTAACACTGTCAAATCGGATTTTTGATTTTCCGTCTGTGGGCGGAGGGGCGTGGCAAAATCCAATTTTTGCATTCCACCACTAATGACATCTATATATAAAAAACGGGTGGACCGATTTTGATGAAATTTATATCAAAGATAGTACTAACTGAGTACTCACTATGTGCCAAATTTGAGCGTCATCGGACAAAGTAGCGTAAAATGCCATGCAACTTTGTATTGAATTGAAAGTTATTTCAATAATGCAAAAAACGGCTATATGTATGCTCCTTATGGACGCGAAAATGGCTGGACCGATCTTGATGAAATTTTCAGGAAATATTCAGAATAGCCTAGGGAGTAACACTGTGCAGTCTGATTTTTAATTTTTTGCGTGTGGGCGGAGGGGCGTGGCAAAATCGAATTTTTACATTGCACCACTAACATCTATATATAAAAAACGGATGGACCGATTTTGATGGAATTTAAACCAAAGATAGTACTAACCAAGTACTAGCTATATGCCAAGTAAGAGCGTGATCGGACAAATGGGCGTAAAATGCCATGCTTTTTTGCCAGTGGGCGGAGGGATGTGCAAAATCTAATTTTTATATTGCACCACTAATGACATCGATATATAAAAAACGGCTAGACCGATTTTGATGAAATTTAAACCAACGATACTACTAACCAAGTACTAACTGTGTGCCAAATAAGAGCGTGATCGGACAAATGGGCGTAAAATGCCATGCCCCTTTGTATTGAATTGAATTTTATTTCTGCATGCTCCGCAATAACGCAAAAACTGTTGATTTGATTTTAATTAAATTTTCAGCACTGATAGTATTAACCGAGTGCGGAACTATAGGCCATGTTATACTACGATTGGAAAAAGGGGCGTAAAATGCCACGCCCCTTTGTACTATACTGGACATTGTCTGCCTGTTTCGCAATCACACAAAAACAGCTGAACCGATTCTCTTGACATTTTCACTACATACAGTGCTAACCAAGTGCATATGTTGGAAAAAGGGATCAAAATTGCAACGCCCTTAGTACTATACTGACCACGATTGAACAAAAAGGTGTAGATTGACAAGCCCCTTTGTTTTATACTGAACGTTATATCTGCCTGTTGTGAAATCACGCAAAAACGGATAAGCCGAATCTGTCACTACTGATAGAACTTATCGAGCGGGAACTGTAGGTCATATGTATAGCGCGATTCGTCAAAAGGGTTTACAATATCACTCCCGTTTTTCATAAATAAAAAGTTATTTCCTCCTCTTTCGCAATCACACAAAAACGACAAAACTGCCCAGTCAGAAATTGCCAACCGTACCAAAAATTTTGTGTTTGTACAATATCGGGCTAGCCAAACATACAACATTGTATAATGTAAAACAGTTTTACTAAAAATATTGTGTTGGCACATTTTTGTGTTTACATAAAACACTACACTATAGATTATAATTTAAAAGTTTAACATTTTTATTTTTTTTAAAAGTTTTCGATTTACATAGACCTCAACTCTTTAATCTAAGTGAACACTTAAGTAGTTGCTTTTTCAACCAATTTGTACAAAATGGTAACTGAAAAGCACTACATCAAGATTTTCAATACATCCCTAAGCAAAAGTTAAATCCAATGTCGTAAATTTGTAAAATCAATGTTATCCCAACGTTAAAAAAAAAGTCGAGCGATCGTTGGCCACTGTTATCATTTCAACCTCGGAATGACGTCGTAGACTTAGAAACGGGTATGATTCGCCAACGTTGGTACCGTCGCCGCCAACTTCATTCCAACGTTGGCCCGTTTGTATTTTTCTGCCTGGGTGATGTCAATGAAATTTGCAGCACAGATACTAATCGAGGATGCAGCATGGAACTTTAGACTATCACGATTGGATAAAAATGCGTTAAATTACATGCCCCTTTGTACTATACTTAAGGTTATGTCTGTATGTTTCGAAATCACGGCTGAACCGATTTTGTTGAGATTTCTCGATAGATAGTGCTAACTGAGGGTGGAACCAAAGGGTACTTGCTGGGCCCGGACCCGTGCTTTAATTTTGTCCGACACTATATTTAAATTAAGATGCAATATAAAATAGTTTTTTTCTTAGGGCCAGCAACGCGGACCGGGTATAGCTAGTACAATATATAATTAAACGCAATTTGATCCGAAAAATGGTGGATGTTTTTGCACTAAAAAAGATAAATTTGTATAAAATATGATTTGATTTCATCCGAGTTTTGACCAGACATTGCCATATATTAGTGGATCTAATTAGATCTAATTGCATAAAAACATGTAAAATCCTGGTGTTTTTTGGTTTGGGTTGAGTTACACCACAGGTCAACGATACATTCACCAAACATATAATTTTCTTAAACAAAAAAATGTTCGGGTACGCTTCGATCCAGATAGGTGATATACATAACCCTAACAAGGAAATGTTTAGGAACATTTTAAAAAGTTTCTTATACTTTGCCTTAAAAACTTAGAAAATTGTTGGTTAAATGGAAACATATAGTGTTATATATGGAACAGAATAGGAGATATATAATTTTATATTAAATTATACAGAAAAACAAATTTTGTATTGACCCTCATGTAATTTTATATAATTATATCAACCGTACACCTTTTAATCCGAATCATGATTCAATTATATATTACTACATATGTCTGCATTAAAAAAATTTAGAAAATATCTCACGGATGTATAATCATATATAATTTATTATGTTTGTATCAAGTTATATATTGTAATACATGTTTATTTTTACTCGGGTGTGAATACGATGAGTTTTATGCCGAGAAAATTGGATAACAATTGACAGAGTTGTAATAATTTTTCTAAAAAAGAAAATTAAGATTTTGCATGAAATTGCCGTTCGGATAACCCAGCCAAAAAAACATAAAAAAATAATCGAACATACTGAGAGGTCGCGTATCATTTTATCATCCTGTATTCGAATTTGACCTTGAAATTGTGCTATCTTATTAGGTTTTTGATATATCAATTTATGTTATATATCTCAAAAACCTGACGCCATAGAACAATTTAAAGGTCAGATTCGGATTCAGCGTGCCAAAAACCTGTAAAAACATTGTACATGACCTCTTATGATAAATTTATTTTTTTTGCCTGGGTTATCTAACGGCGATTTCCTGCAAAATCTTAGTGCCAGTTTACAGAAGGCGAACGATAGACACGAACGAAAACTTTACATGTAATTTATTGTTGTTACAATAACAAAACACATGCAAAATTTTCGTTCGTGTGTATCGTTCGCCTTCTGTAAACTGGCACTTAATTTTCTTTTTTAGAAAAATTATCACAACTTTGTCAATTGTTATCCGATTTTTTCAGGATAAAACTAATCGTATTCAGAATTAAATTTACTTTAAAAATGGTTTTATAAATATAAAGGTTGTTGAACGAACTATAGCAGAAGAAAATCGATAAAATCCAAAAATTTTCAAGAAGTAACAAAAAAATTAGATATTATAAAAAAAATCAATAGATATCTTTCTTATATGTGTAAACTAATTCACACAAATGGAAAGCCCTATCCTTCTTCTATCAAAATCAGTTAAAAAATTTAAAATCGGTTGAAAATTTTCTGAATTACACAAGGTTTAGTGAGAAAAGTCCCAAAAAACGTTTTTTGACAATAACTCTAAAATTTGAGGGTGTCTGGCTAGTTTAATGGGCATTTTTTTGATCTACTCGACAAGACCAACAATCTATACAATGTCACATCAGAACTATTTTTTCACTGTAGCACAGTGTAATAAAACATGAAATTGTCAAAATATACATCTAATTATATATTGGGATTGTCAACATTCCCGACTAAAAAAAAATAATACGACCCCATATGTCATTTGATCCAAAAAATAGAGGATCCACAAATATATGATTATACCTTATTAGATCAAAATTGATATAATTAGATCCCAAATTTGAAACAGTAACAGTCATCTAAGTTAATATTATAAAAAATTAGATCTAATAAGATATACACACAAAAAATTATTGGCTTAAAATTTTCAATTAAATGTATTGATCAACAAAAATTAAATGAGTCAATCAATGTTTTGATTAAAATTTTTGCTATTTTTTGTTACAAATTTTCAACATACTAGATTTTTTTCGCTTTAATTTATTTGAATAGATTAATTCAAAAATATACCAAATAGTCGGGCTTTACTTTTATTATTGTTGGCAACATATTGGAAAGCAAAAAATATGAATTTTTGATAATTTTGTCATAAGCTTACAATTCATTTGTTAAATCAATCATTATTTTGATTGACTCTAAACAAAAAATGGATCAAATTTTTGATCAAAATCTAAAAACTGTTTGATTGAAAAAATTTTCAATCAATCACCTACAATTTGATGATTGGTATAACAATTTTTTTAATTGGAGGAATTTCAATCAAAAAATTTATTGAATCCGCGTTTTTGTTGTTGAAATTCGTTTCAAATTTTATCTATGTAGTAATATATAATTATATCTAATTAGATCTAATATGATCTTCAATATCAAATTAGATGAAATTTACCGTTTACTTTTTAGGATCTGATTATATCAAATTTTATCCAATTAGATATAAGTAATCATATATTTTTTGATCCTGCATTTTTTGAATTAAACGATGGATCAATTTATATATAATTATATTTTAAAATATATGATTATATCAAAACTTTTTTACTCAGAGGTGGCAAAAATTTGAAATTTAATTATATCGGATCAGATACAATTAGATGCAATCATGTATTATCAAATCAAAGCAGATCAGAAAAGATCAAATCTAAGTAATTAAATTTGTTTAGCAAAACCACTGTTTTATATATCAATTTACCATACATCTTTTGACAGCAAGAAACACAGATTAAACGGTGTATTTAAAAAAAAAAAAAATATAACATAGTAATGCGATTATGCCATCGATCTTCCTTTAATGTTTTAGTTGTATAGGCTAATGCAATTCGAATGTTAGTTAAAGAAATTGTTAAACTCTTACAATAACACAGCGCTACAAAAAAATACGAATTTAAGCACACTTTTTAAATGACCTAGTTTATGTTGTCGATCTTAGGACAGGACATCACAAAAATCAAACTCGCCTCAACTTCTATACAAATTTGAAGTCAATCGGATTAAGTTAACCCGTGGCACCCTTCGATCAAAATTTTGGATTTTAAAAAAATTACAAAAAAAAAAATAAATGTCTTGCGATTTATTAATTTTGATGCACTGAACAAGTACATCCAAAATTTTTAAAAATTGGTCTGAAACTTTTCCTGATGTCGCTTTTTTGAAATTTGCAAAAAAATTGGGTTTGTTTCTACGGAAAAGAATTAAAAAAAATATATCAATACTTTTTTCCTTTACCGTTTTATAGTGCTTGAGACACACTATCATTTGAAATTAATTTGAGTCAAATCCGAACATTTTAGCACATGGCGCCCTTTAATCAAATTGTTGGTTTTTTATAAATGTTTCTAAATGTTTGGTCGAACGGCGTCATGGGTTTAAATGGTCTGATTTGGTTCAAAAAAAGCTTAAAAGCAGGGTTGGCAACCGAAACAAATAACGGTATCGGTAACGGTATTGGTATTACATATTTTTTATATCGGTAAAGGTAAAGGTAACGGTATTTTCGATTATTTCGGTAACGGTGAACCGTTTTTGAACATTAATACCGGTACGTAACGGTATTGGGTCATTATTAGTGAAATCAATCATGAATATTTTTGACCCCCTCCGATATTGATGAAATTTGTTTAAGTTCTTACACTACGTAAAAAACTAACAAATACAAATTTTCAGCCCTCTAAGTCAACAGGGGCCGAAATTACGGAGGGTCAAAATTTCCCCCAAAATCTCCCAGTCGCGACACTTTACACCGAAAAAACTTAATATCGTTGGTTCTATTATAGCTAGAAAGCCCATTTTTGGTTTGTTTTGAAGCTCATAATATGCTCTATAAGACCTACCATAACCAAAAAATTTTCGAAAAAAAATAAGGGTTACCTCCCTTATTTTAAGGTCGTGATAATGGGAGGAGAAAATGGGGAGGATGGTATCCCTCGATTTTTTTTTTACTTGATAATCTTATAGAGAAAGTCCTAGAGAATATATTCTAAAATTTTTAAGTTGGGACAACAATGGGATCACTCAAAATCAAAATTTTTCACAATTTCCCCTAAAATCTCCAAATCGCAATACTCTTGAACCTTAAAAATTTAATATCATATGTGCTATTGTAGCTACAGAGTCCATTTTTGTTTGTTTTAAAGCTTATAGTACGCTCTACAATAGCTACCTTAACCAAAAAATTTTAGAAAAAAAGGAAGGGTGCCCCCCTTATTTAAAGGTCGTGGCAAAGGGTGGAGGAAATGGGGGGAAAGTATCCCCCGATTTTTTTTTACTTGGTATTCTCAAAGTGCAAGTCCTAATGAACATATCCTCAAATTTTTATGTTGGGACAACAATCAGATCGACCAAAATCAAAATTTTTCACAATTTACCCCAAAATCTCCAAATCGCGACACTCTTGCACATTACAAATTTAATATCGTGAACTGTATTGTAGCTACAGAGTCCATTTTTGGTTTGTTTTAAAGCTCTTAATATGCCCTACAATATTACTATTACAAAAAAAACAAGTAAGAAAATTATAGTCGGTCAAGACCGACCATATAATACCCTACACCAGAGTTTCCCGGAAAATGGGTCCCAAGTTCAAACATGGACTGATTAGATCTATATTTTGTCAAATCTTTAATAAGTGTAAAAAGCACTCACTAATCAAATTTGAGTGGAATAGGCTTCTTTTTGTTGACAATAAATCGCTTCAACTGAATATCGGGGGAAATTTCCACATGGGACCTAAGTCCAAAAATGGTCCGATGATAATCAGATTTGATAAGGTTATTAAAGAACGCGTTTTACATACACAAACAGAATTTTAATTAAATATTTTCTATTTTCATGAAATTTGAGAGATTTATGTGAAAATCGGGAAGGTGGTTTGTATGGGGGCTACAAGAAGAACTGGTCCGATTTCTTTAAAATTCGGAATGTTGATTTGTGTGGATAAAACATGATTACCTGGCAAATTTCGAAAAGATACCTATTAAAATGCGGCTATTAGAGTCATTTGAGCCAAAACTAAAGAGGACCTTTGTATGGGGGCTAGGTCTAAATATAGACCGATTTTTTCCAATTTCAATAGGCTTCGTCCTTGGGCCAAAAGAGGCTTAAGTTTCAAATTTCAAGTCAATTGATTATGAATTGCGACCTGTATCGTGTTTACACCGTTTACATGGACAGACAGACGGACGGACGGACGGACGGACGGACATCGCTAAATCGACTCAAAAAGTGATTCTAAGTCGATCGGTATACTTAAAAGTGGGTCTAGGACCAATATTTCGGGTAGTTACAAACATCAGCACAAACTCATTATACCCTGTACCACAGTGTGGTGTAGGGTATAAAAATAAAAAAAATTAGGGGTGCCTCTTGTATTCAAAGATCGTGGCAAGGGGTGGGGGAAATCGGGGGATATTATCCCTTAATTTTTTTTTACCTTGTTTTTTTTTTTTTAAAGAGTAAGTTCTAGAGAGCATATCCTGAAATTTTTATCTTGGGACTCCAATGAGAGGAGCAAGAATGTCGCGATTTGTTGATTTTGGGGGAAAATTTTGAAAAATTTTGATTTTGGTCGATCCCATTGTTGTCCCAACATAAAAATTGTAGACTATGTTTATTAGGACTTGCACTTTGAGAATACCAAGTAAAAAAAAAATCGGGGGATACTTTCCCCCCATTTCCTCCGCCCTTTGCCACGACCTTCAAATGAGGGGGGCACAAATTCCATTTTTTTGAAAATTTTTTGGTTTTGGTATGTCTTGTAGAGCGTATTATAAGCTTTAAAACAAAAAAAAAATGTCTCTGTAGCTACAAAAGCACTTATGATATTAAATTTTTAAGGTTAAAGAGTGTTGCGATTTGGAGATTTTGGAGAAAATTGTGAAAAATTTTGATTTTGAGCGATCCCATTGTTGTCCCAACTTAAAAATTTTAGAATATATTCTTTAGGACTTTCTCTATAAGATTATCAAGTAAAAAAAAAATCGGGGGATACCATCCTCCCCATTTTCTCCTCCGTATATCTCGACTTTAAAATAAGGGAGGTAACCCTTATTTTTTTTCAAAAATTTTTTGGTCATGGTAGGTCTTGTAGAGCATATTATGAGCTTCAAAACAAACCAAAAATGGGCTTTCTAGCTATAATAGAACCAACGATATTAAGTTTTTACGGTGCAAAGTGTCGCGACTGGGAGATTTTGGGGGAAATTTTGACCCTCCGTGTTTTCGCCCACTGTTTACTTAGAGGGCTGAAAATAGGTGTGCGTCAGTTTATCACTTAGTGTTACAACTAAACCAAATTTCATCAAAATCGGAGGGGGTCACGAAAATTTTTAGCTAGTTTTGATTGATTTCACTAAGACTGACCCTATTATGAATAAAATGTTACCAAGTCATAAATTTGTTTAAAACACTTAAAAAATAAAAAAAATAATTAAAAAATATTAAAAAACTGTTAAACTCAGGGAACTCATTAAGAATACCGAACTTCCTTAAAATTAAAAAACAAAAATATGACCTTGACCTTTGGCCTCTAAAAAGTCGAGTGTGGTGTTCAAACCCCGTTTGGGAGGGGCAGGGGTTAAAAGTTAAAGTGGGTTTTCTTAAATATTTCAAAAACCACTTATCCGATCAACACGGTTATGGTATCATTAGAAAGGGTAATTAAAGACCTTTCCAACGGGGTGTAATATAACGTAGTTCAATTAACCCTTCAAGCGACAAAAATTGATTTTAAATATTTTAACTAGACTTTTTTTACAAAATGCTTATTATCCCAAAATCACACTTATATAATTATTTTTTTTGTCTATATAGGCTTGTAGCCAAGATTTTAAGCTTTAAGCGCCAAAAACGTAGCTGTAAGTCTAAAACTTACTGAGCTATTAAGCGTCAAAGTTGTTGTTTTTTTAAACTTTTTTCAGGTTTTTTGTTTAAATTGTATTGATTTGTAGAAACATTTAGACATCTGACAAACTACTAATCGGATTTAATTTTTTTATTTCTGCGAAGCCGGCCTTCAGCCGGGCTTAAGAATTACAAACTCCATAAATTAATTTAGTGGCTTCGCTAAATAAAGTTTTTTGTGTATCAAGCCATTTGCCTGGTTAAAATCACTTTATGGGGGGGTGTCATGTTACACATCGTTGGAAAGGTCTTTAATTCACCTTTTTAATGATACCAAATTCGTCTCGATCGGACTAGTAGTTTGTCAGATATCTGTATGTTTCCACAAATCAATAAAACTTTAACAAAAATCCTGAAAAAAGTTAAAAAAAACCCAGGAAAATTTTTCTGAACCGATTCTGACAACACTTGTTCTAGAACAGGTCCTTCGGTCACCATACACTATTACACTTTAATTATTCAGAACAAGTTAAGTGAAAATTATTGTGAAGCCTGTTCTCTGCAATCAAAGTTTCATAACATTTTGGTTCTCAGGAATTTAAAAAAAGGCAAAATTGCAGTTTATGGGGCACACTGAAATCGAAAAAACTAAAAACGCCATCCGATTTAGAAATAAAAAAGAAAAAAAAAACAAAATTATTGATTAGTGGCGCCGGGAACTTTTTTTGGGGTCCTCTTTAATAGGGACATCCAGGAAAGGGACATCTTAAAAATTTTTTTTTTGTTTTAAAATTTTTTTCTGCGTAGCCGGCCTTTGGCCGGGCTTAGAGATTACAAAATCCATGCATTAAACCCACCCTCTCCGCAAAGTAAAGTTTTCTAGGGTAGCAGGCCGGTTAAAATCAGTGCTAAATTCGCTACTTTGTGCGGGGCTTAGAGGTGCTTCCCGAGTCCGGCGCACTAATCATTAATTTCGGTTTTTTTCTTTTTTAATTCTTGGTCGGGTGGCGTTTTTAGTTTTTTTAATTTCCGTGTGCCACATAAACTGCAATTCAGCCAAAAAAAATTATGTGTCAAAAAAAAATAAAAAAAATATATATCAATTTATTTTGGTTAACCAAAAAAAACACGAAATTTTATTAAAATAGCAGGATAAAATCGTGAAAATTGTTGAAACAAAGGTGAGTAAGTTAAATTTTCATTGCCTGGGTAGGGTCAAATACTAATAACATTATGGTTTCTATTTTTGTTTGCAGAAAATCCATGTTCTGGTATGTCGTTATTGTAAGGCTCAAAATGCAACTTTGGAGGCGAAAAAGGATAAATGTGTATTAAAAAAATGTAAATATTTCATTTATATACGAATGTCTTTATCTTTGTTAAATAAATTAATGCAATTCAATATATTTCTTTAATTCTAATTTCTGTTCCAAATTTTACTTCTCGAACCGATTCCGAGGAACAAAAATATGTTCTAATTTTACTTACAAACACCTGTTGCTTTTGGGACAATCCCTTTGTAAAAAGAATCGGTGTTGCACAAGAATTAGAACAGGTTCTAGGGAAGTATAAGTTGTTCCACAATCGGTTCTTTGCAACCAAAAATTTTGCTGGGAAATAAAGTTACAACTTTGACCAACTTTGACCCTTAAGTACAGCGCCATTTTTTGCGCAAATGAAAGCTTGAGGTCTTGTCTATAAACCTATGTAGACAAAAAAAATGTTTAGTAGTAGTAGTAGTAGTAAGAATTCTTTATTCAATAATGTTTTTTTTTTTTCAAATTACATTATAAAACTTAAAAGAATGTACGGCGTTGACTTTGTCGTTAGCCGGAAAAGAGATTTAATAAACATATGTATATAAATATTATGTTTTGTATTTGTAAAAATTAAGTGTTGTATTCAATAATTAAGGTTTTTCTATACGCCAAAGCATTGATTAAATATTTAACTAGTTTTTCCCAATTATCTGCACCATTTAAAATTGTAATGAGCTCATTTTCTGATATTGTTATTTTTTGGAACCAATGTTGTCGAAAGTTATTTAATATAGGACACCTTCCAATGAAATGATGTAAATCTTCAATCTCCTTTTTATTACACAATGAACAATATTTAACAACTTTCCTCGAGAAATGAGAACCATTTAATTCTATTAGATCACATCGAGCCTTAAAAAAATGTTTATATAAGTGCGATTTTGAGATATTAAGCATTTTGTAAAAAAGGTCTAGTTAAAATTTTGGTCGCTTTAGTGGTAAATTATATTGTCAAAGTAACAATTTTCAAGAAACTATTTATTAAGTCGTTTGTTTTAAATTGATCGCTTTAGTAATTTTGCAAGACTTACTCGAAAAGTGTTTGAATTAAATGGAGATAGTTTGGTCGGGCATTTCATATGATATTTAAAGCTGTATTATGTTGTGTATTTAGTACATAAATTTTCATTATGTCTACTTACATACAAATATAAGACTTTATGTTTTGCCACTAACGATTGTCCATTTGCTAAATACTCTGGACAATGAAATTTGAAAAATTCCGAAACACGTGTCGAGTAAGCCTTGCAAAATGACCAAATCAATCAATTTAAAAAAAAAAAACTAGTTTCTTGAAAATTGTTACTTTGACAATATCATCGTAATGACTAGTAAAAAAAATATGACCTTGGGCTAAAATAATCTTTCTCAAAATAGAATTTGAAAGGTCGAATAATAAATAATTTTTATTAATTTAAAACTTAAAAGAGATCTTTATTTTAATTTCTTGACCTCAGAAAAAAACGCCATTTTTTGCAAATTTCAAATAGCGATATCTCGAAAACCGATCGACCGATTTAAATTTTTGATATTCGTATTCAGCGCTTTAAAAATAAATAAATGTATATTTTTTTTTAATTTTCAAAATCCAAAATTTTATTCAACGGACGTGGCGCTTGATTTATTCCGATTGGCCTTAAATTTCTACCACATAATTTTTAGGTCTAAATCTCCAAAAAAGCCATTTTTCGCGATTTTAAATTTGTTTAAATATTTTTCGCATAATATACTCAATTTTGTTTAAAAAACGTTAAACAAATTTTTGGTCTTGTGAGAGATTTTATTAATGCGGCATTTGCTGAAATTCCACATATCGCTCATTTACTTCAATAGTGACCTAAGTCAAAAACGAGATTATTAAGTAAATGATGGAGAATAATTCGTTATAACGATGTCGCTTTTTATTGTATACAAAATTCGCATTAATATTTTTAAAACTCCCTGCTTCAGAAGAGAAAACAAATTTATTATTTTTTTTTGCCGGCAGTTTTTAATGGAAAACCATTTTAAATTGAGAACTTTAAACACGTTTTCTGCTAAATCAGTTTTATTTTTTAGTTGAGTCACTTTTGTATTAAATGAACAATATGTATGTAGGTACTATCAATTTCATCCTATCTAAATAGATCCCACCTAATCAATACAGAATAGACTTCATAAAAATTAACCTTCATAACATCGTTTCGTTAAAGTATTTGCTTGTTTTTCTGTGTTATTCATCATTCAAAAATTTAAAGAAACAAAATTTAACACATTTTTACACTTACAATATTTAAGAAAATTGTTTTTTTTTTTTTTTGTAAAGAAAAATTTTAAAATAATTAAAAATTAATTTTGTTCATTAGATATAATTATACTCCAAAAGTACACCCCATTTAAACACGGTTTTTTTTGAGAAAAAAATATAAAAAAGAATAAATTTCCTTTAAACACAACATCAAATTAAAGTTAAAATTATAAAAAAAAAAAAATAAAAAAAATAAAATCATAAGCCTAACATGAACATGTGTGTCATACCAGGTGTAGGGGGTGTGCTACCTCGAGATGGCTCCGCACCTGCTTGACCGCCACCTAAATTCCCACTGGATGAGCCTTTTGTACCATACAGTCTTGTGGGTCGATTTTGGCTCTTTTTTTATTATTTAAATAAAAATAATAAAATAATTTATTTTTATATAAAAAAACAAAATCCATCAAACTTACATTTACTCGTATGTGTTCTAGCTTAACGGGGCTGGGTATGAATCCCACATCACAGCCTTCCTTAACCAACCTACCGATCCACCAGTTATGATCGTATTTTTCTTTAATGTGTAGAAATTCCCTAACATCGAATGACACGGCACCACCCTGAACGGGCGAATCATCATCGATTGTTCCATCGTAGGCAACATTTGTTCGCACAGCGAACGCAACAGGTTTACTCTTAAAAAAAGTATAGACAATTGTTATTTTCGAAATTATTTCGAATTCTTCAAATATTTTCATTTTAAATACTTACTCTCGCTTTATCCAACTGGCTTAAGGCCTGACGTTCCTTATCTCGCCGAAGCGATTCCTTTTCCTCGTCTAGCGACAGATCGGATGACGGTTGTGAGTAATTGGAGTCGGCAGAACCCTGAAAATATACAAGAATAACATTTATAAATATTGGATGGAAATTTAAATCAAAATTAAAATTTCATGATGGTAGGAATTTAGTAGATTTAGATAAGACTAAATAAGATTTTTGTGTTAATTTATAATTGTTCATGTGATATATATAAATAGTTTAATAATTCATCAACCTTTAGATACTTTATTTTTTTTTAAATGAACTGGAAAGAACACCGTTCAACAAAAAGAAAAAAAATTCGTTAAACACAAACTACATAATATAAGTTTGAAGCTAGAGACTAAGTACAAGTAGTTAAACTGCATTTACGGTTTTTTATTTCGTGATCCTGTTTTCTTTTACAAGGACTTCAAAGTTTTAGAGGATAACATTTTTGTAAAATATTTTTAAATATTTGCACTTGTCCTAGGATGACATTTGTGTTAGAAAATTAAAGAGGAGGATCGCCGCTAATTTTCCCATTTGTAATTTTTACACATCAGGAAAAAAGGAGTAATGTCCTTTCAAAACTTTCCCCTTTAATATCATTTAAAATTTTTAACAAAATATTTTAATAAAGTTTTGAAATGACATTATTCACATCTGTTTTCCTGATATGGCAAATTAAACAATGGAAAAATTAGCGAAGATTCTCCTCTTTCATTTGCCATCAAAAGTGACATTACACTGTGCAACAAATTTGGCGTCTTCGAGTGTATCTTAAATGGGACAAAAAAAAATTAAAGTATACCAATAGAAGATCAAAACCCCCGGGTTTTTAAAACTTAGGTTAGGTTAGGGGTGGCGGAGCTCAAAATGTTGAACTCCTCGAATAGACCGGCTGGTCCATAGCAATACCACATGTTTCTTCAGCGACGAGGATAAAACGCGTTAGTCCATGTTGAAAACAATTTAACGCGCATAAGGTGCATAACTGCGTTTCTTCCAGATTCTCGAGTTCTGCTTTGCCTAAAATTTGTTTGCAATGCCTGGCCAACTGATTCATCCGTATTCGGTTCATCACATCTTCTACAATTGGAATCTGAGATGAGTCCAATTGTTCTTGCGTGGAAAGCAATTAGGCAGTGTCCCGTGACCACTCCCGTGAGTAAACGACATTCTCTTCTTTTAAGAGAAAGTAGGTAACGAGTTCTTTTGAGGTCGTTACGCGGCTAGATTATTCTGGTAATTCTGCTTGTACTTAACTCTCGCCATTTCCTGTTCGCCATGGAAATACACTGACAATCACTTCTCGATCTTCTTTTTTTTTTTTTAACTTAGATCGAGTTATTTTTTTATGGCGGTTCTTTTCTTATAACATATTAATCCTCTCCCATTTTTAGTGGTCATTTTTGTTACAGCAAAGGCACGGGTTAGTTTTGTCCGATTTGGCTAAAAATTTAAACATAGAGTTTTTAAACCAAAACGAACCATAATTTGCCAGTTGATCGACGAAATTTGAAAAAGTTATAATTCGTGGCACCATAATATATATTCATGATCCTCGTTATGTTTTAAGTCGATCTAAAAATGTCCGTCTGTCTGCCTGTAGAAAGCACCCTAACTTTTGAAAGACTTTATTGAGGCTGCTGAAACTCGGAATATGTGTTTGCGATTTTCCTAGGCGAAACTGGTTCAGTAGTTTGAAATAGAGTTGGGCGCGTGAGTGATTTTTGACTCACACTCACTCACGCTCACGACAGGAATTTCTAAATCACGCACACTCACTCACGAGCATATTTTCTCTACTCTCACTCACTCACTCACTCACTCACTCACTCACAATCACGTGAGCAAATTTAAAACAACTCACACTCACTCACTATCACGTGAGCAAATTTAAAACAACTCACACTCACGTGCACTCACGCAAGCTTCACTAACACTCACGTTGAATCACACTCACGAAACTTTTATTCATACAAAAAAAATTTCAAAAACTAAAATTTGAAAAAATCTTTTAAAATTTTCAGCAAAATTTAAAGTTCAGCCAAATTTTACATTTTTTTTGTGATGAAATCTTAAGTTAAGCCAAATTTTACAATTTTTTTGTACCTCTTGTGGTACTGAAGGAAATATGAAGAGAAAATGAATCGCGCAAACTCACGCAAAAAAATCGACTCACGCACACTCACTCACGCAAAAATCTTACTCACACACACTCATTCACGCAATTTTGAAAGTTGTAAACAAAGAGTGAAATTCAGCAATGTTTTTTCGCGAATTTACTAGTTAAAAAATCACAATTACTTTCAAATAACAATCCTATGGCTGCTGATGCTTGGCGTATTAATTATCGTTCGCCTGGTCTTCCTGATAATGAATTTCAGCCAAATCGGATGTTTTAAAAACATTGGTAAGTCTCAAAATTATTTTTACAACGTATTTTTGTCACTCAAAAATATTTTAACACTAACAAAATATACACTCGATAAGAATTTCACACTCAAAAAAAAAAATATACTCAAAAAAAATTCAGTAATTTATGTATATTTTTTCAAAAATTACTAAAAAAAAAAATTTTTTACACAAAATAAAATATTTCTAATCAAATTTGTTATTTTTTTCGCGTTAGAAAATGTATTCATAGATTCGGCCAACTCGAATTTAAATTTTCTACCTGTTTTGTTTTATTTTTTTTTATCAAATAAATAATGAAAAAAACCCGACAACCTGATTATTCGAAACCGGTTTTAGTTACAAAACCGAAAAACCGGTTGTTTAAAAATTCGTTTTTTTTAAGTATTCTAAAATCGGTTTTTGAAATAGACGAATATTTGACAACTCCAGTATTCATGGATTTGGCCAAGTCGAATTTAACTTTTCTACTTGTTTGAATCTTTTTTTTTTTTTGTGGAAAACATCTGATGGTTGCACAATTTGTTTGTCAAGTAAGATCGTGGAATTATAATTATTGCTATTTTTTAGACTTTTTTAAAAAATTCTAACGCGATTTTTACAAAAAGTGCTAGATCGAAGATTTTGCTTTTTGTTGCTAAATTTTTTTGACATCCCAAATAGATCTTAAAAAAAAAATATGGTATTCGCACCTTAAGGTTACAGCTGTCGCGGAACAGCCGTGACTAAACATATTAATTGAGATTTTTTTGCGTACAAATACCATAATAAACATCAAATTTGTTTATAACATTCTTCACTAAAACAAAAAAAAAAAAAAAAAAAACAATACAAACCAAGTTTAATTTTTGTAGTAAACAATTATTTTCAAATTAATAAAAAATTGGCAAAATGCCAAAACAAATACTTTTCAATACCTTTCAATTTAAAGAATGTAAATGTATATACAGTCAAACTCGGTTATAACGAACTCGGTTATAACGAACTCGGTTATAACGAATTCTCGGTTATAACGAACTAATTCTTAAGTCCCGACGTTTTGGTATCAATTTTCACACAAAATACTTCTTTTATAACGAACTCGGTTATAACGAATCCTCGGTTAAAACGAACTGCTTATTATGGTCCCATGAATACAATTTCATGTGTAATTACCTTTTTATAACGAACTCCCATAAATATTTTTTTAATGTGCGGCAATCATGTTTATCAAACTCACAAAAGGTTGAACATTTTCAGTTTATATTATAATTTGGATAAAATTTATTTATATTTTTAATGTTTTCTTCTCAATATGTAGATTATTTACGAAAAAAAAAATCAAATATAACAAAATTGGATCTATTTTTTTGCAAATAAATCTTGATCGATAAAAAATATACCCCGCTAATAGCGAACTTCGCTTATAACGAACTATTTTTACTAGTCCCTCGGAGTTCGTTATAACCGGGTTCGACTGTAATTATGTTTATTAAATTAAGTTGAAATTGTTTATTGTTTTATTTTTGTTGTAATAAAAACTTTAAATAACTAATAAAAAATGTCCGTTAACCCTTTAATGGCCATAGAACATTACAGTGCACAGTGGGTGGAACAATTTTTGGAGCTAAAGAAAACAGAAACAAGAAAAAAAATTTACAGACAAAAAAAATTACACGAAAAGCACTTTTTCTAGTAATATTCAAATATTAACTAATATTTATAGCTTAATAAAACAAAAATTAAAAAAAAATTGTGTTTCACTTTGTTCTGAACTTTCCGAATTTTAAGTAAAAAAGTTCCGTACAAAGTGGAAAACAAATTTTTTTCTGGATTTTTTTTTTTTTTGTTAAAATTGTTTGTTAGTATTGCAATATTACTGGAAAAGTGTATTTTTGGTAAACATTTTTTTTGGTCCGTACTCCCTGATAGCTTGTTTTTATGGCAAAACCATCACCTTCTAAATAACTTTTTGCAAAAAATTTTATTTTGGGAATTGTTTTTTTTTTCTGAAAAATTCGCGATTCGCGAAAATATATCTGAAAAAGCGACATTTTTAAAAATCTGACAAAAATATATGTTAATGGGGTTGTTATCTTAGCTACAAGCTTGAAAAATTTCGGGTTGGTGAACGTATTAACTCCTGAGATATCAATAAAAATGTGTTGCCAAGTTGTGAACTTTTATTAAATCTGATGAATCTGTTAACTAAATTCTATGAAGTTATTAACTAAACTCTAAGAAGTACACTACCTCAATTCTAAGAAGAGAAATACGAAGATGTTTTTTTTAGTAAATTTTAACTAAACTTAAACTAAATCATTTTTTAAGAAATATGTCTTAAAAATAAAGATACGTTTCTTAGATTTGTCGAAAATTACTTTGGCAGTAAGAATTTTTTTCCATGTATTAAAAAAACTCCATTTAGAGAAAACTATAAACTATTTAAGAGTAAATGAACTAAACCTTTTTCCTCATAGTTAAGAAAATTTTTTTTTTATTTTTTAGTTAAATTTAACAAAATTTTAGGAAAATTCATGATAAATTTTCAAAGACATTTTTTCCTCAATTTTAGTTATGTCTTTTTTTATATTGTAAGGGGTATTCACCATGGCGTAAAAACCATTTTGTACAAATTCAGATTAATTTTTATTAAAAACTGTTTTATTCGTCCTTCAAAATATTATACTTTGCATAGGATTATTCTACCTCGAGGTCATTATTTCCTTTACTAATTTACATTACCTTAGATTATATTGTAAATAACAATCATTAAAAAATATAAAAAAATATATAAATAAAATCAAAACAATCCCCCTCAAAACGTGAAGAAAATAATTATTTGATTTTTTTAAATCTCTTCTTTTGTTTACATTGTGGAGGGTATTTAAAGATTCGGCACAGCCCAATACAGCCTATAATTTGTTTTTGTTGTTAATCCTTGTATATGTACCAATCCCTTATTTTATTTACCTACTTTTTTTAAACTTCTAGTAAATATTTTCTAGCAAACTCTGTATTAAAGCGCATCCACTTGAATGAATTCATTGTTATTTTTATATTTTTCACTTCACTAGCATAGGAAAGTACGAGTACATATAAACAATTGGGCATAAAAAAGTAGCAGTGATTTGTTTTCTTTACCTATGAGATACAAGCAAAGGAATTACTATACTTAAAAGAAAATATTTTAATTATTTTAATGTTACTTTAAAAAGTAGTAGAGGTGAAAAAGATTAAGTCCTTAATTTTTTATATAAACCAGCAAAACCATTAAAATGGTAATGATTATGTAATGCAATACAATGCATTACATTACATAGCCAAAAAGAAAATGAAAAATAAGAATTGTTTTTCCTACCGCTTACCATATGCATTACTTTTTTCTATTTTTCTTGCATTACGTAATACGCACCCATTATTTTGAGTCTCATCCCTAACAAATATCAGATAGCTGTATGGGGTAAAGTTTATCCATTACCATTACTCCAACCTATATAGCATTGATGATTTTTGATTGGGATGATACTCAAAATAAATGGGTACATGACAAATACATAAAAGTAATGCATACAACAAAGTGCTACAAAATCGAACTTTCCGAATCGGAATGGGATGAAACCAAAAGCAAATGAAAGTTGACATTTTACATAACAAAACCATTCCTAATTTTAAAGCATTTAAAGTTTTTGTGTACTAAAGATGTTCTACTTTAGGGGCCCCTGGGGGTGCCCTCATTGGAAATGTAGGGTCCAGTGTCCACACTTAAGATCGAAATTACTTTAGCTATAACCGGTATGAATTTCGCTGCAATCGGTTCAGTACATATTTACTGAATAGTAGGGTGCGCCAAAGTTGTGTGGGTAAAAAAAAAATATGCTAGAGATCGGCACTCCCCCCAAAAATATTCGTTTTTATATCAAAATACACTATGCAAAAAATTATGGCGATCGCTTGAGGGAAAGGGTGCCTCAAACGCCTTGAAAATGGAGAAATATGTCAAATTTGACCATTAGAAGAAAAAAAAATTTTTTTTTTTTTGTTATTCAATTTCGCCAAAAAAAAAAAATTTGTATTAGGTTTAATAAGAACTACTTACAAAAAAAATATAAGCTTTCCACTATACCGCTTACCCATTTTTACTTGCGATACAAAAAAGGGCAGTTATTTTTAGATGCACCCAAAAGTAACATTTTTATATATTTGAAAATTTTATTAAAAAAAAAATTTTAAAAATTAAAATCGCTCTCCACCAGTTTTTTATATATGTATATTATAAAGATAAAAAATGTGAAATATTATAAATATCCGTTCGGCAGTTTTTCTTTTATAGCGACTTGAAGTTAGCGGATTTCAAGGAAAATTGATTTTTTGCTGTATTTTCTTTAATTTTGAACTTATTACTTACTACGTTTTAAACGAAATTGACGATATTGGCTTTGAAAGTACCCAGCAAAATTTTCGGTTGCAAAGAACCGATTGTGGAACAACTTATACTTCCCTAGAACCTGTTCTAATTCTTGTGCAACACCGATTCTTTTAACAAAGGGATTGTCCCAAAAGCAACAGGTGTTTGTAAGCAAAATTAGAACATATTTTTGTTCTTCGGAACCGGTTCTAGAAGTAAAATTTGGAACTGAAATGAGAATTAAAGAAATATTTTGAATTGCATTAATTTATTAAAAAAAGATAAATACAATCATATCTGACGTGAAGTATTCACAGTTCTTAACACACATATATCCTTTTGCGCCGCCAAAATTGCATTTTGGGCCTTACAATAATGACAACCAGAATATGGATTTTCTGCAAACTAAAATTAAAAAACATAATATAATTAGTATTTGACCCTACCCATACAATGAAAATTTAACTTACTCACCTTTTTATTAACACTTTTCACGATTATATCCTGATAATTTAAGAGAATTTCGTGTTTTTCCTTGGTTAACAAAAAAAGAAATGATTTTATTTTTTAATTTTTTTGACACATAATTTTTTTTCAATTCCTGAGAACCAAAATGTAATGAAGCTTTGATTGCAGAGAACATGTTTCACAACAATTTTTACTTAACTTGTTCTGAATAATTAAAGTGTAATAGTGTATGATTACCGAGAACCTGTTCTAGAACAAGTGTTGTCAGAATCGGTTCTGAAAAATTTTCCTGGGTAATTAAATTGGATCATAAATTTTAGTTAGTTAGTAATTTTTACAGTTTAGCTTTAACCCATGTAAACCCGGGTCAATTATGTCCCACTTTGGAAATATTATTCTTTAAGCTATTTTTTTTTTTTTTTATCATGAAATTAGGAAATGGAAATAGTTTTAGCTATTCATCGTGTATGCACTTAAAGAATTTAACCCTTTTTATGAAGTTTTTGTATATTTAATGAAGCTTTTCGTAAATATGATGAAATATTTTTTGATTGTATCAAACACATTAAGCATTCATGATTTCTTCTACTTTATTCAAAAAAATTAATTTTTTGTTTGGGTTGTTGAAAAAATTAGTTGATGACTAAAGAAAAGCTAATGGACAATTTTTTCTTTTTTTTTTCTTTGAATTTAGAAAAAATCGACTTCAAAATATTCTTAAATAATTTTCTAAAAAAAATGTGTATAAATAATAGCATTTTCCAGCGCGACACGCGTATTTCATTTAATATTTGCCCAATCTGCACGCTATTTAACTTAAATTAAAGCTTTATAAATTACATTAATAACATTTTTAAAAATAATACTCACTTTAAAATAATAACGTTAATTTTTTTTTAACAAATTGGATCTACGTATGTTGTTGATTTGGTTCGGCTTAAGGTCATAAGTTAGAGAAAAATATTGTTAAATAAAAAACACTGCTTTTAATATTTCAATTTTTCACTCAATTTTTTGTTAATTTTCCGATATTTCGGCCAAACATCGTTGACCATCCTCAGGGATTTTAAAAAACTTTAAAAAATCAAAGTTTTTTCTGTGAGTTGAAAAAGCTCTTAGCTGGTGTGTAAGTTTTTGTCAACATTGGATCTACTTTAGAAAAGTTTCATTGTATTGTCACCCACCGTATATAAAAAATGCGCTATAATTTAAAAACATTGTTTTTTCACATGTAGATTTAAATAAACTTGGACTAAAACATTTATTTTTACAGATTAATTTTATTATATTTAATAAAAATATAAAAGCCGGCATACAATGGGGAATATTTGCCCTGTGGGTCATTTTCGACCCGGGTTTACAAGGGTTAATGCTGTCCTGCAAAAATTATTTACTTACTAAAATTTATGATCCAATTAAATCATTTGCAGAGCCAATTCCGTCAATTTTGTTTAAAACGTAATAATAAGTTCAAAATTAAAGAAAATACAGCAAAAAATCAATTTTCCTTGAAATCCGCTAACTTCAAGTCGCTATAAAAGAAAAACTGCCGAAAGGATATTTATAATATTTCACATTTTTTATCTTTATAATATATATAAAAAACTGGTGGAGAGCGATTTAAATTTTTAAATTTTTTTTTTAATAAAATTCTCAAAAATGTAAAAATGTTACTTTTGGGTACCCCTAAAAATAACTGCCCTTTTTTGTATCGCAAGTTAAAATGAGTAAGCGATGTAGTGGAGAGCTTATATTTTTTTTGTAAGTAGTTCTTATTAAACCTAATACAAAAAAAAAATTGTTTGGCGAAATTGAATAACAACAAAAATTTTTTTTTTTTATCTAATGGTCAAATTTGACATATTTCTCCATTTTCAAGGCGTTTGAGGCACCCTTTCCCCTCAAGCGATCGCCATAATTTTTTGCATAGTGTATTTTGATACCAAAACGAATATTTCTAGGGGGAGTGACGGTATAAAATCGAAAGTTGACATTTTGGCGCACCCTACTGAATAGTCATATTAAAATAATCCACTGTACACCGTTGCGTATGATTGTTATTTAATCTCAATAACACTATTAATCATACGCCACTTATACAATTTTCACGCACTTATTATAATTTTTTAACTTTAACTTCAAATGCATGTAAAACAAGTGAGAGTGTTAAATTCGGCTGTGCCGAATCTTCTATACCCTCCAAAATGTAAAAAAAAAATAAAAAAAAAATTGTCAGGGGCGTTTGTTTTTTTTTGGGGGGGGGGGGGGTGATGGGGGTCAGTGGGGGACGTTGAGAGCATCTTCTTATCCCGATAAATATAAAAAATATTTCATGTATTTTACAAAAATACAAAAAAACAATGTAAAAAAGTGTATTTTGTTAGAAGTTGGTTCAGTTCTTTAAGGGGGAACTTTTTTCCCCCTGAGCCGATTTTGCCCATTTACGAACTTAACCTGCCTAGGACCATAAGACATATTCATGCTAAACAAATGTCTTGAGGGTTTTGTTATGGAATATATTAACTTTCATTTTCTTTTGGTTTCATCCCACTGTAGCGGTAGAAAAAAATTTTGGCATATTTTTGGACTTTTTTGTTCCTATGCATTACATGGTAATGCATTACATTATCATTTTTAAGGTTTTCCTGGGTCTCCCTCAGAGGCTACTGTTAAGGAATTTTGTTACAATTCTTCTCCACCACCACTTATTTCATTCACACAACTGTTAAATATTCATTTCAAATGTTGTAATGTAAAATTTTGAATGCATGTTTCTATGTTCAAAGATGTTAGATTTATGCTCAAAACTTTCTAGAAATCGAAGTAACTGCACTTTAAAAAAAACCTTGTGAAATTACAAGAAAATCTTGTAACTTTTTTTTTGCTATCTCCTATTTGACAAAAATTTTGTTGTAATTTTACAAGCTTTTTACCAATAATTTTGTAAATTTACAAGCTTTTTACCAAAAAAATGGTAAATTTACAGTTTTTTTGACGCTGTAAAACGTATAAGGAAGTTTCGTAACCTTACTAGATTTTTTGCTACCTCCTATTTTACGAGAATTCCTAGTAGTTTTACAAGCTTTTTACCAATAATTTTGTAATTTTACAAGCTTTTTACCAATAAAATTGTAAATTTACAGTTTTTTTGTAAATTTTTTTTTTTGTAAAAAAAACTGCAAGGAATTCTCGTGAATTTACTAGAGTTTTTTTTTTGTAAAATTATCTTAGAAATTTGTAAAATTAAAAAAAAAATAAATTTCGATCCAAATTTGTTTGTTAAAAAACAAGGAAAACTGTCAAATATTGGTAAAATGGGATTACGAGACTTTTCCTAGTAATTTGACAAAGTTTTTTTTTTGTGTGTGGTTAAAATAATCTCAAATTTGTTGTGGTAGTTTAAAAAGGTAGCTATTAAATTTTTTTCAGTGTATATTTGTAAATATGTCGTAGTGTATAGTGTTTTAACTTTAGTCTATTATTAAACTCTTTACTTTTACATAAATTGTAGATTATAAGTTCAATAGAAAGGGTCGTGATACTTGTAAATACTATATACCACCACCTATCTTATTTACAATTGATTTCCTATTATTTTTTTTATATAATATTAAAAAGCTTCATTTGTATCCAAAGTTATCATAATGTAGTAATTTATTGTGTCATGTAATTAAAACAGACCTGTTGATTTTATTATAATAAATGTCACCTGAGTTCATTATTGCAAGGAGCAACAATTGAACACTGCAGGCTAAAACAAAGAATCTATAAGCAAACACTTAAGCTCAATGAAATACTGGATTTAAAAACATTTTACGATTTTTTTTTTAATTCTTAATCGTAGAAAAACCTGCCATTTTAAAAAATTTTGGCAAAATTTTATTTGGCGATATCTCGAAAACCGCTTGACCGATTTCGGAAATTTTAACGATATTCGTATGCAGCATACCAAAATTAATAATTAATTATTAAATGGAGAGATATATTTATTTTTATACTCTCCACTTTAGAAATATTGGTTATATATATGAGGCATTCCACACCAAATGTCCAGAAAAAAAAACATGTGTACTGTAAACTTCTGAATAGGTTGTAAGGATAGCCCTATATGGAAGTTGGAAAATTGCGTTTTTGGTTTTTCAATTTTTCAAAAACTGGGCTTAGGAGGCGTGGTCAAATATTAAAAAAATTGACAAATTTGTGGCGAGTTGCCTTGATTTAATATTTATCACATTAAAACGGAATGCACCACAATCTCAAAAGTTAACATTCTTATATAGTTTTGTATGGGCTATCGATTACATTTTTTTTTTTTTTGAAAAATTTTCAGAACCCGTTCTGAAATTTTTAATTTTTTTAAAAAGACAATTTATCAAAAATTCGGCCACTTTTTTTTTAATTTTTTTTTTAAGTTTAGATGTTTGTCCATCCACACAAAGAAATTCAGAAACACATTCTTCCTTTTTTTCGAGAAAATCGCATTTGAATTTTAAATTTCATAACAATTTTGTAATTTGCTTGCATTTTCTTGTTTCAACAGAGCTTATGAGAACGTGTTTCTGAATTTCTTTGTGTGGATGGAAAAACATCTAAACTTTAAAAAAAAAAAAATTAAAAAAAGTGGCCGGATTTTTGATAAATTTACCTTTTAAAAAAATGGAAAATTTCAGAACGGGTTCTGAAAATTTTCCAAAATAAATAAAAATTAATCGATAGCCCATACAAAACTATATAAGAATGTAAATTTTTGAGTTTGTGGTGCATTCCGTTTCAATGTGATAAATATTTAATCAAGGCAACTCGCCACAAATTTCACCATTTTTCTAATATTTGACCACGCCTCCTAAGCCCAGTTTTTGAAAATTTGAAAATCGAAAAACTCAATTTTCTTAGTTCCATAAAGGGCTATCCAAACAACCATTCAGAAATTTACGGGACACATGTTTTTCTGTAGCGGGACATTTGGTGTGGAATGCCTCATATACTCAATGGATTTTGGCCCCAGGTTCTCTTTATTAGAGTGTCTTCTTTACATATCTGCTTTAAACATGAAGTTTTCTTCAGAATTCGGATACTTATAAGGACATCACCAAAAAAAAAAGACATTTGGAACTTCCTTATAATGTCCTGATGGTATCCTTGATCGTATCGAGTCCGGATTTCTTACAATAGTTAGCTAATTTTATTGAAAATTCGAATAAAAAAAATATGAGTGTCTTTAACATACACTTTTCCAATATAAAACAAGTAAGAAAATTATAGTCGGTCAAGACCGACCATATAATACCCTACACCAGAGTTTCCCGGAAAATGATTCCCATGGACCGATTAGATCTATATGTTTTAAAATCTTTAATAAGTGTAAAAAACACTCACAAATCAAATTTGAGTGAAATAGGCTTCTACTTGTTAACAATAAACCGCTTAAACTGAATATCGGGCGAAATTTTCACATGGGGCCTGAGTCCAAAACTGGTCCGATGATTACAAGGTTTGATAAGGTTATTTAAGTACGCGTTTAACATACACAAACAAAATTTTAATTAAATATTTTCTATTTTCATGAAATTTGAGACATTTATGTGAAAATCGGGAAGGTGGTTTGTATGGGGGCTACAAGAAGAACTGGTCCGATTTCTTTGAAATTCGGAATGGTGATTTCTGAAGACAAAACATGTTTACCTTCCAAATTTCAAAAAGATACCTATTATAATACGGTTATTAGAGTCATTTGAGCCAAAACTAAAGAGGACCTTTGTATGGGGGCTAGGTCTAAATATGGACCGATTTTTTCCAATTTCAATAGGCTTCGTCCTTGGGCCAAGAGAGGCTCAAGTTTCAAATTTCAAGTCAATTGATTCAAAATTGCGACCTGTATCGTGTTTACACCGTTTACATGGACAGACAGACGGACGGACGGACGGACGGACGGACATCGCTAAATCGACTCAAAAAGTGATTCTGAGTCGATCGGTATACTTAAAGGTGGGTCTAGGACCAATATTTCGGGTAGTTACAAACATCAGCACAAACTCATTATACCCTGTACCACAGTGTGGTGTAGGGTATAAAAATTTGTATGTATGTTCACAAAAAATCTAAATGCCCTTATCTCGTGAAGGCGATTTGATACAACATTTCTAACGACAGGTTTGTGATTAGGAGGCCAAATACTTTAGAAAATGTGATAGGATATCTGAAAATAGGATTAAGGATAGGTGGATATCACTGACTATGTGCAGGATATCTAGAACCCTGTGGCCGTTGCCGAATCCTAATATGAAAAAGAGTCGCCAAATGGCGAGCGCCCATAAAACCTTACCTAACCTAAACATATACATTTTCAGTTTTTTACGTTTTAAAAATTGAACGTAAAAAATGCAATATTTTCGACTTAGAATTAGTTTTGTAAAAATCCCAAAATTCCATTGCATCAAAATTTTTTTTTTTTTTAATAATATATTCTTTTAGTGTTTAGTCGTATGCTTTCTGAATCGTAAAAATCAAATAAATACTTTCAATGATAGGCCCTTCAAAGTTACAAACCTTTTTTGGATAAAATTACAAAATATACATAAATTTTGTTATTAATAACACCGTCCGACAAAAATGAAAAAATTCTTTCAACACGAACTGAATAATATACGTTCAAAACATAAGACTAAATGTAGTAAAACTGCATTTACAGTTTTTCATTTCGTGATCCTGTTTTCTTTTAAAAGAACTTCGAAATTTTGGACGATTAAATTTTATAAAATATTTTTTTAATATTTGTACTTGCCCTAGGATGCCTCTATTGATAGCAAATGAAAGAGGAGGATCTCCACTAATTTTCCTATTTTATTATTTTTATATATCTGGAAAAAAGGAGGTAAGTTACGTCCATTCAAAAATGTGTCCTTCAATATCATTTAAAATTTTCGTAAAAATATTTTAATAAAGTTTTAAATGACTTTATTCACATCCTTTTATCCTGATATGGCAGAATATAAAAATGGAAAAATTAGGTCAGATCCTCCTTTTTCATCTGCTATCACCACTGTCATCCTAGGAGAATTAAAAATATTTCAAAAATATTTTACAAAATGTATTCTTTAAAACTTTAAAGTCCTTTTAAAAGAAAACAGGATCACGAAATGAAAACTGTAAATGCAGTTTTACTCCATTTGATCTCTACTTTCAGACGTTTATCATACGATTCATGTTTAATATTGGCTGTCGGACGGTGCAATACGCATTCTACAATTGAGTGGTAACCGTGGCAATTCTAGTTGATCAAATTTTTTGATATAAGATCTTGAAAATATTAATATTTATTCTTTCAATTAAAAAAATATTTCAAAATCAGTAGTTAATATAACCGGTAACGAAGTGCCGGTGGACAAGCTAGTTGAAAATATTTATATAATTAAAAAAAAAATTATAAAACTTTAACAAACCTGTGTAAATAATTTATTATATCCACTTTGATATGATGAATAACCGAGGCCAAATCGAGATTCTCGATGGCCACCAGATACGGATGGGGCATCTGGTGCATCTGAGGATGATGCACGTTGCACCATGGGCCGGTCAGCCCGATAATCCTCTTCGAATGAAGATATTTTGATAATATTATCGCAAACAGTTTTAAAAGAAATTTATATGACGTTTGTTTTGGAATATTTATTTTGCAATTAAACAATTGGCGACAACAAAGCGCCAATTTTTTTTTTTATTTATTCGTTTCAGTTATATTATATTTTTGTTAAATTTTTTTTTTTTGTCTCTCATACAGTGCAAGAAACAAAATGTTTGTGTGTGCTCAAATAGTTGTAACAAAGAAAAAATATTTGAAATTTAGATAAGTATGACAATTTTGTTACTCGAGGGGACAATCAGAAGAGAACGAAAAAATGTAGAACACCGCAGGACTTAAAACGCACACTAACGCACTAACACACACAAATACACATACTGCAATTACAGTTTTGGTTAACACATACACTTGCACAGCAGGTTGGCGTTTTTTATTGTTATTACTGCCGTTTGCTATTTTTGCTATTTTGTAGAGTGCTTAAAAACTTTATTATCTCGATTTGTTTTTTTAATTTTGTTTAAGAAGTTTCAATAATTCAATTATTTATTTTTTATTTTTTGGTTTTATTGTTTATCGATAATTTTTTTAATTATAAGAAATCGTTTTAAATAATTCTATATGGTCACTATTAAAGCATTTACAGCAGGAATTTATAAAGTAGGTTATTATTATTTTATTTATGTTTTAGATGTTTTTTTTTTTCTTTGTTTTAAGCATGGAACTTTAAAAACGGAACACTTGAACTAAAAAATAATAATTTGTATACATTTTTTTTTCTATTTAAAGACTTTTACACATCATTTGCAAAGGGTTTATATGTGAGACTAAAGCTAGTAAACATAGCTTTAAATTTATTCATTCGAATGCTACAGTAGATGGCATTTTTAATATGGACACAAGGACGTTTCTTCTTTTTTCAGTAATTAAACACATTTTTAGTAAAAAAAAATTACCCCTGCAAAGCACAGTGGTTTATTTTCGAAATTTTTAATTTCCCCTTCAAACGTTTTTTCAGAACATACATACCAGCCCCTAATCTTAACTCATTGAGTGAGCACTAAGGGTGTGATAGTGTTGTGTGAGATTTTTAATAACAATATTTGAATACTACAACTTGAGTTTTTCCCATAATTTTTCAATCCCGAAATCCCGGGAAATAGAGCGGAAATTCCCGGGAATTTTCGTTTCTTTTTAATTCTTTATGTTGTGACGTCTACAGATTATTTTGTACGTGATTTTTTTGAGATTTTAATAAAATACTTGATGATTGACGTCAATGACGTACGCAGGTAGCAGGAAGACCCAAAAATTATCTCAATAGAGACTGACTGAAAAAATGTCTCAAATCTAAAACTTTTACGAAATAAAAAATGTCCCACAATCTACTTCGTCGATCGGAAATATTAATCAGAACCTGATACTTTTTTTCGGAAGTTGAGAAATTTTCCTGTATTAGAAAAATTTGCAGAACAAATTATTTCTATAGAAAATATGTCTATGGACATGATTCTTTTTAAATCGGTATATCGTCATAAAATGTGTGTTAGGAATGACTCTGAATCTTTAAGAAACCAGAATTTTAAAATTTTTCTTAAGTTTTTTTCTAAGTTTTAATAATTTTTTAGGGTTCATTTTCTTGGAACTTGGTTTTCTGAATCAGTTGTATTCAGTTCAGAGACAGATGATTGGGAAATTTCCCGAAATCTGAATTCTCTGAATCAGATACTTTTTAGATTGAAAGCGTTGAGAACCAATTGTAAAAATGAACTGAGATGAATTAAAAATTTTATTGTTAAAACATGTAAAAATGATTTCAAAAAACACATTTTCCTAAAAAAAAACTTGAAAAAGACTTTGACATACAGTCAAACGCGGTTATCACGAATTCTCGGTTATAACGAACTAGTTCTAAAGTCCCGACGTTTTAGCATCAATTTTCACACAAAATACTTCTTTTATAACGAACTCGGTTATAACGAATCCTCGGTTAAAACGAACTGCTTATTATTGTCCCACGAACACAATTTCACGTATAATTACCTTTCTATAACGAACTCCCATAAATATTTTTTAATGTGTGGCAATCATGTTTATCAAACAAACAAAAGGTTGGAATTTTTTGGTTAATATTATAATTTTGATAAAATTTATTTATATTTTTAATGATTTCTTCTCAATAAGTAGTTTATTTACGAGAAACATCAAATAAAACAAAATTGAATCTATTTCTTTTTGAAATAAGACTAGGTTGATAAAAAATATACCCCGCTTATAACGAACTATTTTTACTGGTTCCTCGGAGTTCGTTATAACCGGGTTCGACTGTATTTGGGTTTATTACACTGTGCAACAAATTTTGGGTCATCGCATTGAGCCTCAATGCCTTCAACGCCATATGAAAGTAGACCATCAAGTGAACAAAATCACCAAAGGGTTTTGCAAAGTCAGTTCGGATTAATTTTTTATAGCCCACTGAAATTTTTATATTTTTATCAAAAGCGTTTGGAAAACGACAAAAATACTACAATAAGAACACATCTGAGCTTTACAATATGATTTGATGACTTCAGTGAAATTTTATGGCGGTTCTTTTTTTAGAACATTTTAACCCTCTAACTGCCATTTTAAGGGGTCATTTTAGTCCTTCTTCAAAATCTAAACACAAAAGTCTAATAAAACACCCATTTAGAGGGTTAAAATGTTCTACAAATATTTTCCTTATAAAAATTTCACTAGGGGTTGTCAAATGTACAAAGTTTGTGCGACATGCGCAAAGTGCTTAACAAAGGGTCAAGTATAAATAATCAATGTTTGTTATTTTTTACCAAAGCAGTGTTAAAAAATATCGACAAAAAACAGTGCAAATATACTTTTGAGCTAAAAATGATGCTTTGATGTGTTTTATAAAATTTTATGATGATTCTTTTCTAATTAGATATGCTTATTTACAGTGTGTATAAAATGTTATTAAAAAAATAAAAATTATCTAAAAAAATTTAATAATTGCTTTAATGCAAAATAAAAAAATTTAAAAAAAAAATCTTAAAAATAGCTAAAAAATACTAAAAATAGCTAAAAACTAAAATGTATACAAAATATGACCTAAAAATATGCATTTAAAGCGAAATAATAGCAAAATATGCAAAAATATGCATTTAAAGTAAAATATGCAAAAAATATGCACTAACGATTCTATGCCATTTTAAAGAAAATTCTTTGATTCGCAAAGATATCTTGTTTATGCTGTTCTATGACAAAAGGGAAAAACATGCATTTGCATGAAAGTTCTATCCTTGGTTATTAGACATTGTAAAGAGTGTAATCTCATTCATAAGGATTTTACATAGTTTTTTCGACAAAAAATGTGGGTTTTTAATTTTTTCGGGAATTCCCGGGATTCTGGGAAATTTAAAAATTAATCCCGCATTCTCGGGAAATGAAAAAGTCCGGGAAAAGAAAAACTCTATCTACAACCCCCAAATTTTGTGAGGTTCGTAAAAAAAATTACATGAGCCAAAAATTGAGGAGGTGTGGGGTCATATGGCCCCTCATCGGGGTCAAAGTTGGGCGTAAAAGGTTTTAAAATCCACAAAAAGCCCCATAACTGCCCTAGAGTCGGCCCTGGATGGGTGAAATATAAGACCGACGCTCATTACTTTTCCAACCCAAAAATGTTTCCTGAACACACCTAAGTTACTCCTATCTCCACTTTCTTCGGGGGTTCCCATACAAAACTAATATTAAAAAAAAATTTTCCTACTGCTCTAACTTTCTCAGAATTTACTGCTCTAACTTTCTCAGAATATACCAACCAGAGCTTCGAAGAATGTAATCCGATTCGAATGAATTCTCAAAAAAATCAATTCAATTTTAATAGTCAGTGACTGCATTCGATTTCATAAATCAACAATGAATGCATTCCTTGGAATTCATTCGATTGAATGAAAGAAATTAATGCATTCGATTTCTTATTCATTCGATTTTTTATCATTCCTCTGCGAATGCAATCGATTTTTTAAATAGATAGACCAAAACGGAGCTAAATGTTGGTCAATAGTATCGCCGAATCTCTTTATATACGATGGCCCTAATGGGCCCTAATTTTGAATCCAAAAAAATTGGTGCTCCCTGAAAATTTTAAAAATACAGATATCAACTGCCTACACGACAAAAAGTGTGAAGAGTATTTGCGATACTATGAACAAAACGTTGGCTCCGTTTTGCTCTATCTTAATTAGTTTTTTAAGTTTTTCATGCAATGAATGAATAAGCCATTCGATTTTTCAAATTGAATGAAAAGAAAATCGATTGCATTCGCAAGATGCATTCGAATGGAAAAAAAAAATTAATGCGTTCGATTTTTGAAAGTCGAATGAAAAAAAAAATCTAAAGCATTCGCTATTTATAAATCGAATGAGTCTAAAGTGAATTCATTCAATTCGCTAAAATGTGATTGGGGAATGCAATCACTAAATTTTCATTAAGAATGCCAAATAGAATTAAGGAATGAAATCCTTCGAAGCTATTAAGGATTTCATTTCTTTATTCAACCCGTAACAGGGTTCCCATGCAATGTAAAAATTAAATGTACAAAAGGTGGCATTATATTGTTTGCTCAAGCAATAATATCGCACCTTGCAATTGGCGTAGTTTCAAATCAATGGTTCGTTGACGTAGTTTCAAATCAAAAAAAGAAATAGCTTGAACCCGGTCAACGTTTTGCCACTCAAGCATAAGCCCGCACGCTCAAGATTCGTTGAACCCGTTTTGTTGTCCCTTGGCGAAAATATTCCCAAATATCATTTCAGACAACCAAGACCCATCAGTCATGCTCGATGAATGGCCAAAGGCATATACTGCCGAAAAATGGTTTTTGTTTCGAGAATATCTAGGTTTAAACAAAAATGAATTAAATAGACTTCGCGATGTTCATCGTAATACTTTATGAAAAAGATTGAGTTTGCACAACGAAAGCAACCGAAGCTCCAAATAACGATTTGAATTTTTAAAATCGATTGCAAGTTAATCTTCAATTGATAAGATTGTGTCTCAGCGATTGGTGAAGGGATTCTGTGGACATCTTTGGTATCTCAGTGGCAAAGCTTCAAATATCCCATGTCACATAAAACGGAAAATACCGAATGCCATTCGCTTATTTGAGGAAGAGAAAGAGGATATGAGGAGGAGTTATCTGACGATGTGATTGATGAATCGTACGACTAAGATAGCGAGCAAGACGACGATGATATCGAGGAAGAAGAAGAAGATGATTTAGAGGATAGTTGTGGAAGTGGTAAAAAAAATGGTAGTCGTACAGTAGATGATGTTGACTTTGAAGGTGTTAAAAGAATTACCTTGGCATCCGAACAAGTGAATAAAGAACTTATGAAGAATGATTTAAGCCATTACGTCACACCAGAGTCAGTTAAATTTTTCGCGAGCTTAAGATTGAGAACAAATTTCATTCCTACCGATCCAAAAATCTGGGGAAAGCGTGAAGACTACCAGTAAGTGCTACAGATATTACATAAGCTACATGTTTTCCTCCTTCACCTGATACCATTGGACATATTGGGTTGGCAGTATGCGGCTGCGTCGGCAATTCGACTTAATAGCACGCTGCAATGGAGGAGCAGCGATTGTGGCCATAGCGCGATCTTAAAGAAGATAACAATACCACAAAATGTGGACTGTGCTCCCTCGTTGAGCCTCTTTGAGCGCCACTTTACCACTATGATACCATCCAGGGAGTCTTGGATGGGGGACATTCCGGGTAGTGGAGCCATCATAAATTTTTACACAGATGGATCGAGGCTGCACGAACAAGTGGGCTTTGGAGTCTATTCGGAAGAGCTTGGATTGAGCCTGGCTCGAAGATTGCCAGATCATTGCAGTGTTTACCAGGCAGAGATGCTGGCAATAAATGAAGTGGCTGACTGGTTGAGCTGCAATGTCTTGTCTACAACCGCAGTCAACATCTATACTGACAGTCAAGCCGCGGTAAAGTCCCTGGATTCAATGTTTCTGAAAACAAGATCTGCCCTTAACTGCCGCACGTCTTTAAATGAGATGGCCAAGCAGTTTAACATACGACTCATATGGGTCCCAGGGCACAGAGACATTCCAGAGAATTGCAAAGCCGATGAGCTTGCAAGACTAGGAACTACCTTACAGGTTCCAACAGAATTGGAATGTGTTGGTATGCCTCTAGAAACTTGCAAGCAAAACCTACGGCTTTGTTCTGCGACGGAGACCAATCAAAGATGGGCAAATGGATGGACGCGTGAGACAACACGACTGATTTGGCCTTCTCTTAATCAGTGGCGCACAAGTGACCTGATATTGCTTCCAAGAGGAGAGATTTCGACGGTGGTTTCTATAATTACCGAACACTGTCTTATAGGGAAGCACGCAGAGCGGTTAAATGTGCCGTCGAATGACTTTTGCCGAAGTTGCATGGATGAAGAGGAGTTGGAAACTATCGAACACTTTATTTGCCATTGCCCGGCACTTTCTGGTCAGAGACTTGCTTCACTGGGATCTAGGGAGCTGTACGATCTTTCTGATTTGTCGGATGTCAAAATTCAACATCTAAGGAGTTTCATAAGAAGCTCAAACTGGTTTAACGACAGGGACTAGTAGGGAAACCTATTACGGTCCCGTGGTATCACAATGGACCTCAGAGTCTACGTGTGTTGACGTAAACGTCAGCAGCCACCTACAACCTAACCTAACCTACATGTTTTCAACGAAGCTGCCGAAAGAGGCGTAAAGTTAATAAGGGCTACAAAAACGTGTTGTGTCGTAACGAGGAGAAAAAATATTTTTGCTTCATGTCGTCGCCGAAAATCGGAAGCAATAACCATCGCATGTTTAAAATAAAATAACTTAGTTTACATTTTTGTATTTTTAACATTTTCCAATTATAAAAACATACATTTTATTACTTTAGGGGCACACTTTAAATAGTTAGAGCGGTGGAAGCAAATTGTATGGGAGCCCCCTTAAGAAGTGTAAATAAAAATGACATTTTGAAAACAGTAAGGGAATTCCAGAATTTTTCATAGAAAAAGTCTGAATGGAAAAATCTAAAAATTTTTAGAGACTAAATCCGAAAATTTTCTGTGAAAAAATATCTGCCAATCTGGATTTTCTTATTATAAAGAAAAATTTTCTTTGGGAAAAAATGTTGTGAACGATACAATTTTCGTATAAACAAATGACTTTAAATATGATTTTTTTTTTTGTATAGAAAAATGTAACAGGATCTTTTTTTGGTTTGAATAAAAAATGTTTGTCTACTACATAGGAGTAGAAAAAATATCTTTAAATCTTAAAAATTTTAATACTCACGCCCCTCTTCAATCAAGTTTTGGTTGTGTTAAAATGGTGACAAAATTGCCTAATGGCATTTCACTCTTCTTTATTTTGAACTTAAAAAATCCTTAACATGAAATTCCTAGCTCATTCTGTTCTTGAGTTATTGCTAAATAATTACACAATTCGACAACAAAAACCTCCCTTTAAAATATCGACCTGATTCCTAAAGATTTTGTTCTCCTGAATCCAAATCTGTCATCCAATTTTTTCTAGCACGTACCGTTTTTGACATATTCGCTGTTAAAAAGCCAAAAAACCAATAATTTCACACTTTTTGTGGTTCACTGTTACAGATTCTTCCAAATGCATGACTTGATCGCATATAAAATGGAGCTCCTAATTACAAAACTGTAATCCACATTTTTCTAAAATGTTTCGTTTTCGAGATATTCGCGTTTGAAAAATTTTCCAGGAAAAAATCTCGAACGCAAATATTTCGAAAACGAAATATGGTAGAAAAAATTGGATTACAGTTTTGGAATCAGGATGTCCTATTTATATGAAATCAAGTACTATTTGTTGAAAGCAACATAAGAGCGTGAAAAATTATTATTTTTTGAGTTTTTAACAGTGATGGCAGATTTGGATTTGGGAGAACAAAATGTATAAGAGCCAGTTGGATATTTCACTGGTAGGTTTTTGTTATCGAACAATGAACTTATTTAGCAAAGTTAAAAAAAAGAGGATTGAAATGCGATTACCCGATTTTGTCTCCATTTTAATGCAACCTAAACTTGCTTGAAGAGGGGTGTGTAGTCTAACGTTCATATCGCTCATTTACTTGTATGTGTCATAACTCAAAATATGTCGTTTTTGGGTAAACCATATAGAATTATTTGTTATATCCTGCTTTATATTGTGTCAAAAATTCGTATTTATATCCTCTAAACTCACCGTTTGAGGAGAGAACACGCCAGTATAACATTTTCTATATACGGGCCTTTTGCAATGTAAAACAAGTTTTAATTGTAAACTTTATACAGGTTTTCTGTAAAATCAAACATTTTGCGTTATGACACTATACAAGTAAATGAGCGACATGTAAAACTGTTTTGGAAATTTTTTTCAGAATGTCTTAGAATCGGGAAATGTTAATCTTTAATGAAACAACACAAAATAAATCACATTTCGTTGGACACCCAGACTGCTTTAAACTAAGTTTAAACCTAATCAGTTAAAAGTAGACATATTTGCTGGGTTAAAACAATTTTCACATATTTTCTTTGACACTGAAAACAGTTTTGAAATAAATTGTATTCCAATCAAAATAATATTTAATTTAATTTATGTACAATATTCAAAATATAAGAAAAAATAAAGTGACAGTTCGCTTCCATCCCAAATAACTAATTCACTAACAAACTACTTAGAATTACCACAAAATATAAATATTATAATTTATTCTTTATTATAATTAATTCTTTAAGACACTGACACAAAAAACATGTTCTAATAGTTGTTTTACACACGACCAACTTAACCTCAAAAAGAGAAAAAAGGAAGCAACAAAATTTAGGAATAATACGGAAGAATAAAACAAAAAGGAACAAGCAATAAACAGGACACACAAGAAACAGGATGCAATAAAAATAATTAACTTGGAATGCTTGACTTAAATTTAATTTTATAACAATTGCAAAAAAATTTATTTTAGAAAAATTTTTAATTAATTTGTTTATTTTAATTGAATAAAGCAATTGTTTTAAAAATAGCTATTTATGTCAGTCGTGCAATTTTTTCGTTTATTTTTTAGAGATACGTATACTTTTCTTATGTGTGTTCTTTGTTGCCCCAAACCATCCAAAAAAAAAAATAATGAAAATCCTAGTATAGGCACATACAAGGTTGCCATTAACAAAAAAAAAACTTTTTTTGTTTGCAAAAAAAATTCTAAAATATTGTTTTAAATTCCTTTAGGCTTTAACATTTAAACCCTTTGCAATGATTATTGTTTATTTGTTATCACAAGTTCATCTTTTTTACTTTTTGTACTCTATTTTGTTATAAAAAATTAATGCAATTTAAATATTTTTTATAATTTTTAAGCACTTTGTTTTAGATTTTATACACTTTTTTCCATTCAATTTCAACTTTTCTTACTTATCTCTGCACTCTAACTAAAGAAAAACTTTTTCATTCTTTTCTGTATTTGGAAAAATATATTAAAATATGTTTTTCTTCTCCATACGCTCTTTTGTAATGTTATCATCTCTTCATCTCTCAGTGTGCCTCCCACCCTGTGTTTGTATGTGCCACCCTTTTTTTTTTTGTTTTACACATTTGACAGTTTGAAAAAGTTTTGTAGAGTTTTAGGAGAATGTGTTTGTGTGCTAGTATTTCCAGTGCGTAAAACAGATGTTGTATTTTAATAGTGGTAGAGTTACCAGATGCACAAGTTACTTGGCTTTTTAACAGACTTTTTGAAGACATTTTCAAAGTATTTTCGGATCCTTAACGAGAATCTGTCATTTAAAAATTTAATTAAATCGCCTTCAAGAGATAAAGTGCTTTTAATTGCGGCCACAGCCCCCAATAAATAGAAATGGTCAAATTGGGGAAGATAACTGATCCGCTCCAGCAATTAAAATAAGGGGATAACCATACGCCCTAGTGGCCAAAATGAGTATTCGTATTAAATTGTGAATGTGTGCTTAGAAAATCCCTATTTATTAATAGCTAAATCCGCACCTAGGCATCGGTAAAAGATTCAGGTTTAGTAAAAATTTAATTTCTAAAAATTCTATACCAGATTTAAACTCCAGATAACTTGAGCATGATTCAAACTTGAGCATGATTCAAATTAACGGTTTGCTTTGTCGCTTAACGCAACTCCTGGATTAACACAACGGGTGGTCCGAGACACTTTAAACCTAAAATTGCAAATACCACAATATCTATTTTTGAATATGTATTTGGGATGTCTAAGAATAATTAAGCAATGGAAACAAAAATCTTCGATCGAGCACTTTTTGCAAAAATCGCGGTTGAATTGGAAAAAAACTACAATATTCAAATTTTCTCGAAAACTATGAGAGCTATCAAAAAAACACATATGACCAAAAATATTCCTCGGAAAAAATGAATTTATACTAAGTATTTAAACGGTAAAAATTAAAAAAAATAATTTTGAATATGGTTTTGAATTGAGAAAAGTGTGAAAGAAAAATTTTAATTTTTCTAAAAATTTAAGACATCCTGGTTTGTTTCTTACTAGTTTCATATTATCCACTTATAATAATCTTCATAAAAACTTTTAATGTCAAATTTATTTAGTTAATAGTCAATAGAACTCTATATGTGAAAATTATTAACAGATCGCAGCCGACAAGGCTTGAACCTATCATCATCTGTAATACTTTGCTATTAACTGCTTGTAACGAACAATCACTCTAGACCGATACGCCAAGTAGGCTGTTAAGCAAGTATCAACTAAATCTGATTTTTTAAATTCGAGTGTGGTTGTTGCTGTTGTTTTTTCTAACAGAGAAGTTGTTATTGTAATTATTTATACCCTACACCACTCTGTGGTACAGGGTATAATGAGTTTGTGCTGATGTTTGTAACTACCCGAAATATTGGTCCTAGACCTACCTTCAAGTATACCGATCGACTCAGAATTACTTTTTGAGTCGATTTAGCGATGTCCGTCCGTCCGTCTGTCCGTCCGTCCGTCTGTCCATCTATCAGTTTAAGAACGATACAGGTAGCAATTTTTCATCAATTGAAATTTGAAAGTTAAGCATCTTTTGGTCCAAGGACGAAGCCTATTGAAATTGGAGAAAATCGGTCTATGTTAAGACCTAGCCCCCATACAAACGCCTCCTTTGGATTCGGCTTAAATGACTCTTATAACCGTATTAAAATAGATATCGCGTTTAAACTCAGCAGGTAATCAAATTTTATATGCACAAATCACCACTCCAAATTTCAAAGGAATCGGGTCAGTCCTTCTGGTAGTCCCCATACAAACCACCTTCCCGATATTCACATAATTCCCTCAAAATTCATAAAAATGGAAATATTTGATAAAAATTTTATTTTTTGGTGTTAAACGTGTACTTCAGTAACCAAATCAAATCGGAATATAATTGGACCATTTTTGGACTTAGTCCCCCATATAAAAATTACGACCGATATTCAGTTAAATTGGTGTATTAACAAAAAATAAACCAATTCCACTAAAATTTGATCTCTGTGTGTTTTCTGCACTAAATAAAGATCTAACAAAAGACAGATACAATCGGTTCATGTTTGGACTTGGGACCCATTTTCCGGAAAACACTGGTGTAGGGTATCATATGGCCGGTCTTGACCGACTATAACTTTCTTACTTGTTTTTGAATAAAATTAGGAAAATTTTTAAACGCAAATAACACAAAAACGAAACAAGCTACAGCATTTAAGATGACAGATTTGGATTACACAGATTCATATTATATTAAATCCAACCTTAGTTGTTGACATTAACGCAATAATATATAACAGTGGAGCCACAAACACGCTTATAAATCGCATTTTTGAATTTTCAATCGCAAATATCTTAAAAATCTAAGAGCTATAGAGAAATTTGGACTCCGGATTAGGAATGATGAGGTCCATTTTACATAAAACCATGTCCCGTTTTGTGGATATTATTTACTTCTTATTATTTTTTGCAATTTAAACGCGATTTGTGCAAAAAGTGCTCAATCGAAGATTTTAGTTTTAGTTGCTAAATTTTTCTTACACATCCCAAATACATATTCAAAAAAAAGTATGGTTTTCACACTTTTAAGTTAAAGCCGTCTCGGACCACCCGTGATACATCTCATAGTTTTTATCAACACGTAAATTGTTTGCATTGTTGGCTCAGTCAATACTGACCATGTAATACGCCACACTTGTATTTTCCAAAAAAATTTGAAAGACCAAAAATTAGGTACATTTTGCACTGAAAGAAAGTCAAAAAAATTGAAGAAAAAAAATCATTGAAAATAATTTATATATTTCCTTTAAATTAAGCTAAATTTAACTAAAAAATGGGAAAAAAACGTTAGTTCATATTCTTTTAAATAGTAGTTCATAGCTTTCTTAACCCTTTTACTCCCCTTGTACACTAGATTGTACACATCTTTAAAAAATCATTTAAAATTAACCTTACAACATTTTTGTGTTTTGTTTGGAACTTGATAACTTAAGGGTTATCTTTGCGATACATGAGTTCGGAAAAATAAATTTTGCAATCCGGTGGGTTTAAACACAATATTTGTTGGAAAATGGAAATTTTTCAAATAACGTGAAAAAATTGCAAAAAAAATTAAGAAATTCTCATAAATAAAATAATAACACTACTCTACAAAATCATTTTTTTTTTCACCGACTTCTAGGGCACATTTTTTAAAATATTTTGGCCTCCTTAACACGAATCTGTCATCAGAAAAGTTGTATGAAATCGCTTTCTCGAGATAAAGGTATTTTAAAAACCGACCAAATGTTTTATTCAATCAAAAAGTTATGTCATTAACTGTTTGTAGTTTATTTAAAAAGTTTGACGTTTTGTCGTTTTTAAAAGAAAAACCAATTGTTCAAAGTCCTGTTAGTTTAAATTACTATTTCTGTTCTTTGTTTCAAAAATAACAACATAAAAAATAAAGACTTTTATTAGCATTCAATTTTTAAAGCCATTTATTTTTGTTCTGTAAGTAAAAATAATTGATTCTTCTTTAATTTTTAATGATTTGTGTGCGTTCTTTTTTTTAATTGTTGGCAATTTTTAAAGAGAAGTCATTAGTTTTTACCTACTTGTGTTGGTTATTTTTTTTTTTTTTTGTAGACAAAAAATTAAAAAAATTCGATTCCCCAAAAATTTTATTAGAAATTTTTTAAAATAAAATTCAATAGAAAAATTATAAAAATATCCTACGAAATCATTAATTTTTAATGCTTTCGTATTTTTTTTTTTTTTTTAATTTGTTGGTAAAAATAACACAGCATTCATTAATTTTTAATATTTTCGTAGGTTATTTTTTTGAATTTCTTGGAAAAAAATAAAAATGACATTATTTTTTAATGTTCAATGTTATTTATTTTATAAAATTTGATTAACAGTAAAAAAATAAATGTTGATGTTTGTTAAAACAAATGAATAATTACTGGGATGGTTTTCAAATGTTTTATCACTTGTTTTAAATACGTTTTTCATTTTGTTTTTGCCTACAAAATATTTTGGGTGTACAAAAAATAACCCACACAAGTTGGTAAAAACTAATAATATCTCTTTAAAAAATGCCAACAATTTAAAAAAAATATAACGTATACAAATCATTAAAAATTAAAGAAGAATCTCTTATTTTTACTCACAGAACAAAAATAAATGACTTCAAAAATTGAATGCTTATAAAAGTCTTAATTGTTTTACTCATTTAAAAAAACTGAACACTAACAATGGGGGTTTCTTTAAAAAACAACAAAATATAAATATTTTTAAATAAACTACAAATAGTTGATGACATATTTTTTTTTAATGTACAAAATATTTTGAGTGTGATGTTTATTATTTTTTAGAATTTTTTTAAAAAATTTATTGCAGTTTCCAATCCTTATGTCAGACCGACCACCAGTAATTTTTACCCATGAAAATTTTTTTCGAATAAACTAATACTTGGGCTGCCACACAAAATGACATTTCTCACCGCTCTAACTTCCAAAATAGTGCCCCTAGAGCGGTCCAAAATTTTCCAACAATTTTCTCAGAACAAACCTACCGGAGGGTGGCTACCCTCTGACACGGTCCCCATACTTTTTTTATTTTGTATAAATTTCTTTTACTTACACATAAAAAAATAAAATAAAAATTTGAGTAAATTTCTAATACTATTGAGTAAAAAATTACTCAATTTTGCACCAGTAAACGATTTAATAGTATTGAGTAAACTTTTAATAAAAAATTATTAAACGCTTAATAAAAAATTTGAGTAAATCATTAATTCACAAAATTAAAACTTTACTCAAAATTTTTCAATATTTTAAATTAAATTTTTAATTGTGTAAAGTAAAAATTTACTCAAAATGTATCAACTTATTTTTTTTAAAGTTTAAAAAGTTTCGAATTTTTTTTTTTTTTTTAAAAAATTGCTTTTTCAAACTTTACCAAATATACTTATGTCTTCAAGACAAAGAAAAATTTTATAAAGATTATTTCAACTAAATCAGAATTCAAAACACCAAGAGAAAAAAAAAATAAAAAAAAATATTAAATTTGTATTAAATTATTTACTCAAATTTTATTTTAAATTTTTGAGTAAATTTATAATTGCGTTAATTAAAAAATTACTCAAATTTGTTTTAAAAATTTAAACAAGTGATTACTTGTTTTGTTGTTGTTTTTCTCAATATTATTTTCTGTGTATATCTGCACTAATAAAATTATGTCATTAACTGTTTGTCGTTTATTTAAAAAAGTAATCAGTAAAGTTGTTTTTAAATAAAAATCACTTATTTTATTAAGAATTTCTTGTTTTCTACTATTTCTGTAGATTAAAAAAAAAAATTACACTCAAAATATTTTTTAGGCGAAAACAAATGAAAAATACATTTAATACAAGTGATAAAACACTTGAAAACCAAACCATTTTTTTACCAACAAATTTGGAAAAAAAATAACCTACGAAACAAATTCAAAAAAATTACCTACGAAAACATTAAATATTATTTATTTTGTGTGTTATTTTTTACAATTTATCTATTAAATTAGTTTTTGATTTTTTTTAATAAAATGTTGGGGAATCGTTCCCGCAATCAACTACATTCTGGCCATACACTCAACCCATCGTACAAATAATTTGTTGATTTCTTTTTTCAAAAAAAAAAAGTAGGTAAAAAGTAGGCGTACGGACACAACGTCCAATGTCTTATGGTCCAAAACCGTAAATTTCATATCGCCCAAGCTGCGACATATAGCCCAAAAAGATAGGTCTAAAAATGTTATTTCTCCCAAAACCAGAGACCAAAACTGTTATGGATTTATTGAAAAAAAATCAAATTAAACTGTTCAAAAATATTTTTTTAAATAAAAATTAAAAATAACAGTTAGAAATGATTTATATAAATATCTGTTCAAAATAACAGAAATAAAAAAACTTTTATTTTTTATAACTGTTATCAAAAACTCTTTCAGCCTTAAAAAACTTGAGTTATAAAAGTAAAACTAAAATAAACGCATGCAAAAGAATCCTATTGATAGCTAATACTTCAATTATTGATTTAAAGATATAAACTTTGATTGATTTTTTAAAAATAACTGTTATAACAGTTATTTACTCCAATAAATAAAAAATAAAAATTATTTTAGATTGTTTGAACAAAAAGTTTTTAATAACTGTTATTATTTACTGTTATTGTAAAAATCAAAAAAATAAAAGTTATTGCAAATTTAAACACGGGATATCTCTAGACGTCCTTTCATATATAAAATACTTACAAGGGAAGTATCTCAACCCTTATGAACCGATTTGCCTGAAACTTAAAATATATATTAAAGAGACGATTTTAAGGTTGGGGTGTCTCGGCTTATCGGCCATATCGGTGTTTAAAAATTTCGTTGTCCCCTTATGAAACCATGTGGACCTTCGGGAAAATTTTGATAACTTCCGAACTAATAGGAATATCATCTAGGGCAAAAATACGGGTCGATTTAAATTTAATAAAGATTATTTCTTATTCATATGGATATCGTAGGTTTATGTCTTCACATAAGTACCCCCCAAAATTTACACATTTTCCTGAAAAAAAAGAGTTAAAGAAGCCGAATTTTTACAAGGTTATGCCACCATTGGATAGGCATTAAAAAAGCCTTTCTTCTCATATGAAAACATCATATAGTTTCTTAAAAAGAAAGGGCTGAAAAATCCAAAAAACAATTTTTTTGCCATTTTTTGACCCATGTTTTGAACCCCTAAATCCCCGATATGGCCGATAAGCCGAGACACCCCAACCTTAAAATTGTCTCTTTGATATATATTTTAAGTTTCAGGCAAATCGGTTCATAAGGGTTGAGATACTTCCCTTGTTAGTTTGGACAACATTCGTTTAATGATTTTTTTTAAAGCAAAAAGACACATATAACTGTTATATTTGGTCTCTGCCCAAAACAAAATTGTCAAAAAATCCAAAATATTTTTTTTGGCGAAATGTGGAAATTACGACTTCTATGATTTGTTTTTTTGTAATAAAGTTTTTCTGCGTAGCCGGCCTTCGGGCGGGCTTACATACTCCATGCACTACACCCACCCTCTCTGCAAACCAAAGCTATTTTGGGTATCAGACCTTTTTGAGGCATAACAAATTTAATAGCGTAAAGGCCTGCTACCATAGAAAACTTTACTTTGCGGAGAGGGTTGGTTTAATGCATAGATTTTGTAATTCCTAAGCCCGGCCAAAGGCCGGCTAAGCATAAAAACTTTAAAATATTGTGTTTAAAAAAACAGTATTGGTGAGTTTTTGATTATTTGTTTTTATAAATTTAACATTTTGATATTTGGGTAATATGATATTTTTGATAATTTATATTAATTTAAAGAAAATTGTTAAAATACCCTAAAATGATGGCCATATCGTCCAACAACTTTTGCAACAACAACTAACACACATTTTTTTTTTGGGTTTAATGACTTTTTCAAATTGGGCAATATGACCTTGGGCCAGGGGCGTATCCAGGATTTTATTTCGGTGGAGGCCCAACATTTTTTTATTTTTTTACAAAAAATTTACATAACAGCACATGTTTTAGAATTTTTCTCGATCTTTTCCTTGAACTGAATGTAACACAATCAGATTCTTCATTTTTGAGTAAGTTTTAAACTGTTGGGGGAAAAAAATTAAATTTTTTTATATTTTAAAATTTTTTGAGAGACTTAAGCCTTTTTTTAAAGTGTGAATTGTATCAGATGCTGATACATTTTCACAAAGAAGATTATCAGAATCTGAATTTATTTTTCAAAGAAAAGTCTAAGATTCTATGGCAATTTCCAGTTGAGACAGTTTTTATAATAGAAAAAGTCAAAGGCTCTAAATCATATTTCCAATGGAAAACGTTTCTCGGGAAAAGTCACTTTAGAAAATGATTCTATAAACATACACAGCTCAACAAGAAAATGCGTATTGGATTCTGGTTAGTGATGTGGATAGTGTGTCTATCACGTCAGGATTTTGAGTAATTCGCGGTTAAATTGCTGAAAAAGGGCATTTTTGACCATTTTTAAAAGCTTATAAAATATGATCCTGACATGCAAATGACTTGGTAGCTCATTCGAAAGCCTGTAAATTTCTCTTAAGGATAAGATAAAATGTTCTAAAAAATAAAATTTCTAAAATGGTAAAAAAATCATTAGCAAAAAACCTTCCATTTTTTCAATATTTAGTTTATTTACACAGTGTTTTTTAACAAATTTCCATACAAATTCATACGTAAATTTTAGATTTAAAGCACTTGTGGCTATTGATTTTTTACCATTTTAGAAAATTAAATTCCAAGAAGATTTGATCTTGTCTGAAAGAGAAAATTACACACTTTCGAATGAGCTTGATACCAAGTCATTTACATGTCAGGATCTTATTTTATAGGCGTTTAAAAATGGTCAAAATGGGCATTTTTTGACACTTTAACCGCGATTTTCTCAAAATTGTGACGTTTCATCCAAAACGCAGCGACAAACCTCAGATTTGTAGAGCGGTGATATTCATAAAATACTTTTCCAAAAGAAAAGACTCCGATTGTAAGACATTTTCCCAAAATCTAAGATATTTCTAGTCTAGCACATTTTCTCAGATTCTGAAACATTCTACACAAAAAGATTTAGATTCTGAGAAAATCTTCGCTTTTTCTATAAGAAAAATAATTCAGATTCTGAGACCTTTTTAAAAAGAAAACAGTATAAAAAAAGTTATAGATTCTAAAACCTTTTTCCTAAAGAAAAATTCTCGGATTCTCAGAAAATTTTCCTATAAAAAAAGTCTAAAATTCTTAGACATTTTTCCTATAGAACAATTCTTAGATTCTTAGACATTTTTCTATAGAAAAAGTTTCAAAATTTCTTAGATTCTGAGACATTTTTCATATTGAATAAGTCTCAGATTCTTAAACACTTGTCCAATAGAAAAAGTCACAAATTCTTAGACATTTTCCTATAGAACAAGTCTCAGATTCTGAGACATTTTACCTATAGGAAATTGTCAAGGGTTTTCTTCTAAAAAATGTTTTTCATATAGAAAAAGCCTCAGATACCCCATAGAAAAATACTCAGATTCTGAGGCATTATTCTTATAAAAAAATATTTTTACAATAGAAAAAGTCTCAGATTTTGAGCATTTTTCTATACAAAAAGTCTCAGCTTGTGTCTCTAAGACATTTTTCCTATACACAAAATCTTAGATTTTGAGATAATTTTCCTTAAGAAAAATTCGTTGATTCTGAGACATTTTTCGTAAAAAAAAGTATAAGATTCGGAGACATTTTCCTGGATTGTAAGAAAAATTCAGAGAAATTATTCCTATAGAAAGTTCTCAGATTCTAAAACATTTGTCATATAGAAAAGCCTCAGATTGTAAGAATTTTTTTTTATAAAAAAAATCTCAGATTTTGAGACTTTTTCAGATTCAGAGACATTATTCCTATAGAAATTTCTCAGATTCTGAGACATTTTTCCTATAGAAAAAGTCTTAGAATCTAAGAAAAAGGCCAATATTTAAAGACATTATTCCTATAGAAAAAGTCTTAGATTCTCAGACATTTTTCTTATAGAAAGTTTTAGATTCTAAGACATTTTTTTAGAAAAGTGTAAGATTCTGAGATATTTTTTTTAAGAAATGGTCTCGTTCTGAGACATTTTTCTAAAAGACAAAGTCGCATTTTAAGATTTGACTACATTTTACTTACAATTAGGTCCATTTTTTATGTACATAAAACTTCAGGTTCTAAGATATTTTTTCATTAGAATCTTAAGTTGAAAAGTTTCAAATTCTAAGAAAAAATTTTCAGATTTTGAGATTTTTTTAACAGCAAAATTTTCAGTTTCAAAATATTTTTCTTCAAAAAATTTTTATTCTTAATGTTTATCGATTTTTTTTAGAAGTTTTTTAATATTGTACTTGTTATTTGATACCAAATCCTTAAATTTGTGAAATCATTTCGGGGGGGGCCCGAAATGTCAATATTTTAGTTTGTTTTTCAAAAAAACTAAAATATTGACTGATTTAAACAGTTGTTATAAAAATTAATTACAAAATTTACGGAAAAATTAATGTTATCAGTTAAATGATTTGTGACTGATTATACCCTATAATTGTATAGAAGTACGGTTTTCCTAGTTTCTAATTCATATAAAAATATTTTACTCCACAAAATAAAAAATTCTAAGCAGTTAAAATAACTGAAATATCGTTTGTTTTTACGGAATTTATAGTCAACGTTAAAAAATAACTGAAAAAGTATTTCGTTTCAAATTAAATATAAGTAATCCGTTTTTTAAAAGGAAAAACGATTGTTTTAAACTTTTTTTCCAGTTGAATCTACTTACAAAATATTTTGTGTGTAGGTGTTAAACGTATTTATCACCTTATTTAAAATTACTCCCAATATAAAAATACCCACCGATATTCTGTTAAGTTGGTACATTGGCAACACAAAGAAGTCTACTTTAAATTTGGTTTTTGTGTTTTTTATGCATTATTAAAGATCAATCAAAAGGTGTGTCGAATTGGTCCATGTTGGGACTGTGGACCCATTTTCCGGTCGGTCTTGACTAACTGAAAGTTTCTTACCAATTTTTTTTTTGGAAAATTCTTTAAAAAATTTTTTAACTTCTTACATTTTTTTGTGAATACGGTCACTCTAATGCTTCCGTCATCTTTTACAGCCTTAAACAAGAGAGCGAAATACCATATTGTGTTAGTCAGTGTGCTAGAGAAAACATTATTGTTTTGCGTTCCAATCTACACTCGCACCTTCAAAATGTAAACAAAAATAAAAATAAAAACTCAAATATTTAAAAAAGAAAAAATAACATTAGGAAAATTGAAAGGAAAAAGGAAAATAAATGAATAACAATACGAATTGTATGAATGAACTTGACGAAATTTAATTAAATAAAAACTTTACTCAATGAAAAAAAATATAATTAACAAAAAAGAAAACCATAAATAGTATTTAATACTATAAAAATATTTACAACTATTTAACCAAAAATTTTACCCATTCATAGATGACAGAACGTGTCTACAAATGAAAAAAAATGGTTTTTGGACACAGCGCAGGCGCTAAAAAATATATTTTATTTTCTTTTGAACTTGTCAAAATAATTTCATGTTTCTTCTTTTCATTTCTTTTGGTGGCATTATTCGGCAAAATGTCTAAATAAAACAACTGTGCGTGTAAATAGCGAAAAAACAGAGTTGTTATTTTGGGCGCAATTATTCTTTATTCGTGCATTCTTTTTCCACAAACTAAAATTGTTGATTGTTCGTTAACATTTCGTATAAAATATTTATAATTAAGCAAATTTAGAAAATCGTAATGAACTTGAATGTTTTGCTTTTTGGTTTCTTACTTTTCCAACGAGTTCGCCTGTTTCATATTTTAGTGACCAGTGAGAGAATAATAGAAATAAATAAATAATTTCTTAATTATGTCGGCCATGTGTTGTTGGTGGTACACAATAATTGCCACTATTTAATGTTTGCTGGCTTCTAGTAATGAGTCGTATACAAAAAATGCTTACGTTTTCTGTTTACGCGAATTTTAAATGATTTATAAAGCATGAGGAGATTACTAGTATTATGGTATTTGATATTTATTTTGATTTCCGTTCTTTTATTTTTTGTTATTATTTTTATTGTTTTTGCTTTTTATGCTTAATAACTTGTGTATAATTACACTGTGCAACAACCAAAATCGGAATGGGATGAAACAAATAAAAGTTGACATATTCCATAATATAACCCTGAAGGATTTTTTTGTAGTTCAGCGCTAGATTCTTTTTACACGCATTTGAATCTTGAAGTGAACTTTTATTATAATTATAATAATAATAATAATTTCTTCTTTAATTTTGTAATTGCTTTTAAATAATAATCATACTCTTTTTAATAGTTTGGCTATACAATAAGAAGGTACTAGACCGATTGCAGTGAAATTCATACCGGCTATACTAGCTAAAGTACGTTTCGAGCTTAAGTCTGGACGCTGGAGTTTCGGCTCCACCGAAAGAACTTTAACCTCAAGTTGCGAACACTGTAAGTGTCTCTGTTGATTATGAATCTGGGGTGCCCCACTACTATATTTCGACGAAAATCAAAACCATTTTGCCAGAGCCGTTTTAAAATAAATCGCGGTCAAACGTAAGAAAATTTACATTTTTTAAGCTTATCTCGAAAACGATGAGAAATATGAAAAAATTACTAAAGACAAAAATTTTTGCAAGGAATTATTTTGGTCGTATGTCATTTTTTGATGTCTCTCTATCTTTTAGAATCATTAACACACAAAGTTGCAGTAAAACATTTAAAAAAAAAATATTGCAAAAAAATTTTTTTTTGCAACAACACCGATTAAATTTAAATAAAGTAAGTAAATAAAGAAGTTTTAATCGCGGTATTAACAACTCGTTATTTATTTACAGAAAACGCGAAGTTTTTATATCGGAATATAGACGTGCAATTTTTTGCAAAAAAAAAAACATTGCAATTGCAAAATGTAAATTTTCAGTTTTATTGCATTTTTTCCGAGGAATATTTTTTCATATCTCTCATCATTTTCTAGATAAGCTTAAAATGTCAATTTTTTGACGATTTATCGCGATTTATTTAAAAATGGTTCTGGCGAAGATTTTGATTTTCGTCGAAATATAGTAGTGGAGCACCCCCAGATTCATAATCAAGAGAGACATTACAGTGTTCGAAACCTGATGTTAAAGTTGTTTCGGCCGAGCCGTGGGAGAGAGTTAATTTATTTCACAAAAATATTAACCATAATATTTTCTACAAAGTTGCTGAACACTCACTACAGCGCAGATATAAAGAAAACATAGTTTTATAAACCGATATGGTTTTTTTAACTATTTTTTTTTTTTTTTTAATTTACAGAACCCGTTCTGATATTTAAAATTTTTTAAAAAAGTCAATTTATCAAAAATCCGGTCACTTTTATTTTCTTTTTCTAATTTTTTTTTAAGTTTAGATGTTTGTCTATCCACAAAAAAAAAGTCAGACATGTGTTTCTGGTTTTTTTTTCGATCATATCGCTTTTGAATTTTGAATTTCATAACAATTTAGAAATTTGATCATTCGCTACGTTAAAACAAGAAAATACAAGCAAATTACAAAATTTTTATGAAATTTAATATTCAATGCGATTTTCTCAAAAAAAAAACGAAAAACACATGTCTGATTTTTTTTTGTGTGGATAGAAAAACATTTAAAGTTAAAAAAAATGGTTGGATTTTTGATAAATTGACTTTTTTTAAAAAATGGGAAATTTCTGAACAGGTTCTGAAAATTTTCGAAAGAAAAAACTTTTAATCGATAGCCCATACAAAACTTTACAAGAATGTAAATTTTTGAGATTGTAGTGCATTCCGTTTTAATTTGATAAATATTTATTATATTTTTTTTATATACTCGACACAAATTTGACAATTTTTTCAATATTTGACCACGATCCTAAGCCCAGTTTTTGGAAAATTCAAAAACCAATAACGCAATTTTCTTAGTTACAAATGGTAAAATTTGTGACGAGTTGCGTTACTTAAATATTTATCGAACTAAAACGGAAGGCACTACAATCGCAAAAATTTACACTTTTGTATTTTTTATGGGCTATTAATTATTATTTTTTTTTTTTTTTTAATTTTCAGAACCTGTTTTCTGAAATTTTTAATTTTGTAAAAAAGTCAATTTATTCAAAATCCGACCACTTTTTGTTCTGTTGTAATTTGATTTTTTTTTAAGTTCAGATTTTTTTTTGTTTTTTCTGTCTACACAATAAAAATCAGATGTGTGTTTTTCGTTTTTTCTTAAAGAAAATCGCATTTGAATATCAAATTTCATAACAATTTTGTAACTTTCTTGTATTTGCTTGGTTCAACAAAGCGTATGAGTTATAAATATTTGCAAAATTCTTCGATTTGTTACTCATACGCCATGTTGGAAAAAGAAAATTACAAAATTATTATGAAATTTAATAATAAAATTCGATTTCCTCGAAAAAAACATCTAAACCCGAGTAAAAATGAATACATATAATTTTACATTATTTGATGTATGTATATATAGCCATATGAAATAATATGTTTTCATATCAAACAAAGTACATAATTATATCTCGCATTGAGTTTTTCCAAATTTTTTAAATGGAGTTATATAAAATTACATCTAATGATAACCATATTAATATATAATACATGTGGGAGACATAATCATATGTGACACATATAACTTAATCATATGTGACACATATAACTTAATCTGATTGCATACATATTTATATGTGACTTAATATCAAATAACGTATACGAGCATATTTAAAAAAAATCCAATATCATTATATATATAATTATATATGACTTACAAGAAACCATTTAAAATTTTATATGACTTACAAGAAACCATTTAAAACTATATATGGTTCCATCTTAAAAAACGAAAAAAAAAAATTTCAAATATAATTATATATGGTCGCACATATAACTCTATATACAGTTATATAAAACTATACATGGCATCAAACATTTATTTTTTTAATATTATAAAAGATATAATTATAAATGGCTTATGAGTAGGGATGAGATTTCCATGCAAATGCATGTTTTTTGCCGATAGTCCAAAAACGATATCGACCAATTATCTTTCCGAATCAAGAAATTTGCGTTAAAATGGCATCGATTTGTTTTTGCATATTTTTGCATATTTTGGTGAAAATGCATATTTTTGCATATTTTGGTTTTAAATGCATATTTTGTGCATATTTCCAACTTTTAAGTGCATATTTTTGCATATTTTGGCATAAATTAGCAAAAACACAAACTGAAATTTATTTGTTTCAAAAACTATTTTAAATTTTAAAAATTTATTTTGAAAATAATAAAAATTATTTTTTTTCTTTTTTAATTTTTTTATAGATATTCTTTATTTCTAAAAAAAATCTTGCTTATATAAAGTTTTAAATGTTACTATTTAACACGACGTTATTTTTTGGTTTTTAAGAAGTTTTTCCTATGAAAACAAGACTTTTATTGCACATATTTTATTTTTTAGTGCATATTTTTAGTTTTTTTAGTGCATATTTTGGATTTTTTAGCGCATATTTTAAGCGCATATTTTCGATTTTTTAGTGCATGAAAATCTCACCCCTACTTATGAGATACCGTATATAGTTTTGTAAGGTACCATATAAATACAATTTTTTTTTAAACTCTATATATAATTTTAAATGGTGGCACATGTAACGCCATATAAAATGTTATACAATTGTATAAGGTAAAAAATATTTTTTTCTTTCACAATATTTTGTATATAATTATGCATAATTTTATATGACAGTATTTCAATACTTTTTTTTTAATATTGCATCATATATATTTTTATTTAAGTATACAAGAGAGCTTGTATAATTATATATGATTCTCAAAGCACCTTAAATCAGTCAAAAAAAAATATATATAAATTCTATAAATTTTTAAATAGAAAAAAAATCTGTTTAATCCATTGTATTTTAAAACTTAAAAAAATGCATATTGGATTTTAAAAGTTAAATGTTTAAAAAATGCATATAACTTAAATAGTTGTGTGTAACTTTATATAAGATCATATAAGATAATATATGATGCTTGGGGACACCGAGTTCGATTCCCGGCTCAACCCAGAAAAAAACTATTTTTTTTTTTTAATTTTTTAAAAAAGAAAATATGTTTTTAAAGCTTTTTGTTTTTTCTAAACTTAAAAATATTGAATAATTAAATTTTTATGATAAAATCGAAAAATAAATATTATTTATTTATATTTATATAATTTTATATATTACATCATATAAGTTAATATATGGTTCCTAGGGACCCTGGGTTCGATCCCCGGCTGAGCTAAGAAAAAAATTTGTTTTTTTAATTTTTTTTTTAAAGAAAATATGTTTTAGAAGCTTTAATTTTTTACTAAACTTAAAAATATTGATTAATTTATTTTTTATGATAATATTTAGAAATAAATATTATTTATATATAGTAATATAACTTTCTATATTGCATCATATATGATAATATATAATTCTTGAGGACCCTGAGTTCGATTCCCGACTAAGTCAAGAAAAAAAATATTTTTTTTTTAAATTTTTTTTTAATCTAAATGATTTTTTAATGCGTTTTCGTTTTTCAAATTTAAAAAAAAAATAAAATCCCTGAATTTTAACAAAAATATTTCAAAAATAATTATATTTTGATATAATTATACATTATTTAATCCGAAGAAAAAAATATTTTAAAACTTTAATGTTTAACCATCAATATCTCTGGTTTTAAGAGAGCTAAAGTCCTCAGATCAAGCTCAAATCAAAGCTTTATATGTTGCCAATAATTAAATGTGTATTTGGTTCGAACTTATGTTAGCAATATTTTCAGATAAAATTATTTTTGTCTGAAAAAACTTCCGAAAAAAACTTAAAACTCATTATTTGGCCGTTGGTGAGTAAAAAAGTTTATACATGTTTTATACCATTTTAAAGGTATTTTTATTAAATATACAACGGCAGAAAGAAAATTTGGATCCGATGAAAAATGTGAAGCTCATAAGCCAAAAACCGTTTTTACTTTAAAGCTTTATAACTTGGAAAATTAAGAGCATTGGAAGATGAAAATCATGTTGTTGAACTCAGTATTAAACCCCCTATTAGCTCAGCAAATAAACTAAAAAAAAAAAAAATCACAAATTTTAGCAAAAATTTTCTAAGTCTTTTTTAAAATTTTGTTCAAATTCAAGTCGAATATAATTTGATGCAATCATATACACGATAAGATAAACTGGATTTAATTATATATAAGTTAAACTTGATATAATTATATATGATAAACTATTTTCAAAAATTTTCTAAGTTTTTTTTAAAACATAGTCTTTTAAAGTTGTCATTTATTAACAACGTCCGCTGGGTCAGAGGGTAGAGTTTCCGATTACAAAACAGTTGGTAGCTGTTCGATTCCCCCGCCGCTCGAAGTTTTTTTTTTTTTTTTAAATAAATTTTAATTATATATATTTATATCTTAATATTGAAAAAAATTGTTTGGATAAAACTTTATCAGTTCTAAAAATAGATTTTATTGTTCGGATTAAATTATATATAGTTCTAAAAATAGATTTTTTTTTTCGGATAAAATTTTATCTAAAGTTTTTTGTAATATTTTTTTTTTCTTTCGTATGAAATTTTATCTTTTTTTATCCAGCTAAAAAAATCTTTTTTTTTTTTTGTCTTGGTCCAATAAGATCCAACCATTTTTCGGATGAAATTGTATCCCACCGATTAAAACTGATCTAATTAGATAAACCCACTTTTCGGATCAAATTGTATCCGTCCGGTTAAAACTGATCTAATCTTAGCGATCCATTTTTCGGATCAGTGCTGATCTTTCAAATCTCGGATCTATCAACAGATCTAGAATAATATAAGAACATATATTGCTCCATACAGAAATTTTTACTCGGGAACTTAAAAAAAAAAAAAAAAATGGCCGGATTTTTCATAAATTGACTTTATGAAAAAATGAGAAATTTCAGAACGGGTCTAAAAATTTTTCAGAATAAAAATTTTTAATCGATAGCCAATAAAAATATTGAGATTATTGTGCATTCCGTTTTATTTTGACAAATGAATGTATGTGTGGAACAAGGTGCTAAAATCCAATTTTTGGAAATCGTTTTTTTTTTTTTTTGCAAATTGGTGCCTTCCTACAATTATTAAACCAATTTGCAAACAAATTTGTTGAAAACTTTATCGTTTTCTGTCATAAAAGTCACCTTAAAAGTTAAATTTTAACTATTTTTGGGAATATTTTAAAGTTTTTTTCCGGATACTAACATGTGTTTTGCAGTTAATTTAAATTCTTACATGTGAGATGGTTAACGTGTAGAAAACACCCTAGGCTTTAACATGTGCCCATTGGTTTGGCAAAAAACGCTTTATTATCTAATCTATAGATAGTTAAAGTGTAAACTGGAAAAATGTGCTATATCCCTATAAAAACATAATATTGTTTTACGTAATACTAGGGGTGGATTTTTATAATATATCAAATTTTTAAGTTCAAACTGTAAAACTTAATCGTTAGTAACTAATATCATAAATTGTGCAAATTTATTAACCCATTATGGGAAAAGTTGTTTAAAATAAACCTTAAAAAAGTTTTTTTGTTAAATTAACTGCTTTTTATTATTTTTATATAAAAATGATTACCGCTAGACCCCGCCTAATTTTTGGAGAATTCATCACGTTAAATTTAAATTTTTAAAAAATAACTCATAAGACTTACAACTACTTGGCAAATGTATTAAAATTCCTAGTAGAAATTGTAACATAGCACCTTATTCCACTACAACAAAATTTCACATGCATTTTTTTGCTACTTCCTCTCATTTGTTTTTAATGAAATTTTTAACATAGATGCATATGGTCCATCTTCGTCGAGCTGCAAAAAGAAATTTCAAAAAATGATTTTTTTTCGCGACCGTTTTAGTTTTTTGCTTCTCCTGAACAATTTGGTTTTTGGATTATAGCACCTTGTTCCACACCCTCATTCAAATATTTAATCTAGGCAACTCAACACAAATTTTTCCATTTTTTCAATATCTAGCACCGTCTCCTAAGCCCAGGTATTGAAAAAACAAAACCGTAACTTTCTTAGTTCCATATAGGGCTATCAATGCAACCTATTCAGAAATTCATGGGACACATGTTTTTTTCGCTGGGCATTTGGAGTGTAATGTTTCATATATACACTTAAAAAATTATGTCAATTATTTAAAGAGTTTTACGTTTTGTCGTTTTTTAAAGAAAAAACATTTGTTTAATGTTCAGTTTTTTGGACTACTTTTGTGCGTTGTTTCAAAAATAATTACATATAGAATTTCATTAGCATTCTGTTTTTAAAGTCATTAATTATTGTTCTGTAAGCAAAAACAAGTGATTCTTCTTTAATTTTTAATGATTTGCGTACGTTATTTTTTTAAATTGTTGCATTTTTTTCAGAGAAATCATTAGTTTTTAACTAATTGTGTGGTTATTTTTTTGTAGAAAAAAAATTCAAAAAAATATTTTTAGAAATATAAAAACATGTTTGTATCAAGTTACTTTGGCACGATGGGTAGAATGTCTGGCCAGAATGCAGTTGATTGCGGTATCGCTCCCCAAAAATTTATTTAGAATTTTTTAAAAAAATAAATTAATAGAATAATTGTTAAAAATAACCTACTAAATCATAAATTTTTATTGTTAAAAATAACCTACGAAATCATAAATTTTTATTGTTTTCGTAGCTTATTATACCCTCCAACCACAGTATGGGGGTATACTCACTTTGTCATTCCGTTTGTAACGCATAAAAATATCGGTCGGGGACCTTATAAAGTATATATATTATTGATCTATGATCGATTCTAAGTCGTTCTATGAATGTCCGTCCGTCCGTCTGTATAAAACACGATTCAGTCCAAAACAAAAGAGCTAGACCCCTGAAAATTGGCAAGAATATGTATAATATTCATAGGCCGGTTAAGTTCGGAAATAGGCAAAATCGGGGCAGGGGGAAAAAAGTTCCCCTTAACGAACTAAAAAAACCTCTTAAAAAACGCGTTAAACAAATGAAATCTTTTTATGTCAGAAGGGGTTTAAACTCCTGCATTTAGACTCAGGGGGCTGGAAAATTTTTTTTTTCCGCCCGCCCCCTTTTGTGGGGGTGGATTTAAGAAAGCCAAAAAAAAAATGAGAAAATGGTATTACTAAATTTCCAAATGCATAATAAATTAATTAGTTAACATTTATTGCGATGGGGAAAGTATCCCCCACCACCCCCACCGAGCCACCCCCCAAAACGACCCTGGATTTTTTTATATGTTTTAAAATGTTGGAGGGTAGCATAGATTCGGCATAGCCGAATTTAACACTCTCACTTGTTTTTTTTTTATTTGTTGGTAAAACTAACAGAACAAATATTAATTCTAATTGTTTCGTAGGTCATTTTTTTCAAATTTATTGGTAAAAAAAATAAAAAAGAACGTAATTTTTTAATGTTATTTATTTTAGAAAATTTGTCGTTTAAAAAAAAAGCCATTTGTTTAACGTTCAGTTTTTTCAAATGACTATTTCTGGTCTTTGTTTCAAAAATATCAACATAAAAATTAAAGACTTTCAGTAGCATTCAATTTTTAAAGTCATTTACTTTTTTTCTGTAAATAAAAATAAGTGATTCTTCTTTAATTGATTTGTGTACGTTATTTTTTTTTTTTTTTTTTAATTTTTGTCATTTTTTAAGGAGAAATCATTAGTTTTTACCTACCTGTGTGGGTTATTTTTTCCAGAAAAAAAAATTCAAAAAATTATTTATAGAAATATAAAAACATGTTTGTACTAACAATAAGTGACTTTGGCACTATGGGAAGAGTGTCTGGCCAGAATTTAGTTGATTGCGGGATCGATTCCCCAAAATTTTATTAAAATTTTTTTAAAAAATAATTTAATTGTAAAAAATAATGTTTTCGTATATATTTTTTTTTTTTAAATTGGTGGTAAAAATAACACAACAGTCATTAATTTTTAATGTTTACGTAGGTTATTTTTTTCAAGTTTGTTGGTAAAAAGAAAAATAATTAATTAAATGTTATTTATGCTTCGTGGCGACCAAAGACAAAAATGAAAAAACGGACCATCCTAGTGTACATAATGTTTACATTAATTTCTATGCCAGCGTGTTTGTATGTATGACTGTCTGTCTGTGATATGATATTTTCAAGTTGTTTGTTTGCTGATATCAACATATTTTTATTCCAATATTTTTGATATTTTCAATTTCAGCATTTTATTTGTTTCCTCCCAAAAGAGTTCAATATACTAAATTAAATAGTCGTTTATTTGCTTAAGTAGTCTCGCATCAACAGGGAAAGGTAAAAAGGTAATCACCCCCGAATTAAAAAAAAAAATGATTTCCATACCCGGGTGAAAATGTAAATACATGCTCATACATGATTCCATGTATGATAGTATATAAACAATATATGGAAATGTATGTCATATATGGGAGCATATATGAACATACACAAGTAATGTAATATTCCATATATGTAAATGTAAGCAACTATGTGTGGATAGGTATATGTCATACTCCTTCATATATGCTATGCATCTGCATAGCATACATGTCTTAAAAACAATTTTTTTAAAGGTTGGGTTCGGCAGAACTTTGCAAAATTGGATGAAGTTCATGTATGGGTTCAGTCTGAAAAAGTCGTGCGGTTGGACAATAATGATCATACATCATCAAGATTGGTTATAATTTTTGTATTCTATAGGCGAATATGAACGGCACTAACGTAAACAACCAAATTTAGAAGAAAATTCGAACACTCTGACGGTATTACTGTCAGAGCTGCGAAGGATTTCATCCCTTAATAAGATTTGGTGTTCTGAATTAAACTTTAATGATTGCATTCCCCAATCACAATTTATCGAATGAATTTACATTTGATTTTAAAATATAGAATGAATTCGGTTTCTTTTTCATTCGACTTTGAAATTGAATGCGTAAGTTTTTATAAATTCGATTTTTAAAAGTCTCATTAATAATAAATAAATTAAATAAAGAATGCATTCAGTTTTGAAAATTCTCATAAACAAGAATTCGATTTAATGGTAAAAATCGAGTCCATTCCAAGAAATATTGATATTTAAAGATAATTGTATTCAGTGACTATAAAAATCGAATGTATTTTATTTGTGAATTCATTCGAAAAGTGGTTAATTCTTCGAAGCTTTGATTATCCTAAAGTATCATAAAGTCCAAAGTATATTTTTAAAATATTCGTTAGTTTTTATTAAAAAATCAGTGTCATAAATTAGTACAAATTATTTATATTTAAAAAAAAATTCAATTAATAGACGTTTTATGGAAAAAAATACAAAAAAAAATTTTACATACAAATTCATGTATGACAATGTATGATCATTAATGTACATGTACCCTCAAATTACGGATATGCACTTGTATGGACATCCATATATGCATCATATATGAACATACATGGTCATTTTCAGCCGGGTAATGAAAAAATTATGCATACATCTTCCTATCTTCGTTTTTATCGAACACTTAACAAAGTTTTGAGAGTACGCTGCAATGACTTATTGCTTATGGCCTTATTTCACCCCGCCTCATGCAACAAATTTAACTCACGCTCAATCACTTTCTGTATTCCCCCCTTAAATTTAACAAAGGGATCAGCAAATATGTGATCTCTGAAGAGCTTCCATTTCAAAAAACTTTTTTCTATAAAGAATTAAAACATAATTTAGCTATGGGACAGGCCCCAAAAAGTTGTAAGTTAATATTTCATTTCAAATAATTTTCTTCTTACGAATGTGCATGAAAATATACAATGACAAGCAAAAGTGTCCTAAGTTCAAGAAATTTTTTAAATAAAATCTCAAACCGATTTTGATGATTTTTTTTTTATTTGTAGATTATTAAATTCTACAGTACATATGGTGGCCATTTTTTGAAATTTTGACCTAATTATTTTTTAATTTTTATGTTTATATTAGAATTATTTCATCAAAAATCAATATTTTTCAAAAAAATGGTCTCGGTAAGTACTAGAAAATTTAATAATCTACAAATCACAAAAAAAAAATTCATTAAAATCGGTTCCGTAGTTTTTGCTGTACAACTGCAGCCAATTTTGGTTTTTAAAAAAGAATTTTACAATTGATTGGTAATCCTGGCAATTTTTGTTGACCAAATTTGGTGTTATAAAATTTTAAAAATATAACAATAATTCATCTTTCAAATAAAAAAAACAGAATTAAAAAGTAATGCGTATTTATATTTTTATAGCGGTTTAAATATTGCTCATGTTAAGACTGTTTTTTTTTTTTCTTTAAACCCCACTTAAAGGCCGGGGCATTCTCAATGTACTGCACTGTAATCTGGGGTAATAGAAAATTCAGTTAGTAAAAAGAAAACAGAAAATTTTTGTTTATGTATTGTTTTTTTCTTACACATTGTATTTTATGTCAAGTAAAAACGTCGACAAATTCTATTCTCTACAGAGTTTTTGAAAAAATTTTCTATTTTCTTTTTACTACACAGAAAATAATATCGTATATTTAATTTTAATTAAAACTTTAATTGTTTTTTAATTTAATATTAATTAAATTTTTAATTAATATAATTAATTGTTTAATTAAATTTTTAACTTAATTTTAATTAACATTTTGATTGTTTTTAAATTTAAAATTAATTAAATATTTAATTAATATAATTAATTGTTTAATTAAATTTTTAGCTTCAGTAATTTTTTTTTTTGTGTTTTGTTTTCCGTGAGCGCGCGAGTGTGTGTTTTTTCTTGCATTGTATGACATGCAAAGAAAGATACGTAAGTATAAACAGTTTGCTGAAAGTTTTTTTTTTATTTCTCATATAGTTTTTGGAATTCTCATTTTGTTTATAGTTTTATATGTATGTATATAAAAGGTTTATAATCAACTTTATAAAATTGTCTTAGTGACTTTGTCTTTACGGCATAATTGTATTTGGTAACGTTTGAAGAAAAAATTTTTTTTTTGTACTATTTTATTTAAAAAAGTGTTTTTTTAAATTATTTATTTTTAGAAAATGTATTGTTTTTAATTTATTTTTTTTAATTTATAGAATTAAAAATTTTAATTGTTTTTAAAAATTTTTCTAATTAAAACTTTATTTATTTTTTTTTTTTTAATTTTAATTAAATTTTTAAATTTATAGTATTAAGTTTTTAATTAAATAAATATTCATTTATTTTTGATTAATGACATACAAATATTTTTAATTTATATGCGCATTTTAGTGATTGGTCCGGATTTAAATAATTTTTTAATTAAATCTACGAATTTTTTAATTAAATTTTTTTTTTCTGTGTAACAGAATTCTCTACAATATTTTACGGCCGTCTTTATGTAAAATATAATCCAGCCTTAAGGCAAGTAAACTGATAAATTTCAATAGTTTTAATGTGTGGAATTTCAGATATAGAACAATTTAAAAACCTGTCACACTTTTGCTCATCACTGTTTATCTGTAGTACACATTGTTTATGTTTATACAGAAAAAAAAATCATCATTCAAAGACAATAAAATCGAAAATTTACATACATAAACTTGAGACATCCACAAGTGAGTGGATGTGATAAAATGGTCATTGAGAAAAAACAAATAAAGAAAAGTGAAAGAAAAACATACAAAAACCAAAAAAGAAACAAACATCATCTAGTGGTTAAAAATATCTTTTCATTAAGACCTGACAATTCGGCAATTATGGGCCAGGGGCAGACAACGTACAAGATAAAGCGGAATAATACAAATGATTTACTGAAACTACGGGAAAAACATTTGACAAGTTGGTCTTAACGAATCTGTTGATAACTATCATAAAGTTTAATTTTTGTAAATATTTTTTGTTTTTAGTGAAAAAAATTTGGAAACACTATTTATAAGTCGATTTATCTATACTAATTTATAAAAAAGGTTTGTATAATAGGTGTGATCTCGGAAATTACTCATCCGATTTCAAAAATCCGATTTTCTGATCTAAAAAAACTACACGGAAAAGTGGGCCACCCGTACCAGAAACATACACGCAAAATCTTTTTTGAATCGGTCAATATCATCTTTTAATTTTTGAGGTTTAATTCTTCCTTCAAAAATTGTTTTTTTTTTCGGAACAATGAAAACATTTTTATTTACGCTGATGTTTTATTTTAAAATTGAAGAAAGACGCCACCTCACTTGGACTAAATGTATAAGCTAACGACTTAAAAAAATAAGAAAATAAGAATTACTGTTTTTCATTTTCTCATAACCCAAAAGGTTTGTACAGAGCTTGAGTAATAATTCACCTGCTGGTAAATAAAAAAAAATTCACCAGCTTTAAATTTAAAAAAAAAAAAAATTATAATTTTTATATCAAAATTTGGGGTTTCATCAAAAATTTTGTTTTCTCATATTTTTTTTTTAAGTTTTTTTTATCAACTTTTTTAAAATAGACATATGTACATCTTAAGCTTTTAAAAATTTAAACAACTTATTAAAAAACAAGTCAGAGTGCTACATTCGGCTATGCCGAATCTGTTATACCCTCCAAAATGTAAAAAAAAAACAATATAAAAATCCAGGAACGTCTTTCCTTTTTTTTTGGGGGGGGGGGGGTTAGTGGGAGACGTTAGGGGACACCTTCCCTTGCGATTTTTAAATACTTCTGAGATAAGAATGTTGCATTTGCTTAGCAAAAGTACAAAAAACTCTGCAAAATATGCGGTTTTTCTTAGGTCGGTTTAGTTCCCCAAGGATTTTGCCCATTTCCGAACTTAACCTGCCTAGGAATATCAGACATATTCGTGTCAAACTTCGGAAGTCTAGCTCTTTTATTTTGGACTGTATCGTGTCCTCTACAGACGGACGGACGGACCGACGGACATGTCATAGAATCGATCACTGATCAATAAAATATATACATTATGGGGTCCTAGTCTGATATTTCGATGCGTTACGCACGGAATGACAAAGTGAGTATACCCCCATACTGCGGTTGGAGGGTATAAAAATAAGCCCCTCCTTAGCGGGGCCACCTTTTCTTCGCAATAAAGGTTTACTAACAATAAGTCATTTTTTATATTTTTTGCACTATAGTTATACAATAGGGCGTCCCGTCAAATTTTAATGTTCGAATTTCATGTCGTAATACCAGCCAAACGATGGCCACGTTAGAGCTGATTGTGGAAAAATTTATGAAAAAAATTCGCATGGTCATCTTCAGTCGGCAACAAGCGGTCAAAATTAGACCAAAATTCATATCCGAATTTTTTGACTAAATCCGGCTCGAAAATTCGGAAATTTTGTGTACTTTGTTGGAAAAAAATTTTAAAAAATCCAAAACTGCGATTTTGGTCCACAGATGCTGATTTTTAATCTTAAAATTATTTTTTTTATCCAAATTGGTCTCAAAAAATGAAAAATGTTATCTAAAAATTTAAAAAAAATATAAAAACACGATTTTGGACCAAAAATGCTGATCTGAGATTGTGTTCCACAGATGCTGATCAGCATTTTCAGACCAAAATCGTGTTTTTATATATTTTGCAATATTTTTAAAAGACCAATTTGAATAAAAAATAATTTGTATATTTAAAAATGGACCTAACCCGTGGTTTTGGATTTTTTTTTTAAATATTTTTCCAATAAAGTAAAGGTCGAAATACGTATTTTTTTCTATCTTTGACGGCTGGTTGCCGACTGAAGATGACCTTGCGAATTATCCCACAATCAGCTCTAACGCGGCCATCGTTTGGCAGGTATTACAGGTATTACGACATGAAATTCGAAAATTTTAATTTTACGGGACGCCGTATTATACAATTTCATCATTATTTTAAATATTTTTTTTTGTCCAAGCCCACAAAAGGGGGGGGGGGGGGGCGGACCAAAACAAATGACATTTTCTAGTCTGGATCCAAATGCTGGCCTTAGAACTTTTTCTGGCATAAAAATGTTTCATTTTCTTTGCAACAGTACAAAAACCTGTTAAAAATTACTTTATTTTCTGATTTTGGCTAAGTACTTCAAGGGGGTACTTTTTGCCCCCTGATCGGAATGTTTCCATTCGACCCAAGACCTTAAGACATATTTGTATCAAACTTCAGCAGTCCAGCTGATTTAAATTGGACAGTATCGTGTCTTTTACAGGCTGACGGAAGGACGGACATTCCAACGGACAGACGGATGGATGGGCAGACAGAAAGCGCTTTAATGACAGAATCGATCACATATCAATAAAATATGCACTTTATGGGGTTATAGAGAAATATTTCGATACGTTACACCGTCCGACAGCCAATATTAAATATGAAGAGGATTATATACGTCTGAAAGATAAAATTGAGTAAAACTGCATTTACAGTTTTTAATTTCGTGATCCTGTTTTATTTTAAAAGGACTTCAAAGTTTTAATAGATACATTTTGTAAAATATTTGAAATATTTGTACTTGTCCTTGGATGACACTGGTGATAGAAAATGAAAGAGGAGGATACCCCCTTATTTTTCACTTTTTATTTTGCCATATCGCGATAAAAGGATGCGAATACAGTCATTAAAAAAAGTTATCAAAATATTTTTTTTGAAAATTTTTAATGATATGAAGGATAGATTTTTGTGAGGGCGTAACTTATGTACCTCTTTTTTCTTAATATGTAAAAATAATAAAATAGGGAAGTTAGGCGAGATCCTCTTCTTTCATTTGCTGTCACTAGTGGCATCCTAGGCAAGTTGAAATATTATAATTTTTAATCCTCTAAAATTTTTAAGTCCTTTTAAAAGGAAACAAGATCACGAAAAGAAAAACTGTAAATGCAGTTTTACGACATTTTGTCTCTAGTTTCAAATGCTTACTATCCAGTTCGTGTTTGATAACTATTTTTCATTTTGCCGGACGGTGTTATCAGAATGCAAAAGGCACAATTTTAAAAATTCGAAAAAAATAAAACGAATTGTGATTAGAATTTAAAAAATTTTTAAGAGAATTTAAAAAAAATTGAGTGTTTTTCAAAAATTCGTATTTAATTTTTAAACGTTAAAAACTAACCCAGGTAGAAAATTAATGCGCTTTGAAAGCGCATTAAAACCAAAAAATATGGTATTATTAAAGCTCTTTTAGAACAAAAAAGGACGTATCTAAATTGCCTGAGTCCCGACGATACAAATTTTTTTGTTGACAGCCCATGTAGAGCCTCAACCAAACCAAGATCGTTTAAAACTACTTATGTGTAGTAGTAAAAACCCCAAAGGGTTTAGCGTCTGTAACGTCTCAAATTTTTTTTACAGCCCACTGAATTTTTTCAGTTTTTTTTTTCAAAGGCGTTGGAAAAAAAGTCGAAAAAAATAATATTAATGTTCTTTTGAGCTGGAAATAGTGTTTGGATGACTTCAATAGAATTTTATGGGGAACTTTTTTCTAGAGTAGGCTAAACGTCTATCTCCCGTTTTAATGGGTTATTTAAGTCATTTTTTTTTAGAAATGGCTCAAAACCCAACTAAGACGTGCGCTTAAAGGGTTAAAATGTTCTATGAATATTTTCAGCATCAAATTTCACTGGGGGTTTCCGAAGGCAGAAAGTTCGACTGGTATATAAAATTCTTAAAAAGGTTAATTGTAAAGTATCATTTACTTTTTATATTTTTTCCTATATTTGTTAGTTACAATTGTATACTGTTTTTGGCAAAAATATAAAAAAATTAATGACACTTTACAATTTACCTTTTTTCTCAATATAAATATATAACAATATAAATAGCTATTGGGATTTTTTTTATCAGATCCTGATGGGCTTAGACCCAGTTTGGTTCCTTAATAGTCATATGTTTTGATCCAAAATTTTTCCCGTTTCGCTATACCTTGCTTAGTTTTTGAGATACGTGAATTTAGGGTACCATTGAGGTCTTGAGAATACTAAACTAGATAACTTTAAAACTATTTCTCGGGGAGCTTTTGGGTATTTGACGGTCTTGTTCTACGTGGTAAGAGGTACAAAATTGCTTTTGATCTTTTTGTTGAAATTTATTTTCGGGAATGCCAACTTTTTTAAATCCTAAAGATAGGACCCATTAGGGTCCACACATGTGAAGAGGACCGGCAATACTATAGCGATTTAAAGAACGAAAATTGGCCTCCATTTTGCTCTATCTGGCTTAGTTTTCGAGATATCGTCATTTTAAGTTTTTTTTTTTTTTTTAAATAAAATTCCCAAGTTATAAAAATTTTACTAAAATGGTGAAAGAAAATGGTAGAAAATTAAGTTCTAAAATTAAAGATGAGGAATATGTCTTAAAATAAAGATTTTTTTTATATATTTAGGGAAAGTTTTTTGGGCGATAAGAATTTCTTCCATGGGAATTCCATTTAAGGAAAATAATGGACTATTTAACAATACATGAACTAAAATTTTTTTCTAACAATAAAGAAAATTTTATTTAAATAAATTGTGGTAAAATTTATGTACTATAGAGTGACTCAAAAAAAAAGTTGATTATGTACCCCCCTCAAAATTAACTTTGACATGTTTTATGAAGATTCCCAAAATATTTGGGTTCTAGCGATAATCTCCCGTGAGCTAAACCGCGTTAAAAAAGGGTCCAAAAAAGGTATTTTTCATGAATAAAAAATTCAGTAAATTTTTTTTTGTCCAATAAATGACCAAATCTAATAGATATTTAGGAATTCTTTGATTCTGCATTAAAACATTTTATAAATATATTCACAGACTCGAGATAACGAGATGTTTATGTCAGTTTTTTGATGCTTTTCAATTCGAATTTACTGAAAACTTAAATAACTTTGGTATTTTTTGTCCGATTTTCACTTATAATACATCTTTAGAAAGGTGTTGACCACTGCTTGGAATTTTAGTCAAAAATTAACCCTTAACTGCACTGTCTTACTTTTTTATAACATTTACTTTGACATCATTAAAAACCCATTTTATAACCACAAAAAGCGAATGCTTTACTGATTTTTTTATTCATGAAAAATGCCATTTTTGGACCCTTTTTTGCCGCGGTTTAGCTCACGGGAGATTATCGCTAGAGCCCAAATATTTTGGGAATCTTCATAAAACATGTCAAAGTTAATTTTGAGGGGGGTACATCATCAACTTTTTTTTTGCCCATACAAGGTGAGTCGGTCTAATGTACTATTTTCAAGAAAATTTTTCCAAAGTTTAAGTTAAATAATTTTTTTAAGTGTAATGTTACACACAGACAAAAATTTAGCAAAATGTGTCTATAGACAGGTTAAAGTGGGGCAGAAAGGAATAAAAAGGAAAGTCTCCCAATCGTTGTACACCGACTTTCCTGAAACCTAAAATATATATAAAAGATATTTTAAGGTTGGAGTGTCCCGGCTTATCGGCCATATCAGTGTGTCAAAATTTCGTTGCCACCTTATGACAAAATATGGACCTTCCGGAAAATTCCAATAACTCCCAAACTAACAGGAATATATTCCAGAGCAAATATACTTAAATTTATTTAATATTCACACATTTTAGTGAAAGAAATATTTAACGATATAACAAACTAATCATATATTCATATGTATAGTAGCGGGTATGACAAAAAATTCCTTAAGTATTACTAGATATTTAGGAATTCGAAAAAGACATACAAATTTGTAGGAGATAAGATTATTTTTGATATGCTTACCCTTCGATTTTTATTTTTAAAAGGTTTATATGATTTGCCTTTATTTTTGGCACCAACACCCAAATGGAGTTTTTTCATGATGACAGGAGTTTTAGAATAAAACAATAATCACTTAAAATTTTTCTTAATAAATAAACACGCACAATTATGCAATAACAAAACAAATTTGTTTTAAAAGAAAACCACTCAATATTAATAAATTTGAAATTTTTTTCAAATATTTTTTTATGACCCTCATAAATTTATACAATTTTAATTGTATTTTTTTATTTGAAATTCCACAAAAAGGAACATTTCTAAATTTGGTATAAATTTTTATGCATTGAATTTAATTTTTAGTATAAAATTTTTATTTTTTAATATTTGTCAAACACAAATTTTTATCTATTAACTTTAATAGATTTTAATACAAATCTATAGCATTTTTATTTTTTGTAAATTTTCTTTAATCCCTCAAATAAAAACGCGCACAACCGAAATCGAAAAGACAAAATTTTCAACTGATTTGATATTTTCAGTCAAAACGATGCGACAGAGACAATTTTTTTTTGTGTTTTTTTTTGCAAAGAACATCAACCAGACCACAGAATCAACAAAAATATATCGAAATCGGTACAAAAATTTATTTTATATTTTATTTGTTTTCAAATTCGTAAATATGTAGTACGTAAATGTGTAAGTTTTCAAATCTAAATATTTTATATTTTACATATCACACGCTTTTTCTTTTTTTTTTGTATATTGATGACGTTGTTTTGGGGGATTTTCTAAGGAAAATCTTAAGTATTGAAATAACAAATTTGTCTGTTTTCGATATGACACACATTTTTATGTTAGCGGAATTTATTTGATATTTTAATAAAATATTGGAAATGTTAAGGTTTGAAAGCAAATTACAAGAACTGTATCATATCTCCAGAACAAATTGATCGATTTCATTGTTTTTGGTTTTAAATTAAAGGTAATAAATTGATCTATCAACCTTTTATTTTTCAATAAGATTAACACATTAGAAGCTATTAATCGATATATCAACAATTTTGCTTTAATTTTACCTAAATTTGGCAAAAAAAAAAAGAAAATTGCATTGTAAATTTCTCAAAGAAAAAAAAAAAATTAAATTCGTTTTCTATTTGACGTTCAAGTCTGATATAATACAAAGAAATTAAGATGGTTTTTAAAAAAATCTGTTGAAAATTGTAAAAGTTGTATGCATTTGAGTAAAAATGCAGAAATTCAGTTTTTATACAAATACAGTTATATATGCCAGTTTTTATATTGGGCACACACGAAATAAACAAATACAACTGATTCTATGCTTTTTTGTTCATACTTTTACAATTGTTGACGGATTTTATTCAAAGACCTCTTATTTTCTTCGCAAAAAAATTTTAAAATTTACAACAGGTTTTTTTTCTAAATTTCGTTTAAATTGAAGTAAAATTATCGATATATCGATGAATAGATTCTAAGGCAATAATCAGATTAAAAAATATTGTATAGAGAATTGATAAAATATTTACTAAGCTTTAATTTAAAAGTAAAAAAATTCAAATTCTCCGATTTTGTCCGGAGATATTTTAATTTATGTAAAACCACTTTTATAAATGTGAAATTTGGCAATATCTTAAAAACTTTTCTACTTTTAACCTATTTGACTTCATTTTCGGATTCAACGCGCGATTTTACATGGAAAATTAATGTCAAATATCGTGAATCAAACAATATTTCATAATTTGTATACTGGTGTTACACCCAATAAACTGAAAACGTATAAAAACGGAAATTCACTTTTTTATTCAAATGCATGTAACTTATACATGTAACTATTTTTAACGGATTTTCTTAAAAACCATCTTATTTTCTTCATAATCAGACTTGAACTGTAAAGAGATAAATACAATTTTAATTTATTTTTTTTTATTTCTAAAATTTACAATAGAATTTACTTTTTTTCCCCAAATTTTGCTAAAATTGAAGTAAAATTGTCAACATATCGGTTTATAGCTTTTAAGCCCAAAATCAGATTGAAAAATGTTGTATGAATGCATGATATTGTCAATATCTCGAAAGCTATTCTACTTTTAAAACTTTAGAGGAGATTTTCAGATTCAGCGTTAGAGTTTACATGGAAAATGAATGCAACATGTCGTCGATCAATATCTCTGTAAACTAGTGTTATCGTTTGTTTTGGTTTAAAAACTCTATGTTTAAATTTTTAGCCAAATCGGACAATTTTAACCCGTGTTCCTGGGGGGACAAAAAAAAATGTTTAGAGCCAAACTTAAAGCCCACAGCGGCATAGGTTAGTTAAATTGTCCGTTTTAGCTAACAACTTACATATAGAGGCCGTATTCATTTAAACTCGTATACACCAAGTATACCGTATAAACTTACCAAACTTATTTTTTATAAATGGAGTTTGACATAAATTGTATAAATTTATCAGACTTACATATTATACGAAGTTTTTATACGGTTAGATGAATACCATTAGAGTTTTTACACCAAAACGAACCAAAATTTGCCCAGCAATCGACGAAATTCAACAAAAGTAATTTTTTGGGATAACCCAGTGAAAAATAATACATGTATGATCATTATGGTAGCACGAATTATGACTTTTTTCGAATTTCGTCGATCGGCGGGCAAATAATGGTTCGCTTTGGTCTAAGAACTCTATATTTAAATTTTTAGCCAAATCGGACTAAATTAACCCGTGCATTTGGGGGGTTAAAGTTTTTCCCCAAAAAAATTTTTTCCCATACAAACTAAAATTTTTTTTCCGATTTTTTAATTTTTTTGTTTGTTTATTATTTTGCTTGATTAGCTTATTAACGAAAACTTTTATTTTGGTGGGATAAACCCTTCCACTTCACAATTGAGTTAAAAAAAATAAAAAATTGGGGCCGTTGGGGTCCACTCTAAAAATTTTTAATTTTTTTAGTTTTGACTTGAAAGGATTTCAGATGACTTTCTTATACAAACCAAAAAAAATTTCAGGGCTAAACTTTAACCCCCTAGCGGCACAGGTCCGATTTGGCTAAAAACGTAAACACAGAGCTTTTAGACCAAAACGAACCATAATTTGCCCGGCAATCGACAAAATTCGACAAAAGTCGTTTATGTGATAATACTTAAAATGTGAAAAAAAGGTAGAAAATTATTTTTTTTCTGTTATTGGTATATTTTAGTACAGGATAAAAATGTCACAGATAGGAATAATACTTTTTTGTGGACTTGTATCATAAAAAGTAGCATCTCAGCTAAAATCCTTTAAAATCACAACCAAAAAAAAAAAAATAAATTTTTAGAGTAGAGAATTCAACGGCCCTAATTTTTTTTTTCGAAGTAAATTTTGAAGCAGAAGAGTTAATCCCACCAAAATGAAAATTTTAGTCCTTAATAAGCTAATCAAGTTAAATAATAATTAAAAATAAAAAATTAAAAAATCGAAAAAGAAAAATTTTTGGTTTGTATGGAATTTTTTTTTTTTTGGGCAAAACTTTAACCCCCCAAGCCACTCGCAAATTTTGTCCGATTTGGCTAAAAATTTAAAGATAGTTTTTAGAACATAACTAACCATAATTTGCCCGGTGCAATTCGAAAATCAATTTTTGAAGCAAAAGAAAACAGAAACAAAAAATAAAATTTTTACTGAATAAACAAAAAATTTACCCTAAAAGCACTTTTCTAGTAATATTCAAATAATAAATAATATTTTTAGTTAGAAAAAAAAATCAAAAATTTTTTTTTTGTTTTTCACTTTTTTTGGAACTTTCAGATTTTCAAGTCAATACTGACCCTTAAGGCAACTTTTCCGACCACGACGGTTTTGAAATTTGAAAAAGGGAAAATTTGCTCCACCATGGTGTACAATTTTTGGTCTGCAAATTTATTTTTTTTTGTTTCTGTTTTCTTTTGCTCTAAAAATTGCTTCACCCTAATGTGCATGCATATGAAGCTTTTATGTTCCCGACTAAAAAAAAATAATGCGGTGCCATATAACATTTGATCCCAAAAATGGAGGATCTAAAAATATATGATTATATCTTATTAGATCAAAATTTAGATAATAAGAAATAATTAGATCCCAAAAATGGAACGGTAAATATTGTCTAATTTGATATTATAAAAAATTACATCTAATAAGATCTAATAATATATAATTATATCTTATTAGATCTAATATGATCTTTAATATCAAATCAGATGAAATTTACCGTTCCATTTTTGGGATCTAATTAAATCTAATTATATCAAATTTGATCTAATAAGAATAAATCATATATTTTTAGATCCTCCATTTTTGGGATCAAATGATGGATCTATTTATATACAATTATATAAAAAACTATATGATTATATCAAAACTTTTTTACTCGGGTTCATATATTATTCATATGAGATCACATATCAAACATGTATATGGGGGTTTTCGTGTCAACTGACACAACTTTTGAAACCGATGTCTTCCGATCGGGATGAAATTTGCACCAAGGTTAGTCCTATTGTATAGTAGTTCAGACACAATTTTTCAGCCAGATCGGTCAAGGACTCTCTGAGTTAGAGGGGGTCGAAATTTGACATTTTGGCCAAAGAGGGGTTTATTCTCATACATGTAACTTCTTACCTATTGTTTTTAGAAAAATGTGTTCCAAAGAGTTTAGATAGCTATTTCTTCTTTCGAAAAAAAATTATAAAAAAAATAAAAAAAAATTTTTAGATTTTTTTTCTTAAAAATCTAAAACTTTTTTGACTTTTTCCTCAAATTGGGCCCTTTTTTTTTTTTTTTTTTTTGATTCAAAAGAAAGCTTAGGTCTTTGCCTTTAAGAGCTATGGGGTCGCTTAGTGGGATGCGAGTGGGATATCTATGAAAATTTTTTTTTTTTAACTTTGGAACAAAAAAAACGGTTCTTCAATTTGCACTATTAGGCGTGGGATAGCTAACCAGTTTTAGATTTCGATCCGCGATACCCGCTAATTTTTATAGGTTCGAAAAAGAAAGCACGAGCCAAAAAATAAGGGCGGTGGGGTGGGGCCATATGGCCCCTCATCGGGGTCAAAGTTGGGCGTAAAGAGGTAAATTCCTCAAAAAGCCCCAAAACTGCCCTAGAAACGCCCCTGGAAGGGTGCAATGTGAGACGAACCTCCAATAATTTTCTGCCCCCAACATTTTTCTTGAACATACCTTACCCCTATTTCCACTTCCTATGGGGGCTCCCACACAAAACATTTTTAAAAAATTTTATCCTACCATTTTAACTTACCCTAAAGTGCCCCAAGTGGAGCCAAATGTATGACCGACCACCATTATTTTATTAATTTCAACATTTTTTGCGAACACACCTACAATGTATCTTTAACCCTTAAGGTGGTCCCCATACATTTCTTTTATTTTTTATAAATTTGTTTTATTAAACCAGCTCCTACCGCCCCTTCCGTGCCTCCTAGAGAGGCAAAAATTATGACCAACCCCCATTATTTTTTAGTTACCAACATTTTGTCCGAACATAATAACACCCTATCTCCACTCCTTAAGGGGCTCCCATACGTTATAAAAACATGTATTTTTAAAAACTAATAAAAAAAATAAAAAAAATGTATGGGGACCCCCTTAAGAGTTGAAAATAAAGGGTAGGTATATTCTAAGAAAATGTTGGAGATGAAAAAATATTGGGGGTCGGTCATATATTTTACTTCCCTAGGGGCACCCTATGAACAGTTAGAGCGGTTGGAGCAAATTTTATAAAAATGTCATTTTGTATGGGAGCCCCCTTAGGAAGTGGAAATAGAGGTTAGGTACATTCAAGAAAAATGTTGGGGCAGAAAATTAATAGAGGTCGGTCTCACATTGCACCCCTCCGTGGGCAGTTCTATGGCAGTTGTGGGGCTTTTTGAGGATTTTAACCTCTTTACGCCCAATTTTGACCCCGATGAGGAGCCATATGGCCCAACCCCACCGCCCTCATTTTTTGGCTCGTGCTTTCTTTTTCGAACCTATAAAAATTAGAGGGTATCGCGGATCGAAATCGAAAACTGGTTAGCTATCCCCTGCCTAATAGTGCAAATTGAAGAACCGTTTTTGTGTTCCAAAGTTAAAAAAAAAATTTTTTCATAGATATCCCACTCGCATCCCACTAAGCCACCCCATAGCACTTAAAGGCAAGGACCTAAGCTTTCTTTTGAATAAAAAAAAAAAGAGCCCAATTTGAGGAAAAAGTCAAAAAAGTTTTAGATTTTTAAGAAAAAAAATCAAAAATTTTCTTTTTATTTTTTTTATAATTTTTTTTCGAAAGACTGAAGAAATAGCTATCTAAACTCTTTTGGACACATTTTGCTAAAGACAATAGGTAAGAAGTTACATGGATGAGAATAAACACCTCTTTGGCCAAAATGTCAAATTTCGACCCCCTCTAACTCAGAGAGTCCTTGACCAATATCGCTGAAAAATTGTGTCTGAACTACTATCCAATAGGACTAACCTTGGTGCAAATTTCATCCCGATCGGAAGATATCGGTTTCAAAAGTTGTGTCAGTTGACACGAAAACCCCCATATATGAAAATTTTTCAACGGGTTATAAGAATAAATCAAACTGTCTAAAGTTTCTGTTGGGTATTTTGATGAAAAAACGTCTAAGGAAATCATTGAACTTAATGTGGGTGCTAATGAACTCATTCCGTTTATTTTGGTAAAAAAAAAGTCTTCAAAAATCCAGGAAAACCTATATTTTTAAAAAATGTTGACCTATAATTAATTTTTTTAAAGCAAATTTTGTAATTTAAAAAATTTTACTGACAAAAAATATAATTTTTGCAAAGATCCAAAAAATGCATACAAAAATGCTGGCTCATTAAAAAATTATAAGGTTCTTCAGCAAAAAAACAAATAAACAATTTTCCTACCGAAACATTTATTACAAATTTTAAAAACATATAAAAACCTTCATTTAATGTCTATCAATCATCAGTTAATTTCAATTCGTTTTGTACTATTCAACAATAAAAAAAACTCAATCAACATGAAAACTGTTGCTACAATTTTAGCTGTATCTGCTGTATTAGCTGTTGTATCTGCTGCTGGTTATGGTGGTGCTGCCGCCAGCTCTGGTGGTTATGGTGGTGCCTCCATTCCAGCTCCTCCCTGTCCCAAAAACTACTTGTTCAGCTGTCAACCCAATTTGGCTCCTGCTCCTTGTGCTCAACCTGCTGCTGCTAGTTATGGATCTGCTGGTGCCTACTCCGAAAATGTTCCAACTGTAATTAACGGTCCTTATGGCTATCAAGGTATACCACAAAACTTACTACAACAATTCCCCAACTTTTACGGACAAAATGTAGCAACTTATTAAATAAAGTTTCGATTGGCTGATATTATTTTTATTTAATTGTAAGAATATTTTACTACTGATGTTTAATTTAATGAATAAAAAAATACATGACACATAATTATATGCAGAGTTTCTCAATTACTTTATTAAACAAAGGAATATTAAAATTGTTGAAGATTGAATAACCAACTATAACAAATCTTTTAGAACATTTCTACACTTAAATAGAGGTCTTGGCTATCAAAATATTTAGGTACTTATAAAAAAAATCTCAGATTCAAAATTACACTGTACAACAATTTCAAACTTTTTCCAAAATTACGGCGTTACGACGATTGATTCTGCTAGAGGAGACAAAAAAAGATACACGTGTAAAAAAAGACACATCGGAATTTTATTTTAAACAGTTTCCAGCTTTGCCCTGTTCTTGCAACATATCGGTATATAAAACTATGTTTTCTTTACATCTGAGGTGTATGGTGTGTTCAGCAACTTTGTAGAAAATATTATGGCAAATACTTTTGTGGAACATATTAACCCTCTAACTGCCTCTCATAATGGTATTTTTTTGCTCTATTCTAACAAATCGTAAAAAACACTGAGAAAGAGGGAGGGCGGGTATAAAATGTTCTACAAAAATGTAGCCCATTAAATTTTACTATATACGTCAGAGCAAAAAAAAATCGACTTATGATTGAGTCATGACTATTTTCTATGAATCGGCCCCTAAATACTTTATCAATTCTCTGCACAGAGAAAAATAAATTTCCAACTGAATTTTTCAGTTGTAGCAACTCAAAATTCGGTTGCTGCAACAAAATTTCGCTTTGGCAGACCAATTTTTTAGTTGTTTCAATTAAAACACTGTTGTATTAACAAAATTTAGTTGTAACTACCGATATTTAGTCGTTTTAACCTTAATACAAATGCATCAACCGAATTTTTGTTGCAACAACTGAATTTCAGTTGGAAATTAGCAAATTTGTTTTCTGTGTGTGTACAATATTTTTCAATCTGATTATTACCTTATCGATGTTTCGACAATTTAAACGAAATTTAGTAAAAAAAAGTAAGTTTATTGTAAATTTCACTATACATAAGTTAACAATTTTTATACCCTCCAACCACAGTATGGGGGTATACTCACTTTGTCATTCCGTGTGTAACGCATCGAAATATCGATCTAGGACCCCATAAAGTATATATTTTATTGATCAGTGATCGAAGTTTGGCACGAATATGTCTTATATTTCTAGGCAGTTCGGAAATGGGCAAAATCGGACCAGGGGGAAAAAAGTTTCCCCTTGGAGAACTAAACCAACCCAAGAAAAAACGCATTTTTTGCAGGGTTTTTGTACTTTTGCTAAGCAAATACAACATTCTTATCTTAGAAGAAGTTCAAAATCGCAAGGGGAAGGTGCCCCCTAACGTCTCCCAACAACCCCCCCCCCCCAAATAAAAAAAAGACGCCCCTGGATTATTTTTATATTGTATTTTTTTACATTTTGGAGGGTATAAAAGATTCGGCACGGCCGAATGTAACACTCTTACTTGTTTTGATTTAAATTCTTTTTTAAGAAAAAGCCTTCAAAGTTGTAGAAACTACATGAATTTGAACAAAAATGCAAAATAAGTTAAAAGTATAAAATTTATTTGAAAAAAAAAAAATCACTGAAGAATTTTAAATTTTTCGACTGACCAAAAATCATTAAAAAATCAATTTTTGTTGAGAAAATTTTTTTTCAAGAATTTTTTTTTTAATTTTTTTCTAATTCTCAAAGCGAATCAAAATAAATTTAAAATAAAAAAAAAAAACTTAAAAAAATTATTGAAGATTTTTAAAATATTTACATTTACAACCGATTATTTTTAGAAAATCTTCTTTAAGATTTTTTTTGTGCAAAGCAAACCAAAAGAAGAATTTTAAAGACTTTTTTAAATTTTTCCGAGCCAAAGTGACCAAAAACTATTAAAAATCGATTTCGCATCGCAACAACCAAAATCGGAATGGGATAAAACCAAAAAGCAAATGAAAGTTGACATTTTACATAACAAAATCCTCAAGGTTTTTTTTATAACCTCCTCTCTAGTAATATAGGGTACGCAGAAAAAAATATGAAGGAAACAAATTTGAGTAATCACTTGTTTAAATTTAAAAACAAAAATTGAGTAATTTTTTAATTGACGCAATTAAAAATTTACTCAAAAATTTTAAAAACAATTTAAGAAAATAATTTAATAAAAATTTAATAGTTTTATTATTTTTTTTCTTAACTCTCATAGATTTTTAAGTTCTCGTTTAGTTTATAGTTTTTTGGGTATGTATATGAAAGTTTGTAATCGTCTTTATAAAACTTTCCTATGTTTTTGAGACATAAATATGTTTGGTAAAGTTTGAAAAAACAAGTTTTTTGTTTTTTTTTGTAAAAAAATTTAAAACTTTTTTAAACTTAAAAAAAAAAAAATAGATAAATTTTGAGTAAATTTTTAATTATGTCAATTAAAAATTTACTCAAATTTTTTTTTTCAAACATTTAATAAATTTTTATTAAAAATTTACTCAATACTATTAAATCTTTTACTGGTGCAAAATCGAGTAATTTCTTACTTAATAGTATTAAAAATTTACTCAAATATTTTTTTTATTTTTTCTGTGTATATGAGGCATTCCACACCAAATGTCCAGCGAAAAAAAAACATGTACCGCAAACTTCTGAATAGCTTGTATGGATAGCCCTATATGAAACTTAGAAAATTGTGTTTTTGGTTTTTAAATTTTTCAAAAACTGGGCTTAGGAGGCGTGGTCAAATATTGGAAAAATGGTCAAATTTGTAGCGAGTTGCCTTGATTAAATATTTATCACATTAAAACGGAATGCACCACAATCTTAAAAATTAACATTCTTATATAGTTTTGTACGGGCTATCGAAAAAAATTTTTTTCTTTGGAAAATTTTCAAAACCCGTTCTGAAATTTTCCATTTTTTTATAAAAGTCAATTTATCAAAAATCCGGCCACTTTTTTTTCTGTAATTTTTTTTTTTAAGTTTAGATGTTTGTCCATTCACACAAAAAAAATTCAGAAAAACATTTTTCGTTTTTTTCGAGAAAATTGCATTTGAATTTTAAATTTCATAACAATTTTATAATTTGCTTGTATTTTCTTGTATTAACGTTGCGAATGAGATAAATTGATAAATTGACTTTTTTAAAAAATGGAAAATTTCAGAACGGGTTCTGAAAATTTTCCAAAGAAAAAATTTTTATTCGATAGCCCATACAAAACTATATAAGAATGTTAATTTTTGAGATTGTGGTGCATTCCGTTTTAATGTGATAAATATTTAATCAAGGCAACTCGCCACAAATTTGACCATTTTTCCAATATTTGACCACGCCTTCTAAGCCCAGTTTTTAAAAATTAGAACAACCAAAAAGGCAATTTTCTTAGTTCCATATAGGGCCATCCAAACAACCTATTCAGAAATTTACGGGACACATGTTTTTCTGTAGCGGGACATTTGGTGTGGAATGCCTCATATGAGTCATTCCATGTCAGACCGAACACCTTTTTTACACCACCTCTTCCGATTTTCTTTAAATTTTCCAGACGTATTAAACATAAAAAAATATTTACACGTGTTTCGGGAAAAAAATTAAAAATTTTTTTTAAAAAGTTATTTGCATTTGAAAATCGTTAAAATCGTGAAAAATCTTCCGACATGACAACATTTAAACTAATGTTTTTATAAAACTAGTGAATGGATTTTGAAGTTCAATACCTTATTTTAAAGGTATTTGAACCTTCTTTTTTAAAAAAATATTATTTTTTATAAATTATTTTTTTTTTATTATTAAAATTTGTTTTTTTTACTTAATTTATGTTTTCCACAATCTTCGAACAAGTCGAAAAATCTGAAAAAAATATTTTCTTAAAGGTTAATATATTCTTAACATTCCCTCAAAATTTCAGAGTGGAGGTCGAATGGGATCTATTTTTTTACGATTTTTTTCCATTGCAGCACCACAAAAAAATTACATTTTGTATATAAACATTTTATTTTCAAGCATGTTAACGAAAATGTCAACGCATGTATGTATGTGTGTATGTATTCAAAAACACACGCTAACATATTCATGTTGTTCTTGAGCATTATTTGTTGTTTTGCTTTTTATATGTGTCGCTTCAGGCTTGCTTAACCCAAAAACCTTAAAGATACTTTTTTATGGCATAATTTTTGTGATTTTTTTCTCATTGTATTTTAATTATTTAAGCTAATATTTAAACTTAAACACCCCTATTAATTCTTATATATTAAATATAATAAAAACTGTTATTTAAAGGCTGTTAAAAGTCTACAAATAATCTTCTGTGTTTGCTTTAAATCATAGATCAATTACCAAGGACTGTTATTTGCGACTGTTATTTGTTAGCTTGTGTTTTTGCATACATACATGCATTGATATTTTCGTTACGCAAAATGCAATTTTAAAAAAAAATCTAACGACACATATAAAAAGCAAAACAACAAATAATGCTCAAGAACAACATGAATATGTTAGCGTGTGTTTTTGAATACATACACACATACATACATGCGTTGACATTTTCGTTAACATGCTTGAAAATAAAATGTTTATATACAAAATGTAATTTTTTTGTGGTGCTGCAATGGAAAAAAATCGTAAAAAAATAGATCCCATTCGACCTCCACTCTGAAATTTTGAGGGAATGTTAAGAATATATTAACCTTTAAGAAAATATTTTTTTCAGATTTTTCGACTTGTTCGAAGATTGTGGAAAACAGAAATTAAGTAAAAAAACCAAATTTTAATAATAAAAAAAAATTAATTTATAAAAAATAATATTTTTTTAAAAAAGAAGGTTCAAATACCTTTAAAATAAGGTATTGAACTTCAAAATCCATTCACTAGTTTTATAAAAACATTAGTTTAAATGTTGTCATGTCGGAAGATTTTTCACGATTTTGACGATTTTCAAATGCAAATAACTTTTAAAAAAAAAAATTTTAATTTTTTCCCCGAAACACGTGTAAAATATTTTTTAATGAGGACTTCGTTCTCAAATTTTGAAAGACATCGGAGACATCAAAGTCAATTTTTAGCAAAAATCGTACGGTTTGACATGGAATGACTCATATATAAGTTTTTCATTCCGTTCGTAACACATCGATATATTGGTCTATATAAGCAAAACCCTGAATTTCATATTGGTTTCACCCTAAATTCACGTGTTGAAATCCAGTTAAACAAGTTTTAAAAGCATTGGTAAACTACCAATGCTTTTAAAACTTGTTTATTAGTGGTAAGTGACAAAAATAATTTACAACGTATTTTTGTCACTCAAAAACATTTTTACACAAAACAAACAAAAAATACACTCGAAAAAAATTTTAAACTCAAAAAAATGACGAAAACAATTTTTTTACTTAATAAAATAATTGTAATCAAAATTATAATTTTTTTTCAAGTTAGAAAATTCTTCTAAAACTTAAAAAGGGCATTGTTGATGGTATTCATTATACCCTCCACTATAGTGATAGAGGGTATATGGGGCAAAACGCGTCAACGGTCCACACCAAAAACAAATGTTGTCCGATTTGTGTATAATTTTGTCAAAATATAAGGATAATGATAGGTACACTCAAAATAATCACTCTGTTAAAATACAAAGATACTCTGCTGAGCCAGCAGAAAATACCATAGATTTCCAACCAGCAAGATTTTTTGCTATTTTACAAAGAAAACTCTGTAAAATGATTTCGATAAAAAAAAAACTGTAGATTTACAGAATTTTCTGTAAAATATTGTAAAATAAATACCAGAATTTTACCAAGAAGCATGGATAGTAATACCTTGACACAAAATAAAGGCAAATGCTATCATTTAAATGCGCCCGCTTAAATGTTTCGCACGCGAATGTTTAACTTTGAAGTATTTATTTATAAACTCGCTGGATGTTCTCACGTTTTTTTTTTCCATAAACTTCCATTTTCAGTTTCACATTTGAGCGGGGTCATTCCAGTAAACACTTTTATAAAATTAAAGGGAAATCATTTAAGAATGCCTTGACTTTCTTATATATCTTTTTAATACGCTTGATATGGCTTTTACACAACGGTCACTATTTGATTCCTGATAAATTTCTTAATGTGCAAGTTGTGTTGACAATTGGTAAATGCCATCGTGTAAATTTGCCCGATTTAATGCTTCCAAATTGAAATTTTACTTTTTTTATTTTAGTGAAATTACGAGTCTTGCAATTTTGCACTACACCTCGTAAAATTTAGCATCTTTTATTGTAATTTAAGACGCTTTTTAAAGAGGGGTGGAAATACTTGGAAGTTTTTTCAAGAGATTTAAATTTGAAAACCGTATTACAGAGCAATAGTAAAATTACAGATGAAATTTAGTATTTTGGTTACTAGAAAAAAACAAAGTATTTTTCTAAAATCTCTATTTTAACAAAAAACTCTATTTATGTTCTGAAAATAGAGATTACAAAGAAAGAAGTAAAATTACAGATAAAATTTTGTTTTTCGGTCACAAGAAAATACAAAGTATTTTCTTAAAATCTGTATTTCGACAGATAACTTTGTCAAATATCTGTCGAATTGAGATTACAGTCATTTTACTGAGTATTTAACAGAGTAATTATTTTGAGTGTAGTCTAAATTACAAATATAAAATTTTTCGATGAAATATTGGCAGAGTTACAGGGTTGGAAAGTTTTGATGTTTTCGTAAAGAACATATTTTGACGAATTATATTTAAGATTTTGATGAAATATAAATTATAATTTAAAAAACGATTTTTAAAGTATTTTGTAAGACCTTTAAAATGGCATTTGCTGTTTTTTTGAAAAAAATAAATTTGACCTCAAAATTCAAGGTCAAAATATTAAATTGTAATTATCTTATAAGGGTCGCACTTTTAAATTTTTTTCACTAAGCATATAAGAAAGCTTGAAGCTTGGCATATATATTTGTCGTTCCCGTGGCCTGGTTTGCATTGCATTTCAGCCAAATCGGTCCAGTAATTAAAAAGTTATTAGCAAAACTGTGAATTTCAGATTAGTTTCAAATTAAATTCACGTATTTAAAACCCGTTAAACATGTTTTAAAACATTGGTAAGTCACAAAAATATTTTTACACTAAAAAAAAAAGTACACTCAAAAAAATTTCACACTCAAAAAAAATTTTACACTCCAAAAAAAATTAGTAAATTATTTTTTTTTTTTTCAAAAATTACTTAAAAACAAGTTGTTTTTACACAAAATAAAATATTTTTAATCAAAAATGTTATTTTTTTCACTTTAGAAAATTTACTATCACTTAAAGAGGACATTGTGGAGGGTATTCATAGATTCGGCCAAGTCGAATTTAACTTTTCTACTTGTTTTCAATTTGTTTTAGTTTAGTGCGATATTTACACGCATTTGAAGTTGGTAAACTAGAAACTGTATAAGGGGCGTATACTTAGTTTTGCAATTGCCTGTAAATAACAATCATAAGCATAATTCGGTCATTCAGTGAGTACTGGATCAATTTCAGCAAAGTTCTTGTCGGTATTAGCCAGCGTTGCCAATTTAGTTTTTTTCCCGCTAGATTTAGCTTTTTTTTAATTCTTCGCTGGAAAATTTTGCATTTAGCTTTAAGCGGGTTATTTAGCTTTTTTGGAAAATTTTTTGGCTTTTTTTTAGTTTTTTTATACTTTTTTAACCTTTTTTCATTAATAATAGTTTTGATCACATGATCAATTATTTTTATTTATTCTTTCTATTTATTTACAACTCATTTTTAATAATTTCAACCTAAACGAGAACTGGTAACAATGACCGTCGTCTCGTTGTAGCGAAAAAACCAAGGGTGCTGGTGGGAATCGAACCCACGACCCCCACGTTGAAAGGCTAGCACGCTACCAACTAGCCTACGGGGGCCCCTACCTTTTTTCATTAAATATCAATTGATGTAAAAAGAGAAGAAAAATAAATTTTTACTTCAAAAATTTCTAGTTGTGTTCAAAAACACAATGATATTCGAGAAACATCTAACTATTTATATTTTAAAATTAATCTAAATGTGTTTTAGGAAGTTTTTTTTTTTTTAATTTAATTTTGTTTTTTTCAGAATTCTTATAAGTAATTGAAAATTTTTAAAACTTAAAAATTTTTAAAACGTTTTTAGGAATTTCTTAAATATAAATTTGAGAAAATGAAATTTTTGGAAAATGTAAAAAATTTTCTTCAACATGTTTAGTATTTTGTGAAATAAAATTCGAATTTTTTAAAATATCAATGCAGATTTCTGAAACGTATTTGTAAATTTTTTAAATATTGTTTGTATTTTCTCAAAAATTGTTGGGAATAGTGTTGATGTATTTACAAACTGTTTTTCTAGTTATTCAGAAATTATTAAAGAAATTTCCACTTCCAATTTTTCCCAAATTTCTAAACTTTATTTGAAAATGTAATTCCAAAAAAAAATGTATTTGAAAATTTCTTTGATTTATTTGGAAATTTATACACAACGTTTTGAAATTTCTGAAATGCAATTTGAATTTGTTAACGTTTAAGATTTTCTTGATTGTATTATTTTTAATCCTTATTTATATGTACCTTCGAAATTTTCGGAAACATAATTTTTTTCAAATTTATGAAGATTTGTTATACTACTTTAATAATTTGTTTATTAATAAGCATAATTTTAGTCCCAAATATGCTATAGAAGGAATAACACATTCCTATTTTGCAATTCAATTGTAAAATCGAAGAAAAAGCTAATTTAAATCAATTAAAAAAAGTTAAGCTTTATTTTTTAGCTTTTTTCAACTTTTTTAGCTTTTTTTAGCGGGTTTTTTGAAAAAAATCTAGCTTTTTTTGTTTTCAAAATCTGGCAACACTGGTGGTAAGTAGGGATCGCAATTTCCCGCACTTTTTCATTTCCCGGGAAAGCGGGAAAAATTTTTTAACTTCCCGGGATCCCGCACTAAACCATTAATATTTTTTTTTAATTTTTTTTTTTGAAGCAAATAAAATAAGAATTCAGTCTTATAAAACAAAAAATAACAAATTCAGCTAAAAACTCTATTAATCAAAAAAAAAAATTATTAAACAATGTCCTGTTATATTTTTTTAAGAAATTTTTGTTTAATATAATGTGCTGTTTTTGGCATAGGCATTCACTAACAAGAAGAGAAAAATATTTGTTTTTGCATATTATTGCAGATTTTTACGAAAATGCATATTTTTTCATATTTTGTCATAAATAAGAAAACTGAAAAAATTACTCGAATTTAAATTAAAAACATTGAAAATAAGTAAAAGTCTCAAAAAAATGCTTAGTATTTATGAATTAATTAATAAGAGTTTAGGAACTTTTTCATAATATTTATTATGTGGAATTGAAAAAATATTACAATTTTTTTATGAATAAAAAAATCAAAAATTTTTTGAAGGGTTCATACATTTTTAAGAATTTGTTCATAAATGCTACGAATGTGGTTCATTGGCAATTTGTTTTTCTGTGTACAAACAAAAAAATATTTTTTTGAATATAACAATTATTTTTCGAGTTGAAAATAAAATGTAAAGTTCATATGTTTTCCTTTAAGTATAACCTCCCGTGTAAAAAAATAATTGGATCAAAACATATCTCTTTTGATAAAAACATATATGGATGATATCTAAATGGATATAACCAGATCTACTCCATATATATTCATATCTGCTTCAGAAATGTTTTGATCCGTAAATTGAGTCTATCTGACAATTTTACATACATCAACAAATCTGAACATGTCTGATCATATATGTCATATATGCTAGTATATATGGAGTAGATATGAGTATATATGGAGTAGATCTGATTATATCCATTTAGATATGATCCATATATGTTTTTATCAAAAGAGATATGTTTTGATCCAATTATTTTTTTTACACGGGCTTTTATAATAAAAAACGATTTTTTAATACTTTTTACGTTTTTAGTAAATATTTTTGAATTTTTAGCGCATATTTTTGATTTTTAAGTGTATATTTTAAGCACATATTTTCGATTTCGTAGTGGGTGAAAATCGGAGTCCTTGCATTTAAAAATTTATTGACCTAATTATAGCAGTTAACTTGTTATGTACATTTTTTAAAATTCCCGGGAATCCCGCACAAATTTCCCGGGAATGCGGGAAATGAAAATTGACGAGTTTCCCGGTAATCCCGGGACGGGAAATCCCGGGATACATTCTCTAGTGGTAAGTGACAAAAATAATTTACAACGTATTTTTGTCACTTAAAAACATTTTTTCACAAAACAAACAAAAAATACAGTCAAAAAAAAATTTAAACTCAAAAAAATCTAACACTCGAAAAAAAATTTACACTGAAAAAAAAATTTTGTTTTTTTTACAAAAATGACGAAAACAATTTTTTTACTTTAAATAAAATATTTGTATCAAAATTATAAATTTTTTTCAAGTTAGAATTGGTATTCATTTTCAATTTGTTTTAGTTTAGTGCGAGATTTACATGCATTTGAAGTTGGTAAAATAGAAACTGTATAAGGGGCGTATACTTGGTTTTGCAATTGCCTTTAAATAAAAATCATAAGCAATGGAGCACAGTTTATAATAATTCGGTCATTTAGTGAGTACTGGATAATTTATAATTTCGAGCTTAAATTTGGAAGCAGGAACCCCTAAAGTAGGAAATATTTAATATACAAAAACTTTGAATTCTTTAAAATCACCAACTTCAAATGCGTGTAAAAAACACTTGACGGTTTTTTTATGGAAAATGTCAACTTCGTTTGCTTTTATCCCATTACGATTTGGAAATTGCGATTTTATATCACTGTGTTTTTTTAAGAAAAATTTTCTAAAGATTTTTTTTTTTATTTTTTCCCCTAAATTTCAAAGTACATAAAACAAAATAAGTCAAAAATATAAAAAAAAAACTTTTTCCGAGGCCAAAGTGACCAAAAACCAATACAAAATCAATTTTTGTTCAGCAAATATTTTGCAAGATTTTTTTTTTCTAAATCTGAAAGAAAAATAAAATAATATAATAACAAAAAATTTAAAAAAAAATTACTAGAATTTTGAATTCGATCCGAAGCCAAAGTGACCAAAAACCATTAAAAATCGATTTTTCTTAAAAAAAAAAATCTTGAGAACTTTTTTTATTTCTTTTCTAAATCTCAAATAAAACCAAAACAATATAAAAATGTAAAATTAGCTCAAAAAAAAATCTCTAAAGAATTTTTAATTTTTTTCCGATTTTTTATTTTTTTCTAAATCTCAAAGCAAACCAAAATAAGATAAAAATATAAAATTGACATACATAAAAAAAACATTTTTTTTTTTTACTTTTTATCAGAAAATGATGAAAAGCCGCTTTATTTTGTGGCAACAAATCAGTTTTCTGTGTCAATGAATTTTTCTTTGCTCCAAATGCTCCAAAATTTAAATTTTTTCATGACAAAAAATATTAAATCTTAAAAATGCTTACTAATTACAAAAAATATTTACTTCTTGTTTAAATAAAAGAAAACTAAGAAAAATGACAAACTTTCCTACGCAAACAATTATTACAAATTTTAAAAGCATATAAAAACTTTCGTTTATTTCAAATTAATTATCAGTTAATTTCAATACGTTTTAGCAGTCATATAGAAAAAAACACAATCAACATGAAAATCGTTGCTACAATTATCGCCGTTACTGCTGTATTAGCTGTTGTAACTGCTTCTGGTTATGGTGGTGGTGCAGCTAGCTCTGGTGGTTATGGTGGTGCCTCTATTCCAGCTCTTCCTTGTCCCAAAAACTACTTGTTCAGTTGTCAACCCAATTTGGCTCCTGCTCCTTGTGCTCAACCTGCTGCTGCTAGTTATGGATCTGCTGGTGCCTACTCCGAAAATGTACCATCTGTAGCTAATGGTCCTTATAGCTATCAAGGTATACCACACAGTTTACTTAAACAATTCCCTGCCTTTTACGGACAAAATGTAGCAACCATTTAAAAAAACAACGTTCAAGAATATTTAATTTGATGAATAAAAAATAATAATTACGAAAAAATAATCTGATAGTTTTTATTAAAAATAACAGGTCAATTATGAAAATTTCCAATATTTTTAACTTTTTGGTGTACAAAAATAATTTTTAGAGGTATTTTTTTGAAAATTTTTCATTGTAAAAAATTTGCAGATTCTATAAAAAAAGTCTCAGATTCTGAGACATTTTTTCTATAAAAAAAAGTCTCAGATTCTGAGACATTTTTTCTATAAAAAAAAGTCTCAGATTCTGAGACATTTTTTCTATAAAAAAAGTCTCAGATTCTGAGACATTTTTTCTATAAAAAAAAGTCTCAGATTCTGAGACATTTTTTCTATAAAAAAAAGTCTCAGATTCTGAGACATTTTTTCTATAAAAAAAAGTCTCAGATTCTGAGACATTTTTTCTATAAAAAAAAGTCTCAGATTCTGAGACATTTTTTCTATAAAAAAAAGTCTCAGATTCTGAGACATTTTTTCTATAAAAAAAAGTCTCAGATTCTGAGACATTTTTTTCTATAAAAAAAAGTCTCAGATTCTGAGACATTTTTTCTATAAAAAAAGTCTCAGATTCTGAGACATTTTTTCTATAAAAAAAGTCTCAGATTCTGAGACATTTTTTCTATAAAAAAAGTCTCAGATTCTGAGACATTTTTTCTATAAAAAAAGTCTCAGATTCTGAGACATTTTTCTATAAAAAAAGTCTCAGATTCTGAGACATTTTTTCTATAGAAAAAGTCTCAGATTCTGAGACATTTTTTCTATAGAAAAAGTCTCAGATTCTGAGACATTTTTTCTATAGAAAAAGTCTCAGATTCTGAGACATTTTTTCTATAGAAAAAGTCTCAGATTCTGAGACATTTTTTCTATAGAAAAAGTCTCAGATTCTGAGACATTTTTTCTATAAAAAAAAGTCTCAGATTCTGAGACATTTTTTCTATAAAAAAAAGTCTCAGATTCTGAGACATTTTTTCTATAAAAAAAAGTCTCAGATTCTGAGACATTTTTTCTATAAAAAAAAGTCTCAGATTCTGAGACATTTTTTCTATAAAAAAAAGTCTCAGATTCTGAGACATTTTTTCTATAAAAAAAGTCTCAGATTCTGAGACATTTTTTCTATAAAAAAAAGTCTCAGATTCTGAGACATTTTTTCTATAAAAAAAAGTCTCAGATTCTGAGACATTTTTTCTATAAAAAAAAGTCTCAGATTCTGAGACATTTTTTCTATAAAAAAAAGTCTCAGATTCTGAGACATTTTTTCTATAAAAAAAAGTCTCCGATTCTGAGACATTTTTTCTATAAAAAAAAGTCTCAGATTCTGAGACATTTTTTCTATAAAAAAAAGTCTCAGATTCTGAGACATTTTTTCTATAAAAAAAAGTCTCAGATTCTGAGACATTTTTTCTATAAAAAAAAGTCTCAGATTCTGAGACATTTTTTCTATAAAAAAAAGTCTCAGATTCTGAGACATTTTTTCTATAAAAAAAAGTCTCAGATTCTGAGACATTTTTTCTATAAAAAAAGTCTCAGATTCTGAGACATTTTTTCTATAAAAAAAGTCTCAGATTCTGAGACATTTTTTCTATAAAAAAAGTCTCAGATTCTGAGACATTTTTTCTATAAAAAAAGTCTCAGATTCTGAGACATTTTTTCTATAAAAAAAAGTCTCAGATTCTGAGACATTTTTTCTATAAAAAAAGTCTCAGATTCAGATTTTTATAGAAAAAAGTCTCAGATTCTGAGACATTTTTTCTATAGAACTTTTGTTTATAGAAAAATTCTGCGATTCTGAGATATTTGTTTCGTTTCCAATAATTATCAGATTCTGAAACATTGAAACTGGAACATTAAACTTAAAATGTTTTATTAGTTCCTCTAAAAATATTTCTCTTAAAAAAATAAATTTTTGTAGAAAAATAATAATTTTTTTGTAATTCTTTTTATTTAACTTTAACACAATGCAATTTCATTCTGTTGTTCAATAAGTTCCGTAATTATGTCCATAAAAGCTGGGGAATTGTTGTAAATTTTGTGGTAAACCTTGATAACCATAGGGAGAATTGACAACTGTTGGATAATTTTCGGAATATGCACCAGCAGATCCATAGCTAGCAGCAGGTTGAGAACAAGGAGCAGGAGCCAAATTGGGTTGACAGCTGAATAAGTAGTTTTTAGGGCAAGGGGGAGCTGGAATCGATGCACCACTATAACCACCAGAGCTAGCGGCACCACCACCGTAACCAGAAGCGGATACAACAGCCAATACAGCAGATACAGCCAAAATTGTAGCAACAGTTTTCATATTGATTGTGTTTTTTTTTTATATAAATACTAAAACGTATTAAAATGAACTAATATAAATTTGGTTTAATATACATGTTTTTATATGATTTTTAAATTTAGCATAAATTGTTTGGTAAGACACTTTTAAAAAAACTGAAAAAATTCAATCAGCATTTAATTTAATTTAGACATAGTGTAAAAAGTAAAAGTTATTGACTTTTTTAAAGGGGTGACCCGGTTTCATTTTTGTTTAAATCAATTTTCTCAACTGATTTTCGGATTTCTTTGAATCAGAATATTTTTACAGAAAAATTATATTAGAATATGATTAATGAGTCAGATTAATAAAACCTAATTTGAGCCAAGCCAGAACATTTTAATCCATGGCGCCCTTCGATCAAAATTAAGAGATTTTGCTGAACATTTTCAAAAAAAACAAAATTTTGATTGAAAGGTGCCACGGGTTATAAAAATCGGATTTGATTCAATTTAAGTTTAAATAAAAGATTGTCTTATGCACAATACAATGGACAAGGAAAAGACATTTTTAGAATCTTTTTTTAAATTTCGTTTACGTATTTCATTTTCAAATGGCGATATCTTGAAAACCGTTCGACAGATTTTTTTTTATATTTGTGTTCAGCGCATCAAAATTGATAAATATGATGTTTCGCAAATTTTTTTTCTATTTTGCTTTTTGTTTTAAAATTTTCAAAAATCCAAAATGTTGATCGCTGGGCGCTGATTAATTTAAACCGATTGGCCTCAAATTTGTACTACATAAGTTTTTTGACCTAGGAGAACAAAAATTTGCGTTTAAAATTGGAAAAAAAAAAATTTTTTTTTTGGTCGGTCTAATGCTACTTATTTAAATAAAAATAATTTATTTTAAATAATATCTAAAATAAAATAACAGTTCGTCTAAACCAGGTTCTCCCTTTACTTAATAAATTATAGTGTCATCACTTTTGCAGAACATTAATAACAATATGTAAAATTAGGTCATTCGTCTTTATGATTGCAAAATTGTAATTTATTAATAAATAATTTTTAAATTAATAATAAATTTAAAATAATAACTCTGTAAAAAAAATTATAATTTCAATAAGACAAATATTTGAAAGAGTCGCTATTCAATCAAAATGGAAATTCTAACCCTCTGAATGGGAGCTCTGCCTCTAGACGGTTACATGCTGCTTTTTATCTTGCACGTCTTTTTTATCTGATTTTTTTTTTTTTTTGAGGACAATGTGGGATAAGAAGCAACGAAAGAGGAAAACAGAATTCGTAATTTTTTTCTACCCCGTTTGCTTTTCACCCCCGTTTGTCCACAAAAAAAAATGTTGCGAGACTTTATTACAAGCAAAAAAAGGCACAGTCCAAGATAGTAAAAACTATGGTTTGGTTTTTTAAAAACCCATAAATGTAAGTCGCCCAGCAAAAACTAGGTAATGAGTACCCATTCCCAATTGGATTACCTGGTAATGAGTACTAATTACTCGCTGCGTTACTTTATACCCCAAAAAAATACCTTACTTTTAACTTACGATGTAAATGATTTCCAATCTGAATTTTAAAAACCAGTTAATTTTCATAAAAATATATAAAAAATATTTTACTCTTAATTTATTTTCTCTCATTTAATAAGAGCAACTAAACAAACAAGGCAGTTAGTTTTTCAAATTTTCGTAAGCGAGCTAGGAATGGGCTATTATTTGTTAGCTTTTTCGTAAGCGAACAAAGAAGGCCTTGCCTCCAATGACATCGCCTTGATAAAGTAATTAACAATGAAATTGGGACGTAACTAGTTACTTATTTTCGTTATAAATCCCAAAGTTAATTACTTGGTAATGGAAGTTTTTGCTGGGCGCATTACGGGCAAGGTAGATTTAAACAAGGTAAGATCCAATAACCTTACTTTTCTTCCATAGTAAGTTTTTTGACAAATTTGAAAACAATAATATTTACGAATTTTCAAAACGAAATAAAAATGTTTTGTTCGGCATAATGACTTGAATTTACACTACACTTTTTATGCTTAAAAATATTTTATTTTTTTTTTTAATTTTTGGAAAATAAAAGAATTTTGTTTGAATTTCAATATTTTTTTAAATTAAGTTTTTTTTTTTCAAAAATTTTAAAGTCTTAAAAAGCGTTTAAATTGGTTAATGTGTGCACTAGGGTGCTCCAAAAAAATGAAGATGTTAAATATTGATCGTAACTCCCCCTAGAAATATGCATTTGGGTGTAAAAATATGTTTCACAAAATTATAGGGCAATCGGATTTGGGTAAGGCGTGCCGCATCGGCCCTGAAATTTAAAAAACAGATTACAAGGGGAAAATATGACTTTTTTGTCATTTTTTAAATTTTTTCGATATTTTGAGGTAAGTTTGAATTCAAATGATCACTGAATTGTAATTAAGAGTTAATTAATCGTAAAAAAAAAACAAAAAAAAAAAATAAATAAAAGCTAAAAAAGTGCCAAAAATCACTACTTTCCCGAAATCCGCCGAAATTACATCACTGTAATAGCTAAATAAAAACAGAAAAGCCTACAATTTTTGGGGTTTTTATTCGTTTATTTATGAGGCATTCCACACCAAATGTCCAGCGAAAAAAACACGTGTACCATAAACTTCTGAATAGCTTGTATGGATAGCCCTATATGGAACTTAGAAAATTGCGTTTTCGGTTTTTCAATTTTTCAAAAACTGGGCTTAGGAGGCGTGGTCAAATATTGGAAAAATTGTCAAATTTGTGGCGAGTTGCCTTGATTAAATATTTATCACATTAAAACGAATTGCACCACAATCTTAAAAATTTACATTCTTATATAGTTTCGTATGGGCTATCGAATAAAATTTTTTTCCAAGAAAAATTTTCAGAACCCGTTCTGAAATTTTCCATTTTTTAAAAAAGTCAATTTATCAAAAATCCGGCCACTTTTTTTTCTTTTTTTTTTAATTTTTTTTTTTAAGTTTAGATGTTTGTCCATCCACACAAAAAAAATCAGAAATGTATTTTTCGTTTTTTTCAAGAAAATCGCATTTGAATTTTAAATTTCATAACAATTTTGTAATTTGCTTGTATTTTCTTGTGTCAACAGAACGTATGACGAATATTTATGCAATTAATATTACTCATTCGCAACTTTAAAACAAAGAAATACAAGCAAATAACAAAATTGTTATGAAATTTAAAGTTCAAATGCGATTTTTTCGAAAAAAAAGATGAACGTGTTTCTGATTTTTTTGTGTGGATGGACAAACATCTAAACTTTTAAAAAAATAAATAAAAAAGAAAAAAAAGTAGCCGGATTTTTGATAAATTTACTTTTTTAAAAAATGGAAAATTTCAGAACGGGTTCTGAAAATTTTCCAAAACAAAAAATTTTAATCGATAGCTCATATAAAACTATATAAGAACGTAAATTTTTGACATTGTGGTGCATTCCGTATTAATGTGATAAATATTTAATCGAGGCAACTCGCAACAAATTTTACCATTTTTCCAATATTTGACCACGCCTCCTAAGCCCAGTTTTCGAAAATTTGAAAAACCAAAAACGCAATTTTCTTAGTTACATATAGGGCTATCCAAACAACTTATTCAGAAATTGACGGGACACATGTTTTTCTGTAGCGGGACATTTGGTGTGGAATGCCTCATATGCTTAACAATTCCTTAAACTCCAATAGTCGATTTTTCAAAATTTCTTTAACAGAAAAAATAAAAATTTAAAATTGGAGATTTGAAAATAGTGTTGAAAAATTCAGAACACTTTAGCATTTATTTAAAACAAGTTAGCAAAACGCAATATGAAAAATATTAATCTTCTTAGTAAATTGGGACTTGAAAAATAAAAAATGTTTTTACAGTAGATAATTTCAATAAATTTCAAAAATAGGGCTCGAATTCCTTGAATAAGTGGTGTGACACATGTTAGTTGCCAGGGGAAGTTGTAATAACTTGGACGATTTTCAACCGATTTTAATTTTTAATACTTTATTAGATAGGCAATTAGCTCTAAATCTTAATTCAGTAATCATTTAAACCCGAGTAAAAATAATTTAATATGATCTTATATACTTTTATATAGTCATATTATTTCATATATGATCATGTGTGACACTATGTCTTGCGAGATAAATTTATATAATAAATTTTGATGTGCGATTTTTTTAAGATATCGACATACGTAATTATATGTTGTAACATCTGGTCCCATGCATCATTACAAATTTCTAAGTGTTTTATATAAAATTTTATGTGCCTCCATTATTTTTTAATCTTTCTAAGTTTTTTCCAAGAACGCAAATATTTGCAACGTGTTTTATATAAAATTTCATATGACTTCATATTTTTTTGTTTTTCTAAGTTTTTTCCAAGCACCACTTTTTTATCACGAATATTTTATAAGTGTTTTATATAAAATTTTATATGACTCCATCTTTAAAATTTTTTCTAAGTTTTTTCAATGAACATTTTTTTATCGCAAATATTTTCTAAGTGTTTTATATAAAATTATATATGACTCCATTTTTTAAAATTTTTCTAAGTTTTTATAAGGACAAAGTTTTTATGAGAATATTTTCTAAGTGGTTTATATAAAATTTAACATGTCTCCATTTTTTTTGAAATTTTTCTAAGTTTTTTTGAAGAACAACTAATTTTTATTATTTTAATTTTTCAAATTTTTATTAAAAACTAAAAAAAACATCAGATTTATAATATTGCATAAATTTTAATATAATTGGATATAATTTTATATCATTGGATTAGACCAAAACTCGTATCAAAGTCGATATAAAGTTATATAAACTGATATTATTAGATAATATTCGATCATATCTTATGAAACCATTTTTCGTATAAAATTATATCGAAATAGACACGAACCCATATTAAATTATATATTGTGTCATATCATTTTTTTTACTCGGGAATTCAAATATTTTCCCCATGTAATCCGTTTTTCAAACTTCAGTTCCGTTGAGGCACGCCTTACCCACATCCGATTACCCTATAGTTTTGTTAAACATATTTTCCAGTTTGAATTCTGGTGATCAATTTAAGTAGACATTGATCTCCTGATTCCAAATCTGTTCTCCAAATTTTTCCATAACGTCCAGATTTTTAGTTATTCATGGTTGAAAATGCGAAAAATGACGATTTTTGCATTATTTGAAAGCCTGCACAGCAGCCATTCAGTGGAATACAAATCTGGTATAAAGCGCAAAAGTACACTCAGAAAATTATTGCAGTTACTACATGACGGTCGTTTGTGTAGTAAGTAGTAGCTGTTGTTTTTAACTACAATTTCGGTCGTTTTTGTATGAAAAAATCTCAAACAACTTTTTTTGTAGTAGTTTCAAAAAATAACTACAAAAAATATACTACACTGTAGCAATAGTTGATTTATGTAGTTGTTTTTAGTTTTTTTTCTAAAACTCGTTTTTTTCTAGAAATTTTTATTGCAAACGAATGTGTCGAGCGAGTTGGTCGTGCGGGATGCGGAAGGAATTATTTTTATACCAAATAAATAATATCTAAATAAATTAAATTACAATTTATTAAATTTAATTATAACAAAAAATATGTTTTTGGAAAAATATTCTTGAGCGAAAGAAAATAAGTGGATAAATGAGATAACAAGTGTGTATAATATAGCGCTCACATAAGCGTGCGTAAAAACCAATCGGAAAAAAACAAAATAAAATGTGTGCAGTGTTTTGTTTTCTTATGAGCGCGCCATCTTTCTTTTCTTTGTATACACAACAGAGCAGGTACATACTTTTTTGAAACATTTCAAATTAATTCTTTTTTTTTATAAATCAATTTTGCCAAAGCATTTCGTTTTTTTTTATTCCAGACAAATTTTGATCAGTAGCGGTGAAAATTTGAAATGAACTATTAAAAAAACAAAGGTAAATACAATCAATTTATTTTGTTTAACATTTTATTAATATAATTTTTTTCTTCTATAATTCCAGATAAATACATCAAAAAATTGTCATCATGTCGAAATTCTATACAACCAACTGAAATGTATTGCTTTTTAAATAAATAAATATCAATCATTTAAACGTTTAAGAAATTTTTTAAATAAAATTTCAGGCAATTGTAGAAAAAACAACTGTATTAAACAGTTTTGTAGTAGTTTTTACTACATTTTGTAGTTGAAAATCAATAGTTAAAAACAACAACATGTTCAGTTGTTTTTACCGTTTATGTAGTGGACGCCTTTTCAACGACAAAATGTAGTCAAAACAACTGTCTTTTGTAGTAGATTTTACCGACATACTTTTTTGAGTGTATAATTTGTCTATGGTCCCCAACATAGAAAACTATTTTTTTCTAATTATTACATTTGGCTGGGTTACACTTGCGTTTTAAAATGATACTGTTAAAATTATCATTTTTGTAAAAAAGGTACCTTAGTTTTTTTTTATATTTTTCAAAGAAAAACTAAAAAAAATAAATATTTTTCAAATTTAAGTTTTCTGTGTTATTTTTCGTATAAACCGGAAGATATCTTTATTGGGTTTAAAAGTCTATAAGAAAGAATGAACCTTTGCCTAAATTTTGAGCTCATCTCAGTTAAGATTGGTTGTCTTGTTTTAGAGCCTTTTAAAAATGGTGCTTTTTCTAAATTTTTTCACAGTGTTTATTTTTAAATACATGTTTGACCAATAATAGTGCAACAACTTCAAATTTTTTTGATCATATATTTGAGATCATAGTTCAATTCTACTCTAACGCTTTATACCAGATTTTTATTCCACCCAGTGGCCGCTGTGCAGGCTTTCAAAAAGGCAAAAATCGCGTTTTTCGCATTTTCAACCGCTAATAATTAAAACTCTAGACGTGATGGAAAAATTTGGAGCACAGATTTGGAATCAGCGAGTCAAAATCTTTAAAAATTTTATATCAAACTTCAAACCGGAGTCAAAAACCTTCGATTTGTTGAGCGTTGTAATTTAGAAATCAAATATTGGTAAAAAGTTAAGAGATTTGGGAAATTTGTTTGGGTATTTTAATATCCAAAATTGGGACATTACTCAATATTTTTCTAGCAACACTGCCTGCCTGTCAGGGATGATAAATGAGGTATGTAATTTTACTAACACTGTACTAAATTAAATAAAAATACTTTTGTTGGAAACAAAATTTGTAAATTTAAATGTAAAAGGGACATAACTCCGATACTTGAATTTAAGTTACGTCCTTTTTACATTATAAGCCAACAAAAAATCGGAAAACAATATAAATTGGTATTTTTTGATATTCAGTTGGACTTTTTTGTAGTTATTTTCAAATTTTATTGTATTTCCGAATACGAACAGTACAAACGTATCAAAATGTGGTTAACAAAGGTCTATTAACCCCATAACTTCTTAAAACGAGAACTCTTTAAGTCTTGATTCTTTATATATTTTTTTTTTTAATTTGAATGAAACTGGTTTAAATATCAGTCGGATGGAGTATCGTTGTACTTTACCCCACCAAATTAAAAATTTAAATTAAAAAGTACTACAAACCTACAATTGTACTGACTCTATCATCCCTACTACAAGTGTTAAACATTTTTAGGTTTAGAAATTTACTAATTCTCTTGGTTGTTGTCTGTACTGTTCAGATGTATCTACCCAACACCAGTTGGCGCTGCTATTTGGTTTATGTGTTGCCAACCTAATTTAATACGGAACTTAAGTAACCCACCGAATATTGAGATGGGCAAAAATTCCGTTACATTTATTTTGAATTATGAATGGGTTTTACAACAAACAAAAATTTGTGTGAAAATTGTTTTTGTAATCTCAATTTGACAGATATTTGATGGGGTTTTCTGTCAAAACACAAATCTGAAATATATACATTAGAGTGGACGAATATTGATTTTTTTCGAAATTTGTTGATCGCCTGGCAAATAATGGTTCGTTTTGGTCTAAAAACTGAAGGTTTACATTTTTAGCCAAATTGGACAATATTAATCCTTGCCGCTGGGGGGGGGGGGGGGGGGTTAAAGTTTTGCCCAAAAAAAATATTTTTCCCTAAAAACCAGAAAAAAAAATATTTTTTTTAAATTAAAATTAATAATTATTAATTATAATAGTTACAGTGACTCAAAGTAATAATGGAACAGCATATATTTTTAAGCAGTTCTTTAAAGGAAAAGTTATCAATACTAAACCTGATTATTATTAATCGACTATTTTGAAAAAAGTGCTATATAGGAAATTTTCCAAGCTTTAATTTAAGCTTGATAGCGTCCAGATTGAGCAAATATTAAATGAGATACGAGGGTCACACTGGAAATTGAAATTATTTGTATATGTTTTTTTGAAATTTTGTTAAAAATATTCTAAGTCGATTTTTCCCAAGTTCAAACATTAAAAATTTAAAAAATTATCCAATAATTTTTATTTAGTTATCAGCTAGTTTTTCCAACAACCCAAACAAAAAATGAAATTTTTTAAATACAGTGGAAGAAATCCGCATTTTTTGACCTCCAACTCGTTTGACCACCAATTTTTTGTAAACAAAGAAAAATTTTAATTATTCTAAAATCTTATCATTATACACTTAGGTGTACTCAAATTAATAAGCAGTAAAATATTTTCTTTGTTTACAACAAATTGGTGGTCGAAAGAGTTGGAGGTCAAAAAATGCGGATTTCTTTTACTGTATTTAAAAAATTTCATTTTTTGTTTGGGTGTTTGGAAAAACAAGCTGATGACTAAATAAATATTATTGAATATTTTTTTAAATTTTTAATGTTTGAACTTGGAAAAAATCGACTTAAAAATATTTTTAAAAAAATTTCAAAAAAATATCTACAAATAATTTCATTTTCCAGTGCGACCCTCGTATCTCTTTTTATATTTGTCAAACTGGACGCTATCAAGCTTAAATTAAAGCTTGGAAAATTTCCTTTATAGCACTTTTTTCAAAAATAGTCGATTGATAATAATCAGGTCAAGTATTGATAACTTTTCCTTTAAAGAACTGCTATCAAATATATGCTGTTCCATTATTACTTTGAGTCACTGTATAATAAATATTTAACTGTGATTTTTGAAAATTTAAAATAAGTTTTTAGTCTGTTTACAAAAAAAAATTGTTGTTTCATTTTAAATTCGAAAAAAAAGAGTTAAACAATTTAAAAAAAAAAAAATTATTTACCAATAATGGTTCAAAAAATTATATTCTTTAATCTAAAAAAAAATATTGAAATTAATACGTTATTTTAAATGATGTTGGTACTTAAAAGTAAAAATGTTTGAGTTTTCATCTCAATATATAACAAGTAAAAAAGTTAAATTTGGCCTTGCCGAATGTAGTGATACCCTCCACAATTGCAAAAAGATTATTGCAAAAAACTTTTTTTAAAAGGAAATTATTTTTGAACAAAAAAAAATTTTTTTGAAAAAAAAAAATTCCGCGAAAAAAAATCCGCAATTTTTTTTCTTTTTTTTCTCAAAAAATGTGTTCGTACTTGTTTAAATACCATTTGGTGTTCAATTATGTTCACAAATGTCAACCAGCAGCCGAGTTAAAACATTTTGTATTTTTAGGTTATGTTGAATGTACTAAAATTATTGAGGTGTCCTTACATTTTCGTTCATAACTTTTGAACCACTGAACCGATATCGCTCAAATGCAATACCAAACTTCTCGGGAGAACTTCCAATAAATATGCTAAGTTTCAGTCATCTCCGTGATCACCATTTCCAAAGACAGACAGACGGACAGACGGACATCGCTAGAATGTCTTAAAATCGATCGGGGATCATGAATATATATACTTTATGGGGTCGTAGACCTATATTTCGATGAGTTACAAACGGAATGACAAACTTATATATACCCTCTATCACTAAGTGGAGGGTATAAAAACGTTTGTGCGGGGTACGTGTTACTAAAACTTAAGAACCACTGGATCGATTGACACCAAACTTGGACAATATTTATATTAGTTTAGTCTGGAGCCAGGTTTCTTTTAAGTTTAGTCCCGAAAGGTGGCGCTGTTGTCGCAATATTTAGTTTTCTGGCATTTTTAATACGATTTGGCTGAAATTCACAAAATATATTATTTAAACAAAAATAAGTTTCCTGATAAAATTTGAACCCGATAGGTGGCGCTGTTGTCGTCATTACTCCATTTTTATATTTTACAATTGGACTAATATTTACAAAATATTTTTTTTTTTAACAAAAATAAGTTTCCTGTTAAAAGTTGGACCCGGTTGATGGCGCTGGGGTGAAGTTATTTACAAAATTATTTATTTCAGTGAAATTGTACGGCATCTCAGAATGTATGTACATTTGAGTGGCACTTAAAAATTAAATTTTCGAGTTTTAATGCGGACGGGTCGTAATATTGTGAAATTGGGTGCAAAATTGATTGGGTAAAATTTTCAAGAAAAACAAACTTTGTGGTCAAAGTTTCGGGTTTTGGGAAAAAAAAACAATGACATAAAAAAAATTGAAAAAAATTTTTTTTATGAAATTAATTAAATTATGATTTTTTTTAGCATTAACTTAAAACTACTTGAAAAAAATTATGTCAACTTCTTATTAACTCGTTCAAAATTTTAAGCAAAATATTACCATGAATTTGTGGGGCAAATGAGTATTTTCGATTTTTTTTTTTTAAATTTTATTTAACAAAATTTTTAAGTTTAACATTTTTATAAAAGTCACATATAAAAAACATTCTAAAGATGAAATTTTAAAAAAATTGGGGTTATCCACCGCCTCAATTTTTTTGTAGCCGTTTAATTTTTGCGGATTTCAAGGAAATTGAAATTTTGGTATTATTTTTTTTTTTGTGAAAATCAATTGTCGAATAAACTGACCGAATTTATATTGTAGGAGGTAGCAAAAAATTGCGACCTGTAGCCAAAATTTGACACAAAAGTCCATTTTCCCCACTGTGCTAATGTTAGAGTTGACCTTTTTCCAAAAAAATTTACAATTTTTTTGGTAAAAAGCTTGTAAAATTACAAAATTTTTGGTAAAAAGCTTGTAAAATGACAAGAAATTCTTGTCAAATGGGAGGTAAAAACTTTTCTTGTAATTTTACAAAGTTTTTTTGAGTGTGTATGTGCCCAAACCTTTGAATTGTCTCTTTTATAAATATTTTAAATTTCAGTCAAATCGGTTCATAAGGGTTTAAGACCTCCCTTAGGATCTGAAAATTTTTGTTTTTGAAAAAATTAGTCCTAATATCAATCACTAATTAATAATATTATTCATTCTAGATTTTATCCTTTCAATTTTTGTCATCAAATATAAAATAGAACGTTTCATGAAAAGTATCCAATTAAATAATAATATCCTTTTTCCCTAAATTAAGAATATAACTAAAGAGAATATGTTTTTATAACATTAAATTGTGACAAATGGCTAAAATGCAAAATAATACACCCAAAAAACCATTTGTCGGTCATAACTCAATTTGCTTAATTTAGTTGACCATAAAAAAAAAAAAAAAAAAAAAAATCCCCAAAAAAAAGATATGACAATTTTAAGCCAGAGCAGAAACAAATATAAAATGACAAATGTCCAAATGTATTGTGACAATATGCAGGGGACCACCCTTTAAACAATTTCCCTAACAAAAGAAACAGGAAGCAAATTATTGTATTTGAAAGAACAAAAATCAAATAATCAAATTAAAATTTTGCAAAGAAAAAAAAAAAAACTTTATAAAATGTTATTAATCGGGTTAGCATAATAAATATTTTGTAGAATTGAGTACAGTTTTCAAGAAATAAAAATTATGCAAAGTTACTCTTTTTTCGAATTTAAATGCAATCAATTTTAAATTATGATACACATAAAAATTTTAAAACAAATTTTTAAATGTTTTTAATAATAAAACCTGGAAAATAAATCTTTATTTGTTGATGTGATTTTTTTTTTATTTTTTTAGTTTGTATGTTAACTTGCAGCAATAGATGGTAAATAATAAATATTGGTAACATATTAAGGGTATTCAACTGCAATTCAAGTGTTGAAATTTTTGTAATCCTATCTTGCACATATCAAGGATAAATGTACTAAGAAGTGGTATGTTGCAGAGCTTCGAAGAATGAAATCTTTTTCAAATGAATTTTCCAAAAAATCCATTCGATTGTAATTATTAGTGAATGCTTTAGATTTTTTAAATAAGCATTGAATGCGGTCCTTTGAATTCATTCAATTAAATGGGAAAAATGACTTCATTCGATTTCTTGCTACTCGATTTTATCATTCCAGTGCAAATACAATCTATTTTGTTTTAAATTTTTTTATCATTAGATTGGAAAATAAACCTAAAACGACCAAATCTTAGCAACTTAGCAAGATGGAGCCAAACAGAGGCAATTTCTTTCCCTGACTTGACTTGTTTTGACTTTTTTGGATCAGAATTATTTTATTTTGTGTAAAAAAACTTTTTTTTGTAATTTTTGGAAAAAAAAAAAAATTTACTAAATATTTTTGAAAAAAAAAATAATTTACAAATTTTTTTTTTTGAGTGTAAAAATTTTTTTGAGTGTATTTTTTTTTTTTTTGTTTTGGATAAAAATAATTTTGAGTGACAAAAATGCGCTGTAAAATATTTTGTGACTTACCAATGTTTTCAACACGTGAATTTAAGGTGAAGCGAATCTGAAATTTATGGTTTTGCTAATAACTTTTGAACCACTGCACTATGGTTCCAAATCCATTTTTTTTGGCAGAAATTAAAAAAATAAAATTTAACAAATTTTCAAAAGCTTATACATTTCCTCAATGTCAACACTATAAGCTATCAAGAAAGTATAATGAAAAAAATTTGGTGCCAATACTTTCAGTTTGCTAGACTTTCAAAGTTGAAAGTTTTAAGACGTATAATAAAACCGGAGTGAAATCAATATTACACTTATACAAACGGCAAATGGGAAAAACTAAAATTATAAAGAGGCTAAAGGGACAAATTGAAACCTAAGGATACTAGTTCTTGTTTAAAATTCCTATTTTACAGTTAATGAATCCTTGGCGTTATTCTTGGGTGTTTTGATTATGAGGATTTTGGAGCCAAAATAGCCTATATCTTTCGTGGACAAAAAGTTGAGTTTGGACACGAACTTGCATGAATCTTTAATCGTGAAAGTGTTTTCAATATTGTATATTTAATATTTAATTAAAATTTACATCTTGCCAGCATTTTTTGTCAAACTCCCACAATTTCCATTTTAGTTTAGCACAAATTTCGGCCAAATTTGCTGTTTTTTGTGTGACACGGTTTCAAATTATTTTTTTTATAATTTTTTTGCCTTCCTTAAAGCTAATTAATTAAGAAAAATATATTTAAAAAAAAAAAATTTTTCCAAAAAAAAAAAAATAATTTTTCAAAAACATTTTTTTTTGACAATCGATTTTTGATTGCGCTAAGAGATAAAAATCATCCCAGAATTAATCCAAATGACCTTGCTTCATTTTTTGAATTTATGCCAAAAAAAATGCATTTGGAACCATAGTGCACTGAACAGATTTGGCTGAAATTCAACACGAACTAGCCCAGGGGAACGACAAATATATATGTCAAGCTTCAGCATCCTCAAAATTGCCTTTCGAAAGTTATCGTGTTTTTTAACTCCTAAATTCGCGAAAAACCCTTGCCGAAATTCACTCATTTGCTCATAACTTTTGAAGCACTAGACCGATTTCGCTGAATTGCAATACCAACCTGACCAGATAAATGCACAACATATGTGCCAAACTTCAGGAGCCTCCGTAAAGTCTTTCAAAAGTTGGCGTGTTTTCAACAGACAGACGGATAAAGTTTCCCAACTTTGGCCTGTTCTTGCAACATATCGGTATATAAAACTATGTTTTCTTTACATCTGAGATGTATGGTGTGTTCAGCAACTTTGTAGAATATAATATTATGGCAAATATTTTTGTGGAACAAATTAACCCTCTAACTGCCTCTCATAACGTCATTTTTTGGCTCTATTCTAACAAATCCCTAAATCTATATGGGACACAAATTTCAATGAGTTTGGATGATTATTTTTACCTTTTGACCGGGACTTATGATTTTCGATCCACTGTGCAGTTCTTCAAAAGTTATGAGCAAAAGACTGAATTTCGGCAAGGGTTTTTCGTGAATTTACGAGATAAAACACACGCTAACTTTCGAAAAGCAATTTTAAGGATCCTGAAGCTTGGCATATATATTTGTCGTTCCCCTGGGCTGATTAGTTTTGAATTTCAGCCAGATCGGTCTAGTGGTTCAAAAGTAATTAGCAAAACCGTGAATTTCAGATTAATCTCACCTTCAATTCATGACCCAGCAGAAATAAATCGAAATTTTGGCGACACAGCATCTGTTTATAGCATACCGTAGCGCATCCAAAGAGCGCTCTTAGGGATGCAGTAAAAGGAAGGGGAAAAAATTTTAATTTTTTTTAAGATTTTTTATATAAAACTTATAATGTGTAATTATTTTTTGATAAAATTTCACACTTGCTTTCCTTTTTAATATTTTTAACACTTTTTGAATAAAAAAACATGAGTTTTAGACAAAGACACATGATTTGACTGCATCATTATTGCGCATTAATCAGCGCTGCAAAGAGCGCTTCAATCATAGCATCTTTGACCGCTGTTCCCAAAAAAAATCCCATAAAAAATGTGAAAATGAAAATTTCCGATATTTTTTTGATGTTCACTTCCGATTTTTTTTTTTTTCATTTTGTTTCACATAAATAAAGTTTTGTAAAGTAAAACGAATGAATTTTTTTGTTATATTTTTTTAAATTTTAGTTATTTGATTTCAACTTTGAATTTACAGCATCTTTATTCTGCTTAAATCAGCTCTACAAAGATACATGAATTCACTGCATCTTTAATCTGCTTAAATCAGCGTTAAAAAGATACATGAATTTACAGCATCTTTATTCTGCTTAAATCAGCGCTCCAAAGACACGTGATTTCAGTGCATCTAAAGAGCGCTGTTTCTGTGTATCCAACTAGCGCTCTAAAGTGGGACATCGCCTTAGGGAATCATACATGAATTCAGCGCAATTGGATGCGCTCCTTTACTCAAGTTCCCCTTCCAAAAGCTGCTGAACGTTCAGCAAAATTTCTGCTGGGGAGTTGAAAACCCGTTAAACATGTTATAAAAACATTGGTAAGTCACAAAAATATTTTACAACGTATTTGTGTCACTCAAAAATATTTTTACATTAAAAAAAAAGAAAATACACTCGAAAAAAATTTTACACTCAAAAAAAAATTTTACACTCAAAAAAAAATTAGTAAATTTTTTTTTTTTTTTTTTAAATTGCTAAAAAAAAAGTTTTTTTACACAAAATAAAATCTTTCTAATCAATAATGTTATTTTTTTCACGTTTAAAAATTTACTATCACTTAAAAAGGGCATTGTGGAGGGTATTCATAGATTCGGCCAAGTCGAATTTAACTTTTCTACTTGTTTTGTCATTAGATTGGAAAGTATACTTAAAATGACAATATCTTAAAAACTTAGCATGATGGAGCCAAACAGAGCCAATTTTTGGTCCTAAGAATGTCCATTAGGGTGGCACAAATAATGACTTTTTTCGAATTTCGTCGATCGCCGGGCAAATTATGGTTCTTTTCGGTCTAAGAACCCTATTTTTTAATTTTTATCGAAATCAGACAAAATTAACCTGTGCCATTGGGTTTCTGTGTGAAAAAAGTCCAATATTCTTGTCATGGAAGCCGATAAGACAATGATCAGTCAGAGATCGACATTTCCTACTTGTAAGTAATAGCAGATATTTAGTTTTCCCTTAACCACAATTTGGTCACAAAGTTTTGCTGAAATTTAATTGTTTCATAAATATTATAAAAAATTTTCATAAATGAAGTATTTCATAAATGCTATGAAAAAGTTTCATAAATATAATGAAATATTTAAGAAAATGGTACTTAAATCTAAGAAATGTGTTATAGTATTTATGAAATGTTACATTTGACGAAATTTAATGAACAGATTCATTATATATAAGACACCTTTCATAAATTAAAGCTTTTTCTCTAAATGCAGAATGAGTACCCTTAATATATTTTGCGGTAAAAAATATTTGATTTTATTTTTGAAAAAAATAATCAAAGAATAAAAATTCCCAAAAAAAAGTATTTTAAAATTCTAATGCAATAGAGTATTGATAGTAACAAAATATAAATGTATGTGTGTGTTTGTATTTATAACTAAACTTAACCAAAGCAAAATATAATTATATACATGCGATGGATGGTGTATCTTAATTTAATAATAGGTTTCACATCATATCAAAACCAATCTCATCTACACACGCTTCTACTTATATTGTTATATGTATTTTGGAAGACGACGATATTTTCTTTGAATTAAACTAAACACAAAATTAGATCAATACATTATGTTTGTATGTTTATCGAAATGTGTAAAGGGTTATAGATGAATTAAGTTTTATTTTTTTTTTTATTTTTAAAAATAACGGTACATGATATGTTTAGCAGACATGACCTGAAGTCAAATAACCCATACTTTGTGATACACATACGATAGACGTTTGCAGCATCATAATATTGCAGCAACATAGTAATCAATCGGTAGTTATTTCAAATTATAATAAAATTGAATTGAAATTTGATTTCAAATTTTATATGTACAAAATTATAATATACATTAGACCGACTCACCTTATATGGGCAAAAAAAATGTTAAAGTTGTACCCCCCTCAAAATTAACTTTGACATGTTTTAAGAAGATTCCCAAAATATTTGGGCTCTAGCAATAATCTCCCGTGAGCTAAACCGCGTCAAAAAAGGGTCCAAAAATGGTATTTTTCATGAATAAAAAAATGAGTAAATTTTTTTTTGTCCAATGAATGACCAAATATAATAGATATTTAGGAATTCTTTGATTCTGCATTAAAACATTTTAAAAATCTGACCACAGACTCGAGATAACGAGATGTTTACGTCAGTTTTTTGATGGTTTTCAATTCCATTTTAATGAAAACTTAAATAACTTTGGTATTTTTTGTCCGATTTTTACTTATAATACATCATTAGAAAGGTGTTGACCACCGCTTGGGATTTTAGTCAAAAATTAACCCCTAACTGCACTGTCTAACTTTTTTATAACATTTACTTCGACATCATTAAAAACCATTTTATAACCACAAAAAGCATATCTTTGTGCAGGAAACACGTTTAATCAATATATTTGTCCACAATTAATTTAACCCATGCATGATCAAAATATTTTGGCAAACATTTTGAAAAAAGTTTTTGCGGAAATTATTGAAAGCTAGTTGTAATACTTTAAAAAAATAAAATTAAATAAGGTTTTCTTTATTTTAGTCTAAAATTAACCCTTAACTGCACTGTCTTACTTTTTTATAACATTTACTTCGACAACAATAAAAACCGATTTTATAACCACAAAAAGCATATCTTTGTGCAGGAAGCACGTTTAATTAATATATTTGGCCACAATTAATTTAACCCATGCATGATCAAAATATTTTGGCAAATATTTTTAAAAAAGTTTTTGCGGAAATTATTGAAAGCTAGTTGTAATACTTTAAAAAAATATAATTAAATAAGGTTTTTGTTTATCTAGACGTGCTTATTAATATCAAATTCGAAATTTGTATGTGCAAATTAATTTAAAAATAAAATATAAACAAATTTTGTCTTAATCGCATATATTCGTGCAAAAAACGCATCCAATAAATTGAAATATCAATTATATTATTTTTTTTAAGTATAACAACTGGACTTAAATGTTTTCCAAATTTTTTTTAATTGGTAATGAATGGGTTAAATTAAAAATATTAATATCTTTTTATTAGATGCGTTTTTTGCACGAATATATGTGACTAAGAGAAAATTGGTTTATATTTTATTTCTAAAATTTATTTGCACATACAAATTCCGAAAAAAAATTCACCGGGAAAGTGTTACACGTATTAATTATTTAAACACGTCTGGATAAACAAAAACCTTTTTTATTTTATTTTTTTAAAGTATTTCAACTAGCTTTCAATAATTTTTCAATAAAAATGTTTCCCAAAATATTTTGATCATGCATGGTTTAAATTAAGTGTGGCCAAAAATATAAATTTAACGTGTTTCCTGCACAAAGATATGCATTTTGTGGTTATAAAATGTGTTTTTAATGATGTCAAAGTAAATTTTATAAAATAGTAAGACAGTGCAGTTAAGGGTTAATTTTTGACTAAAATCCCAAGCGGTGGTCAACACCTTTCTAACGATGCATTATAAGTGAAAATCGGACAAAAAATACCAAAGTTATTTAAGTTTTCAGTAAAATCGAATTGAAAAGCATCAAAAAACTGACATAAACATCTCGTTATCTCGAGTCTCTGGTTAGATTTTTAAAATGTTTTAATGCAGAATCAAAGAATTCCTAAATATCTATTATATTTGGTCATTCATTGGACAAAAAAAAATTTACTGAATTTTATATTCATGAAAAATACCATTTTTGGACCCTTTTTTGACGCGGTTTAGCTCACGGGAGATTATCGCTAGAGCCCAAATATTTTGGGAATCTTCATAAAACATGTCAAAGTTCATTTTAAGGGGGGTACATCATCAACTTTTTTTTTTGAGTCATAGATTTGAGCATGCACAGAAAAAAAATGCTGAATTGGGAAGCTTTTGGTTTACAAAATATTTAAAATTTAAATTTTTCTAACTGGCATACCCTGAAAAAAGACACAAAGATATAATTGGAATAACTAAAAAAAAATTAAAATTTTTTATACTCTCCACTCTAGTGATAGTGGGTATATATAAGTTTGTCATTCCGTTTGTAACACCTCGAAATATCGATTTTAAGACCATCTAGCGATGTCCGTCTGTCCGTGTGTCTGTCTGAAGTTTGGCATATATGTTGGGCATTTACCTGGTCAGGTTGGTATTGCAATCCAGCGAAATCGGTCCAGTAGTTCAAAAGTTATGAGCAAAAGACTGAATTTCGGCAAGGGTTTTTCATGAATCTATATATATAATTTCCCTATTTGTGTGTTCCTCTTTTTTTGTCTATCCAGAGCTTTTTGAAGCCCACTGATGAGGTACAAAGCTGAAAATTGGCATACATATAGTAAAACACCTGGGGCAGATCCTAACGTAGCCCGATTTTTTGCCTGTGGGCGGAGAAATAAGCGGAAAAGTGGGCGTGGCAAAATTCAATTTTTTGACATTTTTGCTTAATTTAAAGCCCCCAAATGACTTAGGAAGCTGAAAATTTCCTAGAATATAGTCCTAACGATGGCACATATCCCCAAGTAGTCGGATTTAAAATTTTCGCAATGTGGGCGGAGAATTGAGGGGAAAAGCGTCGTGGCAAAATTGGGATTTTTTAAACATTTTTACTTCTTTTGAAGCCCCCAAATGACTTAGGAAGCGGAAAACTGCATAGCATTTAGTTCTAACAATGAAGCATATCCTGAAGTAATAGGATTTAAATTTTTTAGACTGTGGTAGGAGAATTAAGAGAAAAATGGGGCGTGGCAAAATTGTGTTTTTTAATATTTTAACTAATTTGAAGACCCCCAATGACCTATGAAGATTAAAATTGACATTTTTGCTTATTTTAAAGTCCTCTAATAACTTAGGAAAGTTTCCTAGCATATGGTCCTATCGATGAAGCATATCCTGAGGTAGTCGAATTTTAAATTTTTGGACTGTGGTCGATGAATTGAAAGGAAAATGGGGAGTGACAAAATTTTGATTTTTAATATTTTAACTTCTTTTGAAGCCCCCAAAGGAAGCGCAAAATGCATAGCGTATAGTCCTAACGATGTAGTATATCCTAAAATAATCGGATTTAAAATTTTTCGACTGTGGACGGAGAATTAAAAGATAAAAGAGCGTGGAAAAATTGGGTTTTTTAATATTTTAACTAATTTGAAGACCCCCAATGACTTAGGAAGATGAAAATTGGCATGTATATAGAAGGTTTCATGGGGAAGATCAACACGTACCTGGATTTTCGATATCCAGTGTATGGGTGGAGAATAAGAAAGGCAAAGGGCGTGGTAAATTTATTTATATCTATTTTCTGTATATATAATTTATTTTTTTTGTTTTTCTCTTATTTTTTGTGTATCCAGCACCTTTTGAATCGCATTGATGGACTTAAAAGCTTAAAATACGAAGCCGGATTTTTTGCCTGTGGGCGGCGAATTACGAGAAAAAGGGGACTTGGCAAAATTTTTATTTTTTTAACATTTTAGAGTATTTTTAAGCTCTGCCCCAATGAATTAGGAAGCTGAAAATCCCAAACATGTAGTCCTAACTATTAAGCATATTCCAAAGTAGTCCGATTTAACATTTTTGGAATGTAGACGGAGAGTTGAGAGGAAAAAGGGGCAAACCAATATTGTGTTTTATTTAACTAACTTTAAAGCAGCCGAAAATTGACAAGCATATTGTCCTGACACTGGAGCATATCCTAAAGTAGTCAGAGTTAAAATTTTTGGACTGTGGACGGAGAATTGAGAGGGAAAAGGGGCGTGGATACGAGTATTGTACTAACGATGGAGCTTATCCTAGAGTAGTCAGATATAAAAATTTTTAAATATGGACGGAGAATTAAGAGAAGAAATGGGCGTGAAAAATTATGATTTTACATTTTACCTAATTTTGAAGACACCTTATGATCTTGAAAGATGAAAATTGGGATGCATATGGTACGGACTATGGCAAAGATTAACACTGACCTGGATATCCAATAAAGTATTGACAATCGACTGTATCCTTATGAAGTCAGATTTAATATTTAAACTGTGTACGGAGAATTATAAGGAAAAATTTAAGTGAAAAAATTGTGTTTTTTTAACATTTTAGATAATTTTAAAAGCCATCATGACTAAGAAAGATAACAATTGCCATGTATATAGGAGTGACCATGGGACAGATCCACACGATGGATTTTTGATATCCGGTTTATGGACAGAGAGACGAAATGGGCGTGCTAAATTTTGTTCTAAAATTTAATCAATACACTCAGAATATTATGTAAGTTACTACATGTTAGTTGTTTGTATATTTTACAGTAGTTAGTTGTTCTCAACTACAAAGTCAGTTATTTTTGTATGAAAAATATCAAACAACTATTTCTGTTAGTTATTTTAAGTCGTTGTTTTGAATAACTAACAAAAAAGTACTGTAATGTAGTAACAGTTATTTAAAGTAGTTAATTTTATTTTTTTATCTCTGAAAAATTTTCAGTTTTTTCCAAAAAAAAAAAAAAAAATATTTTTTTTATTTTTGATAACTTAAAAAAAAAAAAAAAAAAACTTGGAAAAAATTTGGTCTTCAATTTTTTTTCTGAAAAATTTTTTGAAAAAAAATATATATTGTTTATTTTATTTTTACTACATATTAGTTGTTTTGACTACAAATGTGTAATTTTTACTACATAACTCAGTTGTTTTTTGTCAGTAAAAATAACTAACATTGTAAGTTGAAAAAGTAGTTGACCCCAAAACAACTTACAAAGTAGTTATTTTAACTGACATTTTCATTTGATTTTACTAACATTATTTTTTGAGTGTACAACCTTTTATTTTTATTTATTTTTATTTATTTCCATGCAAGCTGTAAGCCCAGAGGGCCATATAGCTGCAGATTAATTTCAAAATTTGACAAAGATTTTTTAAGATACATATTTGATAAATTTGTATATACATAATTAAAATAACTTAATATGTAACAATTTCATTATTATTAATTCCCCCCAACTATCTCTATACCATTATCTCTATACAAACACAACTAGACACAACTTTTACACTCATTAAATTTTTTTCCAGTTTTGGAAATATATTGATGTAACTCAATCTAGCAATATTAAATTTTTGAAGCACAAATATAATTTTTTATAAAGTTTGGTAAAAAATTAGAACTATTGAGAAAAGTGATTTGGTTGGTGTTCCGCCTGGCAGGGACAGGCTATTCGACTAGTTTACGAGATAAAACACACGGTAACTTTCGACCGACAATTCTGAGAGTGCTGAAGTGTATCACATATATTTGTCGTTCCTCTGTCCCGGTACGTTTAAAATCTCAGCCAGATCGCTGCAGTGGTTCAAAAGTTATAAGTCAAACCCTGAATTTCAGATTGGTTTCACCTTAAATTCATATGTTGAAAAACCCGAGTTTTAAAAAACAAACTTTAAAAACAATTATAAGCCACAAAATCACTTTAGAGAGTATTTTTGTCACTCAGCAATATTTTTACACCAAAAAAAAAATACACTCGAAAAAAATTTTACACTAAAAAAAAAATAGTAAATTATTTTTTTTTTACAAAAATGACAAAAAAAGTTTTTTTACTCAATTTTGTATATTTTATAACTTTTAGGCTGCTAAATCTGGGCATACATATATATTTTTTGTGTCCCTGGTTTAGTTTGTATTAAATTTCACACAAATCGGTCCAGTGGTTCAAAAGTTATTAGCAAAACCGTGAATTTCAGATTGGTTTCACCTTAAATTCACGTGTTAAAAATACCGAGCTTTTAAAAAAACAAGCTTTAAAAACATTGGTAAGTCACAAAATAACTCTACAAAATATTTTTGTCACTCAGAACAGTCGAAAAAAATTTTACACTCAAAAAAAATTAGTAATTTTTCTTTTTTTTTACAAAAATGACAAAAAAAAAATTTGTACTTAAAATAAAATATTTCTAATCAAAATTGTTCGTTTTTTCACGTTAAAAAATTAACTATCCCTTAAAACGGGCTTTGTGGAGGGTATTCATAGATTCGTCTTTATTCATAGATTTAACTTTTCTACTTGTTCGAATTATTATTGATCTTTTTATACCCTCCAATCACATCAGGCTGATACACTCACTTGTCATTTTGTGTGTAAGGCGTCAAAATATCGGTCGGTGTAGGTCAAACCAAATGATTTAGTTCAATGTAGTTCAAACCAAAAGAGTTAGACTTCCGAGGCTTGATACGAATATATTTTATGTTAATGGTAAGATCAAGTTCGTAGATGGGAAAAATAACATTTTTTATATACACTTATAAGCACTCTGTGGTCATGGGTATACCGAGCTTGTGCTGATATTTGTAACTTCACGAAATATACCGATCCACTCAGAATTTTAAGTAGATTTAGCGATGACCGACCGTCAGTCGGCCCAAGTAAATCGGACTTGTTTTTCTTGTAGTTCCCATACTAACCACACCCCCAAATTCAGATAAAGCTTTCAATAAATATGAAAATAAGAAATATTTTATAAAAATTTGTTTATAGGTATTCATCGTGTACTTTGGTAACCCAATCAAATCTGAATATAATTGGACCATTTATGGACTTATAAGAGAAGTGTCTCAACCCTTATGAACCGATTTGTATTAAACTTAAAATATATGGGGCATTCCATGTCAAATCGGACGCTTAGAATACTTTTTTTTTAGATTTTAAGTAAGTATGTTTAAAAAAATGCTGGAGGGTGAAATAAATGGGGGTCTGTCTCACTAATGACCCCTCTCGGAAGCACCATTGGACCGGTAGAAGCTAAATAAAACAAATTTACAAAAAATAAAAAAAATTGTATGGGGACCGTCTTAATAGTTAAAGATAGGGGGTAGGTGTGTTCACAGAAAATGTTTGGACTAAAAAAATATTGTGGGTCGGTCATACATTTGATTGATCTAAGGGCACTCTTAGGGCAGTTAGAGCGGTTGAAGCAAATTTTAAAAAATTTCATTTTGTGTGGGAGCCCTTTAGAAACTGGAGATAGGGCATTGTTTGTTCCGAAGAAATGTTTAAAAATTAAGGGGGTCGGTCTTGCAAATGACCCCTCCATGACGCACCATTGGAACAGTATAAATGATTTTAAGATTGGAAAATTACAATAAATTTTTTTAAAAAAATTTAAAAAAATAGTAATAATCGTTATCCCACGATCCTCCTGGGCAAAAAATTTGTAGAATCGATAGAAGTTTTACACAAAAAAATTTCAAAAAAATCGAAGAGTGCAAACATTTTCAAAAGTAAGATTTAAATTTTAAAACTTAAAAATCGCATAATAGAGCACTTTTAAGAATTTTTTGGGATATTTTTTTTAAAAGTACGTAAAAAAATTTGGAAAAAAAAAATTTGCAATTTGGACCATTATTGAAGAAGTTATGATTGAAAGAAGTTTGAGTTAAGGAACAAACTACCAATTTTTAAAAATTTGATATCTTTTGAACGGTTCACCAAAAAATTCTGAAAATTTACCACAAAGGAGTTTTCGAAGGGTTCTAAAAACTGTCAACAAATCGGAAAAATCGAAAAAAAAAAATTATTTAAAGTGTCTGATTTGACATGGAATGCCCCATATATATAAGAGACAATTCTAAGGTTGGGGTGTCTCGGCTTATCAGTCATATCGGGGATTTTGAGGTTCAAAAAATGGGTTAAAAAGATGGCATAAAAATAGTTTTTTTTTTGGATTTTGTAGTCATTTCCTTCTAAGAAACTATATGATGTTTCCATATGAGAAGAAAGGTTTTTTTAATGCCTAAAATAAGGTCTTGTTAAATAACTTTTCATGAAAATTTGTAAATTTTTGGGGGGTATATATGAGAAAGCATACCTTTACGATATCCATATGATTACGAAATAATCTTTATTAAATTTAAGTCCATTCGTATTTTTGCTCTAGAGTCTAGACAATATATCGCGATATTCCTGTTAGTTCGGAATATCGAAATTTTCCCGAAGGTCCACATTGTTTCATAAGGGGACAACAAAATTTTGAAACACTGATATGGCCGATAAGCCGAGACACCCCAACCTTAAAATCGTCTCTTTTATATATATTTTCGGTTCATAAGGATACTTCCCTTGTTAGTTCCCAAATAAAAATTTCCCCAGATATTCTGTTAAATTAGTCTATTGGGAGTAAAAAAAAAGCTTATTCCACTTAAA